>OZ018403.1:38037091-38637091 GCA_963969585.1 Drosophila helvetica
GACACAGACAGACATATAATCAAGATGCGGGGTAGGGTAGGCGAAGGACCTCATACGTGCATTACGTATAGTCTGCCACGAGCCTGGCTGTGGGCCTCCAGCCATTCTCATGTTGCGTGCATGCCTCAATTGGCGGCCCTTGCCTTTGAGTTGACGTTGTGCAAAAGGGCGAAAGCAATAACCTGAGCACAGTTACAGCAGTTACAGAGCCTCAGCCAGTCAGGCAGAGGGAGCCAGCCTGTGCGACTGACGATTGATTTACAATAATGGTAACTACTCGAAACGAGCGGAGCAAAGGAGAACCCATGCCGGAGCCGACTCGACAGCCGAGGAAGCCCACTAAGCAGCTCGCCGACCCCTTTCGCCCCTTCGACTGCCTGCACAATGGGCTCATTAACGGTGGCGTATACGCAATTTCCAATTAAATAAAAAGTGTGCGAGCGCACACACACCGCCATACAGACATCTGTAAATATGTATGCATGTATATGTATATGATTACATACGTGAACACGCACAGATTTACTCGTTATGGCTTGTGTGTGCGTACAAGTATTTGTGTTTAAAAGACCAACATCGCAGTCAGAGAACGATGCCTGATGCCTGATGCCGGTGGTGTCGCTGCCAACCAGCGCCCAGACCCCACACCCCAGACCCCAGCCCCGTCTCCATCAGTTGCGCCCTGGCCTGGCTGCGGGGAAATTCCTTTTAATATTTATTTAACACAAAAGCTTTCCGCATTTCGCTTTTGCCCAGCTCTGCGGCGACGCCAACGACAGCAACGGCAGCGGCAACGGCAACGGCAACAGCGACGCTGCCGTTAATTTTTCGCTTTGCTTTTCATTTTCGCAAAATTACCGGAAATGTTAATTTCTGCACGTGCAGCAGGCCAGGCCGAAGGACATGCAGCAGTGGGGCAGGCAAGTCGGTCGCCGGGTCGAAGTCGAACCACCAGCGTCGTAATCCCCAGACCCACCCCCTTAGCCACAGCCCCTACTGAATAGTGCTAATTATTTAGGGTAAGAATTCTCTCAGTGTGTGTGTGTGTGTGTGTGTGTGTGTGAGTGAGAGTGAGCGGGTGTGGTGGTTGGGGTGACCCCCAAAAAATGTTCCACTGCATTGGCCCTTAACCCATTACCACCCCACGTGCTTCGCTGTGGGATGGCTTTGCCTCTACTTTGTGTCTTAGCTTTGGAGCCTCAGCGCTGAGCAGAACTGACACAAGAGCGCACGAAGGACAACGGCAACCGACAACGACAACGACAGCGACGAGGACGTCGACGACGACGACGACGACGACGACAGTCGCGACTTTTTCTGTGCCAAAGAGACAAAGCACACAAAAATAATAATAAATGATTGCAATTTGTATATATGTGTGTGTGTATGAGTGTGTGTGTGTGTGTATGGATGTGTATGTTTGCTTTGCATGTGATAGGCAACCCTCACCAGCTGCACTTGTGTTTGTGCAGCCTGCATGACAGCGAGAGGCTTTGAGTTTGTGCACTCGCCGCATGTGGCATATACTCGCATATATAGCATATACTATATACTCATCGTAGAGAATAGACATAGGTACAATGTACTATACACACACGATGTTTGGCTTCACGAAGCCAGAGATTCGAGCGTGCAAAAGTTTACTTAGATGAATGGGTTAATTAGTATTAATGGCAGGTTCTTCAGAAGGAAAGTGAACCAGCACAAAGGACAGGCCGCATTCGGTAGATGTGACATGGTATGATACAATATGATATGATATGATGACATGAATGAGTTGGGCAAAGTTTTCGCATTCTCCATTCGGCTCTTGCGAAAACTAAACCCTCCTCGGGGCCAGGCTCTTGGCAAGTTTTTGAGCCTGTCATCAGCCAAGTCTCATCAATCCTGCGAGGCTTCTTTGTGATTTCAATTAACTTATCTCTGCTTATGCAGCATAAAATTATATATGAAAAACTTTTCTCCCCCTTTTCTCCTCTTTTTTCTTCTTGTGAAAATATGCATTAAAGCGGAAGAAGCGTGAGAGCGGAGGGGGACAATAAATTGCGATATAAAAGCGCATGACTTGAGATTCCTTTTTGATTTGAGTTTTTATCTGGCGCATATTTTTTGAGACTCACGATGTGCCGCCAGGGGTAACGGTAACGGCAACGGCAACGGCAACATCAACCCTTTCCACAGAAAGCAGCACTTTGATACTTTCTCTGATTTCGCATTTTCTCTCTCTCTTTTTTTGCAGAACAATTCCACATCTTTGTCGGTGACTTGAGCTCAGAAATTGAAACTCAGCAATTGCGCGAAGCATTCACACCATTCGGCGAAATCTCGTAAGTATTAAAATGCAAATTTTCCATTGCCAGTTAACTTGGAATTGCCTTTATACAGTCTACAACTCCCCTTTTCCTTTTCCGTTTCCATTTTCATTTTGCCATTCTTTTCTGCTATTTTTCTTTATATTTCTTTTCTTTTTTGACAATTTTCCTGTCACACATTCCCTGATTATTGGCAGGCGCGTGAGAGCAGGCTTTCAGTTCGGTTCGGTACGGTTCGTTTTGTCCCGTAAGCCGCTTGCCGGAGAGCATACAAAATTCATAACCGAGCGGGGGAAAAATGAATTTATGCAAATTTCACTTTTGCCGAACTCTTTTCGCTGCCACTGTGTCAGTGCTCGAAAGTACACAGAAAGTGTCGCCTCGTCTCGGTTTTGTGTGTTGTGTTGCCACCACAAAAAAGATAGACCGTCCAGGCCCAGTTCCAGTCCCAGTTAAAGTCTGTGTCGCCGGCCCAAGTCGGCCCAGACCGGTCATTCAAATATTTAAGTTGCTATTTTCGGCATGAAATGGCTGGGTCCACCATTAAGAACAGAACCACCATGGCCACCCGTAGCAACGGGCAACCGGCAATGGCAGCAGCATCAAAAACTTGGCTTAATTAACTTCTGTTTAATCGCAAAGTTTCGAGTCAAAATGTTAGTCTGCCTCTTGGGACTGTGCCTCCTGCCCCCTGCCTCCGTCCACAGCTTCCAGCCCGGAGGCGGCTTATCAAAAATTACGCTAAAGTATTTGATTTTCGGATTTCTCGCTTGTTTGGATTCGCTTCCAGATTCAGTCAGCCAGTCAATCAGGCAATCTGCTCATCCAAACTGCTGCCCCTACCTCACCACCGAAGGGGAGCGGAGGCTGAATTTAAATTTTAATAATTTGAAAATCATTCTAATGATTATGACCCTGATTCGGTTAAGGGATTTTTGGTCTTGTGCTCATTCAGATCTCCTAATGAGCAGAGGGCCTGTCCCTGTCCCTGTCCCCGTCCTTGCCTCAGTCCCATCCTTGTCTCTGCCAATATGAAGGCATTCCATTCCCAATTGACAGCCGTATCGATGGCTACGCATTTCAGCTTTATTGAGCAATCGATTGGCACCTTTCTGATACATATCGCTGACATCATTATCACCGATACTCGTACATGTCGCACATCGAAACAGGCCCATGCCTGGGGAAACGACTCCAACGGCCACGTTGCGTCCTGATTATCTCAGAGACAGAGACAGAGAGGGTGTCGGGAGGGGAGACAGGGACAGGCAGTCCCAGAGAGGCAGAGACTCCGCCAGTTGTTGCTGGCTTAAAGAACTTTATTTTTCTTTGGCTTTTCTTTGGCGTGAGTCGATCTGGTTGCCGACATGTCAAAACGCTTAACGCACAAAACTCGAAGGAGGCCCGGAGTCGGTCGTGCGGCTCCCAGGGATCAGGACCCGTCGTCCGACTTTCTTGTCAAAAACTTTTATGCGTGCGCTGCGCGTTGTTTGCCCTTTTTCCCTTATTGGGGCCGGCTGTTGTTGTTGTTGCTGCCGGGTTTTGGCATTATGTTTGGGGCCTGGGCGCATTTTTGTTTCGTTTTGTTAAATGCGCGGCGCGTGTGAATATTTAATAAGTCGCCTGGCTCTTGGCCTCCCCCAACACACCACCAAATCCACACCCCACTCACATACCCAGCCGAAAGGCCGAGCCAGGCCACGGGTCCCTCGGCATTTTACTTATAATAATCATAAAAAAAAAGTTGTCGGCCATCGCTGCCGCTGTGGTTTATGTTTCATAAATGAAAAGTAAACTGCAGAACTGGGGGTAATTGCCAAAGTTTCCTGGCAGCTCCTGGCTTAGTTCTGGCTCTGGGCCGCGGCCCTAGTGGCGAGGCAGCCATTGCCCAAATGAGATGTCGTAGGAAATGCTGTGGGAAATCAATTTGGGAGTCGGAAGTCTGGCCATTGAGCGGAGTGGCCGGCCGTAAGTGGCCGAAATGAGCGGAATCCTTTATAGTTTTGATTGTAGTTCGATTTGGGTTGGACGCAAAGGTTTACGTCCGAAATTATTCAAATGAAACCATGAATCATCAGAGCTCAAAATTGCTCTGCTCTTCATCCTTAAAGCTGCGATGACTTGTTCAAGACGCGTGCCTTCTTGGCATCTCAAATCCCCCATTCTCGTGCTCGTTTCCCATGTTGGAGGAGCTAACTGTAAGATAAATAAAAAGTTTTCAGCATGAGGTCAGATTTCTAATTTCCGAATTGCAAAAGACCACGAGGCCACGCCCACTCCGCAAACACAGACAATAGGGGAGTGGCATGGAGCAGAGAAACCAGAGATCCGACCAGACTAGACCAGACCAGACCAGAGTGCACACAAAATATATTTGTATTTTGTACTCGAACGGAAATATTTGAACACGTCGGCCAGACCCACCCGCGCAGAGCCTGAGGAGATGTCTTTATTAGGAATTTGCATACGATTTAAAGTTCTGTCAAGTTTTTTCTTTGCTGCCGCAGAGGGTGGAAAAATATTAAAGAATGTCTTTAATGTCTTCATTTTTACGTTGTTCTCTTTCCAGCGACTGTCGCGTGGTGCGCGATCCACAAACCTTGAAGTCGAAGGGCTATGGCTTTGTGTCCTTCATCAAGAAATCGGTAAGCATTATCAGATGAATTAGCATATTTAAGTGCATATTTATGCAGTTACTTTCCTCATTGCCTGCCCCTTGTGGCATTCCCTCTGCACCCAAATCCTGCTCTGACTCGGATTCGGATTCTGACTGTGTCTCTCTGTCTTCATTATCGCCCCGCAGGAAGCCGAGAGCGCCATTACGGCCATGAATGGCCAGTGGCTTGGCTCCCGTTCAATTCGCACGAATTGGGCCACACGGAAACCGCCGGCGAGTAAAGGTAAGGAAATCATGAGTGTCACCTGCCCCTCTGTGTCCTGTCCTGTCCCTCCCTCCTTCAGGCCAAGGAAGTTTCCGGCATGCGTACAGCCCGGACTCAGGGCCAGAGCCGGAGCCAGAGCCAGACATATCAAGCGGCATTGTTGCTGTTGCTGGGAGTCGACGCGTCGTTCTTATTACAGGAAATTATGGCAATGAATGCCAAAGGTAGCCCGGCAGGGAAAAGCCAGGGCAGGGCAGGGCAGAATTCGGGCGAATTTCGGGCAGGATTCGAGGCGGCATCGAAGGACTGGGAACTGGGAACCGGGAACCGGGAACCGACAACCGTTTGCTATTTATAAACGCCGCACACAATTTTCTGCCAGATTATGTTTTCTTAATATTTGTCCTTTCTCTCCTTGTAAAAATGAAAAACCGCACGCGCTTAATTTCCGTAATGGGCTGTACCCAATTTGGTTTAAACTTTTTCAATTAGTCGAGACGAGTCGGGTCGGGGACACGGAACGGAACGGGATGGGAAGGGACACAAAAAATACATAAAAAGAGGCGACTAGAGCGGCATTCAATTAGGGATCCCAGCAAATCAATTTTCATTTAGTCTCGTCCTATGGGGCGTGCCCCCCCATTTATGACGGGGCTCGTTGTCAACCGCATACATATCCATCCAACTGTAACCGTAACTATATCGCTCCCGGCGTAATCATTATTAACAGCGGACAGACATGCTCGAGGAACGGAACCCGTGATGCCGCCACCGTTCGTTCGTCTGTTCTGTCGTTAGTCTTTCATAAATCAAGACTTAACGCATATTTGCATGTTTTAACATAATTTTTATTTGTTAGACACACACACACACGCACACACAGACCCACCAAAGTGGGTGGTGGTGGTAGAGAGGGAAAATCAGATAAATAAATTTTGGCAACACGAAACTATTATCATAAAAGGCACACAAGCACAGGGGAAAATTTCATGGTTATACAACAAACATTCGGCATTCTTTAAGCTACACACACACGCACACACACAGGCAGATACAAATATCCTTACAAGGATACACGGATACACCCCCAAAAGCACACACACACAGAAACTATAGTTGGAGCCAAGGTGGAATTTATCGTGCAAAGGCCTGAAATTGTTGAAGGGTTCGCATTTCGGGGCTAGAGCCGAACCGAACCGAACCGAACCCCTGCTAGGACAGGAGACCGTAGTGTACTCGCATAATATTTTCCCTTTTGCATTTATATTGTTGTCATAAAAAACGCCTATGAAAGCTTAAGCGTATTTTTATTGGTCTCATTGTTTATTGGACTATGTCACGGTTTTGTCTGCTCGGTTCCGTTCCATTCTTCGTCGAGGATTGACTAGAGAGTGGAACAGGATCGTGTTTTGGGTGGGCGGTTTTGTTAGTTCGGTATCCTGTAATACAAGTTATTATTAGCAATTTGACAGCGAAATAATTCTGATTTTTTGATCGCCTCAAGTGCTGCTGAGTCAGCAGCACCCCAAAATCGAAGATGTGGCCATGTCCCATTCGGTGAAGGGTTTTTATGTGCCCTCTCGCATATGTACGATACATATGTATCCCTATGTGGGATAGGGATTTGGGTTTTACTGCCTGCCTAGTTGTTGCTGCTGCCTGGTGGCTGCTGCCTGCTGGCTGCTGGCGAACTTTACGATTTGTAGCACTCAACTCATTTCGCATTTGGCATTCCGGCATTCGCATTACTTCATGTTTTACGCAGCCACTTTGCTCGATTCTTTGGCAATTCCAGCCCCCAAGTTGGAGTTGGATTTGGCCCGGCATTTTTATGTTTTAAGCAGGCTGCACATTTTATGCTCCCGGCAATCAGTCCACCGTCCGCCGTCCGTCGTCCTTCGTCCGCGTTTAGTGAGCCACTCATGTGACTCTGTGTATGCCCCCCCTCTCTCTGTGTGTGTGTGTGCTGCCTCATTGTTGAAAGAGATTTACGATCCGACGCAATTGCGCATTTTACAGTTGTGACAATTTTGGCGTCGCTTTGCAATTTCGTGCCTGGCTAAAAGTTTTTCCCTTCTACTTTTCTATTTTCGGGTTTTATACCGAACGCATTTGCCGCGATCCCTTTTTTTTATTGTTTAAAGGCCGAGAGCCTGTGGCAAAAGTTTCTACAAAGTTTTACCTTTGTTAACCGATTACCTAAGACTCTTGCCTCCATCTCCACTCCAATGCATGGCCATAAATAAGGGCCAAAAATACCAACAAGCTCATTATGGTAATAACTTAATTAACCAGAAACAATATGCCGACGACAACGGAGAACAAAGGCAACAAAGACGACGAATGTTTGGTTGACAAATTTCTTTGCCAAAACTATTTGACTTTTGACTCCAGAATGCTTCCCCAAGAGCTGGAGGTGTGCTGTGTGTGTTCGTGGGAGCAACTTGGTCGAGTCGCTTTTGGGGGGAGTGGGACTGAAGCTATGTGGCCTCGCTACCTGGCAGTCACCAGCCGATGCAATAAATCAAAATTTTATGCAGAGTTGAGCACAATTAAGTAAAAGTTTATAAGCCTGAATGCATTCTGGGTTGGTGGGGGGTGGCCATAGTAAACGACGAGTAGCAGCGCCAGAATACGGAAGAAAAAAGAGTGAATGAGTGAGTAGGAAAAAAGGGAAATAAATGGAAATGAGAGATGGGAATGAAAACTTTAAGATCTTTAGCTTTGATTTGTTGATTTTTTTCTGTTTCAATTTAGATTTCATGTATATTTTCCTGTCTTAGTTTCAGTAACAATCGTATTTTCTCGTATAAATATCTCTGTGCTCCAATTTTCTTCTCCCTCCAAACAACAAATTCCATGCGACTTAGGACTTTTTTTTTTTTTGGCTGCCAACAGGCGTCAAAATTAGCACATAGCCACGCCCATGCAAGACGCCCCTCCAGGCTCCGACTGAGCGAACATTCCTTGCATATTAATTACTTTTGAATTTCCTCAAGTGCCGGCCCCCGTCTCAGTTACCGTCCTCCCCGAGGCGTTGTTGTTTTTGCGACTCCGTGTAAAAATGTAAATTATTTATGTTAATGATTCGGTGATTATTTCATGATTTAGTTTTACATGCCTATAATTGCTCATTAAAATTTCAAATCGTTAGGAAAAAGGGAGCACTCAAAGCAGCTGGCCTCCCTTACTGGCCTACTGCTCGGTCGTACAGGTACTCGTATTGGGCAATGTAATGGCTCCTGGCTCCTGGCTGGCGGACTCTAATTATTTGTGGGTTCGGCTCTGTCAGTCCAGGCCAGAAACAGGAACTGGAACAGAAACAGAAACAGAAACGGCAGAGAATGGAGTGGAATGCACTCGCTGTAGTTTGTCGTAGACAAAAATATGCGATAATTATGGCCACGTTCCCGCACTTAAATGGGGGGCCGAGTGTTTTAATTTGCGGCGGACATGAAATGAAACGAGGCGAGCAGGTCTTTACCGGGCGTGGTGCTGGATGGGGTTCGGGATAGCGTCTGGGGCTGAGGACTGTCCACCAACAAGCAATCACTCCGTAAATGGCCGCTTCAAGGCTGAGCACGTACAAGAATATGTGTTGGGGGGAGGGCCGCATGCTGACTGCAGTTTCAAAATTTAATTACACGTATTCAAAAGCGTAAAAAGGAATTTAGATTATAGAAAATATAGAAAAAGGGAAGGCTATATTAGGCGTGGCCGATTTATCGCTATACATATAACCATATTTCGGCACTCTAGACACACAAATATATCAGGATCATTCGACTTTCGTTTTGAGCACTTAAGGAAAATAATAATACCCTCAGGAAGGGTATTTCAAAATAAAGCGAGGGCAACACAAACACAGAGCAAAGTGCAAATTAGTGAAACATGGCGCTCAAAAGTATGCAATGCCGTTTGCGTGTGGCAAAGTGTATAAGTGGGAGTGAGTGTGGTGTTTTTATGAGTGTGTGTGTGTGTGTGCGTGGCCAAAGCGCATACATTTGTGGCGAAAGCTTTCAAAAGTATTTGCGAGCTTGTTAGTTTTTCGGTGCACCCTCGCCATGAAGCCTGCTTCTGGCTATGTACCCCTGTGCGTGTGTGTGAGTGAGTGATTGTGCCTCGGTGTCGGTGTATGTGTGTTGCGAGTGTGCAGCAGCGTCCTATAGCAATCCTGTTGCATGTCATTGAGCCATATTTTTGTGTTTTGTTTGGCATGTTCGCTGCACAGCCCAAAACAAAACAAATCCCGACAACCAGCGGCAGGCAGGCAGCAATGGCATTTTGATGGGATTGCTCCAGGGGAATGGGGTAGAGCAGGATAAGTGGGAAGAAGGTCCTCAAGCGGAGGCCATGTTGAGTAGGCTAATACGCTATGTTGAATCAGTATTGCAGAAGGTAGACAACAACATCTTGAAATATATCTAAGAGTTCGCTGAGTATTCTATTTCGAAATTGATCTACTGATATCTCTGCAGGATAAGTACAAGCTTGCAATCAGCCCCATCTGTATGCTTCATTTTCGATTTGTTTTAATCGAATCTCTCACTTAAGTACAACACAGCTTCGAGACTGCTCCATTTATCCCCATCGGGATCACCACGTAACGTCGGGGTCACCAATTTTAAGCTATTGAGCTTTTCGACTAGCTGTTGAATTTAAGTTGCTATAGAAGTCTTTTGGGTACAGATGTGCATCCTGGCATTTCCCTTCACACGGTTACCTAATCGATCCACCACAATCTCAGTCATTAGTGGGGAATACAATGGGAATCGTGCACCGTTCTAGGTGAACGTGGAGTCGCCTCACAATGGGCCGCAGAAATGTTTCATAGCTAAACAAAGACATAAACACGCAAAGCTGACATTATTTTTAAAAGTGCAAATTTAGTTTTAACCTCAAAGGAAGTAATTAGTGTAACTTTTGCATACAAATACGTGCATACATACCAAATACTCGTACACTCGTAGTAAAGGGGCGACAGTGGCGGTGGACAACAAACCAATCCGAACAGGAGCCGACATCAGCAGCAATCAGGGGCTCGTTCTCGTACAGTGAGTGCAAAAAGCACAGCACGGCAGCCCAGTACACCCCGACAATAAAACGGCATACGAAATATGTATATATCCGCAAAATACGTATAATAAAAAATGCAATAACAACCGCAACAATTTTAAATATGCAACAACAATGGCGGAGAGAGGTAAATGGTGCCGTGCCACCACCACCACCCCCTCTCTGACGCACACACTCGCACATACACACTCAGCGGAACCAACCACACACACACGGATACAGATACAGATACAGATACATACTCACACTCGAGCATATTGACTAAGTGCATGCGGTTATTTTAATTACCAAAACGTTGCCAACAGAGCTGCCGAGGCTGAGGCACATTTATGTAGCTCTCGTTGCCGTTGCCGTCGCCGTCACCATTGCGGGTAAATCCGTTAATTAATTTGCATATTAATCATGCAGTTGCTGAACAAAAAACCGGTGTAGAGTGTGCACTGTACACGGTACAGTCGCGAAAAAATTCTGCCCATAAATATCTTTTTGAGATGGACACATTAAAACCAGATCCATCACAGCGTAACACTTGGTCTCACCCATTTCGGTCTCTTTTTTTCTGGTTGTTTTTTTGCGCAGAGAACATCAAGCCGTTGACCTTCGACGAGGTCTACAATCAGAGCAGTCCCTCCAATTGCACCGTTTATGTGGGTGGCGTTAACAGCGCCCTCACCGCCCTCAGCGAGGAGGTGCTCCAAAAGACATTCGCTCCCTATGGAGCGATACAAGAGATTCGGGTCTTCAAGGACAAGGGCTATGCCTTCGTGCGGTAAGTGGAGCTACAGATGCCTCTCATTTCCCTCGTCTCATTAACTTATTCTGGATCTGGAATATTTTTCTTTCTCTTACAGCTTCTCCACCAAGGAGGCCGCCACCCATGCCATCGTCGGGGTACACAACACAGAACTCAATGCGCAGCCCGTCAAGTGCTCCTGGGGCAAGGAGAGCGGCGATCCGAACAATGCCCAGACCATCGCCACCCAGGCACTCAATAGCGCCGCCGCTGCCGCCGCCGGATTCCCATATGGCTTGGGGGCCACTGCAGCCGCCGCCTACGGCCAGCAACTGGCGGCCACCGGCTGCTGGTACTCGCCCACACCCACATACCAGGCCTCCTCGGCCACGGCCACAGCTGTGACCCCGGCGGCGGCCAGTGCCGCTGCCGTGCAGAACCAATTCCTGCAGGGCATCCAGGGCTACCACTTTGGCCAGTACGGCGGCTATCAGCAGGGATATATGGGGTAAGAGACTCGACTCTCAATAGGATATTGTCATTGTCATTGGATCTGGGCACAATAATTTTATTAGCTGATTTGCCTGTGTGTCCGAAATGTCCATAATATGCCGCCCGAATGCTGACTCCCCATCCACCCACTTTGGTCTGTTCTTTGTGAAATAATTGAACCGCCACCGGGGATCGACTGCCCGTGCGGCTACGACAAGGGGAACGACAGCATGACGGATGACTGAATTCATTTGCTAATTGCGAAACTTTTTCATTTGCACCATCGCGACGCGTCGGTCTGCGTCTGCGGCCGTATGAAATGCATTTCCGTGTGTGTCGGGCTGTCAACATAACGTGCTATTTGCATCGCAGTCGCGTAAATTTGTTTTCCATGCTCCCATTCCCATTCCCGTTCCCATTCCCATTGCCATTCGCATTCCTTGTCATCTGTCGTCTGGCTGTGATAATTGTGGCGCACACCAAGCGCTCCAGGGACCAACATTTTTGTACAGGCAGATCAGTAAATGTGCTTTCCCCGTTTCGCCAGCTTTACTCCGGGCTTATGTGTGCGTTTCGTTCTCTTTGTCGTTGCAGTATGGGAGTGCAGATACCGGCCACCTGGCAAGGCGTCACCCAGGCCCAGATCTCTCCTGCACAGCAAATGGCAACGGGCGTGGCCGGGACTGCCATACCGCAGGCCGCCGGTGTGGTCGCCTACCCGATACAGCAGTTCCAAGTGAGCCCACAGGTATGTACCAGCCAACACTCAGATACTCCATACACACACACTCGTACATGAACGCTGCCCGAGAACATTGAAACATTTTTCGTAAATTTCTGGTACATTTCTCGTACGTTTGTTGAAAGTTTTGAATGCATTTTTCGGCTCTTTTGTGCTATTTTTGATTTGATTCATTGAATCATCTATTAGTTCCTCAGTTACGTTTGCGATATGTGTAAATATTTTTGGTTGCAATCAAAATATTCCAATTAATTTTGTATTTTTGCTTATGTATATTATTGTTACGTATTTGGATGGCGAGTGTAGATTGAAACTGTTCTATATGCATGTTATCGAAACAATGAATGTGTTATGAAAACATCCTGAAAAGGTTAGGGCTTAAAAATATTTCTTTTTTTGGGTTTCCGTTGTATTTAAAAATATAGAAAACAAATATTATTCAGAGTTTCAGTCCATTTTGTGTTGAGTTTTTGTTGTGGGGAAAAGAGCATGAACTGCATATGAATCTGCTTCCGATTTCGATTTCCATATGCATACTCGTACTCGTATAATCCTTAAAGTGCTCGGTATTGCTAGATACGTATACGTAATACCCATTTGCCAGTCTGTTTGTGCGTTTATTTGGTAATCCCGTGCTCTAGCATAATTCGAAAGCATTCTCCCTCTCTGGAAAGCAAACATTGTGAACACAATTTATTATTGCATATGAAATATCGTACTGTTTGTTTGTGAAATCAAATTCTGCATACACCGTTTTTTTCCTGCATTACAATTAATTTTTTTCCGACTACTACTTTTTTCCAATTTTGACTAACACCCATATTATTTTTTAAGGTTTATCCTTTACTCTTGCAGGCACAGTAAGCGCAAAAACAAAACACGAATAAGCCAGAAAAAAGCCAAAAAAAACCATGACAAAATTTTCAAGTACAGCTGCTATTCTGAAACAGAAACAAAACCAAACTGAGCTGTAAATAAAATGCGAAGCGCAGAACCCAAAAATTGCAAAACCCATTGATGGCAACTAAAAGTTTGGCGATTCTAGACAGCTGCACGCCCCCAGAAAAATCTATGCTAAAGCTAAATGCAACACACCCACACACACCCAAACATACATACATATATAGATACATAATAATTATATACCTATAAATATACATATATATGAAAAATAGAGCATAAAAATATCTGTAAAACGGGCAGCCAAGGCAAACAATTATTATGTATATGCAAAAAGTAAAGAAAATCGAAAAAAGAATTTTAACCCTAGCTGCTTCCACTCAAAACAGACACACACACACACAGCATACACACAGATACATACCATGACATTATGCAAACATAATTTAATGCTTTATGTAAATGTGTTGGAGCATGCCGCGTATAAAAAATAACAATAATTAATTGAGGGAGGAGGCAAGAAGAATTACATGCAAAAAAGTCGTACATACTCGTAAATAAAATGGAGCGGCTGAAGGAAAGCATATATTGAGCGTGTGGTCGTATTCTGTGCCTAACTCACACACACACAGACACAAATACATACATCAATGCGTCTGGCGCACACTAAAACAAATATCCACACACATACAAATCAGGCAGGGCAGCGCGACATTAAATTAAAATAAACATAATTAAAAATGAGTTAAAATTAATTACGCGCACACACACACACACACACACTCACGCATGTAAATATTTATTTGCGTCTGTGTTTGTGTGCGTGCGTGTGTGTGAGTGGGCAAACAAAAATCCAGCCAGCCAGCCAGCCCGTCATCCCACCTCACTTTCTTATACCCCTTTCGAGACCAAGGCAAAACCCAGACCATATTGTATTTTGCCTTCTTTGGAACCCAGTTTGGTTTTAGGCTAGCAGCAGCACACAGACACACATATTCACACGCACACAAAGAAACATAGCACTAGTGCCTATAACTATGATAGATGAGGTGAATATTTTACTAAACGCAGCACTGCAGCAGCCCACACAGACACACACACACACACACACACACGCTTAGAGACAACTGCCAATACTCGTGTATGTACTCGTACTAGTATGCCAATCGCAACCGAATTGGCCAATCCTTGTCATGTCCGGCTACCATTTTCCTATAGTACTATCGCACTTTGATTTGTGATTGATCAGCAATTGAAAGACAGGTTCCTATAAGGTCTACGCACGCACACAGACACAAAAGACGCACAAACACACACACACACAAGCACTCGCAGTTGAAAGTATCTGACTAACTATGAAATATGAAGGAGGCATTAGAGGGGAGAAGGAAAATGCAATCCAAACGCAACCACCCAGTCCAGGACAGTCCAGCCACAAAAACTAGACACAAACTTGTAGCACTGGCCACCCTCTCTCTCTCTCTCTCTCTCTCTCTCTCTCTCTCTGTACAATTTTTTTTATTTTGTTTTCCCTTCATGAGGCTTCAGCAGCTAAGCGTTTAATTTGTTTGAAATTTGAATTTAATTTGATTATGATTTAAGTTGTGACTTTTTTTCAACAAGCTTCATGAGAGATTTGTATGTAAAACAAAGCAGCCGCCCCACATGAGCAGCCACAAAAATGTTTCAACCTCGCCCAAAACATTCCAACCCCGTACACACTTTTATTGCCAATGTATACTCGTATCTTGTTCATGTGTATGGTTTTATTTCAGTTGCCAGAAGAGGAATGGCTAGCTGCAAATATGTTGTGTTAGTTGTTCTCTGTTGTTTAGGCCAAAACGAAAACCAAAACGAAATCCAACCCAAACCAATACCAAATCGAACCGAACCGAACCGATAACTAAACAAAATATGCATATAGCTACAGATATATATATACTATACGTATATGCATATACATATATAGTATAGTATGATAATGTAGAGAGAGAAGAACTCCCCCATTCACAAGTAAAATATATTGAAAACAATCAAAGTATGCCATCGAATGATATTAATTGATATTAGCTAATCGAGCATAGCCGTAATAAAATAGATATTATCACATAATCATATAAGCCAACAAAAACACTTCAATGCGAATGCAGGAGCAAAAGCAGAAGCAGAAGCAGCAGCAGCGGCAGAAACAGGAGCAGCAGTCACAGAAATAAACTAATTATCTAGAAAAGCCAGGGAGAAAGAAGTCCCTGACAGACAAGAACACGATACCGATACCGATACCGATGATACTGATACAGATACCGATACCTAAACAAGCATTAATCAACTTATAAATAAAACATACACGAAAATTTATAAAGAAGAAAACATGAAAGACGGCTAGCTACCCTAGAAGGATACTCGCACAAGACACGGGGCGTAGACACGGTAGACACGGTAGCATTCCTTCCCCTTTCAAGGAAGCCTACAGATAAGGTACATAAATACATATTGAGTAAATGGCAGTACATGAATGTGAAACATAAAATAGCCATAAAAAGAGAGCAACTAAAAGTGTAGCATATATAAATAGATATAGAAATATAGGTTGATATATTGAGTATACAGCATATGCATTAAACAGACATGCTTATATAACATACTAAACAAAAACGGTATTGATAGAGAACACTCACTCATACACTCACACTCCCACTCCCACTCCCACTGGCACTACCACTACCACTACCACTCATAGGACGCATAGGAATACGAGTACTTGTACACGGTATTTACATACAGAGAAGAAAAACTATGGGCATATGGTAAATTATATTTATTGCATATTGTGTTGTATGTGTTGGATGATAAATCACATATAGATGTTCAAAATGAAAACCAATTAAAATGATGACAACAACAAATAAAAATCACAAGTAATAGAAATAGGAATACGGAATACGGATACACATACACATGCAAGTCCACATGCGTGAGCGTATATTCGTGTATGCAACGGTTAAACTAAGCTTCAGATATTTTCCAAGGACAGAGGTCGGGCACAATTTGCTTTTGACACGCCCCAAAATCCAAAATTGTGGCTGTTAGGGCGGTTTTTTAGTGGAATTTTTGGCAGCAGAAGAGGCTGAATGGAAAGGAATAGAAAGAGCATTTAGTTACTTGGGTGTGGCCCGAGCACGAGTACGATATATGTATGTATGTATGTCTATTGATAATCGAACTCACACACACACACACACACACACATACTCGTAGCCTAGTGTGGATATATTTTTGTGTTAGCTAGATGGTAGGATGCTCACTCATTATGATTAGCCATGGTCGCAGAGTTTTAGCCGCGGATCGGAGGCAGGAGGCAGGAGACAGGAGGCAGGAGACCCACACACATGTAACTGTAGACACTAGGGACAGTTGTACTGTACTATACTTAAATGTTTTTAGCACTAGAATTTAGAGAAACTACGTGAAGCATTGCATGTTTAACAAGGACGGCAAACGACTAAGATGTAGATGTGATTTTAAAGCGGGGTGGGATTGGAGTGGTATCGACTGGTATCGGAGCGATAGAGGCACGAAGAGAAATGCATTTTTCTGTTGTATTTTCATTTTCTACACATTTTTTGTTATGTGACAAAAAGCGGGAAGGAAAAATGCATAATATTGTTGACCAAACAAAGAAAAAATATAACAAAAAACTCACGAAAAGCAAAAACAAAAAACAAATTCAAAGAGAAACCAAAACTGTTTTGGAGAAAATTAAAATTTGGTTATAAGAAAACGGAAAAGAAAGGAAAAAGAGAAGTGAAGAACATTTATAAGAGCAAAAGTTTATAGTTAAGAAAAAACCAGAAAAAAAAGAAAAAACACAAAAATATTATCGGTTTGTTTGTTAATGTTTGCGCTACATATCAGTAAAGAGTTAAAAAATGGGTAGTTGGCACATAGAAGAACTAGAGAAGAGTTGGAAACTAAATAGGAATTTCGAGTAGCTGTGGAACGCGAGAGATGATCCAACAGGCGGACGACGACGACGACGGGGACGACGACGAACTAAATAATATACAAATAAAAAATATATACTAAATGAATAAATGCTGTAACTGTATGTATTTATGTTGTGTATCTACGAAATGTGCTAAGACATTTATATACGTCTATATATATATATATATTATATATACACATACATATATATTGTGTATGAACATATACAAAGTATTTATACACAAGTGAAGACCCACAGAAGAAACCCAGAAGCCAGTCCAGTGGGACCTGGGCCCCAGAAGAGTAGACACCCCCCAGTAGACACCAAGAGACACCCAGATAGCAGGAGAGCAGAACAATATTAAGAGCTGCATACATATAGCAGCACGTGGTCAGATGATGGCAATTCCCCATCTCAGGTTCTGTTCCGATCATAGCAATCCAATCCAATCGTTAATTTGATTCTGCAGCGCAGCGCCTATGTGTTCGTTTGGTTTGAGCTCAGAGCAGAGGATTCCACACACTGAAATGATTGTAGTTACTAGCCATTAACTGCAATTACAAATTAGTCAATTCGAAGTGTAATTATTGAAATGCTGAAGCTGAAGGAAATGCAGGAGCAGTTAGCAAAATTTTGTCACACGCAGCGCGAGCGACGAGTCGAGGAGTCGACGAGTCGCTTTTGGGGCACATAGCATAAATTAAACCTAAATGAATCGAATCGAAACGAAATGAAATGAAATGAAATGAGATCAACTTGCAACCAGGCAGAACCGAAATCAATCAAATAAAAGTATTATCTAAGCTACAAAACAAACAATTAAACCAAATACATAGTTATATATACATAGTACTATATACGAGTGCATACCATACCATATATATGTACAATATACATATGTGTTGTATGTTCAAACAGATCCCTTCGAGGCGAATGGCAAATGAATACTAATTATCCGAATTCTGAATGTGTTTCCGTATGTTTAATTACACAATAATCTAGATACAAGCCAAGCAGAATAGAACAGGGTTTAATTTGAAGGCAGCCGCAAACCCAAATCAAATCAAATCAAATCAAATCTGAGAAACATAAATACATAGATTTTATGTAAGTGTGGAAGGGATACGATTTCAGCAGAATACTCGCATTAGCGTTACACTAACTAGACTCTAAAATGTAAAATGTACTAGCCCCGAGGGCCGGTGGAACCAAATCAAAGAGCCAGGAGGCAGTGCAATAACCAACATATTTTTATGCAATAAACCAAAAACAAAATATAAGCGAAGGGCATGTTGTGCAATTAAAATTACACTAAGATTTCAAGCAAATCAAATACAAATGTAGAAAAAATCAAAACGATGAGCAAACAACCAAAAGCTGCTAACAAAACCAACATTCAAGGAAAGCCGAAAGAGCGAAAGCGAAAACGACAGAGTTTTGGAGAGCATTCACATTCACATACACATACACATACACAGACCAGAAAACAGAAAACAGAATATACACACACATAACCACATCACAGACATACACACCAATGCATATATAGATATCGATATATATATACAGACGTAAAATATGATAAGTAAATAGCAAATAACTAAAGTAAACAAAGTATAGATATCGACTGCAGTATTGCAAATATTTTGTAGAAATTTAAGCATGTTTGAGTGTGTTTTAGGACAAGGACTAGAAAACACAAGGGCAAAAGGCAAACAGAATGGGACAAAATCGAAAATATTGTAGCGGAATACAAACAGCAACCAACAAGAATAACAAAAATAACAAAAACAGCAAGAACAAAGCCGAAAATACCATTGGAAACCTAATGCATAAGCTAAGTATTAAATATACACGAAAACAGAATCTATATATATATATATATATATGCATACATCTATATATATGTATATGTATATATCTATATATATACAATATAAATATGGCATCGGAAATCACACACACAAAATGCATTTGCATAAGAAAACACAAACACACACACACAAGTGAAACAAAATAACGAATATTGAAAAAAGTTAATCAAATTAAGCATAACAAAAAAAACATTAAAAAAAGTATTTATAGTTGAAAAAAAAACCAAAAAGAGAAGAAAAACATTTTGGTTGCGTATTTGTATACCAACGCGCCAAAAGAAAAATGGGAAATCAAAGAATATTATACAAAAAGAAAAAGAAAATTCAGCATATATGTAAAAGTGGAGCAGTACGCTATGGGAGATGGTCTCAGAAGCGGGCTACCATTATAAGTAGGGGATGGTTTTAGAGCTAGACGCAGGGTTGCTGCTGCCAGTGTTGCAGGACGCGAAGTGCATAGAGAAATTATACATAGGTGACAGCAAAACACACACACAAAGAACAGAAACAACAAACGACAGAGGATTGAAAGATGGTAAAAGGAATAACAACTGCAACATAGAAACAACGGAAATAAGTAAATATACCGAATAAACAACAAAAATTATATTATGTATACATAAATATATTGAAAGAAAACAAATAAAACGAACAAAAAAATTTTGTAAAAATAAAAAAGTACATGTGAATGATTTCAGTCTTGGAATTTGGGGAATTTGATTTTTAGCTTTCTCTAGTGGACACATCCTCGTATGCATTTAGCTCTCAAAACTCATAAGTAAGTAATGAATTCAACATGATCGTTTCCGAGGTGAAATTGAATAGACTTTGGACGAATTTTGGTAGGCTTGGTTTCCTCCATCTCCCGCCAAAGAAGCCTCTCCCTCAGGGCCCCCTAAATTTAAATAGCTTTCACTTGAGTGTTAAAACATTGAATTCGGTTGACTTTTAGAAGCTCCAGAAGGCACCTCGGCACCCTTTCCCGAAAGGGTTGTTTCGAGATAAACGCGCTTTAACTTTAAGGTTGTTAGGTGAGTGCCTTCAGACTGCTCCGCTAAGTCGAGTATATCTCGAGAACTACATGATATATGGACATATCCTTTCTCCCACGTATTATCCATAGAATAAGGGCGCTGTGGTAGACGTCATCGAAGCATCGAGGTCAACCAGCTCGTACAGTTTCTTCCCGCATAAAAGAAGATTTTCCATTACGCGTGTTTTTTACTGTGTTTTACAGTCCCGGCATATGCCAGTGTCCCTGGCTGGCTCCTTCTTTCCCTGTCCGAATTCCCCAGGGCTATATCAGCTGCCACGCTTCCGCATACCACTCATGGCAATCGCGGGGTTTTCGGTTTGTGTGCGAGCAGCTTTCCATTTACACAGATGACACGGAGAAGACGTTCTGCTACTTATGCGTATGCCCCACAGGTGAGTTCGTTAAAAACATTTATGCCTCGGATGGCAGCACCAGCAGAACCCCAGCCGCAGCCACAGCCACAGCCACAGCAGCCCGGACCTGCTATAGTCCTCTTCTCTTTTCTCCTCTGGCCTGTCCCGGCCCCTACCCCATGCGAATACCACCAAGGATGGATTGTCATAACAAAGGCAAAAGACAACACGTGCAACAATAACAAATCAAAAATTTACAAAAACAGAAAAACGACAAAATGCTGCGGGGGCATGGAAAATACAGAAAGTATGGAAGGTAATGGACGCAGAGGGATGGAAAGGGAGCGCGCGGCAAGTGGAAGGAAGCACACGGAGAAAATAACCCGGAAAAAAAATGCAAAGCGGAGAAAAATGTTTAAAACATATTTTTTGCCAATTCTTTTTGTTTTTTTTTTTTTCGCGACTGCTGTTCGCTTTTTTGCCTCGCGTCTTGTTTCACATTCTGCCGCAGGTTAAAACCAGCAGACACACATGCACACAGAGGCCCGAACCCCCCATTTTTATTTATTGTGCACGCGTGTGAGTGTGTGTGCTATTATCACAAAGATTTCGAGTACACAGACACAGATACACGGATACACGGATACGGTTACGGATACGGATACAGACACGGATCGGGACAGATGTTTGTGTAAATGTGAGTGCTGTGCTGTGCTGAGCTGAGCTGTATGTCTGTTCTCCGCTCCATGACGGCTGCATTTTTGAGCAACATATGCGACGGGGTTTTTACTTTCACTTCCCCGAGATGTATGTAGGTATGTACATGTGTACGTGTAAGGGAGAGAGTCGTGTGTGCGTGTGAGCAAAATAATGGCGCTATGTTTGATTTGCATTGCAAATCGGCGTAATTTTGCAAAATGTCTTCCTATAAGAGAAACAATATGTTTTATTTACTTACATTTGACTTTGATTTCACTGTGTCATCCGCAACCCTCGTCGTTTTCCGTCTTTCAGGTTCCGTCTTCAGTCGTTCTGTCTGCCTGTTGGAGGCGTGCACATGTTGACTTGAATTTCCATTGCTTCTGCCTAAGCAAAAGAAAAGAAGAGAGAAACAAATAAAATAAAAAGTGAAATCTAAGCTTAAGCAATAGCTGGGAGTAGAGCTGGAAAAAATAAATTGTTTGAGTTGGAAGTATATACAGTCAAGGTCTTTCCTGGGGGACACGGGACACGGGACACTCGTACTCGACATTCCAGTCGTGTTCGACTAAACCGAAATCGCCCAATTGATGCTCAAACAATACCAGGAACTAATGGAAATCAAAAACTTCCATGGTGAACAGATATAGATTTAATAAAGCTAGATTGTCGTTCAGTTTGTACATCCCAAGAGGGTCTCCACTGTCTCCTGGAATTTAAGAAATACTTAAGACATGAAATATGGAAACGGTCTAAGCCTATCCACTTAGCTCAGATGTCACCACAGCCGGCACTCCGCGATATTTCAGCAGACATTATGGACGCCGTCACATGATGTCCGTGCGATGCCTGGCACCTGCATTTTGTGGCATGCCCACATGCCACCACGTGCATTAACTCCCCTCCCACACGGCATGGGGCTGTGCTGCTGCCTCTGGCTGTTTAGTTAATAATTCCCGTGCATGGGGCTGTCGGCCCGGCTAAGACGAGGACGACACGGGAATAAGAAGCATTTTCTGCATAACAGGATATTTGCAGAATATCAAGAATGTATCAGCAGCAGCTGCAGTCGGATGTCACTTGGATGGCAGCCGGGGATGAAGATGAAGATGAGGATGAGGATGAAAAGGACGTGCAGCTGTGTGACGGAAGCCGGAAATGCGCAAATAGAAAGGCACTGAAGATTTTTACGCTCAGCACGACCAGAAACAGCATCGGATCGGGCTCTGGCCCTGCCTCTGGCTGTGGCTCTGGCTGTGGGGCCGCATGCAGAGTTTCAGCAGTGTGGCTCCTGGCTCGTTGCCTGAGTGGCTGCATGGCCATACTCGTATCCTCCTGCTAGCAGATTAGACACTCAACAGGACAAGTGCAACAATGCAAGTGGCAGGAGACAATGCCGGTCGACAGCAGATATGCATTTGCGTGTTGTGTCTCTCTCCTGTGTTGTGCTCTCCGACATGGACATGGCCGCAGTGCCAGGAGGCTAGCCGACATTGCAGTAGCACCACCATCAGCACCAGCTGAGTTTTTGCAAAAAGTTTGCACTCGTCAAAGCTCCAATTGGGTCATCCACGAGTCCGAGTTTTCGCCGGAAGCAGAACGCAACAGCAATTGAGTGAGATGCATCGAAAAATGTCCAATACACGATATATCATTAACATGCACGGTGCTTGGGTACTTATGGGCATGGACATGAGAGCCGTGAGACTCCGCGGACCAAGGACCTCTCCTTGCATTTTGGAAATGGCATATTACCGGACACTTAGCGCTACCGGACGGCTAACTGATACAGATGCCACCCCAAGGAAAACACGTGCCCTCGTCCAGGTATACAGAACGTCGGGCAGGACAACCACAACGGGACATAATGAAGCAAACCGTTTTCGCAGACAAACATCAGCAGGAGCAGGAGCACAGTAGGAGGACAGCAGGAGTCCAGCAGGAGGACAGCAAAGGAGTGGGATACAATGTCCTGCATCGTTACAAGTAGCCGAATATCCTCGGCTCATAACACAAAACAGAACAAATGTCCTTTGCTGATAAAGCCTCATAATAAATGTCGACCTTTCGTTTTTCCATTTATATTATCAACTCAGGCTGCGGCTGCAGGGGCATGGAGGGGCAGAGAGCAAGGACGCAGGGGCTGTGGACGAGAAGAATAAAAAGAGGAAGCTGTATGGAAGCTGGCTGGAACAGGGCGAAGTCTCATTGTGGCTGCTGCGTGCTACCTGCAACATACATACTTAGTATATTAAAATTTATAACAAACAATGCGCACCCACAGAGAGGGTAAGAGCCGTGCCCTGAAATTTTGTTGGATGAAAACAACATACCAGATGCCCTTGCCGTGACGAGAGCCTGATGATTTGATCAGCTTTTATGAATAGCTTGGAATAGCTGATGTTGCATCTCTCTGTGTATTTATCTCTATGTATTTATCTCTGTGTATTTAACTCCGAGAGAAAAACTGATAGAGTAAAATAAATTGTTCAGATGATCGCCGTTTCTTACTTTATCCGACAAAAAAAAGAGCACCCTGCATGCAGTACTAAACTTTTATTTTTAGCAGTGCTCTTTTTATAGACCTGTGCGCAGGGAAAATCAAAGCTACCTGTCCCTGACCGAGGACATGCTGTAGCAAAGGCACCTGAATTTATGTTATTTCCTTGTTGCCGGCACATCAGATAAGCTAATAAAAAATATTATAATTATATATACGTATACCTGACGGAGAGGAGCTCCGAGGAAGCTCTAGATCCCCTTGAAGGGCACCACCTGATAACCTCCTGTTGCCCACCCTTCCCGTCCCGTCCCGTCCTGTCCCGGCTGTCTGTCTGTTCTTTTCTGTCTATCTGCCACTGCCAGTGGCCAATGGCTGGCCCGCAGCGCCTTGGGCTGTGCGCAGCTGAAGCGAAATAAGCCATAAGGACAATTTAGACTTTGAAGTGCCATTGCCATGCGAACTTATTTTAATTAGACGCGCACACATAAATGCTTAACGCTCTTGCCGCAGAACGCTTCTGCGGTGCCCCAGAATGGGGCAACTTCTCCTCCCCCGACTTCAGCTCAGAGACAATGCGACCGCAACATAAAAACAGGTGGACCGCCTGTGGGCCTGGATTTGGCTCTGGCTATGGCTCTGGCTCTGTGGGGGAATGTGTGCCATGTCGTGTCGTGTCGTGTCGTGTCGTGTAACTCACATTAACCGATGCCATGCAATGCAGCCATAATAAGAGGCGGGCGCAAGTTTAATTAGTGCAGCCAGTGAGGCCAAAGGTAAGCGGAAGCCTGTGGCCAACGTTGCGTATGAGCAATGTGTGTTCGTGTGATAAAATGGCCATGCCGTCCAAGGTTGAGTCAGAGAACGGGTGTGTGTATGTACTTTTATTGCTGTCATCCATCTGAGAAGTAAAACTCTTATGGTCATAAAACTCTAGGACGCATAGGACGCGCAGAGCCAAAAAAACAGTTCGAGGATTGCCTGAGACCAAAACCAAAACAAAAAAATCCCCGAGTGCTGAACTAATAATGGCACCTGTCAAAATTCGTTAGCCTGCAGCCCGAACAGGAATGGGGGCAGTTACAGAACCAGAGAGTGTAACAGAACCAGAAAGATTGAGAGGGAGCAAAGTTTGGTCCGAATGACGAGACTCAAGCGACATTCATAGTGATGTGGTTTGGCAGTTTCGTGTCATTTGTTGAACATAACCCACCTATTGGTGGCTGTCCCATCGCACACACTGGGACCTTGAGTCGCTCACTCGGATATGGCTGATATGGCTTGAAGGACGGTGAAAAATGAATGAAAAAAGAGAAAGGAATCCCATCTCGCCGAAGACAAGGAAATTTATCACCCAACCGCAAAAGCCACAAACTGCAAATACTACTACAACAAAAACGTGACATCTAATAAAGGTCAAAAGGGAAGCCGGTGAGAAGGGTGGCGGGGGTCAGGTGAAAGCATTGTACACCCACGATTACGTATACGTATGAATGTGAAGTCTAAGACTGCGCTTTAGTTATGCATTTTATGAGAGACCTTGCAGGAGATTTTTGATGCCTCTGTGGCTCTGCTCTGCCTCGTCCCTGGGATTATGGCTATAACGCGTGCTATAAGGTTTGCTTGAAGCTGGGAATCCTTAGTTACTTCTGCCACAAGCTATATACCTCTAATGATGACGATCATCTGGATTTTTTGGTTAAGCAGAAACCTATAATCGTTTTTGGGAAATGCCAAAGATGATGCCGTGCTCCGACAAAGCCGCAAACACTTCATGAAACCAAACAACATGAAGTAGGAGCAGCAGGCGCTGTTGCTGGACACGACATGTGTGGCATGTGCCACACGCATGCGTTGCATGCCAATTCTGGTTGCCATATAAACAGAATAAGAAACTGCAAAGAATTTGCAATGGCAATGAGCAAGGTTGGGGATGGTGACGGGGAAAGGGACAGAGACAAAGACAGGGACAGCGGCAGCGGCAGCTGGCCAAAGCCGAAGGAAGTCGGTTGGTAGCCATGTCAACGGCTAAATGACACTGGGACTATGGCCCTATGTCCTGCTGTGTGCGGCTGTGTGCCACTTCCGGTGACAATGTGCAACGGTGGCAAAAGGAATGAATGCGACGACGACGACGTGCAAGTGAACGAGCCGGATGAATGGTCAGTGGCACTGCACAAAAGCAGGCGACTCGATTTGGGATTGCAACAGGAACAGGAACAGGGATAGGAATAGGAATGGGACCAGGAATAGGGATATGGATATGGAGAGCGATGTTTGCTCTTGCTTTTGTATTTGTATTTGTCTGCGAATCCAAAACAGTTGCCATGTGGCCAATATTTGAAATACATGTGAATTCCTCGCCCTCTCTCTCTCTCATTCTCTGGCGAAATTCATATCATTCTTGGCTGTCCGACTATCTGCCGCTCTACCATGATTTATGAAGAAGGGACATGTGTAATTTAAAGCACATAAATTTGTCGTTTCACTGTGAAAAGAAAAGGCTTTCGGCCAACTGACAGTGCAGCTTTCACTAGAATTGTTTCAGTACCATTTGCGACCCACTCGTTCCGGCATGGGAAAACGGAATTACAGATCAAGTATATGGCCTCTTTGCTGTGTCTCTGTTTGGCTATGACTTTAATGATGCCACAAAAGCTGAGCTAAGCTGCGAATATGCAACAATAAATTCCATTAATTGCATTTTATTTCGATTATCAGCGACCACAGACGCCTCTCCACATAAATGTCAATTGCGGTCATTGAATATTTGAGTGGTCCCTCCCCAGCCCCATTTCCGCATCTAATGTCTAATTTTTGCTCATTAATTTCAGTCAACATTTTTATGCATTGTCATAAAACTCATTTTATGGGGACACGCATATCGTCCTGCGCAGCATGTGTCCTGTTGTTTGCCTAATTAGATTAGTTAGTCGCATTCGTTGGGATCCTTTGGAGTTTTGGCTGGTCAGGATTCGGATGACTTCGTATCTGACGATTGACTTTTGTCTGCTGCTCCTCATATGTGAGAAATGCCAGGTCCTAATTGGTTTGTCTGGGCTTTCTTTTTGGCCAGCTTTATTTGCCGAATATTCTTCATTTAATTGGAGCATTTTGCAAGCTGCATTTTGTCTATTCTGATCGAAAAATGTTCGGTGCATCGTTAATTAATTAAAGGGCAACAAAGTCTGATGTTTGTGCTGCAAGTTCGTTAAAAATCATGTCGGTTGTGATACTCGTATCATTGTAGGCCAGTCCAAGCAGTGGGGTTGCAGAATTCTATTCCTGAGCTGGAAAGGAGCCCCTCCTTGGTATAAAACTGACGGAACTATGAAGCTGAGATATGCATGCACATTCTAAGCTTTTGTTCGTTCTGAGCACCACACATATGAGCACTCGCATACACTGAAGCAGAAATGGTCCGAAATGGTACGTTATCAGTGCGTATACTTGATTTTTATACGCACACTTAAGCAAATAACTGCAGGCATTATTTCAAAATTCGAAAATTAAAAGTAAACAACATAGAGACCGAGAGGTATTCGGGCAGGCAGACGAGCAGGCAGGCAGCAGGCATCCATACACACCGAACCATAGCAGATGGCCATAAGAAAAATACACACATAAATGCAGTGAATTCTTTGGGTAAGAAGAGAGCATTGATGGGAGGCGTGGCGCAGTCGGAGACGGAGGAGGAGGTGGAGGTGGAAAAAGTTTTAATATAAAGTGATGCGAAATGTTTTCCTTGCGAATTTACCTTCAATTTATGCATTTATGAATATGTAAGCACATTCGAGTCTGCTCTGCTGCCGGGCTGTGTGAGTGCAGTCAAGTGGCAAGCAGGCATACAGATTCCCACAGACACATACCTATACGGACCCACACCTTCACACACACACACATACACAGTAACACACACGAGCATGCATTTATGCACATTGATTAATAAAACGCATTTGGCTAAGAAGTTTTGCGCTCGAAAAGCATTCATTCCCATTTCTCAGCCGCAAGACATCTCATCTCGTGATGCGCAAAATCAGAACATCAAATATTTATGGTTTACAGCCCATCCCCCTAACAGCCCTGGCCCAAAAAAACATTCACTCCACCAAGGAATAGATATAGAACTTTAGATATCCTTTCACATAGTTTTTATCTATATTAACCATTCGATACTGTGATTATGTGCTTATTATTTTGTGTGAATATCCTTCAATCCCCACGACTAGTAAAGATAAACATAATACCCTCTGAAAGGGTATACAAATTATTCTGGCCATGTGCAAAAACATCGAATTTCGAAAATGCAAGCATCAAAATTTTCATTTTGACCCCAAGCTCTGGCTGGTGGCTGGTGTTGTGGCAAAGGATTTAATTTGGACTTTTTTCGTAAACAGATTGTTTATCATGGATTTACATGCGGATAACTATGAGGAGACGGGTGGCGGATTGGCATGCATGTGAACTTTGGGCAGTCGAAAACAATTTAAAATCAAAAGTTAATCAATTACTAGCAAAGTCGCAAAGTGTCATGAATTTAACATGACAGCGTCGCACTGCCACTGCCACTGGCAGCACGACAACACGCTTTGCATAAAACACAAGTCAGAGGCCCCGAAAATCAATCGGGCTCAATGCCGATGTCCCGCCCACATGTTCGGCAATTAGCGTGACAATTTGAAAGGTTGAACGCCACCTTTGCCCGAGCGAGCGTCAATCATTCTTTTTCCTGTCATATTTGCGGCCATTAAATTGCGTATACGTATACGTATACGATCAAGTTCCCATCGATTTGCATCTATCCTTGGCAGAGCCATAAAAGTGGAAACCCTTTTATGGGTCCTCATTGCTCATTACGCAAATAGCCCCGGAAAAGTCTTAGCGCGTTTTCTCTGTCAGTTTTAGTGACTGTAAAACGTTTTGTTGATTTTCCCTGCCTGCTCCCAGGAAAAAAAACATAAAACAAATAAACTTTCCGCTGACATTTCTTTACGACAATCAATTTATGACATTTATGATAGGCAAATGGCACGCGCTAATCAATGCGTCGTCAACTTTGCCCTCTGCCCCCCATCTCCCCACAGACCTACTGTCGTTACGCATTGTTTTGTCAACGAGGAGGGCTGGGCAGAGGGTACAATACAATACAATGTAGGCCTAATAGTCCTTTGCCACGATACGGAAAATGATTCGTGTTGAAAAAATTAAATGATCATTGAGACAATTGCCAAACAAGTGGAAAAAGTTTATGGATAATTTTACGACAGCCCCCCTTCCCCCGGACCAGACCGAAAGCAGTTTAAGTAAAACAGTTTATTGGGTGAAAAGAATAATCAATGGGGAAGGACTTTCAAGCGGTGAGAGCCATCCATTAAATTCAAATAGTTTATGAAATCATGACTATTTATAGCCAGAGGAGAGGCGAGTAAGAATATGCTGCTGGCAGAAATTAGTATAATCCAAGTCAAAGGCCATGCGATGCGGGTTTTATTGCTTGTCTATTGGTATGCAAATTACTTGTTAAAATAGTTTATGGCTTCCCCCTGCCTCAGGAACAGAGACAGGAATGCCCATATCCCACTCTTAAATATAAATATATGTATGTATATTTTGAGGCAGTTGGAAACAGTTCTTTTTCCTGTTTCGGTTTCGGCCAGGATACCAATTTGCTGTCATAAAACGTAGTTCCACTTGCGAATGTATTAAATCAGCGGAGTGTGTCTAAGCGCGGATCCTTATGCGGGCTGCGGGCTGCGTACTTTGCATAAATCCCAGCCCCAGCCATAACTCGATGTCCTTTAAAAGCCAACGACAAGAGCTACATAATAATGGCAATAACAATAAAAGCCGAAAGGGCATTTACACGCACTCCAACTACAACTACAAATAAAGCAACTGGCTGAAGGCGGGGAAAAGGAGCGTCTGTGGCACACAGACCCATAGAGGAATGCATGTGTATGCGTATTCGAGAGGACGATAAATAAATTAGAAAGTCGCTAAAGCGAAAAACGTTGAAATGTCAACGGAGTCGAGTTTTCATTCCCGAGCTCATTGTCACCCTAGTGCCAGCGTTCGTACCGGGCCAGACAGCAGCGACACTGATACCGATGAAAGGGGGGAGGGCCTGGAGAACGGGGTAGAATGGGAGCGAAAGCGACACCGCTGTCGACGCACTGCGACATAATGGCGACCACTTTGCGTTTTTATGCTTAATTTACTTAAAAGGACGACCGGCCGCCCTGCAATGCCGCACCGAAGTGCACTGATACATGGACGCGCCCCAAACTGTTATGACTTAGGCGCAAAGACATGGAGGGGACATGAACACGAACACGCAATGCAATGTGACCAGAGCTGGACTGGGCTTCGGGTTGGGTTGGCTTGGGTTGGGTTGGGGTACTCTCTGGGTGTATTTTACATTTCACGCACAATTTTCCATGGCACGCAATTTGCCGCTTATGGTACAACAGTGTGGCAGGGGCCGACTTTGTGGCGCTTTTGCTATTTTAAAACGTTCCTCCTCCCCCAAATACACACACACACACACACACACATGAAATGGGGGACAGGATGGGGGTAGAGGCAGAGCTCTTGACTCTCATATCACATGCAGAGCGGCACATGCAGGCGACAGCTTAGCGAGTGCTAAGCAAGTCCCCGTCATAGTCGCATATTACATCACTCGCTGAGTGACTGAACCCAATCCAGTTCATCCCATCCAGCCCCAGCCCCAGCCCGAGTCCCAGCCCCTACTTGGCCTTTTCTTCAGCCATGTCACGTTGTTGTTAGCATTCCCAATGAGCCAGGACTGGGGCTGGGGCTGGGCTGGGCTGGGGGACGGGAACTGGAGCGGGAGCGGGAACGGAGACATGTGCGTGGCAAAATAGTTGAAATAGTTGATGCGCACTTTTCAGCGGTTTCGAATTGGGCTTGGCCCCATGAACCCAACCCCTGTCCTGTGCGAAACTCCACCCCTACAGAAGAAAGCATTTCTGTGGAGACAGCGCCGTTGAATTGTTAATAACATTTTGGGGAGTCACGCATTTAAATGAGGCTCACGTACGCGGACGATTTGTCACAAAATAATTTTTACGACTTTACGACTTCATTGCCAGTGACCAGAGTCGAGCCCAGAGCCAGCCCCACTCCCATTCTTAGACCCTTGAAATCTGCAACCCTGCCAGATAATTGCTTTGTTGTTGGCGTCCCTGCCGCCTGCCGACTGTGACAATCATTGTTCGATTTCAGAGCCGATTAAGATACTTTTGGGCGCCACGGGGGGTGTACTCAAGGTTGGCGTGTCAGGGCCCACTTAAGCCCTTAACGCCAACTTGGCTAGCATTAGGTGGCAACTGTACATCATTATACATACACACACACACGCATACGAAACTCAGCCACAGAGATATACTCAGTTATGGAGGAGAGTTGTCTCGGGCACGGCTCATGCCTGATTGCATTTACTTTGATTCCGTCTCGGGCACGGCCTTGTCGGTGTCTCAATAACAACTGCAAATACTCGTTGAACGTGGAAAGTTTCCCCTCCAGCAGTCGACTCAAATCAACTGAAGTCGGTTTGGTGGCTGCTGCTGCGCTGCTGCTGCGGTTGCCAAGCAGCGAGCGAACTCCGCAAATGAAATGAAACGCATTGCCATTTACCCAGCTGTCGATGTCTTATCCACAGCCCCAGTTTCCACCCAGGCTTAGCCCCTATGTAGTTCCAGTTCCGAATATACATAGACCCACTGACAATGTCGAATTTAAATGACGTGCGAAACAAGAATTTAATTTTCTACTTGCGCTCTGAGCCCCAGTCGCAGTCGCAGTCACAGTCCCAGTCCCAGTGCCAGAGCTGGGATCGCTCCAGCGCTGTTCAATTTTTATTTGCTGCCTCGTTACAGTAGCCGGGTTTCGTCCTCGTCTATGTCGTCGGTTACCAGCTCACATTCGCTAGACGTTTGGCAAAATGACAAATTTGCAGCGCATGTTGTCCTCCAAAAAGAACGGACCCGTTTCGGAGGTTTTGGGCTTGGGGGCGGGGTTGGGGCTGTAGCCAATGGCGCGGCATTTGGGTTTTAGTTTCAGTTACCCTCCGTCGCTGTCGCTTCGCTTGTGGTTGTTTGTCTGCCAAAATGCGTTGCCTACTTTTAGGCGGGCATAATGAAATTCCAACTTTTGACTTATTGACGACGACAGTGAGGACGAGGACGAGGACGCGGACGCGGACGAGTGGTAGAATGGAAACGAGGACAACCAGCCCTAGCCCTGTCCTCTGCTGCTCCTCCTCTTGTTGTGGTTACCGATGCCGACGCTTGCGCTCTACCTACGTGTTCCTTATCTGAACGAAAATCGGATGCATCTTCCTCGCTCCAACTTTCCATAGCCGAAAAACTATGGCATCAGCCTCTATATCTAGCTCATTTTCCTCATTGTAGCTTGAATCGGACTTTCATTCAGTTTCCATCAATTGAATGTTTCCGCTATTGCTGGACACTTTTCCACTCGTTTTAATTACAGACTCAGACAAAGCTGACAAACAGCGAATGCTTGTTAGAGGCCATAATACCTTCATTTACACAAAAGCAGCAACCGGAGACCAAGAACAAGCTGGAATTTTCATCGATATTTGTCAGATCTGAGCTGAACAAAGCTGAGCTGCTTCACTCCACTCCGCTCCGCTCCTCTCGCCTTTCAAACGAAATTCAAAACTCGGTCTCCGTTATCCAGTTGCATGTTAATTAAAAACATTACTCTGCGGGAGAGCATGTGAAAGGGGTGCGGGAACACGAGACTAGCTGATTATTAAGGTCTGAAGGGAAGTCCCCTTTGTGTTCGGAAAATTAGTTGCATTTACAAATAACTTTAAATTGGCCAGGGCCTCAGCCGAAGCTGTTGCCGTGTTGAATTTCCATTCAGTGCTGACCATTCCGATTCCGAATCCAAGTCTGCAGCTATAACCGACTGGCAACTAATTTAGTTGCCATTTCCCAGAGGATCTCCAGACAGAGCAGAGATTCAGAACTACAAGCAGAGCAGAGACCCACCCTGGCGGAGAGCACTTTTAATGAATGTGCCAAGAAGTATTGTGCATAAATTTGCGTTGCCTATCTGCAGGCGCAGGAAATTGCGCAATTTTCTAGATGTTTTCACACCGCACAAAGTGGAATCCAAATTTTTGTGAATTTTCCTTTGGCACATTTTCGCCTTTGTCTTCGGATAGACGGAGAAGGGAAGGGAGACAGGACAACCGGAATCACGGCTCACTGGGCACTATATCGCTCGTTTTCAGTCCTCCCTCTCTTCTTCATACGATTTTCGATGCCATTCGATTCGATTCCCGCTCGATGGCACCTTTAAAACCGTCCACATCCGCGTCGCGTTGCTCGTTTGGCATTCAATGAAAATTAATTTTAATTGACTTTCGCTGAACTCGGGGGCGGGCTGCTTGGGGCATGTCAATATTTACATGCCACGCATAAATTATCTACACATTTAGGCACACGCATTAGGCACCACAATGGCCAATTTCCGAGTCCGAGTCGAGAGCCGCTGACCCGCGGCTAGTGGCCAGTGACCAGTGGCCAGTGGGCAGTGGGCAGCCATCAGCCATCAGACCCGGGCGATGGCGACCGTAGTTGAGCAGCTTATTAACAGGCCAACACGCACGCACGCCACCACGGCAAAAAGCACAGGCAATCAAAATTATCCTGAACAGCTCTCCATCCAAAACCCTGACCACGAATAGTAGTCGCCACCAGGACCACTCCCAGGACCAATCCAATCCACACGGCCAGACGGGACGCAATGCCATCGAACTTTTACGCATTGTTTATGTTAACAAAATGTGAATAAATGAGCCGTACAAACGACAACGACGCTGAGGAAAGCGACAACAAAGGGCAATTAAATTCCAGGCCGAATAAAGTCGACAGGACGACCGGACGACAGGACAGAACGCGGACCAAGAACAACAACAGGTGTTCAGGTTTACAGGGTTGGCTTAGCCAACAAAAGGAAACACAATACAACACAACAAAAACAAAAAACCAAATAAATCAAATTGGGGCCGACAGGCACTCACCCACTCACCCACTCACCCACCCACCAACCACACGCACCACCCCACCCCAGCACCACTTGGCTCTAAGTAGCAGGACTTGACCGGCAGCAGCAGCAGGACATTGTGTATCGAACGTTTTATCGCTTATGCAGCCACTTGGTCGTCGTCGTCGTCGCCATCGTCGTTGTCGCTGTTTGCTCAAGTGGCTCGCGTGTTAATTGTCGAGGAATGTGCATAACACGGCGATAATAATGAACTCCAGCCGAACGCTAAGCCCCAGCCCAGCTCCAGACCAAAGCTCCTGCTGTGGCAGTCTCTCTCTAACGTGCTCAGTGACAATTCAAATTGTACTGTCCAAATGGCCGCCAGCACAGTGCCTGAGGTGGAAAAACAGTGGCCAAAGTAACGCATAATAAAATGGAGCAGAGAAGGCATAAATAAAAGCAAAGAGTCCGAAAAGGAAAAGCGAAGAGGAAGTGCGACTTTGCCACGCGCCTTAACAAGGGAGTGGGGGAAAACCAACTGGGGAAACAGAGGTGATCGATAGTACAGGAGATACTCATATATATACTCGCTTAAATTACACTATACAGTTTTTATTTATTTATTTAGTTTTTTTTCGGTAAACGGTATGCGTAAATTCTGTTGCAGGAGACTTTAAAATATATTTTGTAGAAGTTTTTAACTTCAAGAAAGGATTCTCTTGGTTAGCTAAATTGCAATTACTTACCACTTAATATTGGAGCAATGGAGAACAACGAGAACACCAGTGACCAAAAGTTGGGAGATGTTGCCCGTACCTTCATGTTCTCTGTATCTTCTGCCCTGTTCATTAGATTCTGTCGGCCATTAAATTCACTTCCGTTTACTTTTATCGCTTTTAATTCAGTTTTTTTGTTGCTCCCATTGGACTTTCTGCTCTTCCTACCCCTCCATGGGTTGGCTCATTTGTCGCCGTGTGTTTGCTCGTTTATTTTATTTAGCAATTTATTTCACACATTCCCCATTTCCCTAGCCGACGGTATGTCTTGTGGTGGTTACTGTTTTTAATTTTTGGCTATTATGAGAGGCAGGCCGTAAGGAGATCGAGATGCCAACTCCACCCAAAAACGGATGGTTCCGGGACTCTCGGAGGGCCCACGGCAGGCCAAAATTATGGGCACACATATAAATTGTCAAGCGACCATTCATCTTGCAGAATAAATGTTGCAATTTGTTGGCTTTTGCTTTGCGCGGCTGCCCGAAAGAAGATGGTTGCTGCTAGATAGACCCCACTTCCGCTTCCTGCGAGGTCCATGCCCATCCCTACGCACACAAGTATGCTACGTTTTTTATTCAGCCTCTCACCATCCCACTATGGGGAATTTTGCCACTTTTTGTGGCATTAATTAATAACTTCCAAACGAAACAATATTTTTTGATTTGGTTTTTTGATATGAGTTTGTAATAGCAATAGAAAGTAATTTTGAAAAAATGGGCGTGGCAGCCCTTTTTATACCCGGTACTCGAGAGTACCGACTTCATGAGCGCCTAGATCTCAAAGACTATAAAAGCTAGAGCAACACAATTTTGTATCCAGACTCCTGTCCTACCACACTGTTTCAAGTCTATTTCAAAATTTCGCCCCACCCCCTTCCGCCCACTCAAAGGACGAAAATCGGTGGCATGCACAATTTTAAAGTTACGAGAAAACTAAAAACGCAGAATCATAGGGAATGATTATATCTATCCAAGTGTTGCATCTGGATCAGATCGGATAATTAATATAGCCACAATGAAGAAAACCATTTAGAGGGGAAACGTTCTCTCTCGCTGATCGCCTCGATCTGCGAGACTATAAACGCTAGATCAACCAAACTTTTTATCCAATATCCTGTCATATCCCATTATTACAAGTGTATTTCAAAATTTCGCCCCGCCCTCTTCCGCCCACACAAAGGACGAAAATCTGTGGCATCCAAAATTTTAAATATTCGATAAAACTAAAAACGCGGAACCATTAAAAATGACCATATCTATCAGAGCCTTGAATCTGGATCAGATCGGATCATAATCATGGCCGCATGGTAAACAACTCTGAATTTGACAAACTTAGGTTAGGGCCTAAAATATCAAATTTCAGAGAAAGTGCGCAAAAGTGCACATTAATATGATATGCATTTACAAGAGAATTGAATTCTCTACAATATGTATTAAATCTTATGGTTGGAATAGGTTGGACTCATTTTGTACGCCTCTTGAAAGACTAATATTTGTCACAAAATGATACCCGTAAACGATTAACAATTACAAGAAATATAAGGAGTATTTGTACAGTTCAAAAACAAAAATACATATTACAAACCTCTTCGATTCGAATCCATTGTAAAAATCGCACTTAAATTGGTCAGTTACCAACTTTTTAGCTCCTTCAACTTAGAGAAAAATTACTCGTTGTATGAAAACTTACACATCGCTAGCAGACAGCTGTTTTTGACAGCTGTTAATTTAACAGTGGTTCGCTCTGTTAAAATTTCGACTACATAACATTGAAGACTAATGTTATTCTTGTACAAAGCGGTTAAAAATATTTCATTTTAACGACTGTTTGGAAATGGGTTTTGGCCAGAAAAAGTGGCAAAATTCCCCATAGTGCATCCGCTTCGACTTTATGCGCGCACCTTTGCTGACCGCTCACGGGGCTCGGGTCGTCCGGGGCGCCGACCCCAAACGAGGGCTGTAAATTTCATTGCAATGTGCGACTGCGAGTGTGTGTGAGAGACAGAGACAGAGAGAGACAGAGACAGACAGTGTGTGTGTGAGTGTGTCAGTAAGCGTGTGAGGCGACACAAATAACTCAGAGTTTGCAGTGCTGCTGGTGCTGATGGTGCTGCCGGGTCGCTGCCTCGTCGCTCGGGCGCCTTTCATTAGACGGAACTGGAACTGACTTTGGCCTCTGCCTCCACTGACCATTTGCGGGCATATATTTGCGCACAATTAATTATTATAAATGTCGTGGTCTCCGGGCCTCGGCACCGGCCCCGGCCCCGGCCCGGTCCCGGTCGTCCGTCCAGCTACAAAACCAGAAACCGTACCAGTAACAGAGCCAGCGCCGGACTGCAGGCGAGCGAAATTGTTTATGAGAATTTATGATTACAATATTAGTGTGTCGCACTGTATCCTTTCGCCTAGCCTAGTCCTGGTCCCAGTCCCCCTTCCCGTTCCTGTCCCTCGGAGGCTGTGTGTGTGGCCCTGGCCTTTGTCTTTTAAAATATAGCTGAATGCGTTTTATTTATTATTCTGAATTCGCTCGACAATTGCATTCCACGGTTTTGGCTGATGGCAGGGCAGGTGCAGGGTCCCAGCCATAGCCATAGCCATAGCCACATCCATCTATATGTCACGCTGATTATGATTATCGCCTCCTTATCTCGTATTCTGTTTGCTGGTGTCTGCTGGTGTTTGCATTAGCACACGGATTGCTCACACACATGCGTGTGTATTGATATGGGTATTGATACCCTGTTTACAATTGATTTCACACGACTTCATTCACGTTTATTCAGAGGAAAAACTTTTTAATCCCTCAAGTGCAAACAAACCGAGCGATACACCCACACACAGATACGCGCAGGCACAGACACAGCCAAACGTACGACTATGCGGAATGACAGCCACAAAAGGCCCCGCACCGCGTTCCGATGACATTTTCCTTTTCCATTTCGTTTTCTTCTCTGATTTCCTCCCCCACTCTGATTTATATTTACTTAAATGATCTTTTATTTATTTACTCAACGATTTTTGATTTATTTATTCTTTCTTTCTTTCTTTCTGTGTGTGTGTGTGGGTTGTGAATGCGTTTTCCAAGAGGGCTCCCCATTATTTAAAAGTGCTTTCAGAGGAGCTTTGGGTGTAGCTTTGGGTGGGCTCTACTTTCAGCTCTATAAGGGGCTTGGAGAAGAGCGGAGGTCCCTGCAAATGCTAAAGCCTTGCCTGGAGAACATTATTTGCACATTCATCATTGCAGCGTTTTTCGCTTGAACACTAATTTGGGCACCTCGTCGCCGTCGCCGTCGTCGTCGTTGCCCCTCTGTCAAACTTCATGCAGCTAATTATGCGCTAAGTAGACACCGTAACTACAGCAGCAGCGCGCCACCAGGAACAACCAGGCTGTGGGGTGGCCAGAGGATAATTTATGGCCACGATTGCAGCCAAAAATCCTTTGTCGAAAAGTTGCAAATACCTGGAACTTAATGTTGGACTTTGAACTGGCGCGTTACGTTCGCAAGCACCGCGCCCAAATATGATAAATGTTGTGCGGAAGCCAGCAACTGCCCAATGGACAACCCACCAGTCTACCCCACTGCTCTGCATGGACCCCTCGGCATGGCAGCGCAGTACCCCAGAGCCCCGTCAATACGCAAATATGGAAGCCATCGCTGAATGGCAGCGGAATCCGACAAGGCTGGCCCCCAGGAATGGATATCAGCATGGAGAGCGGGAGAGCTTTAGAGCGGGAGAGCGGGAGGGGGAACGGCATCTCGGGCACTTGCATTGTACGGCTCATTGTGCAAGGCGGCTTTGCATGAGGGACGTACTAGCACAGGGACTGGGCCCGGATGGGGCTAGGCCTCGACGTAGGCGTGTGCTAATGCAGCAGATAAACACTGCCAAATGCTATGAAAATCTTTGGTTATTTGTCACAGCGCCTGGCTATATCTGCGAGTGTGCTGTGTGGCGTGTGCCGTGTGCCGTGTGCGGGTGGCTGTCTGCTGGAGCCGCACACACCATACCCAGCTGTCCATTGGAGAAGGAAATTGAATTATAATGAGCTCGGCTTTCCTCCCAAACAGTGACTCTGGACCAGAGCTAGCAAAGGAAAGATATAACTTTTTGAGCGCGACATTTTTAGTTTTCGGCTCTCGTCGTTTCACACGCTGCCAAAACGTTTCCGCTTCCGCTGGCAGTCTCAACTTTTTCCCACTGCCTTGCCACTTCTGTTTTTTTTTGGGCAAAACAAAGTTCCGCGCATGCCAGAAGCGTTGACACGCCGAGAGGCTGGCCAAAACAGAAGCTGAAGTGCAACTTTCGCTGGAAGCTGAACTTTGGATTGGCCGCGGACATGAAACAAACCGGAAACAGGCAGCCACACAAACGCTGAATCGCGCCCAGGGTTACACACTATTGGCCTTTTCACTTCTCCAGGCCTGCACTCTTTTAAATAGTAGAACAATCCTTAATCAATTGGTAACCTGGATACCCAACGAACTGCAATTTTAAGTAGGAAAAGTGGAACAAGTTTTTTACGCTTAAAACAAGTAGGACAAGTAGAATACACTTGATAAAAAAAAAATAAGAAAACTCCATAGAAACCTACATTTCAGAAAACAAAGCTAATTGCTCACTCTACTTTTAATCCTATATATATATTTTTTTTCTCTTTCGAATCCTTCGAACAAACAAAGGGAATGTATTTAATTATTTTTAATTGAAAATTTCCAGAAAGCTTCGTTTTCTTTGATATTTCAGAGGCTACAATGGCTGACACATATTTCAAAAATTACACTTCGCGAGAGCCACTCCCCGACACCTCACCACTGGGCAGGCCACCCTTGGCCACCCATTTTCTCCAGGGTTGCCTTGGTGCTTAAGTTTGGAAAACGCGTGCAAAATATGCACTGGGCACGAACCTTCGAGCCCGCTCCCAACCCTCCCCGACCCTGTCCGTTCGTGTTGGTAGCAAAGCTACTCGAACTCATTTGGAAATTTTTTTTTCTAATTACTTTAGGGATTAATTTGGAGCAGCCCGCAAAGTGCACAGACACACACCCAAAGGTATTTCCATACAGTGCGAAGGACAGGGAGGGACAGGTGAAGGGACAGGGACTGGGACCTGTACGAGCAACACGTTTCCTTACTTTTAATTTCAATTACTTTCATTACACGAGGCAAATGGCAAATGCGTTCAAATGAAGCAAAACAGACAAGGGTCCAGGGCAGAAAAAAAACATAATAAATATAAATATATTTCAGGGGATATACAGGAGATATATAAGCATAGGTGAGAGACGCATTCGGGCCCATGCGAGGCGTACTCGTACCCCGTACATTTTCCACATGAAAGTCGTAAAAAAATGTACGATTACTCGGGAAAACTCGAGCGTAGAAAAAAGTTAACTTATTAATTTTCATAAGAGTAATTTTGTGTATTTTATGTTTGATGAGTGGTGTGTGTGCGCTGTTGGAGGGGGCGTGCCGTAGGAGCCAGGAGCCAGGAGCCAGGCCAAGACAAACAAACGAAATATGTATAAAAGGCAACCACAGCAACAAATGGTGGCTGGTGGGCGGCTGGGGGCCAGGGGGGAAGCCCTGGCGCCGTTAAACGGTTAAGGACATGCAAAAAGGGCGCGCTCTGATGAGTTGATGAAGTGTTCAACGCCTGGCTGGCTCCACGGGGCATGGTGCTGCGATATAGTGTGGGAGTGGGGCAAGAGGCAAGGCAGCCCGCGGCGCAAATAAAAAGTCAGGTTTTTAACTAAATGACTTTTTGTTGTTGTGCACACGCATTGCTACACACAAACGCACTCACAGTGTGGTGGCCTGCATGTCGGTGGTGCTGTGCCTTGTATCGTAATTATTTTGATGGCGGCAACCTTTTTACACACACATGCAACTACACACACACACACATGCAACTACACACACACATGCGCAAATATATCGGTGTGTGTGTAGTTGCCCAAATGTGTGGCAGCGTTAAGTAAAACGGTCAGGACCTCACCTTTCCCCCAGTACCGAGTGCCACGGGTGACGGTGACGGTGACCCAGTGGCCCCCACTGAACGAGGACTATGTGTGTTGTGGCTGTCTCGTTGATTATGCGCTGATAACAAATTATTCACTTGGGAGCACACTTCAGCCGACTTTGGCAAACATATACCCATACCCATACCCACACAGTCACACAGTCACACTCACACACACAGACCCATACTCAGGACCTAACACGTGTAGGTTTGCCTGGATTACATGAGACCATTGGCTTGGGAGGACTCTCATATGTACTCACGCCTCTCGCTCTTGACGCTGTGGGTCCCTGCTCTGCGTGCCGAAAATTAATGAAAAGCCGCCATTGCTACCGCCACCGCCACCGCCACCGCCGCTGCCGCTGCCATCGCTGACGCTGCCTATTTGTGTTTGCTTTTTGTATATTATATTCGATTTTCCTTCTACCCGAACACATGCACGACTACGACTCTGACTCCGACTCCGTGCCGTTTTTTGTTTCGGCTCTCGGTGACATTGTGATAAAAATCAGCGTACTTTTTAGAGGCATTATGCCCCGGGCATTATGCATACGCAGCGTGGCCATTGAGTATAGCTGAAAGCCTCTTGGCCGCTGAATACTTGAGTACGTATTCAGATCTGCTGATAATACCCCAATCAATATATCGACGTGAATGGATGTATAAATATAACAAAGGAAATGGTTACGAGTCAAGGGGTTGACGGACCTCAGTCCCCAATCACCAACCGATCACGGATTCTCCCCCAAGCAAAACAGCCGATCACATACACACATCAAAATTGGTCAAATCCTAAGGAGTAAATAGCTGAAGCTGGAGCTGGAGCAGTATCCAGAACGGACTCATAAAAATAACAGTTTGAAAATCAAACGCTTGGCGGAAATAGACAGCACAACTTCCGGACACAGACACAGGGCCACTGATGGGCCAATAAAAAGGACACAACTGGCCAAACGCCCCCTAGAGAGGCTGGGTCGGTGCTGATTCCCGCCCGAGTGTTGTTTTATTATGCGAAACAAGCGAAGGAACAAACAAGAGGAATGCCAGCAAATTCGTGTTTAAAAAAATAGCAACAAGAGTCGATTGGGGGTCTGTCTGGGCGTGGCAGTATGGCAGTATGGCAGGACAGTGCGGATTGTGGGCCAGCTGCTACAGCCGTAGAACGAGTCGCCATTTATCTTAATCTACCTTTTAACTTATCTCGTTGCTGGGCTTGAACTTCTTCGTCTCCTTGGCCAGAACGGACACACAGTCCCATCCAGCAGTTTCTCCCACTTGGATTGCTTCCTTTGGCGCTATCTTTGCTTTTGTTGCAACAAAAATCAATTAATTATTTATCACTTAAACTCTCCGCCACTTGTCATTATGTCATTGTTTGCTCATTGCCTTGGGGTCTGGCTGGGATAGAGGAGTCTTGGGCGACCGTCATCGCGAGAAAACGAGCTGAAATTTTCCTTGCCTTCCGACTTTATCAATACTCAATTGAGAGACGGGAGGCTGAGGCTCTGGCCCTTAGCCTGGGACTTGGGAGGGGGTATTCTTGGTAGGTCCTGCAAGCAGCAGCGGCAGCAGCAGCAGCAGCGGCAGCGGCATTAGCTGACCCCATTGATGTTTGTGCGCTTAACTTCTTGCCGGCAGTTTGTCTCAGCGGGCCTCTGTTCCGGCTCTGCTTGTTGCCATTACGAGTAGGATTGCGATGCCGCTGCCACTGCCGCTGCCGATGCCTGCCAGCAGTTTTTCTTCTTATTTTATTTTACTTAATACTTATGTTGGCATTTTTTCTTCGGCTCCGATGCCAATGTCGTCGCTTTGGCCTTTTGCAACAATCGAAATCCCCAATTGACAAAAAGAAAACCAATTTAGCAGACAACGACAACTGTTGTGGCGAGTGGTCGGTCTGCTTGGATATGGATGTGGATGTGGATGTGACTGCTCCTCTCGCTTCTGGCCATCTCTGTTGCTTGAGTCCTCTCATTCCCAGCTGTGATAAATTCATCAGGTGAATGCCAAAGCATTGCGCAAATATGCTGCCCTCCACTCGCCCTCGTACTCGCACTCGGTCCCTGCTTCCATGCTTCCTTGGTCCTTCTTGATGCGGCTTTGGCTTGCTGCGGCTTGGCCTGTCGCCGCATCAAACGACAATTGAATTTGCCATGTTGAAAACTTGGTCGGCCGCCACCACAATATCGAAGCCTCGAACAGTGCAGGAGGTATGTCCAGGAGCAGGAGCAGGAGCAGGGCCAGGAGGTTGGGCCTGAGACGGAGGAGCAGAAGCTGGGACCCCAGGCAAGCACAGGCAACAGCAAGGACATGCAGAGGCATGCCACATGCCGCACATTCCTTGGCCAGGCCAGTCGTTGTTATTTATTTAGTTTTGTTTGCCATTGGCATGCCTTCAATTAATGTCAATTCGTTTTTAAGTAAGATATCGATACGAGGACGAGGACGAGCCTGTGTCCAGGTCAGGACACAGCGCTAGCTCGTTCAGGGCTCTGTGGAGGGGCTCTGCTAACAACGAAACGCATCAAACGAAATGAAAACGTATGGGCCAGGCAATTTGTCTATATTTGGGCCAACTAATATACCCAATATAGCCCCCAGCTGGGCCAGCCCGGTCAGGTGATCAGCCCATCAGCCCATCAGCCCCGACGACAGTTGATGTGTGGAAATAAACCTAATGCTAATGTCTTGTCCTCCTCATCGTCCTCGTCCTCGTCATCGTCTATCGTCGTCTATCTAGCAGAGTTCTCGTAGACCGTTCTGCTTGGTCTAATGTGAGGGTAGCACAAAAATATTTTCCATTATGTTTGAATGCAATAAATTACCTGTAAAGGCAACGACAAAAACCACACACTTTCCCCCCCCCCCCCACACCGTCTGACATCAGGAGAGGGAGAGGGTCGAATGGCAGCAGGGAAAGGGGACATATGTACGCACATTAATTTACTTTTGTTGTCACTTTGCCAGTGGGCCACATTCGAAGTGCGCTGCCGGCAGGAAAATAAAACAAATACCCATACAGCGAAAGAGCAGAAATGGCAGAGAAGGAGTCGTGGCCGGAGATACACCGAGAGAAATAATTATATTTTCCCTTTGTAAAATTCACTTATTATTTCTATTAAGCTTGGGAAAATCGGTTGAGCCAATCCAATGGATATTTCTAGAATCCAAATTAATTGTTTTAAAATGGATCTTAATTTGTCCGAGTGTAAAGAAGGAGCTGCAGCCAGGACCAGGAATTGGGCTGGGGACAGCGACAGAAACAGAAGCAGGAGCAGAGCCAGTGATAGGAACGAGGTACTGTGGACATCCTTTTTCTAGGGGCTTGGGTCTTCTGGGCTCCTTGGTAACCCTGCCAGCTTGATATGTAAATGTGTGGCGCACACATTTCGGGCCGAATGTAATGGAATTGTATGACATTACTTTTAATTAAAAGCGCACAACATTTTTGGCCAGCAAGTTGAGTGCCGGGCTTTCAGCCTGTCTTTCTGTGTGTGTGGGTCTCTCTCTCTCTCTCTGCCGCTCTGTCGCTCTGTCTCTCTGTCTCTCTATGTGGCTTTTCCACTCTTTTGGCAGCTAGGTGTGAAGTGTTTTCCATCTGGGACAATGGACGCTGGACGGCAGACAGCACCAGGAGGCAGTCAGTAAGGGGTTAAAGCCGGCCAGCACTTATTGTTAGACAGCTGCCAAGTCGGAAAGATGCTCTATAGCTAAAGCTATAGCCTCCACTTGCAGACTTATCAATTGTATTTCATCTAAGAGCAGCAACGGAAATTGCAAGCAATTCCATTGCAATCAAAGAAAACGGTCAAGTACTCGAAAACAAAGCCCTCAGCCACACAGAAGAAGAGATTGTAGATAGATCAGGAGTTTAGCGGAAAAACTCATCAATAAATGGACCATCAATTGAATGGCAAGGACTCGTTGACAGCGACCTTTTGTGGAAAAGTCGACATTCTCTTCAATTCGTATAAGAATTGCGCAAACAAACAATGGAAACTTACTATATGTACATTGTACATACTCCTCAAGTGCACTGAAATAATCAAGCAATCCAAATACGAGTAGAATCCCACCCATTCCATCCCGTTCAGATCTTGCTCTACCGATTCTGTGGTTAAAATAAAAACAATATCGTATTGTTAACCTCTTCTGCCGCTGCCTCTGCCTCTGGCTGGCACACACTTTATGAGTTCCGCGTAAAAACCCAAAAATTGCGAATAATGCGAATCACGTGGCCTCCACTCTCTGTGTGACCTGCCACCGCAATATACACTCGCAAAAAACAGCGGGAAGCGATACTTGTGGATTGGATGGGGAGTACGAAGAGTGCAAAGAGCACGGGCCCGGGCCCGGGCCCTATCGCACAATCAACCATTACCGAACGCGATTCCGGCTGAGTATTTCGGTTCCATTCGATTCGATTCGATTCGATTCGCAGGCAAATCATAAAAACGAATGAGTAAAATCAAATGGAAAATCAATGAAGCCCGGCCATCAATAGCGATCCGGGGGATGGATGGATGGGAGGATGGGTCGTCGTCAGTCGCGGTTTGCATAAATTCCGAATTCCGGGCCCAAAAAAAAAAGAAAAAAACAAGAAGGGCTTGCTGGTAATGCAGCACTCGAATTACTTTTATTTGGAAACATTTTCCCAAAACGCTTTTAATTGGGCTGCATGAGGCATCATCGCATCAGCTTCGGGTTCTTTATGCAGGAACCAACAATGGTACTGGTACTGGCAGTGGTGGGGGTGGGCTTCCCCCCTCAATGGCTGGCCCGTTCTCGTTTTCCATTCGACCGCTGAACCCAAAATAATTAAAAGTATTTGGCGTCTGTAAAGTAATTTTTAATTAAGTTGAAGTGCCCCGAAAGTGCGTCGCATGGGGTGGGTGGAGCTGGCGGCAGCGGTGGCGGGGGGGTGCTGCTTTCGTAGGTTGCTTATTACCGAGCATAAACATAAACAATTTTAGAAATTAAATGATAATTTCAGAATATTTACATAATTTTATGCATTATCTCCCTAGACGGTGGCCAAGTCCCCGCACCCCCTCTCCAACACTCCGCCGAGTCGAAAGCGGGTAGGGGAGAGTGGAAACTTTTGTTGTTCTGTTTTTGCAGGTTCTCATTTTCACGCCGCCAAAAGCGATAGATGCGGATGCGAGTCGTTGTAGGTTTGTACACGATTCGGTTCGGATCATCTATGACCTCTGCTCGCTGTCTTTGGCTTATGAAATTTCATTGTTTTTGGCCGACAGTCCGAACGACGCTTCTTTAATCTGAATCCAAATGATTGCTATCAGCACAGCCACCAAATTGATTTTAGTTTCATTTGGGTTTCCGGCTCCTGACGGCCTCGCTCGCTGGCCGGGACAGGACTACTGTCCGGGTCCGTCCTGCTGTCATTGCATTTGGCAGAGCTTTCTCATAAATATTTATGACGGAAGGCGGGCGGGAGCGGCAGCGGGACCAGGACCGCACTGGAGCTGGCCGAGGCGTGGCATCAAGTGGCGGCCCGGTCCCCTCAATATTGGATGGCGGCCAAATGCAATGAAATTCTATTTGCGCCCCGTTTCAGTTCTCGTTTGAGTGGATCTCCCATCTTCCCCCGGCGCGTTGCCATTTTTTTTGTTCGCTCTTTGCGTTTCAAGTTTTAATTAAGTGCAAATTAGAAGAGTGTACCAGAACCACTTTTTTTTTTTCCTTGCAGGGGAAGCCAAGTTGGGGCTCTTGATGGAGACTGAGAATGAAAATTTAATTCCACACCATTATATCTGAACTATTCGGTGGGAGTGATATACATACATATATATATCTGCTCACATTAGGATCTTCCTTCCCAGCCACCCCAGATCAGAGTGCGCGAAAACTTAATTAGCAAACATTTTTAATGGCAGAAGCATCCCCGCGATGCGGATGAAGTGAGGCTGTGGGGCGGGGGAACATTTTAATGTTCTTGGCAATTTGGTTATAAATTACAACTATTATTTTAATATTTTCACACAGTTTGTTCGCCGGCGCCCAGCATGGAGAATGAGTGAGGCAAATGGAAAATGGAAATGGTAAATGGAAAAAAGGGAAAGCGAGAGCAAGTGTCTGGTAATGCCTGCTGTAAGTAACATTATTTGCACCTCCATGAAGCTCACAAGCAGCCGGCAATTATTGAAATAAATTTACGAGCTTGAAACAAATTATGGTAAGGAAATGGAAGAAGTCAGTACCCCCCGTCCCCCCATCCACCCATCCCCTCTCCGCGCAGACCACGAAGCAGAACCCGAACCCCCGGCAGAGAGCAGAGTACCGTGTGAGCAGCTAATGAGCGAGGCAGCGAAGGCAAAGTGAAATGAAGGAGTTGGAAAATGTGGATGGAGATGGAAATCTGGGGAGCTGGGAAATGGGTGGGAGACGGGTGCTGGAAGCGGCTGCCACATTGTTATGAAACTTTTGCATATGAATGATAATAAAGGGGTTGGGTCTTTGGTGGCTGAAAGAATACATTAATATGCTGCATAATTATGCGATAACCCTGTTACGAGTGGGAAGCACTCGTCCTCGTCCTCGAGCTCCCATTCCCAGGACCACTACCAGTGCCAGGCTTCCATCTTCCATCTGTCTCTTTCAAGCTCCTTCTATTCGTCGCTCTATGCGTTCCAGTCGCTCTCTGGGTTGGGTTAAGGTTAAGCCAAACATAACTGAACAACAAAGCAGCAGAGCAGAGGCTAAACCCAACCGAACTGAACTGAACTGAGATGAGATGAACAGAGCATAACGCTACATAACGTTAACGCTAATGATGCCAAAAACAGCAACAACCTCATCGCAAAGGTGTGTACCAGGTGTGTGTGTGTGTGTGCGTGTGTGTGTGTGTGTGCGTGTGCGTGTTTGTGTGTAAGTATTGGGTGTTACATGCTGCAAAGTACTCCCCAAAGTGCCCCTAAATGCAAGGAATGACAGTCATTTCATATTTGTTGTACTCCAAGGGACGAGCGCTCTCTCCTGCTGTTGCTGGTGCTGTCCTGCTCCCGGCTAAGGCTACGCACACACAAGGATCTCGTGTCATAAAATTAAATACTTCACTGGAGAATTAAATGCAGTAAAAAGTGGGCGTGACGCGCACCCACAACCCACAGTCCACACAACCCCAAACAACCGCACAGACACAACAAACACACACCTTCCTTCATCAGGTACGGAACGAAAGTACTTCAATATTAGATCCTTGGCCCTCTCCCTCTCCCGTCCCTTGTCCGTGTCCGTGTCCCAGTCCGAGTGGAAGGAGGACAAAGTCGGGGCCAAATGGGACATACACAAGTCCTTGTAAATACCTGGGGCGTTGCTTTGGCTGACAACTGTAAAATAAAGCTAATAATAAGTTAAAAGCTAAAAGTGTTTTCATTATTACGATTATTACGGATTGCATGTTGTCCGTCCTCCCTCTGGCTCTCTCTCTCTCCCTCTCTCTCTCCGAGCTGCTCTTGCTGGTAGTCGCTTAGAGGCACGTAGATAGATTTAGTGGCAGCATTGTGAAACGGCACTAATAAATACATAAACTGCAAACGCCGAACAGCAAACGGCAACGGGAGCTGCAAGCACATTAAGCCAGACCTCCACCCCCTTCCTCCAACCATTAGCAGAAGCCCGGACCAAGAGTAGAGCTTCAATTCCCACTGCCCCGTCCTGACCCAGAGCTCAGGGCCCTAAGCTGGCCTGCGCAGAGTCGGGTCATAAAGTATTGTAAAGGTGTATTAGCTGGCCGTGCTTTAAGCCCACTCTGGGCTGGCTGTTGACCACACACTCTCCCGCGAACCCACAAATCGCATTGCTGCCATATTGACGTGCCAAAGGATTTCAGCTCGGGCTGTCAAATCGGCTACCAGGAGCTGCCAACCGCCTGCGTAGCGAGCGAATTGGAATTGATGGCCGCCCCAGCGCCAGCTCCAGCTCCAGCGCCAGCCCCAGCTCTAGCTCCACTTTCCTCTCCCAGCTGACCGGATCGACTTAGTGCGGCCACCTGGACATTTAAGGTTGGACAGCAGCTTAAAATCAATGCTCTGCCCATGTTATACCATCAATATTTTAAACACAATTCCATTCGAATGAATCAGCCAAAATTAATGTATGTTTTTCCCGATCTCCTTTATTTAACCATATCTATAATCCATATTTAACCAAGTTCTTTGGAGTATAGTTTGAGTTCTCCTCAGTCGACCGCAGGCACGCACACAAAAGCTTTGTCATTTCGGGATCTTGGAAACTGTCTCTGTCCGCGGGCCCACACAACCATTCATCAAAGAATTCATCCATCCATTCGAACATGCATTCAATCCGTTTTAGGCCGCTGCCGTGGCCGCTCTCCCACATTGGGATCGACATGAATCGAATTGCATTTGGCCGGAAATTGCATGTTCCCGATTGCTATAATTAAAACTAACTAGCGCTGATTTAGCCAAGATGTTACACTGGGGTCGGTTTGGGGTTTTTGGGGTTTCTGGGTGCGGGCGAGTGCGAGTGCGAGGGCTTCCCTTTGACTGTCTTGTCTTGAGCAGGCGGCGATGCGGTCTTGCTAAAATTACATTCGCCAAAGTTTTATCGCAGCAGCGGCCCCTGCCTCTGTCCCAGCCCCTGCCCCTTTCGCTCCTCTGTGTCGTGCCAGTGCCAGTGGTACTGCGGCAGTGTGGCATGATATCAGCGCCGTAATTAATTGCGGCCGCTGCATTTCAGGGTGGCCATGGCAATTGTGGCGTGCAAATTAAAAGCCAGCAAGGCAGCGGTTGTTCTACGAAAAAGTTGTAGAAAACAAACACTTTGAAACACCAGAAGAAAAACAGAAACCGAACCGGGAAAAAAGCCACAAAAAACGACACAGGCAATGACAGAGCTTCCCTCTGCCACAGCCAGAGGAGCAGAGGCAGAGGAGTGAGTAGTTGTCTGCCAGGAGCGGGAGCGGGCATCGATAGAAAAATAAAAATGGGAGTACATATAATAATAAAACGAGGGCGAACCGCGGCATATCCTGTTGGCAATTTACCGGCTAGGTGGGGAAGAGTGAAAAGTAAAAAGCAACACTCAGCAGCTCAGCTCATGGCCGTGGGGCCAGTAAAATGTCTTCGATTTCAAAGTGCTCTGCTCTCCATGCCCGTTGTGCTATGTTGTGTTTTGTTGTGCTGTGGTTGCTGCAGCCGCTAATGGCGGTGCGGTGGTTGCTGGCGTGTTGCCGCTGACGACAGAGGCAACAATAAAGACGAATACGACACGGCGGACTTTAACTGGAACTGGGACCGGCAGTTCCTGGAGGAGGACACCAAGTACAGAGCATGGAGCGGCCCAAAAGTGTCGCTGCAAATTGAGTGGGAAAGGCAACAAATCACATCAAAAACATATTTGAATATTTGCCGTCACTTAGCTTTCAGGACGAGCTGAGCCTGCGGTGAGCAGAAGGGTGGCAGGAGTAGTATCAGTATATGCTGAGGGGCCTAGGAGTCGTATAGCCGCTCGGGCCCCAGTGTCGATGTCGCCAGCAGTGTTTGACTAAGCGTCAGGGAGGCGCAGTCAATGAAATCGACACTTTTCCAGCATGCAAGCACTGAAGAAGCTTTCGGCGAAGGGTTCAATACACTGCGGCAAAAGGCTGTCCACTTGTAAGTCTCAAAGGTGACTGTGGTAGAGAGGAAAATGTGTGGCTTCCGCGCAGTGCAGGACCTGCCAAGTGCTCGATGATAAAGAGGTGAAATCTGTACAGTTTACTTTTGGGCCGCGCTGGTTCTGTGTCTGAGCTGTCTCTCATTTTTCGGTAAGCAAAGCTTAACCGTTAGCTGACACTTTGTATACAGAGAGCAGTGGCAGGGCCTATCCACATCCACCTGCCAGCAAATGGAGCCCGTTCCTGCTCTACCGGGATTGTGACTGTGTGCGTGTGAGGGCGCTGTTTACATGTGTATTGTGAGTAGAAGCCTCCGGCAAAAGTGTACATTACGAAGTTTTAAATTACACAAGCACACACCACACACATACAGGGACACAAAGAAAAGTACAAAGAGAGTGTGTGAGTGTGCGAAAAAGGGAGAAGGAACCGCAAGGATATGTGGTGGCCTGCGCGCGTCATGCATGTTATTGGAGAGGGTATCACGATTTTCCGAAGATACTTACAACGCCAGGGAAGGGAGGCACTATGATAGACCTGAATATCTATGATCTATATCTATATCTTTATCTATGATCTATCTATGATCCATGTATGATCCATCCATGATCTATCTATGATAACTAGATCTTCAGCTTTGAAGCTGTCTTTATTCTTTCTGTTGGCAAAGTATAGGCGAGCAATCCATAGATCAAGGATCCATCTAAATTCAGCCAGAACTACATCCATATCCTCCATCTACTTTATCATGTAGAAAAGACAGCCGTGGAAGTGTATCTACGGCCTCGGCGCTGCCAATGGTATCCTTTGCTGCATGTCTTCGTCTTGGCATCGGTCGTCACGTGTGTGAGTGTGTGTGCTGATACTCCTGACGAGCCGAGTTGGTAATGGAATGAAGTGGTGTGGGGTACTGCGGGGAGGGGTCCGCAAAGCGAGTCCTGCGGGGTGTTATATCAATGGCAGCTCTGGGATTGGCGGCTGCACGTGTCAAAATTTGCGCAAAGGATATACAAAGTAACTCATGCTAATTTCGCCATTGTTACTGGTACAGAAAGGGGCCATCGATTTGTGTCTGTGTTTGTGTGTTGTGCGCTATGTGTATGTGTGCTGTTTGGGTGTGAGGCTTTTGTGTAAATTATAGGGCGGCACGAGCCTCAGATAATGGATAATGGTTAAGTGGAGTGGAATTGTAAATTATATTAAAAAACAACTAAATCCTGTGCGTTGATGAGTCCGGAACTTGGAACCTCCACTATGTATTATGGGATGTTATCTGCTGTGATGCTTAAAGCACAACATGCCCCCAGGCGACCCGACCTCAGCATCATTGGGTCAGGACGGGCTCCGACTTAAGCTTTAATTTCGTCTCTAGGTAAGCACATTGACAAACCCGTAAAAAGGTACACACAGAGATGCCATTGGCTCAACAGTTTTCTCCTCTTCCTCCTCCTCCTTTTTCGAGGGATTTGCATATTTGCATGCAGAAACATTCAGGACTGCAGCAGGCGAGTCTTCTGTGACAAAGTTGCAATTTCGTTTTATTCTATCTTATTTCGGAAGCTGGCTTCTAGTTACAGTAGATACGAGTAGTAGGCAAGTAATGGGAACGGCAACGACAACGGCAACTGCTAATTGACTGGCCTATGTCCGACCTTTGACTTTTCGAACTACACACCCTGCACCACCCTGCAGCACCACCTTGCTGGGCAAATACAATTTGCGGTTGCATTTGGTTCGGTTACCTACATAATTTGACCACAAGCAAAGTGCACAGCTTTTTAAATGTCAATTGTCCGACCCCAGCCGGACGACAAATGGAAGCCAATGCAGGCGGCTTTGTCACCTAATTGCCAATGGCATTCACTGATAATATGAAGTGCCATCGCATCCCATTATTATTGGATGTGACCTCAAGGACGTCAAGGACGCCAAGGCAGTTCCATTCCCCTAAGAAAACGTATAGGGAGCAGATGGCCACTGCCTGCAATTGCTGCAGGAGGGTCATAAGTGGAGCAGCGGCTTCCGCGTGACCCCATTTGGCCATTCGTTTCCATTTCCATTATCATTATCAAAACTTTTCTCTGATAGTATTTCGTACCTCTCAAAACAGAAAAATGGGTATTCTCGATATCCCTCTCATACATGTAAATATTCTATTAATCTGAGATCAGATATCCCCTCTGCAAGCAAGCAGATATGGAAAGGTGGAGATTCTTCCGATCCTAGCTATTCGCAGCTTCAGTAACAGGGTACCCTTTAGTCGATTCTTTTGCTGAAACTCCTTCAGTGGTTGTCTTTGCGTCGCATGCATGTGTGTGTCTGATTTAAGCGGCCTTCTGGGGAGTGGTTGTGTCTTAGATGGCAGCATCATCATCAGAAGCAGAACCAGAACCAGAAGCAAGAGCAACGGCAACCGCCGCACTTCTTAAAAAAGCAATTACATTAAAAAGGATATGGCTGTGGCAGCAGCCCTTTTTGCTGGCTGGCTGCTTGGCTGGCTGCCTGCCTGCTTGGCAGGAGAGGAACATTCTCTAGCTGCCGCTCACGTTACGTATACGTAATCGTAATGCCTGCTTACGTGCTGCTGCTGCTGCTTCTGCTGGCGCTACAGGACGTCTCGCTCGGCGCGTCTCGCGTCCGCTGAGTGTGTCTCTTAAATGTTCATTAAATTGGATTTTTAGTGCGCATCGTAAAAAATTCAAAGCGCCCATTTAATTCGCCCGCCAACAGCTACGAGTAAGAGTACGAGTACGAATATAGCAGCAAACACAGGAACGGGAACAGGAGTAGGAGCAGTAGCAGTAGCCCCGGGCCCCGGGATTGGCCGAAAAGTTGAGCAGAAGGTGCCACAGCGGAGGAGCGGCCTGAGAGGTCTCTGGCGCTTGGTCAGCACTTCAATTCTGGAGATCATAAAAGTACACGAGTCGCAGGTCGTCCAGGACTGCAACTGGAATTCTATTTTCGAAGACGTTGTCGATCCAAATTGAAATATTTCCTATTGATTTTCCGTTTAATGATGCGCTGCATATTAAATGGCCAATGCAGCAAATGCAGGTCCACTCTCCCACTCCCCTGCTCCTGGGAGAGCTCCACCCACTGTACGTAGTAGTTGTCATTATGTTTGAGAGACGGATCCGAGAGCGGGTCCAGCTTAGTTTTTTCCTCTTGCCATTCGGTCCGGACTGGGACAGGGACAGGGACAGTGGGAGTATCGTGGAAAAACCTTTTTACGGCAAATTGTGCTGCATTTTAAGCGGAAATGATGCGCGTCCTGCGGCATCACATCCTGGCCACAAAATGGCCATGCCTCCTATACGGCCACCCCCCCGTCACCCTCTTCCGCACTTCCCTCACTGCTGTGAGGCGTTTTTTGTTGGTTTTTCTTTCAGCAAAATATTTGCATATTCATCTCTAAACAAAACACCAACTTTTCCGGGAAAGACAAACGGCAACCGGCATGAAAAAATAAAATAAACATTTGAAAGAAGAAAGCGGCACCGGCAGAGGCAGCGGCAGCGGCAGCGGCAGCAGGAAGGAGCAAAGTTTAATGGCCAACATGGCCATGACCAGAGCAGAGCAGAGCGGAGCGATGGGTGCTGGGTTGGCTTCGGGGGCCCCTCTAGCAGGCCATCTCTGGCTGGTGGAAGTGGCCCATTAGGCAGTCGCCTCCTGGCCGTCATGCCGGGCTGCGGCATATTGGCAAAAAATTCCAAATAATTGACATGCGATGCGATGGCACCTGAATGTGTTGCTGGCCCTTTTTTGGCGTTGCATCTGCGTGGCGTCAGCGTCAGCGATGTATTTTCTAATTGCCTTATCGCTTTCAGCGTTAACAGGCGCCAGAGCGCGAGGTCCTCAAAGTCCTTTGACGATGAGTGGACACTTTTGAAGTTTGGTCAGAGGTAAAAAAGAAGGACACACACCCATCGAGAGAGAGAGAGAGAGAGAGGAGAAGCAGTGTTAATTGCAATTTTACTTGGTATTTCATGTCGTGGACATTTTGGAAAACTGTTTGCATTTTCAAATGGATTTCTGCGCTTGCCTTCTGCCGTCTGAAGCAGAAATATTTCATAAGTGTTGGCCAAAGGGATCAATTAATGTCATCCATCGCCGACGGACCGCATCACCGATCACGTTTCCATCTTTGATTGCGGTGTCGGAGTCGGGGAGTCCTTTCCCTGCTGCCATTGACAACTATTGCGCAGCGACAAACTGGCAATGGCCTGAAGCAGGACTTTCCATTTGCCTAATTGCCAGGGATATACTCGTACTAGTGTGTGTCTCCTCCAGGCTTGGGGTTAATTGAAAAACCGTCGCAGGAAGAGGCATAATAATTGTAGACAACTTTAGAGACACCATAAAATGAAGCAAAACTCACCTTCTCACATGCAAACTTTCCAACACTTTGCCGCCTGCCTGCCTGCCTGGCTGCCTGCCTGGAAAGATGGGGCACAGTCGGGGAAAAACTTAAGGATACAGTCGTGTGGCACCTCGGGCTGTGTCTGGGGGGGAATGGGGTGGGATGGCAGGACAGAAAATTTATGGCATTGACCACAAAATGTGTTAGTGAGAGTCCAGTCCGTTCTACATGTGAGCGCTCCTGCTGCTCCTGCTCCTGCTCCTGCTGCTGGCTGCTGGCGGCTGGCTGCAGCTAAAACTTCACTTTGTGAGTAACTTTCGGGAAAAGTCTAGCAAGTGCGCTACTAAATAAAAATGTATGCTGGGCGACACACGTCGCCTGCACACAGATATACACATACACAGAAACACGCAAACTACTGCAAAGACACTTGGCCATTTGCACACTTATGCAATTATGAAATTGCCATAGAAAGTGACACTTTTATTCGTCATCCTGCCAGCCATTGTCCTTTTGGTTGGAGCAGCGGAGGAGCAGGGGAGAAAATCAAGAAAATTGCGCAACGAAAACTCTTAACAAAGTCATTTGGTCCAGATGCTGCCAGTTAAGTTAGTGAGAGCTACGAAACGCTCTCTCTCTCTCTCTCTCTCTCTGTGTCGTGTCGCAGGAGGAGGGGGCGGAAAAGAATAGCCGCCCCAAATACTTGCTCTCGCAGAGAGAGTGGAGAAAGTGCCTCGGGCAAAGCAAAACACATGTGGTTGAGGCGTCTGAAGTGTGGGCCTCGACCACTACGAAGGGTTAAGCCAGCGGCCTGGAATTCGGGCAGAATGTGCTGCTACTTAAGAGGGGCACGGCACCCAGGGACAGCGGAGGTTGTGGGTGGTATAATAGATGGACACCCACTCTTCGTGTCCTGTGTGTGTCCCAACGCATTTCGGACACTTACTGTAATTGTCTCTGCCCCAGCAGGGAGCTAAGGCGGCGCAAATTAAGTGCAGAAAGCGATTACCGACCAAGTGTGGCTTGTGGATGGCGGATTGGGGGGAGGAAGTCGAAAGGAGTCGTCAAGTGTCGCAGTCATCCTCAGGGTCAAGGCGCAGCATTTGATGAACTTGTGGAAAGAGTCCTTGTGCCCGGAAGGGGGGAAGTGGCAGGGCTGGGCGGGGCAGGGCACGGCATGCCATGGCATGGCTGAGTGGGTGCGTTCTGGGGGGTGGGGGCCATCAGCATAACTTTGCCACAATATGCTGCTGCGTAAGTTTTGTTGCTGAACTGCGCCAAAATTTAACCCGACTTCGGGGGGCTGTTATTTACTTATCTAGGCGGCCACGTGGCCAAAACAATTGCTCTGCTTCTGCTTCTGATTCTGCTTCTTTCTGGCTGTTATTGCTGTCTGTCGCTGTCTGTCGTTGCTTGGCCATTTACTGTTGGCTGTGACTGTGTCAGGCGAAAACTTGAAAAACAGTCAACTGGTTGGGGATCATCGAGCTGACTTTTCTTTGCTTCATTTCCGCAGTTTGGCGACGAGGGATTGTTATTGCTTTTCTTCAATCAGAAGCTTTATTCCATTCTCGATTCCGTATTGCACATTTCAAGTAAATCCATTCATATTTCTCACTAGCCTCCACTTCGGCTATGAACTTCTGAAATGCAGCTGCAACTGCATCTGCAACTATTGGAAGGGTTTTGGGTGCCGTGCCACACTTGCACCATAACTAACTCGGGGCAAGTGCAAGTGTTGGTCAGAGCGGGCACCATGTGGCTGGGCTTTTACAGCCATGTAAGCAATGCCTTTTCTTTGTTCCATCTGGGGGCAGTCCACTGCAGTGGCAGGCAGCCGAGGAGTCCAGCCAGGGTAGCCAGGGCAGCCAAGACAGCCAGGGAGGCAGTCAGGCAAGCGGAAACTCACAAAATAAATGCAACATTTGGCAGCGCTTGCCATGGAAACCGGAAAAGTGGCTGCTCCTTGCACGTGTTCGTGTATTGGTGTCGCTTCTCGGTGTCTATAAGTATGCTAGTATGCTAGTGTGTGTGTGTGTGTGTGTGTGTGTGTGTGTAATGTCTTGCTTAGGGGGAAGCCATTTCCTTGGGGCACCCTGCTGCTGTCACATTCTCAGCTTGCCTCATCTTCGGCTCTGCCCCCTGCCGCCATTTGCGTCTTCATTCAGCAATTTCCACTTGCTGCTTTGGTAACTTTTGGCCATCTCCTACTCTCCGGCTCTGCGCTCTCTTTGGCTGGATGCATCTTTTATTGTTTCAAATTTTATTGCTGCATCAGTTTGTGGCAGACGCAGACGCTGACGCACAGCTCAGGGGGAGCAGCTCAAAGGGAGCAGCAGCAGCAGCAGCAGCTTCCTTTTGCATTTTTCTTGATGCCTGTCCAAGTGGAGCAGCGCTGCTGCTTGTTCATTTTGTTCTTGTGGCACATTTTATGGCCAGCAAGTTGGCAACACTGGTAGCTGTGGCAGTGGCACTGCCAGCCCGTCTTGGACAGCAGCAGCACCAGCAGCAGTTTCTAATCTTTTGATTATGTACGACATACGCATATGGGTGGCATTTCGAACTTCTGTCAGTGTCGCCGACGACGTCGTCGTCGCTGTTGCCGTTTCCGTTTCCTTCGCCTGCTCCTTTATCGATTTCCTGCTTTATTTATGGCTTTATCAATAAAAATTATAAATTATTGTTATAGTTGTTCCTCAACTGATGGTTCTGCTACGCATCTGTAGATGCTGCTGCTGCTGCTGCTGCTGCTGTGTATCTGTGTGGTATAGCCAAAGTGCAGAGGTCAGTCAGTATTGTTGCTGCCGTTGCTGCTGCTGCTGCTGTTGCCACTGTTGACGCTGACATTGCTGACGTTGCTGCTCGCAACTTTATTTGCACATCCTGTTCTTCCCCCCGTCGTGGGCCGCTGTTGGTATTGGGATCCACTCGGGACCACACGTCCAACCGCGCCAATGTTTGTTCTTGTTGTTGCTGCTGCTGCTGCTGCCATGTTGCGACTGGCGCTGCATCTGCATCTGCAGCATGGCCTGCTGTTGACTTTGTTGTACGCGTATGTTTGCAGCGCTTATGCAGCCTGCGTCCACATGCAACCTCCATCGGGGGCAGCGGCAGCAGCAGCAGCAGCAGCAGCATCGCCCATACAAAGCGCTTTCTGTTTGCCTTTAATTTGTGTTCGGCGCCTTGGCGAGTGCAGTGATTTCTTTTTTGTTTGGCTCGAACAATGGGAGGTGGGGAGGGGCGGCGAGAGCATAGCAGGAAAATCCATCATAAATTTAAGAAGCTCATTGATTTAATATACGCTTTCAGTCGCAATTTATGACATTCGGTGTACTTTTAAGAGATGGATATTTATTTAACATTGATATCATGCATTTAGAATGATTTTCTTATTTCATTTCCTCTCTGCTAATGTCAAAGAAAACATTTCCTTTGAGAATTTTGCAGCTTTGCTATTTTAATGAATTATTAGTTATCATCGAAGTCCGTAACTCAATAAGGATAGTGTGCATTGCATCCCATAATGTATTTCGGATTTTCCGTTTCGCTTCCCTCGCACACTTTCTCTGCCGGCCTGGCCTCTTCCTCTCTTCATCTCTTTTTTTGCGACTCGCCCCTCCCCTGGCATTCCTTTCTCCCACTGTGCCAGGAATTGATTGAAAATCAAACCAAACTCTCGAACTTTTTTAAGCATGTTTGAGTTATGCTGAATGCATTGTAGCATAAAAATAAACACAAACAGCACTACCTCCCCACCCACTCAGACACACACACACACACACACACACAAATGCATCAGCAAGATGGCCGACAAAGGGAAAGCAGAGATGGATATGGCTGTGGGGTGGGGCCGGAACCTTTGAAAATTCAAACTATGAAACAGAGCAAGAGCAAAATGTTTGCAAAAGAAATGTAAAAGCAGGGGAAAAAAACAAAAAAAAATTGCATATTAATTATGTTTTGCTGGCACAGTTCCACAAGAGGGAAATGGGGTGGGCTAGAGGGGCGCAAGGGATAAGGAGGACAAGTCGCATGGATATTTATACACGGTAGTCGTAGAGAACATGGGGTATATTTTTTATTGATGCATTTGGAAGAGTCTCAGACGCTGCAGATAATGTGAGTTTCCTAGATCTGTTCGACTCAGATCTGTATACCATTTTCGGCGTGTGTTCTTTGCAAGATTCGGAATATGGAATCATTTATCCACGAGAGCAAACACTGCGGTCGTGTAATTAGAATTTGTAATTTCTTCTTATTGCTGGAGTACTTATTCTGGGTATTTTGTAGTCTGAATACCGAAAATAGATTTCTCACTTGTTCCCTCTTTGAGCGTTTCGCGCTGGGCTCTCTGGGACGGCGGAGGCTTGGCGTTGGCGCTGGCGCTGGCGTTGGCGTGGCATGTGCCGTGGCCGATGGGGGATTCACAAGTTCGGGCTGTGTATTGGGGGCGCGCAAAGTGTTTTTGTTTCTGTGTGGGTGTGTGGGTGTGTGGGTGCGCGGGTGCGCGGGTGTAATGTGTACCTATACCTGTACCTGACTTTTATAAACACACACCAACACATGCATGGGTATGAGTATACCCCGCAATGCAATAGGTCTATCTCCCTCTTTCTCCGTCGACTCGGTTTGCCATTACATGCGTGTGTGCATCGCCTCAAAGGTGTTTGTGTTTAGCCGCATTCTGTTTGCTTACAGTTTTTGCATGGCTTTCAGCAGACACACATACACACACACACACAGCTCCCTCACACGGTAGCTCATTCTCCTCGATGTTTGCCATTATCTTACATGGCGCTGGGCGCTCTTCTCAGCACTTTTTCTGCTTGCTCTTGCCCTCGCTCTCTCTCGCTCTCTCTGGCAAAGGTAACGGCCACGACTGGCAGCTTAAAATGGAAAATGGAAAATTGAACAACAACTTCTGCTCGTTTTGCTGCCCGAGCGAGCGGAAGTCCACACTACCTGCTGCCCCACAGCCCAGGCCCACGCAATGTTTTCCTTTTGCTGCACACAAGTCCATCAGGGGGTGGCACCAGAGCAGCGAGCAGGAGAAGGAACAAGGCGAGTATACGGGGGTAGATGCAGGCGGCTATCAAACTGCAAGGTTAAGCCATAATGAAAGTAAAATGATGTACAAAATTTTTGCCCCGCTGGTCCGATGAGAAAAAAATGGAGGTTGCAAGCAGCAGGAGCTGGCAAGTTGTGCCGCTGCAGCATTGTCACACATTCGCAGTGTCATCAATGGGTGGGCGGTGGTTTGCTTGGCAAAAGGGTGGGTAGTGCTGCCAAGGTCGCTGTCAGGTGATAGGTGTAAATTCCACCAGGTGTTCTTTCTTATTTTAGGTGTATTCCTGATTAAATAAGCCAGAAACATGCGAAATAGTAGAGCAGAAAGAACAGACGATCGAGTGCAACACGATAACGAATATGTGCGTGTGAGCATGTCGCAATTAAGTGAATCTCAATCGCAAGATGCACAATATGAACGAAATCAACAATGACAATTGGTTTGATCAGAGTTAAGCCATTATATTTTGGTGTAGACGATCTTTTTGTCCCCTTAAATATTGCACTCCAATTATGCCTACAGTTGTAGCTGCAACTCTTAATTGAGCCTCATACCTCTGCTTCTAGAGGTGGCTTCAGGAAAATTAATTACATAAAAATGCGCCGCAACACTTTTGGTTACCGTTTTCTTATTTTTCGTTTTTCGGCTTTTATTTAACCATATTTTCAGACTCGCGCCGGACGGAGCTGGTACTGGTGCTGGGACTGGTGCTGGTGCCTGGCCCTATGCCCGATGTGGCTGGCTGCCAAGGATACTGTCGCTGGCAGTGCAACGTCAAGAGTTCGGTGCGTGTGTGGCATGAAAATCTCATCCACGAGGGAATACTTATCCCTGTGCACGAGTATGTGTGCGTGAGTTATGTATGTGCTTCGATCCGTCCATTGCCTTTATTTGCTTTCGTGCGTTTATCGTTGCCCCTGCAACGGCAACGGCAATGGCGATGGCGACGGCGACGGCAACATGACGAGGCACATCGTCGAGGCTGCGTGCAGTTGTTTGTCTTTAATTATGTTTGGAGGCGATGCCATTTTTGCGCCGTCCAGGACCTACTTATGTGCGTTCCGAGCCGGAGTTGGAGCCCAGTCCTCTGCCTTGGCATCGAATCGGAGCATTGTCCTCATTCTGTTCTGTTCTGCTCTGTTCTGCGCTGTTCTTCTTCTCTTGCTTGCAGTTATTATACAACGCTGCCAATGGCGGAAATAAAATTAAACGATAACATTTCCTTTTCATTTGCGCACGCATACAATTAGAGTCAACGTCAACCCATTGCGACACACTCGAAGACGAAGAGTCCAAATACAGAGGGTCTAACACGCGGCTCTCGTCGATGTGCGCAGCCAGAAGGTTGCAACATTTCCATGTCAGATGCATGGAAATTAATTAAAAGCAGCGATCGGAAATATTGATTGTCTGTACAGGGCATGGGACACACTTACCATCGAGCCGCGCGGCTGCGGCTTCGGTAATTTTAATTGGCAGTCGTAGCAGCTGCGGACGCAAAAATGTTCCTCACTTCATTTCCGGATGGCAGTGCCAGCAAATTTACTTCAGGAGGAGGAGGAGGAGGAGTACCAGTACCAGCTGACCAGCCGACCAGCCGCCACAACTGGACAGCTTCATTTCGCGACATTGCATGTCAAAGTGAAATATTGGCTGGAGACATGTAATAAATTTTAAAATTTTTTATTATGCGTTGCAGCAGAAGAGAGCGAGCGCGGTGGTGGGGACAGGCCAACGCATTGCCGCCAAAGTGGTTTGCACGGCTGCCTGCGCGTCTGTCATGCGTGCCACTGCCACATACAGCAGCACAAATACTCGTACGCACATCAGAGCTTTTGCTGTTGTTGCTGTTGCTGTTGTTGGTGTTGTTGCTATTGTACTGATTCAGCGGCTCCTCAGTGTGGCGTGAATCGTAAATCAACGATTTAGGCTCACATGCAGCGAGCAAGGCATTTTTTAACAATTTTTTTTCGCCCTTAGTCTCTCTCTTTTTGCCATTTGACATTTTTAGGCCCACAAGGTTTCAGTTATCAGGAATTTCCGATACCCTCTAGGCCATAGAAAAATTATGAAAAATTATAGAAAACTTGGGTTTGTAGAGATCTGATTTGTACTACTTAGAGATTCTATGGTGTGGCTTATTTTAGTATGTCTAGAAACTAGAACCAAAGGACTGCTTTCTCTTACTGCATCGTTGGAATTGCATGTGCAGCTCATTCGTGGAGTTGCAACGGCCTACACCATTGATCATTTGTGTAGCATATACAACATTGCGTATACGCAATAACGCGTCATTTTCACACACGCACTCGCACTCGCGCACACCGGCAAGGGTCACACCGTCAACACATCAGCCTGATACTGCTGTTTTTGTTGTTGCTGTTTTGCGTCGCTGTTGCCGCAGCGTCAGTGGCATGAGAGCCGCCTTTCTCATGGCATATTGATTTGATGCCCAGGCGCTATGTCGAGAATTTCCATTAAATTTTCCCCCGAAAGCAAGGCGACCGACAACCGATACACAACACAGCGTAAAAAAACAACAACAAAAAAATGGATGGGGCAGGGGTAGGGGTAGGGGTAGGGGTAGGGAAATAGGAAACTTTACAGGCATTTGCCATTAGAAGCGGCGACGCATCCTAAACCACGTTAAGCCCGAGGTCCTCCCCTTGCAGCACCGGGTATCGGTATCCCCTTAGCAGAGCACGGGTATTGTGGGGTGTTGTGTTTTTGCAATTTCCAAATCGCGCGAAAAATTGCGTCGCACATCAATCAGGGGGCCAACGGCACGACGAAACAAGCGGCAGCGTAAAATATTAAATTGGCCTTTGTTGCCTAATTGAAAACATAATTAGCCTTAATTTATTAGCTGGTCACGCAGCGAGCTCCCAGCTTCCAGCTTCCCAGATACCCCAGATACACCCAGAGCCAGAGCCAGAGCGGTGTGCGAATAATGTGTTAAATCTATCGATCGCAGTCTATCGTTGTGTGATGCCAGGGAAAAGCGCGTCAAGAAAATCTGTGCAACGTGTCGATGGGGTCGGGCTTTTGGTTGTACTCGTATTAGAGCTACACGGCACGGGCACGGGCACGGGCACGGCACGGCACGGCAGAGGGCACTAGGATGGCATGGCTGCTTGACATGGCCCTAATTTAATTAATCCATGCAAGCGTACTTGGCAAAAACTTGAGCGGCTTGCTGGCTACGCTACACTAGGCTACAGGTTTCGGAGCGAATCGGTCTAGGTTTCCGAGGATGTGTATGTGTGTATGTTTAGGATCGTCGTGGGGAAATAATCCTTTCTTGGTATGCTACTTGATACAAAATCGAAGCTGTAGTCAATAGAATAGACTACTCTGAGTATTCATTCGGTGCATTCGTATTTCCCTTGAATCAATCGCAGTATAACATTCCCGGAAACTGTAGCACTAATTAAATCCCGTTTTCGTGGTCATGAGGATTGGTGTAAGCATTTCCGAGCTTGCCATCGAATTAACCCGAGAGTGATTTCAGCAGCTTCGTTGGGTTTGCTGGTGTACCTCTCGCACTCTGGTATTGATGTAGCTCTTGCTAATACCTTAACTAAATGTATAATGTTGCTGCTGCTGGCCTCGATCCTTGCCAAAACTTGCGCTGCGCTTAAGCCAATGCTGGTTCTGGTCTGGTCTAGGCTGGCTGTCCTTCTTGTCCCGCTCGTCCTGGCTTGTCTTGGGTATCGTGGTGTCGCTTCCAGGCGCAGTTAGTTAATGCTGCACATTATTTCGACAGCAGCGCACTCCAGCAACAATCTTGGATACTTTTTTCGGCATCGTACTCGTAGTTTCACTTGGCAGTTTTCCTCGGCTGCCTGCCGCTGCTCCTGTCCTTGCCAGGAGGAGGACTAACTAGGTTTTTTGACAAGCTCATGCATGTGACTTTGTCGTTTATAACTGCCATCCGCTGTGCACATGTATTGGCGTCCTGGCTGTCTCTTCTTATTCACTCTCCCTTCCCTGTGTGTGTGTGCTCGTGTGTGTGTGTCTGTGTCTTCGCTGGCGCTTGTAAATGTCTGTTGGTGCAAAAGTCTTGTATCCTTTTTAGCTCCTTTCGCCTCGACTGTCGTGCATTCATTTTAATTTTGAAACTTGTACTTCCCAAGCAGAACACATATGGGCTCAGCACCAGCACGGGCCTGTCTGTGTGTCTGCTGTGTCTGTGTGTGGAAGTCGGCTTGTGCGATCCATATTACTTCCGGTGCACGTTACGTATACGCCAAATGTTCCGCTGCCTGTGTTCCTTCCCTTCGCCACACACAACTAATTATTTTTCGCTTGACAATGAAAATGTTTAAGTTTAATTAAATGCATCTTGCGCTGTGCTTTCTTTCTGTCTGTCTGTCTGTCTGTCTGTCTGTCGGTCTGCCTGTCTGACGGGGCAGTCTCCTTTTCTCTACTACCGTTTACTGCCTCGTTTCCCGCTGTCTTTGTTGCCGCACCTGATGCTGCCACTGCCACTGCCACTGCGTGTCTCCAACAGCAACAGCAACTTTTGCTGCAGTCGCCGGCCGTGAATTTATGCTGCTTGTTCTCCTCATTCGGAATGTGTTAAGTGTGCTCTGGATTGCCTCGAGCCATGTTCGTGGATGGCCATTCTTTCAGCAGCTCTGCTATAAATTTGAGACTCTGCAACACGCAAGGATATGTTCAGCTAATTGTGGAAGTTTCAGCACTGAGAACGCAGCATTTTCACGAACTTTTGATGTGGAAAAATCAAAAAAAAAAAAAAAATATATATATATATACTCAACTATATTCTTCCACAGGCAAGCCCGTTTAGCCCCGCTTATCGGTACCAAGACATTTTGCCATCTTTCCAAGTCATCGACTGAAATAACTTGACAAGCCCCTGCCCGAAAAATTCCAGCTGTTCCAGCTCCTGCCTCGAAAACTAAACCCACCTGCTGGTCTGGAACTGTAACCCGATCCCAGCCTGAAATATGCTTTGACAAACGAAACTATTTGTATTTGAATGACTTTCGCCAGAAAGTTGCCACCGGGGCCATTAGAAATCAATAAACATAAAAATGCTTGAACAACGATGCGGGATGCGGCATGCGGGCTGCGGGCTGCGGGATGCGACAGGCAAAAGCATTTTGTGCCCAGTGGCGCCACAACTCTGTTCGGAGACGAGACGCCTTGCGGCCACACTTGTCATGCCGTTGATAAATTTTTAAGCTGGCTCTAAACACTCTCTAAGCACAACTCATGCAGTTTATGCCCGCAAAGAGTTCGTGGCGAAAATACACACATATCCGCTCTCACATAATCGCCAACTCACTTTGAAGGAAGCACAAAAAATTATTCTAAAATTCTTGCAAACAATTTGGTAGAACTGGGACAGAGCAGAGCCGAGCCGAGCTGAGCTAGCCCCTCCTGCTCCCTCCTCCTCGGCCTGGATGTGTGCTTTTTGGGGACTGACTGGAACTGGCTGGCATTGCATACATTTAGGCGCAGAGGCAGAACAGCCTCTTGAGCGCGTCGGAATGGTGTGGTGTGGACCGGGAGGGGATGAGATAGGATGGGATGTGCTGGGGCTAGAGCTAGAGACCATGTTTGCCAACGTGTTTTTGGTGTCGCGTCCATGTTTGCGTGCTAATGTTTATAAATGCTCGGGAGTGTTCAGAGCTCTGCACTGCGTGGCGAAGAGGAGCCTTTTGAATATTTTAATATGATTTAATATTAAACATCACTACGGTAGAGGGAGCTCTCCGCCCTGTGGGTGTGTGTGTGTGTATGACCGAATAGGGATCAAGATAACAAAGGATTACAAAATGCTTTCATTTGCGTCGCCAGGCGCCGGCCTGAGATGTGAATATTAAGTAAATGTTTTGAATAGTTCGTACCAAGTATTTGGGTTAAGATTTTTTCCGTCGCCCTCCCCGACAATCGCCCGCATATACTATATATGTATGTATATATGAATCGTCCCTATTCAATTGCCAGCTTCTCGGCTTTTGGGCCCGACCCAGAGCGAAGCGTGTAAAGAGCTCCAATAAACGCATTTTAATTCAAAGTTTTTGGCTTGTCTTTTGTGCGGGGGGTGGCCTCTGCTGCCCTCTACCCTTCGCCGGACCGCCTGCTTATGTGTTTGCGTTCGCCATTTTGTGTGCGGTTGAGCGTGTTTGTTAAAAGCTTTGAAAAGATTTGCCATGTAATCGCATGCGGAAGAAGGACGGCAGGACACGGGCAGGCGGATGGTATAGGATGGTATACGATGGGTTGGTTGGAATGGAGGCGGAGGTGGAGTGGGCCGGGCTGGAAGGACATGGCGCGCCAACATGTTAAATCGCTTTGATGACATTGTTAATTTGACATACTTGGGTTTTCCTCCCCCCACACGAGCATCTGCCCCTCTGTTGTATCACTTGACTTTAGCCTGTTTGTATAGGCTTTGATTGCCACATAAAAGGCATATATAAAATATGAATAAAAACTTTTGTAGTGCGCAGCACAATAAGAATGATAAGTTGGACACATGACAGGGCCAAAGGCATTCCATAAATGGGATACTCGTACCAGAATGTGCATAATCACTCTGTGGTCGTCTCTATCTCTCTCTCGCTCTGCAAATAAAATGCGAGTAGTTTCTGCCATTTATGGGTATTGCTCTTAGCCAAAAGAGCTAAGAAATTTAATGGATAAGCCAGATTTAAGTTGTGGGGCCAGTGCAGAGCCTGACGTAAGAATCTCCATGTAATACGTTAAGTAAGTGGGAAAAGTGTATCAAATGACACCCGCAGGATGACAACTACAGTCTCTTACATATGTCTGAGTACAGCTACAGTCTAAATACATGCAGCTGCAGACAAGAAGACGAAATGTAGACAACTTGTCGTCATGTTGGCATCCATTGCTCACTGGCTGGCAGACTCCCTGCCTGCCTGCCGCCTGCCTGCCTTAGGGCCTGAGTGACTGGCTGGCGGTGCCGGCGGCAGGTGACAACGCCACAATGCCATAGGCACCAGAATCTCCTCCACGCCACCAAGAATCCCAGCTGCTCTGTGGCACAAGGGGCACCAACAGCAGCAGCAGCGGCAGCAGCAGCAGCAGCATGCTTGAGGGTCGCAATCACACATGCCTTCGCTTGTAGCCTGCCAGGCACTGGCACTGGCGCTGGCACTGCGTTGTCTTGTCTTGTCTTTCGTTGTCTTTGGTTCTATATGCTCATTATGTCCGTAAAAGTGTGAGTGCATGAGCATGTACGTGTGTGCACTGAGAGTCGGTGTGGGTGTGCGTGTGAGAGCTGTACTAGTGGCTGTCTGTGCGTGTGAGTGTGTGTAATGGCAGCTGTTTATTCGGCAACAAGTTCCTTTCCCTACCCACAAGTTGGAGGTGTTTTTGATGCCCTTCCAGAGGGTATGCGATCCCGTCCATTAAGGAAGCGTTGCAGAATTAAGTTTTGTATAAAAAACACTCCTGAACTGCATTAAGACACGAGTCGATGATTATTAAAAGACACACACTTATTGCATTTTTCAGACCAATTTAATATCAGCGGATAACACTGGGTAAATGGGTCAGTAGGGTATCTAAAGCTTCGGCCTCTGCACCCACATTTTCTTTCTTGTTTTTCTTCTGCTCGGTTCTTTTTTTTTTGGACGCCTGAGCTGGCCAGAAGCGGCGCTCGTGCGCTGAATTCTTCTTAATGAGCGACATCAAGTGTTGTATTAAATGTCAGTTCTGTGCTTATGTGCAGCTCTATATCTATCTTTATCTCTGTGTATCTGTGTATCTGTGTATGTGCCCACCCTTTAGCCTATCCCTTTCTCCCTACCCCTCCTTCTCCTCAGTGGGTGTGTGCTGGGCAAGTATCTGTAATAAAATTTGTAATGAGTTGCAGGCACGGAAAAAGGATTTTTGAGTGCAATTTATTTTATTTCAGCGCTTTTATTTTTATTTCCTTTTTCGCTTTTGCCTTGCTTTCCTTTTGGCATATTTTTATGGCACTCACACACACACACACACACACACACACGTCTCCTTTACACAGCTACAGATATGGGGACTTGGGGAGCAGATACAGATACAGTTGGAGAGCTGCTGCTGCTGGTGCTGCAGCTTTTATGCTCTCCGGCTATGGCATGTTTATTTCTGTTTGTATTCCATTTCTTATGATTTTTAATTACGCCCCCCGATCCACGCCCTATACCCCTCTGGCACCATAAAACGCAGCATACTTTACGGCGCCCTGCAGGGGCCAGAGGATTGCGATTCCGATTGCTCGCCGAATCTGTATCCGTATCTGGAGCTGAAACTGCAGCCAGACTGAAGCTGAAACTGAAAACTGCAGATGGGCAACTTCATAGAGTTGCAAATTTATCGAATGGCCAAAAAGACAATTCATTACACGCTTAGCCATGGCCAAAACGCTTGCCCTCCGACGCTCTGCTTCTCTCTCTCTCTCTCTGAGTATATTCTCCCCCTGGGATAAAGCAAAGCAAAGCATTTGCATTTGAGATAATTGCCGCAGCGTTTTGTATGCATAGCCGTTGGCAGTTACAGCTCCAGCTCCAACTACAGTCTAGGGCTATGGCTATGGCTATGGCTCCACTGCGATTGCCGGACAAGTGCGTCACGAGCTGGGCCATAAATTTCGCAAGAGGGGCCCGCATGTGCAGGCCCAGAGACCCAGGGTCAAAGAGACCGAGCCAGGGTAGGAGCAGGAGCCGGAGCTGAACCTCCGAGCCCAGTCTGTTTACAGTCATTGCTACAAATTGACAAATTCGCTGTCGCCTGTCACAGTTTCTTCTCACTCTTTCTCTGGGGAAATCCCCGCCAGGACATTCTCTTTGTGAGGGGGTGGTTGGTTGGTTGGTTGGTGTGTGTTTGTGTGTGTGTGGGTGGTTTTTTTTGGGGTGGGGGGCGGCTGGGACATAAATGATAACAGTCGCAAAGCGCTGATTCATTTACTAAATATTTGCATAGGCGGCCTTGTCAATGCTGCTGGTCGTTGTTGGTCAGTTGGTCCGCTGTTCCGATGCTCCGATGCTCCGTTGCCCCAATGGTTGGGATATCAGCGTGTGAGCGGACAAAGCGACGCCGTCGACCATTTTTTCGGGCTATATGTGTATGCCCCCGGGCCAGGCAGGACCCGGTCCCAGGCCTCTCCCGCTGGACATTGCGCAAACATGGCTCAGATATGTATGTTGGTCAAGATTTACGATTGGCGCATGTCAAAGGCTTAATGCGTTTCATTGTGCTCATGGCCATGCCCCAGCCAGCCAGCCAACCAGCCCCCCAGCCCTACGAATACGCCCCTTTCGCCACTGCCTCATTCTGCCTATTTGCTCAGCTTTATTAAAATCCTCAGCTACAGCTACAGCTACAGCTTCAGCTTCAGGCCCGTTCCCTTCCGGGGCTTTCGTTTGTCCAGCGGTTTCTTCATTAATTAAATGCGTTGTCCATCGACGAGGAGAGGGAGGAGGACTCTTTTTCGTATGCTGCCCGCTGACAAAAAGCATAAATAATGTAAAGCATAAAATTAAATAATAATGCGACACACACACACCCATACATGCGAATGTATGTATGTATGTGTGTGTTGTTGTAGGCATACAAATGGGGACATGCCACATGTCAGCCATTGAGAAATGTTTGACTGGCTTCCGAATGAAAGCGGAAAGCAGATTTTCTTGCGGTGGCTGCGACTGTCGGTTCTTAAATTTGATTGTATGCAAATGTACTTTTTTTCTCTCGCACTCTCCGTCCCTCATCGGACCATAGTTTAATTAACATGTTTACAGTACTGCAACGCCATTTGCCTCTGCGTGATTAAGCAATTTAATTGAATTCGTCGGACCGCAAAGGCATTGGCGTGGGCTTTGCGAGTAGGTGCAGTGCTCTGTGTAAGTATTCCTCATTAGTCTGTCACAATTTCTTTGCAACCCATCCCCAGCCTCGTCATGGCTCTGCTCCTATGGCACAAGGACACACGTTCCAAATTTCAGCTCATTAAATACTTCAACCTTTGCTGAATACGCCCACACACATGCACGAACACACCGTCAAAGGCCACAAAAACTAGAGGAGGAAAATAAAAGTGGCAAACATTTTGAGGCAATTTCATTTCAACCAAAAGCAGCACAAGTCCCTCGGCATCCTCCCTCCCCTCCCACCAACGACCGACTACCGACTGCCGACTACCGCCTCCTGTCACTGATCACAGTCACAGCAACAAAGTAACAAGATGGGAGGAGGGAAAAAAAGCAAAAGTTAACCACGTTGTCATGTTGCCATGCTTAAATTATAATGAAAAGGACTCTGACACACACACACACATCTGTGCCTGCCCGCTTGTGTAACCTTATTTTGCCCTAGAGCTCTGCTTTCTTTTGGTCCATGCAGCGCCCACTGGGAGAGCAGCAGCAGCAGCAGCACCAGCCCCAGCCCCAGCAGCAGCATCAGCGAATGCACAAGTCGATTTTGTCTCATTGAAGGTTGTTTGTGTCCTCCTCCTCCTCCTCGTTGTCGTTGTCGCTGCCGTTGTCGTTGTCGTTGTTTTTGTGGGGAGTGTTCCGCACATTTTACTCCTGCTTGGACGCCACCGCCGCCGCCACTCCACTCGAATGCCGCTACTCTATGGATGCTCTATGGATGTGCTGACTGGCATCACTTACCTCTCGGAAATGGGATCATCAGCCTGCCATTTCCTAGCGCTCTGCTTCACTACACAACAGTCCCGTCCCAGACATTTGGGGCCAAATGATTGTTTATGTGTGTGCGGCCTCGTAGCTCTCTTTGGATACCCTTTGTGGCGGGGGGTATTATGGATTTCGATACTACTTCATTCCAGGTCGGTTTGTATGTACATTTCGTATGCATTTTCCACTGATAAATGCATACATTTGATATATTTTCTTCTCATTGGATGAGGTTTGGCTTAATAGTTTCCGAATAAGAGGTATAATATAGTCTGAATGTCGACTATACAATTCCTAGTTGTTATTTACGTTTGTGTGTGTGTGTGTGTGTGTGTGTAGCCCTGTTCTCTCTGTTTCTCTCACTGTTTTTGTGGCCATACATATTTAATATTTCATATGTCTGCAATGATTTCTGTACGCCTTTCCAGCTAGCACCAGCCAGGCAGCGTCCCTTGACGCCTCGCTGCGTATTATATTAAGTCCAAAATGAGGCTCCTGATGACGACGAATTGTCCTCGTCTTCGTTTTCGTTTTCGTCATCTTCTTCGTCTTTGTCCCCTCCTTCATCTTCATCTTCATCACCGTCACCATCTCCATCTGCTTGGGCTTGGGTCCTCCTGCTCCTCCGTTTGCCCTGTCGTTTGTTTGCCTTCTGTCACTGTTTATTTGTCACTGCCGGGCCGGGCTTGGGCTTGGGCCTGGGCCTGGCCTAATGCCGCCTCCTGCTGAAGCCCATGTGTATTTCATTTTGCTTTTGCCAGTTCCGGTTGACTTACGCGCCATGTTGACTGCAATTTGTATGAAGCACGGTCCCCGTCTCGCTTGGTTAGGCCGAAGAGAGCAGATCCGAGAGCAGAGCAGAGCTGAGGCGAAGGCCACACGCGTGTGTCCTTAAAGAGTGCTGCTGGTGTGTTCAGTGGCTTTAATGCAATTTTAATTAGGCCAAGCCCCGGGGGCAGCAACCGATTCTCAAATCTCAAACAAATTGACCATCGACTTAGCCCATAAACTCGCAAACTCTGAATCTTTCGCTTCCCTTCACTGTGGGGCATTTAGTTACACCTACACGGGACGGGGGCTTAACGCTTCTAATATATGCGCATACACGGGATTCTTATGCCAGGCCACCCTCCCACTCACCCACCCGCCCCACCGTCCACCCACGCCAAATCGTAAGGAGAGGCCAAGTGGCTTCGCCTCCGTCATCGTCTCCGTCTCCGTCTCGGGTGGAGCTGCGAAAAATATGCTGCCTGCCTGACTGCTCCGCGCCACTTCCAGGCCGCAGCTGCATGGCTAAAATCACTGGCAGCTCCAGGTAAAAGCCAACTAGCTAAAGTCAAAGTGTATAACCCAGCCACGCCCACCAGTCCACCAGCCATAGGCCGCCCACACCACTCATGAGTGAACAGGACAAGGAGTGCACTTTGCGCGTTGTCCTAAGTATTTCAGAAAATTTCATTGGTTTCGGCTACGCTTTGCAGCTCGAACATAAATAGTTGAGCACTCGTTCTCGTTCTTAGACTCCGACTCCGACTCGGACTTGGACTCGGACTCGAATGACTGGGCGGGGCAGGATCTTCAGTGCAGTATATACTCCTATATACGGGACGCATAAAGTTTCCACTGCATAAATAGTTGTCGACAAAATTTCGCATAAGTAGGCGACGATGCCTGGCATGCAAGTGTAAAAGATTCGCCCCGAAACTTTTCCACCCAAATGTGGCTAATGAAAAGTTTGCCTGGCGGGTAAGTCAAGTCCAGAGCTGCAGCCCAGCAGCACAGCGGCACTTCAGCCCCATATCTTCTTCCTGGAGCTATTCAGAATGCATAAAAGGCGAAAATGCACAAGATTTTTAATTAATTTTTCGGTTTTTTCCTTGACACTTGTACGACTGTGTTTGAGTTTTACAAATGTCTGGCCACGTTATGATCAATCGGAAGTTGTTGAAAGGCTCATTCCAAAAACGATAAGAAGCATCGAAAGTACCCTGAACAGACCGAATACAATGATCAATCCAGACCAGATTGCTGGACTCGTCTATGCCAAATTGAAATGAATTTACTTAAAATTTACACTGAGTTTTGGCTATTTACAGTTCCTACAACGACCCCGATTCCGATGGGTTAAGTGCGGAGAAATAAGCAGAAAAACTTGCAGAGGAAGTAAGCCTTTTGATAAAATCAACATCCTCTACCCACACTCACACACACACACCCACACACGCACACACACACACACACCCACACACGCACACACACACAAACAATCATAAGCAGCTTTATGAACAGGAATAGCACTTGTTCGGGCTGTTCCTGGTCCTGGGCTCTGGCACATAATATGATTCGGAGATTTCATTCGTTTTGATGGAGATGGATTAAATGCGAGTGAGAATGGAAAAATGACCGAGCAGCATTAGAGATTTTGAATGTTTACCCTCCCACTGCCCCAGATGCACTAGCAGCTGCACCTTGACCACATGCGAGTACTCGTACAGGCAAATGGAATAATCTAAGGGTAACCATGCACTCCTTTTGTGTGCTGCTGATGACTAGTTGGAATGTTTTTTTTCCTTGGCGCCCCGCAGGAGAAGTATTAAATTTTGAGAAATGCACAATTTCAGCTGCCAAGACGTCCTCCCACCCGACCCCGTGGGGCACCCCACTTCGAGTGACTTCCGTTGCCCAAATCCTGGAAGCTGCTGCTGCAGATCTTCGCTCTGGCTGGCATTTTGACTGCTTGCTGCTTGGCCACTAAAAAATTCCATTTGTAAACGGCAACCGCATTAAACCAAACTCATCTCCGGTTGTTAATGACTGCTACTGTGCGAGTGGGAGCGGGAGCGGGAGTGGGATCGGATTCGGAATCGGAATATGCTCAAGCATCCAAAGCGGAACCCAGGCATTAACTCTCGACAGGAAGTACAGTTCTCCACTTCTCGGCCTCACACTTTAACCAGTCGCCAAACAATTGACGCAAATGAAAACTGACGCCCGATAACTGGGCCTGCACCGACCATTGAGAGAGTGCGTGAGTGATGGTAGATGTGCGGTGGGTGGTGGGAGGTGGGAGAGCCACACGCACTCGCCGTGCGCGAGGTGACTCGATTCGCGGCCCGTAAATGATACAAACAAGGTGGCCAGGGGCCGGGAGGTTCGCGCTGCTTGTTCCGACTGTCAGTCAATGGCAGCCAGCGCGCAGCAGCCGCAAATTAGTGCAAAGTGCCACCCGGACAGTGTGGATGATGTTGATGTTCCATTGAGGAAGCTCTCCGGCAGCCGACCCCTTTCCACGGCTCTCCTTGGAGCGAGCTTTTCGTTTTGTTTGTTGTGGTAAGATTTGAAAGTTGATTAATGAATTCAAAATACAGCATGCGGAATGATGAGAGGAGTGCAGTTGCTCAGGAGATGGGAAGCACTTCACCCAAGCGCTGGTCACGACTGCCGGAGTCGCACACGATGCTGGGATGCCGGGTCTGGGTCTGGGTCTGGGTCCGTGGCCAGCCAAATGACAGACAGACAGACAGCATTTTATGTGCCCGGGGCCACTGGTCGGACGGAAATGAATAAAGTGCGAATTTTTGTGTTCTTGGTCTCGGTTCTGTTTCTCGTCCTTGTTCTCTCGTCCTCTGTGCGCTTTCTCTCACGCTCATTCTGTTTGAAGAATGCAATTTTGTGATGAAGAAAAATTGATTGTCGTCGTCCACGTCGTGTGGAACAAAACGAAAAATGAAAAGCGAAAAAAGGGGAGTGGGTAGGAAGAGCAAACGAACCAAAGAGAAAACTCTGCCGCCACAGCCACAGTCGCACAGTTGTAAGAGGGAAAGAAATTCCCAGACATGGCGGACAGGTTCATGAATACGGCAGGGCAGCGGTAGTGGTAGTCGTAGGGTAGGGAGGGGGAGCCAGAAGGGAGCGGTGCACCCGGAGACGGCGACGAGAGTCTACCCGGCAGCTGGAGGGAGTGGAAAAAATTAATATTTGCTCAAATTGCGGCAAAGAAAAATCGTTCATTCTAAAGTTCAATAGTGCGTGAAATAAATTGTTTCCGTTTTTAATTTGCCATCAGGCAGAGGCAGACGCAGAGGCAGAGGCAGGCAGGCAGCCACATCCCTGCTGATATCCTTGGATTCCAGGAAGCAGTTTTAAGGTCTTAAATTTAAAAATCCAAGTAAATGGAAACTGGAGAATATAGCTGCCAAATATGGTATAGCAAAAGAGCCCACAAATTCCCAGCATAGTGCGCAGTACCTTATGAATTCGAGGAGCAGCCTGAAGGTTGCAAGATTAAATGGTTTTTCAAGCAGTTTCCGAGCAGTTTCAGTTTTCGCAGTTTAGGTTCTAAAATCCAAAATGCAGAAAATCTTAAAATGACAAATCCAAAACGTTGCACGGGCCCTTTGCGATGAGAATTGATAATCAATTTGTCACTTTTGGCCCAGTGTTTTGCATACCAAAACTCAATTAAAACATACGCAAACACACACCCACGCATACATTAACATCCACCAGATACAAATACAGACACAGACACAGACACAGTTACAGCTGTACTTACACTTACATTGATATAATTAAAGTTTACAACTGCAGCTGCGGCTGCGGCTGCCGCCGGCTACCAAATGCAGAAATTTATATGCGCCGACGTCGCCATCGCCATCGCAGCGTTCTATATATTTTGTATGAACAATATTTTTGCATGAATTATGAATTGTGTAAATTGTGGACGGACGGACAGACGGGCGGACGGGCGGACGGACGGACATTGACTGTGCTGTGGGTCTGGGTCTGGGTGTGGTGTGCGAGTGCATGTGCATGTGCGTGGAAAAGCCAGCAAGTTCGCTTTGCCAGCCGGGCTACAAAAACTTGTCGCCAATGCTGCCAAGTGGCGTGCTGGCCCCAGACCAGAGAAGGGCCCAAAACCAGACCAGAGCACCATCGAGACCAGGCCCGAGACCAAAGCCAGAGATTCCCTTGCCAGCTGCGTTTTGCCTTGGGGAGGGATGGGATGGGATGGGTTGGGTTGGGATGGGAATCGGAACTCAGACACAGGAGCTGGAAATGAAACTGGCACTGGCACTGGCACCGGAGTATGATGGAGCAGAGCCACAGATACACATAACTTTACAGCTGGAGCCTACAGACGACAAAATTTAAATCACTGCGTGGCCTCGAGTGCTTTTTGTTACAATTTACGCTTTATGGGTGACATTTTACAATTTACTTTGTCGCAAAAGCACTTTGGGTGCCATGCGAGAGGAGAGTCAAAGCGAAATGGCCAATATAAATTACACAGTTATGTGCAGTAAGTGTAACTCTCTCCGTCTCCGTCTCCGTCTCAGTAGCAGTCTCAGTCGCAGGCTCGATCTGTGCTCTGTGCTCGGTGCCTCGGCTGCAGCTACGCTACTAATGTCCGCCGTACCGAAGTAACGAAATATTACTTAAACAGTAAATTGTGCCAAAAGCTACAGCTTTGAAGGGAACCAAGACAGAGACAAATCGATGGGACGCGCCACTTCCGGCTGGAGGCGCGTGGCCATCGAATGGCCAAGGCCAGTTGTAATAGCCCTATAAGCAGGGTGCTCAGCCAACAACTGAAATCGAGAATGAACTATAAATACTCGATGGTTGGGAACTATCTTCTCGACCAATCGGTGGACAAACTCTATATTTATAGCAGCGGCTACAACATTTTGATTTGCCATACATAATATATCTGAATATACATAAAACAAACTTAAAAAAATGCCCTGCTTCTTGCAGAAAACTCTGCATAAATCTTGAACCTCGTTCCTTCGATTTTAATGCATGCCCTAACTCATTCGTCGAATAAAATCGTCTTGAATCTGCATAGCTCTGGCTGCAAATGTTCACGCCTTCTCTCTTGATTATTGGCAGTCATAATTTGGTCATGCATACGCGCTGGCAACCCAACCAGGGCACCAGTCGCACATTTGAATTATTCGAGTTATTTCGCGCTACATTAAGTTGGTTACACTCGCACAAAAGAGCTACAGATACGAGTGTACGAAAAGGGTCACAAGAAACCCTCTCACCCAAGAGCGAGGCCCGGCTGGCTTTATTCGAATGCGATAATTCATGCGGGCATTTCCTCGGCCATCTCCAGTGCAGATTTATCTGACTGTCTGACGAGCCCTCCATCTCCATCTCACTGTCTCTCTCTCTCTATCTTCCCATTTTGAATGCCACATTTTCTGCTTATGACCGAAATAAAGTTTTCCGTTCCGACTGATTTGGTGTCTGCTTATTCTTTATTATTTTTGCATGTACGATTCTGCAGAACTCTCTCTGGGCGGCGACAACCATTTTGTGAACAGTTTTAGCACCCATTTGTGTGTTTGCCTAAGAGGCATGTTTGTGTTTTTGTGGCTGGTGCACATTTTAATTAAAAAATATTAATAATTAACAGAGCAAACAGGCCGGGCCTCAAAGCGATGATGCCGTGTGTATCGGAGTGGTAGTGGGTCGCGTGGATTCGGTCGCTTCGGTCACATAATTTCATATCTGCGTAAAGTACATTAAAGGAGCATAAAAATTCATTACGCAGCGGCGACGCTGGCAAAACAGCGCCGGCAGTTGCCCAAACAAATTATCGTTAGCCAAGTTAAAAGGCACTGGCATCAGCAGCGGCCTACAAGCCATGTCCACATCAGGGAGAGCGAAATAAAGTGAGGCACACTGCAGCCCAACAGCCCAACAGCCAGACCAACGGCCAGGCTGAGAGCAAGGAAAACAAAAACAGTTACACACCGCAGCCCAAAAAATATACAACATTTTCCCCGCGCGCCCATGTGGATGGACGTGGATGCTGAAAGCCGAGTGCTGGCACTGCTGTAACTTCACTGAAGCTGTACGAGAGCCCAGGCTGCCCTCCCCAGCCGGGTACTTATTTTCATTATCTGACACACCTATTTAAAAATTTAAGTCTCCAAGTGTGACCCCCATTAGGTGGCACCTAAAAGGCAGAGCAGGCAGAGCAGGAGACCGAACGAACATGCATATGTTATTTACTTATTTTGCTTTTTAGTGGGTTGTCCGGGGTCGTCTTGAGCATGCGAACATGAATTTATTTAGTGGCAGTTTCTGCCTTGATGTCAGACCCAGAAATTTGTAAATTCCGCCCAACTCGGGCAGCCATCAAAGTTCCCGGCAAGTCGTCCCAGGAGCCGCTCAAAACTGTCAGCCGTTGGCTGTTGTCTGAGAAGGTGCTGGCTCATAGCTTCACCCGTAGATTGTCCATCTCTGCAGCATCACCATTACATTCTTCACCTCTCTATCCCAACATTTCCCCAACCTCTCCCTTGGCTCTCTCTCTCATCGCCAACGCTTTCCTCAAATTCATTCCCTTTTCCAGTTGTTCCTTTTTCCTTTGTATTCGGCAGCTAAAATCTTTAAAGGGTCTTTCCATGACCTGTCTGACTCTCTGTTTTGGTCGAGGAGTGGTATGTTTGCTGCGGTTTGCTCTTTCCTGGGTTTGATTGGGGCTCGAATCTGATTAGATTTGGCTTGAAATTAAGGTTGATTAACAGAGCTTACAGGGTAAGCTACAATAATACTAGCAAAGGTTTTGGGAAAGACATCAATCTGGAACTATTAACATGAAAGGTTTCAAAAGGAATCAATACAAACTAATCACTCTTCAATTAATTACCTGCATCCTCAATGGAGCTCCTAGAGGGACTGGTAGATTTTTGATAGATTCTGAAAGGTCTGAGTTTAGGTGTTTAGTATTTAAGTTCTGATTAATCTCTTGCTGCTCTAACAGCTACCCTAATTTCCTGCTTGCACCACCCTCAAGTTCTCTTCAAGGCGCCTGAACCTCAAGTCTGGTGCTGTCATCCTCCACGAAATATCAAGTATACGCTCTGTTGTGTCCGCACTCTTCGGCGACGGGTGCGGCCCTTCACTAAATACCTTAATTGGCTTTAACAATGCCTTAATTTTCTGCTTATATGTTTGAGGGGGCTGACAAGTGCTGGGAGAACAACAACAACAATGGTACCCAATGTGCTATTGTTCTGTCGTCCCTCACACAGATTCTCATACACACACACAAACACAGCATACTTATGTGCATGGTCACAGGTCATACTCACACAGTCGTGCACTCCATTATAAGCAAATATTTTTAGCCTCATTTCAGCTAAAGACGCTTAAGCACGTTATAACTTTCCCCCTGATGAGCTTGTTGTTTCTGCCAAGCACTCATACAATCATACATACATACATACCCTCACAAACACACAGCCAGACACAGACAGACACACGGATAGGAAACTGGCGCTGATTTACCTAACAAGCGCAGCTCGAAGAACAAAAGGCAAAAGGCAACGCGATGGAAAAGGGAATCCTGTTTTTGTTTTCACTTAAAGTGATTTAAAAAATTCAAAGGGCAATTGTCAGGACACACACACACAAAGACAACTTACATATAAGCGCAAAGAATCAGCCCTTGTCCATCAGAGACAGAGCAACAAGGAGAGGGAGTCCAACGAAAGGAGCTCTCGGCTCGCATTTTGCATCGCTCCGAGGGGGGACATTGCTTCTTATTGTTAACGTCACTTTTGTTGCCACGGCTCTGGCTCCCTTTGTTGTTGTTGCAATTCTTGGTGCTGCATTTAAATACATGCAACACACACACACACACACACGCACACAGAACTGCTCATACACACAATATGTGTAGGGAAAAGGAAAAGGGTACAAAAGACACTCAAAGCCCGTTGTCCGCCATCCACGAATTCGTTGTCATTTCCCCTTTCACACACTCCCTCGACTCGACTCGACTCGAGTCGATCTCTCACTCTCACGAGGCAGGACTCGGACTTGCATATTGTGTGTCCGCGTGTGTATGTGAGCAACGCTGATTATACCCAGTACTAGTAGTCTCGTAGGGTATTCATATTGCATTCAAGTAGGTTTTCAAAATAAAAAGAAAAATACAAGATTTTTCTCATTACTATACAACTTATTTATTTCCATATCTTGCATACTTAAATCCCAAAATTGATCAAAGCTGCATCTATAATAAATATTCAACTGGGATCCTGAAAACTAAAGCAAGAAAAGGATTCCACCCCTAAATAGTGAGTATATCGCAGTCGAAGTAACTACTAAATTATTTTTCTTCGTACTTTTAGAAAAAACGAGCAGAACAATGATAATGTCGCATGCTAAATTACATGCAATTATGTATTTTTCCTTCTATTTTTGTGCTGGCTTTTCCTCCATTCACTCCCCGCTTCGTGAAACATTACCTCAACGCCCCGTCACCGCTGTCAACGCCAAAAGTATGTTAATAACAGCAACAACAACAGCAAGAACAATGATATAAGAAGCAGCCCGAAAGGAGGGGAGTACCAGGCTACTGCAACTGGCACTGCATCTCGTCCTTTGTTATCCTGGATATAATTATGGCTTGGGAATTGCTGAAGGGGATAGAATGGTTCGATGTACATATGTCGATGTGGTTAAAGGATACAGGAGATACTATAGAGCTACATACCAACCTGAGGACTACCAACAGAAAGGAAACCCTTCTCACATTACCTGACATTTGGCTGTCTCGCGCCTGACATTCCACACCAATGTTTTTGGTTCTCAAACTTTGCAAATACCATTTTTCCATGTTACCATGTTTTTAATTAAGTCTGCATTATGCTAGTCGAATTTTTCTGTGGTTAGATTCGTATTCAAAGCAGATTGACTGGGAATTTGAAGAGTTAATTAGACCCAGGAACTGTAGGGGACGTGCCGCAAAGCCTTTTCAGGCATTCTGTTAATAACAGTCCTGGGTATAACAGTTTTAGGCAATGCCCATAAAAATACTGGGAAGTCTGCGGCTAGGCAGCATAAAGGACATTCTTCGAAATTGCTCCACAGTCTTGTAGCTTCAGAGAAAAATTAAATTCAATAATGGAATTTCGAAGAGTTTATGAGGAATTTTTTTACAAATATTTCAGAAAAATAGTTCTGCTTAAACTTTAAATAATTTCAGTATAATTTTAATACATTCAAATGCTCTGAAAAGCCTATTGAAGTAATGGTTTTCTGTTTGAATTCAAATTTGGCAGGGAATTTCCGCAATTCCTCTGCTCGAACCAGCTCGGATTCTGCGCCTTGTTTCGAATTTGACATCGAAACCGAGCCGAAAAAGGACGAGGCGCACGAAGGCGACCACTGGACACGACGGCTTTGTGAATGGCGCCCGGAGCGCAGCGCCGGCGATGTGATGATTCCGACGAGGAGGGACAGAGAGCCGCACGAGACAGCAGCAGCAGCAGCACCAGCAGCAGAAGGAGCAGCACGTAGACACTGGGTAAGAATGAGAGCGAGCAATTCGTGAATATTTCATGAACGAACGCGTCACGGAGCGACGAGAATAACGGTATTCGTTCGCAAATGGTCCTGTAAACGACGGCAATGGCGGCGATGGCGACTCGTTCTCGTCCTCGGAGAGAAATGTAGGGAAACGCATCCTGTCGTTGTCGTCGCCGACGTCGCTGTCGTTGCCGCCGTCGTCATTATCATCGTCGGCAGAAGGAAAAGCGCTTGGTTCTGGTCTTCAACCGTTGCCGTTGCCGTTGCCGATGCCACCGCCACCGTCGTCGCTATTTGCTCTTGCTGCCGCTGTTCTGTCGTTGCCGTTGCCGTTGCAGTGGCAGTGGCTGTGGCAGCAGCGCCTCTGAATTTTTGGCCAATGCGTGTGCTGCTGGCGTTCAGTAAGAAAAGCGTCGCCCAGCGGTCTAGTACGAACGTATACCGAACGCTTTGTGTTCTTCCTGTTCTTTGGGTTCTACCTCCGTTACCGTATAGACGACGTATATCTGAGGAGAAGAGATACGAGTAGTGTGTGTGTGCGTTGATCTCGTCTCTTTTTTGGTTCCGGTGCGTTACTCCAAAAGAAACTGAAAATCTGAAACTGAGATCTGCTCTGAAAAGCATTAGCCATAATAGCAAATTATTTTGTGGGGGCGAGTGCTCTGTAAATGATCTATTAAGATCATGAGATCACGCCTGCCTTACCCTTACCTGCCTTATCATAAGTCTGATCCCCATTCTGTGATGTCCTTAGGCCCAGTTTCACAGCTAGGGCTGCCATTGTCAGCCACAAACTTTTCGGGCGACTTTCATTAAACTTTGACAAATGTTTTCAGATGATTTTCCCTCAGTCAGTGACTTCTAAAGTTCGCTGCAGATTTGCGCGCGACGAAACTCATTTGTGGAAGCTGCCGGCTAAATAATTGCCAGCCATTCCTCTTCTGGAAACTCTAGAAACCCATTCCCATTCCCTATAGATTTTTGGTTGTTTTTTTTTAGATATTCATTATTTTTTACTCCACTTTCTGCATGACATTCAGAATAACAGACATTCAGACCGCCTGAGGGGTGGGGGCACATGCTCGTACGAGATGTTCAAATGACAGGAATATTTACAATTTCCGCCAAGGCCTCTGTGTCTGCAGACACAACAGCAACTAGGAATATAATCGGGGGATATAGAGTGGGAGAAATAATTTGCGATTACTGGCAGGCAGAAGGCAGCAGAAGAAATCCATGAAACGATATCCAACATAACGAAACGGAACGGAACGGGCCAAAAGAAATTACAAGCCAAGTGAGCTTGAGTTCGTGTATTTCCGGTTGAACAAACACATAAGCGAAACATAAAAGAAAGGCGAACGAAATTGTAAAAATACTCGTAATAAGTCAGAGCAGAGCAGCACATGCGAGACGAACACGGCCAGAACCAGGACGAGCCGAAACGCAGCCAGAGCCAGAGCCAGGAGCAGCCATCAGCATAAGGCAAAGGCCACAAGGAAAAGCTCGAAAAGTGAAAATACATAGGGAGTCGGCAGCCAGCACCCAGCAGCGAGCATATTTCATAAGTTTACAGCAGCAACACTCGCACACTCCCATAAACACATATATATGAAAAACGATTTATATATATAAGTACATAAGTATATATATATATATATATATATATTTAAGACAGCCGGGAGCGAGCCAAGAGAAAGCGAACCAGAGAACTAGCCAAAGCGAGAGCCAGAGCCAGAGCCAGTGCCACAGTCCTCGCATATGTGAGACGGTGGCGACAAAGGCGAACCCACGACCTTTGGCACAGAGTTCAGGCAACTGCAGGGAGAGGTCAGCGAATCAATAGAGCAGTCGAGAAGCAGCGCGCAAAAGCCCTAAGGCCGCCTGGATATAGAACACCCGTGGAAAGCGACCAAAATTCACTCGCAAATTATGCTGACCATGTCCACTCTGATGATGCCAGCACCGACTATAGCCATGGGTGCACCGCAGATCACAATGGGCCCCCACAAGCCGCCGGAAACGAAGCTCCTGGCCATCCATCCAGCAGCAGCTGCTGCCGCAGCCGCCCAGCAGCAACAGCAACAGCAGCAGCAGCAAACGGTGACAGCTGCTCATCTGCAGCACAATGGCCAGCAGCAGCATTCCCAACAGCAGCAGCAGCAGCAGCAAATGTCGCAACAACAGTCGGCCGTGCAACAACAGCAGCAGCACCAGCAGATGGTTGGCAGCAACTCCAAGCCAGGTGAGTGGGGATCCGATCCGAGGTGACTGTCAATAGTTCTCTGGCTTACGTGGCATTAGTCGCCTACGGTAAGAGTGTTGCATAAATTGCGAAATGTCGTTTCAATTTCAACCCGAGAACATGTCGCGAATGTCCCAGTCGATGGTGCCAATGAATCGGTTTGGTTCTGGGAAAGTTAACTCCACCTTAGAAATAAGGCAAATAGTTTGTAAATAATTCATAAATAAACTAGGACTATTTTTGCTTTTAAGTGAAACGAAGACCTCTTATTTATTCAATTACTGCAGATTGTCAATAATTTTAAAATCATATATTGATTGATCAATTTCATTAATTTTATATCAAGAAAATTGTGTCATCTACTACTAATATTATGCTACTATTTATATGGTAAACTTCCACCAAAAAATAGGAGATCAACCAGCCTTTAATTATGTTTGACTAGGCCATCGAAAGCAAATAATCTTGAAAAGTTATTTAAAAATTAAGAGTCTCTGATGAGATGATTCTGCCCCCACACAACATTTCGCAATCAAAAGCCATACTCTGCCACGTCTAAACAATAACCAGCCTTTGACTAGCAAAGAATTAAAAATATCCCACACAGAACATATCTGTGTCGACAATGGTTTTAGTATTCCAGCCAATGCATGGCAATGTCCCGACAATGGCCAAGCAATTACATTTCTAGAGAGAAGACACCTGAAGGAAAAGTCTGTCATATTTATGGAAATTTGTATGCGTCACAGGGCGAAAACATCTAGGCATCATATTTAATTAATTGTCTCCTCCCTGAGGGAGTGTAGGAGATTTTCAGAATTCCAATAAAGCAGAATTTCCAGAGAAATAGTATTACTTTCGTTTATTTTTGAATGGGGGAAAATTCTCGATGCTGCAGGAGGAAAGCTCAAGCTCTTCCCTGGCAAATGCCAACGAATGACCAAATTCGTACACGTAATCCGAAAATAACAAAATTCGAAAACGCATTTTTAAGATGAATTATTTTGGACAGGTTCCCTCCACCCTCCCACAACAGGCAGGGTCCTGGGCAGCCCCAAATGTCAAGCGGAGGCATTACAAGCATAAATATCAGTTACAATTTTCATATTTTTAACCACAGTCTCGACAGAGATTGGGATGGGGACGCCCCTGGCACTGCCACTGCCACTGGCATTGGGACTGGGACAAAGCTGGGAAATTGCATAGTGGAAGAGATTTACAACTTAAAAACAACTTAAGCCGAAACTTGGAAACAAAAAGCGAGCCGAAGCAGGGAAAGGACCAGTAACAGGGCAGAGGCTTTTCTCCGAATGCTAGGCCTGCCATAGCTCCAGGACCTCCTACAGCCTCCTCCTGCCACATCGTGACTACGGTTGCTAATGGTAGAAACTATACAGAAATAGACACTGGCAGGCATAAAACCGGAAGCAACGGCACAGGAAGCTGCATGAAAATGAAGCGTTGGCAACGAGATGAGCCTTCTCCTCCGCCTACTGACTTTCGACTGTAATGAAAAATGGAAAATGACTACTAAAAATAGTGGAAACTTGAGTGTTGTGTTGGCATGTGCTCTGTGTGTGTGTGTAGGTGTGTGTGTGTTTATTTGTGTGGCTGTGTGTCTGTCTATCTGTTCTGTCGTTCTGTTCTCAAAAGGAAGGCAAGAGCGCAACTTGAAAATGAATTTAATTATGGCAAAAAAGTGAAAATTTCCACACTTGAGTCTGAGAAGTTTGCCTTTGCCCCAGGAAGTGGTCGGAATGGGTTGCAGATTGGGGATGCGGCCGGAACTAGAGCAGGAGCCGACGCCAAGACCAGGCCCAGGCCCAGGCACAGGCACAGGCCGAGGCACAGGCGTTGATGAGCGTGAAAAGTGTGAGAAAATTACCAGACAACACAAGGCGAGGCATAAATAAGAAAACCGACAACCCCAACACCCAACACTCAGTCGGGGTGAAAGTGAAGTGTCTGCCAGTCTGCCAGTCTGAGCATTGTGTAAGTTGGCTTAATGCGAGACGGCTTAGAGGCGAACAGAGGAGACTAGAGGAAAATAATAGAGGAAATGAGTGCAAATGGTGGTCACAAAAACCCCAGCTTGTTTCTTTGGTTTTGGTTAGGCAGGGAAAAGGAAATGATACGAGTATGGTCTCCCGACTCGAGGACAATTGACTTGGAGATGAGACCACTTAGTTACTAATTAGCGGAGATGGAAAAAGTCGACAGTGCCACAAAGAAAAGCAAACATTGATTACCAGGCCAAATGATTGCAAATTGAAAATTAAGCACGCCGCTGAATTTCCAATTCAAATGGGGAAAAGGAAAAGCGACGGTTCGCAGACGGTGGAAAGCAGCCGGCAAACAGACACATGCATATCAATTTGTATATGTACGTATTCAGTGCCAGTATGCAGGACCAAGACCAGTACACCAACCACTAGCACTAACAGTAGTGGCAGAGGCACACGGTGCATGAACTTTCGAGCAGCACTTCTACATAGAGGGAGAGAGAGAGAGAGAGAGAACGAGAGAAAGAGGGACAGGGAGGCAGTGGCAGGTTACACCTACATGCCGCTGCAAAAACAAACAGCGACTGCGAGTTTGTGAAGTGTCGCAACTGCAACAGCAGCAGCAGCAACAGTACCGACAGAACCTGCACCAGCCAAGCCAACAAGTGCCACAGTAGTGGGCTGCGGAAAGAGACTTTTCCACAGCAGCCCAACAACATCCCCTGCTACAACAATAATTGCCAACTACAGTGCCAGTTCCATTCCAGAGAGCGGTAGTTCATACATGAAGATTGGATTCTTGCTGGAAATTTGCATCAATTGGAGAAAGAATTCTCAGAGAAATTCGATGTTGTACAAGTCTCTATTAATTTCCAAAGTTGTTCTTCTATATAGAAATCCAGTAAACTTTGATATCTCTAGATACTAGATACAAAATATCCAGTTCCTCTCAATCGAGTTTTTTCCATCCCAAATATATCTGTAAAGAAGATTCAACGGGTTACATTTCCCTTCCGAAACCTTTGTTCAACCAATTCGGTATTTCGTTGGAGCCTTGGCGAAACCTGAGCCAAATCCTTTGCAGCCAATTCCCACTGTACGACGCAGCACTATTATCTGGTCTTGCCGGGGCACTGCCTGCCGCTCCCTGCACTTGGCTGTTTTTCTTTGCCGTCAATTGGAAGAAGAACTACCAGCAAGCAGCCACTAGGAGAACGAGAAGCGCGCTTTACTTTCGCTCAGGCGACGGCGACAGCAAAACTTTTAAATTGGTTGGCAACACTTGCAGCTTACACACACACATCCACCGAGCACATCCACCCACTAACAGTCACATACATACTTAATGTTTGTTTTGGAAATGAATTTGGCAATTTTTGTACTGCACTGCGGGAGGTGGTGGGAGGCTCGGTGAGTATGGGTGTGGGTGGGATGCGGTGGCAGAGGAGTCACCCTGTGAGTGGCAAAACGGAGGCGAGAGACAGCCAGGCAACACCTCAAAGTAATTTGCCAGCAAATCATTGGAAAGAGTCGACTCCCCCACTCCCAGGCTTCAGGCTTGCGCCAACGAAGGAGCAGAGCAGTGCTACGGCATCAGCCCAAAAGTATGCAATGCCGATTGCGATACATACCAACACACAATCATACATAGATGGTGTACACTGGGAGAAAAAATAGGGAATGTCGTATAATAATGAAATATTTGCGATGCGCTATTTGAAATATTCAACTTGAAGTCAGAAATTTCTGATAAGTTCAGAAATATACTGAGGGAATGGATCAAAGATCGATCCGAATCGATTTGAACAACTCTCTTTCATAATTTCTGAAAATGTTTGTTAGTGTACGTAAACGTGGGCGAGTGTGTATATGTGTGGGTAAAAAACCACTAAAGTGAAATGCATTTATCGACCGCAAAGCGTTCGAAATGAAATCTGTTTAAAGGATTTTAATACCCCGGCAAGAACGTGGAGTCTGTGTAAGGAATCGAACTGGTTGGTGGCTTGCTGGCTGACTGGCTGACTGTCTGGAAGATGGGTTGGGTGGCTATATGGCTGTATGGTTGGTTACTGGGGGATGGGGATGGGGATGGGCTGGTGCTGTATGGGGGGAACACAAAAAGTCAATGAATTCGTTTGGCGAATTGAAAAATTAATTCAGTTGCCGTCGCTGGCATTGATAAGGAGAAGCCGTGCAGGAAAAACTTTTACACGCCGCTTTCATTTTATGTGTCTTTATCTTAACGCTACCTCTCTCACTCTCTCTCTCTCTCTCTCTCGCTCTGTGTTTCTCTCTCCGTCTTTTTCCTGATAAAGTGTGCGTGTGTTTGTACTTACTCATACACTGGCAAGCTTTTTACTTACTAATGATTTCTCATTTCGCTTACGGTATTTCTCTCTGGTATTTGTGCTTTTTATCTTACTCTGCGTTTTACAGCTACACCGATATATACATATATACAGTGGCACGAGTATATCCTTCAGGGATACAGGGACCACCCAGCCACCCATCTGGGACTGAGGCCAAATTACTCACTGACGTTGTTGTGGATTTTCCCTCATTTTGCCCCCAAACGCTTTTCCTCTTCACTGGCAACGGCAACGGCAACGGCGATGGCAACAGAAACGAAGAGCGAAGGAAATTAAGCAAAAAGCGCAAAGATTTATTTCGCTTTGATCAAAATTAAATGAATTGATTTTAATACGCCCCGTGGGCAAGATATTTCCTACGCTTTGCCAAATGAAAACGCATAAAAAAGGTGTTGGTTGGCCTTGTGGGCGTGGTCGTGGTCGTGGCCAGAGCTGCCCTACCCCGCTCTGTATTTCTCTCTGTCGCTGATCGCTCGTCCTAGTCTTGGAGCTCGTTGAAGGCTTTATTTTATGCCAGCGGCCATTACAATTGAGTAGCTTTGGTCCTGCTTCCATGTGTAGGCGTATCTGTGTGAGCATTTGCGTAGCGGTTGGAGAGGGGATGGGACAGCGTCTTCTTAAAGTGTGTCGATAAATTTACGCTGTTTTAAATAGAAATTGAGGAGATAACATGACAGGTTTAAGGAATAAGCAACTGAATATTGGCTTACGAGGAAAAAGGAACAGCAGAACATGCAGCAAAAACCATCCTTTCCAACAGATTCTACAGACAAAATAGCTCTTAGTTTGGTTAAAAATGTTTATTAATTTTTAAATAACAGAAAAATACTAGGGATCGATAGTTGAAAGTTGATTTCTGGGTGTCCATGTCCCCTTGTTCCATTTACTTTGATTTGTAACATTTTTCGACCGTCCCTTTCATGCCTTGGTCTATTTTCTACTCCGATTTTTTTACATTTTTTGTGTGGCGTTTTCTTTCTGTAGTTTCCTGTTGATGGCAGCAAATGAAAAGTTTACATTTCATTGCTCAATTCGACATTTGACATTTGGCAGAGCCGTGAGCAGCGACAGAGGCAACGGCATAGAAAATGAGGTTCACAGTTCTCGGTGCCAGCTTTTTTTTTTTTGTTTTTTATGTAGCGCAGTCTCCGGCATTGAGTCGATTTTTTTGTAAATGACGACAATTGACAGCGGCCTCGTTGTTGTTTTCATCGCTTTTGTCGTTCTTTGTCTGAGTTTTTTTTAGATCTGGTGTTTGCCCCTTGTTTTGCTTTGGCCGTGCAATAAAAGTGTCTGCAGATCGTTCGCTTGTTGCATGGTGTATATATATAACGAATGGCTCTACCCGAATCCGATTGGGCTCGGAGGGGTACGTGCACCCACTACCGGGACAGTGGCACTCCACGAGCACTGGTCAACACTTTGGCGCAATTTAAATTTCATGCATTTTTCATTAACTCTGAAAAAGAGGCGACCACTCGACTTGGACGGGCCTCCTCCATTACCCAACGGCTGGGACATGCCCTGCTTGGAGGTACTCTGCCCTCGCAGAGAGAGCCTCATCTTAAATGCCCATCTATTTTACTGCTGCAGTCCCATATAGCACCGGGCACAGCAGCACTTGAGCTCGAGAGGGCCGGGGCCCATTTACATTTTCGTCCTGCTGCCGGCCCCGCGCTGCCCACTAGCCCCAGCCACCAAAGTCCCCCACTCAGATATATAGTCTATATCTTCCACTCTTTCTCTTTCTCTTTCGGTTCGTATCGATTTTGAGTGTCGCCTGCCATTCAAATGGGAATGGTTTTTATTTCGCATTTATGTGCCCCGCCCCAGACTTGCTCCTGTCCTGCACTCATCCCCATCCTCAATCTTTGGCGGCTTCCCACTCCCCAGCCCCGGGGCTGACTTTGGCACGTTTTAATGCATTGGCCACAGCAGGGCTAAGGCTAAGGCTCCGGCTCCGGCTCCGGCTCTACGTGTGCTCGTCGCCCTTAACCCTATACTGCCTGCCACTCGCATTGTTTTGCTCGTTTGGCATTCTCCTCTTACTCGTACTCTTACTCGCACTCTTCCCCGTTTTTTGTTGGTTTGGTTCGTTTTTATGCCTTTTCCAAAACTTTTGCATAAAGTCATTTGGGGCGTTGATGGAATTTTTGAGCAGAGTCCCTTCCCCGTCCCTCTGCTCACGCCGATGGTCGCGGTGCATGCCATATTGAGTGCTGCCATATAGAAAAGGAAGAGTGTTTAGTCCTGAGCTAAGTTTTATGAGCTGTGCGTGCGAGTGCCGCTGTTCGACTCTTGTCTCATTTCCTAAAATTCTGGTAAATACTCGTACGAGTACTCGTACATATAAAATTATAAAATTTCGCATAGTTCTTTTGCCCAGCAAATGTTAAGCTGAAAATAAAAACAAAATTTTGATAAATAAACAAACTTTGGGTAAATAAAACATGGTACACGCTGACCATGGCTCGGTTTTTTCGACCATAAAAAGTGCTAAGTAAACACATGTGGCAGGACGAGTACGCTCCCAAAACACACCCTTCCCCCCCTCCCCACCGACGCCACACAGCGTTTCCGCACCCGCAAAGCAAATGCCTGCACATAGTGTAAACACATAAATTTATGCATTTTCAATGGAGAGCTGTTAGCATAAATTTACGGCCCAAAAAAAAAAAACCAAACCCGAAAGAAAGGAAGGGAAGGGAAGGGTAAAATCAACGATGGGGAGGAGTTGGTTTTTTGGATGGGGTGTACGTTGGGTGGGGTTGGGTCAGCCCGCAACAAACTGTACAAAAGTGCTTAACAAAACAAAACCAGAACTGAAGAGAACCAAACAGAGAGAACTGGACAAAAATAGCGTTGAAGCAAGGCAAAGCAAACAGTCGAAAGTCCCGCAGTCGGGTGTCGGGAGTCGGGAGTCGGGAGTGGAGTAGAGTTGCCTCCGAGAGCTAGAGACTCGACACAAACGGAAAAATGCAAACAGAAAACAAACACGGCCAAAAAGGCAGCTCGAAAAGGATTGGGTGGGGTGGGGATAAGGGTCGAGTGGGCGTATCTGGGGGAGTGGTAAGCTGTACCCCATCTGGGGTATGTCCTGCACAAACAAAAAAAAAACAAAAAACTCGAAGCAATTCGTGGCGCCCTGTCCTGCTTTAAAAGCCTTAACACATTTCCAATGATTGAATCAATAAACGGCGACAAGTGCGTCTGTATTGCACAGATTTCGCTGTATGGGTGTGTCTGTGAGTGTGTGAGTGGGTATTTGTGTACCGCTAACTACTGCCAATTGGCAGGACGATACAAAAAAGCACAGCGGCAGCGTTTTCGACACTGCCGCGCTACCATTTGAGAAGGACATGCATTGCATTTCGTGTGTGTTCTTCGTGAAAATTCTCCAGCACGAAGGGAGAAAGGGTGGAGCGTGTTTGAAAATACACATAGACAAGTGCAGAATATTGGCAAATATTCTGTGGAAAATATGGGTAATATAGGGCTAGATCAGTTGATGTTTTATGCGACTTGCCCGTACATATCCATAGCTTCAAGGCGCGTGCTCGTGCTCCCTTTCTCTCCCATCTTTAGTTCCGGTGCGTGTCCCGCTGTTATTTTTGCATACTGGCATTCGTTAGCAGCTGACAGTGGCAGTCTGAATGTTTTTTGTTGCTTGTGGCAAGCGCTTTTTGCGAGGCACTGTTTGTGTTTACACGGGGATGGTGGGAGGTCTGCCGCCCACTGCATATGGCGAATGTTATGAGCTTTGCTCTCGGCCAAAGGAAAAACAAGGCCGTGCAGCCATACGAGTGGCACCCGCTGAGGATCAATTGATGGTGCAGGTCAGAAAATCACGGGGCTGCTGGGGGGAGGAGCAGGAAAAAGTTGCGACTCGTACGAAAGCGCTTTGTCATGTCTGGGGGAAAAGTTTCTCTAATTATACATATCAGAAGCCATGACCATTTCGCATTCAGAGCTGCCAAAGAGTTGAAGAGAAGCCGCAGAAAACAATTTGCAAACTTTGCGAGCTCGGATCTGCGGTGGCCCGTTGTCCCTGCTCTCCTCTATCCCCACAAAAGAAAAGAAAACTTCAAAAATTTCCATCGCACTTCTCAGCGCACAAGCCATGGAGGGGGGTGCGGGGTGACCCGGAGTTAGATATGTCAATGAGCACGCACGCAGAGCATCCCAGGCAACTTATCAATTTTTTCTTGCTCCCAAATGGCAGGGGGAGGGGCAGCGAGGTAGATGGGAGTCGGACAAAAAGGAGGCACTGACTGTACAAACATTTGGCTTTGGACGGGGGAGCGGGGGCAGAGAGTCAAAACGAAGCGGAGATGCAGTCGGAAATGCCATTGAAAATAGTTTAAAGTTGCACCAAAAAGGATATTGAGCTAAGCCAGTTGCGCGCAGGGGCTTACAAGAAGGAGCAGCAGCAGCAGCAGCATCTCCTCTGTCTCCGTATCTCAACGAGCTTGTGGGTGCGGCGCCCATGTGCTCTGTGGGTTTTCTATTTGCCTTCGAATCGCCCCAGCTCGCTCCCAGGCTCCCTAGCTCCCTGGATCCCAGGCTCTCTGGCTGCTGGCTGCTGGCTGGCTGCTTATGGAAATCCGCATGATGATTGCATATCCTTCGCCTGGCATGGGAACGGAGACGCTGCCATATCCCTAATGCCGCCGAAAGTTTGCGTTCATTTGGCTGCTGCATTTCTTTTCTTTTTCTCCTTTCAAATACCCTTCCAAAGGGTCGAACAGAACAAACAGTCGAGGAGATGCCGAAGCAACGACTAGATGTCTGATCGCTATATCTAAACTATGTCTAAGAAACGATCAGTACTTCTGAAAATGTGTTCAGAAATCTTTAATATTTCCATTTTTTTACATTGCCATGACTCAAGGAAGAGTAGATCTGGCACTTGGAATCTCCAAGGGTATCTGAAGCGCCAGTACTTGAAGCTGGCTTTCGATTTGTCTTTTTTTTGCTATGCTTTCAGCTGAGAAAACTTTTGCTTGGTTTTTCCTATTTTCCTTGTCGGCGCTGTGGCTTGGCGGCAGCGTCCTGCCAAAGTGTTTCTCTTGCATTTGAAGAGCTTTTTCTTAATGTCACTTATGCATAAGTTCCTATGAGTTGGCCCCCACACATGTGGATGTGTGTGTGGATGTGTATGTGGACGGGGATCCATAGCCAGTTCCTGTTCCAGGCTCTGTCCTGGGTGCAAGCTCACTCATGTTTGCATGTGGATAAGTGCAACGAGAGAGGCAGCGTCGGAGGAGGACTCCTCGCTGGAGGACGACATATGTGCCCCAGTGTGACTCCGCCTCCGCCCCAGTGTGTGTCTCTGTGTGTGTCTCTGTGTGTGTGTTTGTATTTGAGACTAACTTGATGGCACATCCTCTATGGGGATTTACAAGTGCTTAGTTCTATGTCGCAAAAAACGCTTTAATATTATTATATTTTCTTCTATATACACTTGCCGCTGTGTGTGCTGTTGTTTTTTCTTCTTCTTTTCTTTGGATTTGGCTGCAGCCATAATCAAATTAAACCAAATGAAATGAAATATCTGTAGAGATACGATACGAAACCACAAAAGGCCATACAAATTGAATGTCGGAATTCTTCTTTAAGGATTCCCATTCCGCTCCCTCCACTCCACTCCACTCCACCAGATGGCATCATAAATAAACGCTCGCACACACACGTCCACGTCCACGTACACACACAAATAAAAATACACGCCCATGGGCTCCTTGATGTATTACATGTGTTGGCATTATTTACTTAACTCGGCTCTGCTCTATTTTAGCCGCTCCAAAAAGCCAAGTCTACTTTGGCTCCCAGGCCAGACCAAGACCAGGCCAGGCCAGGCCGGGCAATGCCGCAGCTATTAGTGCAGCAGCGACGCCAGCCGAGGCAGCAGCGGCGACAAAACAGCAACAATGCCACAAGCCAGACCTCTCCGAGGATGAAGACATTAAGACCCAGCATGCGTTACCCAACACACACACACACACACCCATAAACACACACGTGGGGAGGGACAGGACGGGGCCGGGGCAGACATTGGTGGGCGTAAAGAGAAAGAAATATAATGCCAACATAACATTTAATCCAAGAAATTCCATATCATAGTCAGTGGGGAAGCCAGGAGCAGCGGCAGGCTGCCACAACAGAGAACATTTCGCACCGTGAAGCAAAGTTAGCTGAATAGATGGAAAGCGATAGTGAAATATCTATTAAATTACTCCATACGTATACCCATAGAAACGTACAGGTATTCCTCTTCCTTTTGCATATCCAAATTACTCGAACTTGTGAGAATTCGCCCTGCAAATCCAACAGAATACGATTCTTCCATTTAACACTTAGAAGTACACCTGTAAAACTCACTAAGAAGACTTTTTAAAGTCAAAGCTCCCCAACCTTCCTAAAAATCATTATCATTAAAATAGCTTTACCTTAGCCACCCCAGAGTGCAACACAATCTATCTGTCTGTCTGTCTGTCTATTCCGCCTCTTGGCCTAATGCCTGGGCGATCAGTGCATAATCTGGCGAGGACCCCCCTGCCACTCTAGGACCCTGACGAACACTCTCGTAATGTTTATTTCCACTGTGCTTACGAGTATCTGGACAGAGTCGCAGGGGCTGGCCCGGGCTCTGGCTCTGGCTCTGGCACACTTAAATGGCGCACGAGAAAAATAGAGCAGAGAGAAAAGTACGAGTAGGAACCGTGCGCAGACTTTTAGCAGCTGAGCGGAGCTGAAGCCGAACTGAGCCAAGCTAAAAGTCCTGGCTGAGACTGGGAGCTGGGAATGGGCCAACGGAAGGAAGAAATAATCATAAAAATTATTTCAGCACACACACCCAAGAACCCCCGTATATAGATGTGCATGTAATGCGTATGTGTGTGGGTGATCATAATGTTGCAAGACGTCTGAGGCAGCCGCTGGGAATCTCTTCATTTTCGATGCCGTCGCAGGATTTACACTTTAATGGCAGCCCAAGCGAACAGGCGTATCTGCCTTTTTTAATTTTCGTGCTTCATATTTTCTATTTAGCCAGCCATCCCTTTAGATGTGTGTGTGTGTGTGTTTCAATGTATAGTATGTGTTAATGGGTCCCGTGTCTGAGCCAAAGTGAACACAAAAATTGATATCCCGCCGTCAGTTTTAATGCCCTATGAATGCCGGCTAATAAACCGTTGCCACTGCCAACCGCACTTTTTATTATTATTTTTTAAACAACATTTAATGCTCATCTTTTCTCCTTCTCGCTTCTTTTTTTTCATTTGCAGGTAAGCCAAGCGTCTCGACCAGCCCTGCCCTTTCGAGGAGTTCCTTGACAGAAAATTATGATTGGAAGCCGCCAAGGGGCGACTAGCGGTGAGTTGGAAAAGCCTCATCATCCGAGTTCTGTTACGGATACGGATTCGTGGCAAAGTTGATTTATTTTGGATGCACCCGGGGCCAGGACAAGGCCGACTGCGATACGACAGCATTAACATTTAATTATGCCATTTTCGTTTCCGTAATGAAATGAACTTGTTAGCCCCAGATGATGGTGCCATGAAGATGTAGATGGCCAGGAAGCCTTTGTTCTTTTGTGCTCATTGCCTGGGCAAATTATCATTGATTTTGTTGCTTAATCCTGCCTGGCCGTCTCGTCTTGAATCGAGTCGGGCATTAAATCGAATTAATTTCAGGTGTTCCCAGACCGAGCAGCCAGCCCATTTGTCCACTTGCCCGCACCGCACCGCACCGCACCGCACCGCACCGCACAGCTCCAACCCCCCAGACGACTGTCCTTGAGGAGTGGCCATTTGACATTTGTCGACAAAACGTTTACATTAAATGTTTTGCCATGACCATTGCCTGTTTTCGGTTTTCGGTTTTCGGTTTGCCTGCGACTGCTTCGGTTTGCTTTGGTTTTCTCTTCTCCATTCGCTTTCTTTTGTTTCGCCTTGCCTCGCCTTCACATTTGTGCGATATTATGCTTAGTTTTCTTGCTCTTTTGCCAATGTCTTGGCCCTGTCTACGGGGCGACATTCCTGAAATTCTGGGCATTGTCCGGAAAAAGAGAAAGTGACAGAGAAGCAGAGACAGAGAGGAAAAGAGCAGGCGGACTCCAACGCCCTGGAGTTGAGACATTTGCGTGGACAATTTCCCTGAAGTGGAAATAAGATATTTTCTCTCATCAGGAACGCGTGCGGGTGGGGAGGGGGAATATTCCTTGGAATTCCCGAGCTGGTATATGCTTGAGATTTAAATTTATTTGCGTCCGATTCGGGGAATGCCAGTCCCATACATTATTCAAACTCAATGGCAATGGAAACAAATGCAATTAAGCACATCACCCCATGGACCTTCGCCCATCAAAAATCACTCAATTTGAAATTTTCGTGTTGCGTTGTGTATTGGCTCCTTCAACTTTGCCTTCGGGTGCGGTTCCTGTACGCTCCATTAAACGGCAAACAAATGTTGAATGTTGAAGCCCGCCTCGAGGTCTGTACGCAAATTTTTTAATTTATTGCTTAGAATGTTTTCGGGTTTTCCCTCTATGCCTTGAAAGCCACAAAAGCCAAAGAAATTGTTTCAATTTGTCATGACAATTTCTTTGAAATGCCTCTGCTAAAAAATGCCCGCCCCTGTTCAGGAAACGCACGACAAACGGAGAGATGATGGAGCCAAGTGGAGGGGGAGACGGCGATGGCGATGGCGATGACGATGGAGGCCATGTCGTCTGCCATCAAAGCACTGAATTCAATTTGGTTTAAGGAGCAGCGGAGCCGCCCTATTTCGTTGGTAATTTCCACAACTTCTTCCTAGATCCCAGGTCTATGTCGCCTGCTTTATTTGCTCGGCTGTAATTTGCAATTTTCACCTTGCCTTCCGAGAAAAAAAAGAGAGAATCGTGGGAAGGAAATCGTTGAGAGCTAGAGACCATTATTAAGAATGTGGCTTTGGTGGAGTGGGGAATGGGATTGGATGGTTTGGGGTTTCCGAGAGTTGACAAATCAGCGGCGCCTTCCAAATGACATTAAAGGCAGCTGAGCTGATCCGGGTGCGGGGATGGGGCCGTAATGCTTGGCAGCATCGGGCTGATGATAATGGATGAAGTCGAAAGCGAGGCTGCCTGCCATTTGGCAAGAGTTTTGCCGTAAATCTGATATTTCCCCTTGGCATATATACAAGTACAGAGACAATGCAGATGTAGAGGCCTGAAACCGATCTCAATCTGTAATTGCAACAATCCAAACTCATTGAGGGGGCGCCACAAGCTGTGGGCAGACACAGAGACCGCAAGTGGAAGGCGACTACAAATGAGCCAAATTAATGTTGCACAACCAGCTGATTGGCGTAAACAATTGCGGCCAGCCCTAGAATTCAATCAAAGGCGCATGTGGCAAGGCTGAGACAGACCTGGCTACAGCAGCATCAGGCTGCCACTCAATCGACTGGCGACAAATTAAAAGCAACCTGTCTCTCTGATACAGAGTAACCCGATCGAGAGCTAAAAAGGAAACACGTGGTAAGGGTTGGGGCACCAGAACCAAACCGTACACCACACCACACCAGACCAGACCAGACCAGACCAGACCAGACCAGAACTAGGACAATAAATCTTCAGCTTGAAGCGTTGGCATCGATGATGCGACTTTAAGCTGCTTAGCCGCCGCCCCCCATCTGTGTGCTGTGGCCCATCCGCACCAGGCGCCCCATCGCCCGTCCATTTGGAAGTCCTCGTTTGGCTTGTGTTGCAATTTCCGCTGCGCCGTCGGGACGCATATTAGCTGCCTGCCCGGCTCTCTGTCCGTCTTAATGTCCTGGAAGCTCTTCCCCAGGCCCCAGCCGGACAGACGACGGAAGCATCACAGCGGAAGCGCAAGAACAAAGTAGCTTGATCCGGACAGCTCGGGAGCCCCATCCCCATCCAGAGCTGCTGATGCAGGCTGCATCTATGGCTGATGACTGGTCGCTGGCAGTCGCGGATGTAGCGATATGATTGGATTATGATTATATTATTTATTGAGAGGCCAAGCTTGAGTGTTGGCTGGTGCTGGTTGCTGGGGGAAGAGCAGAGGTCGTCAAGCGGATAATGAACGGTGGCATCTTTGCCTTTTTTTCTCTTGTTAGATTCCTCCTTTCTTTCCTTCTTTGTGGGCTGAAGTTGCTCTGTTCTCGCTCCTCGAATGGCAACCAGACATGCAATCAGCCCCGGGAATCTTGGGCTGGCCAGGCCAGGCCAGGCACTGTAATTGGCCCTTTTATCGCATCTACCTTTTGGGCAATTAAAGTTAGTTTGCAAAGTAATTAAGACGATTATGTGGCGCTCAAGTATCAATAAGCGCCAATTATCCAAGCATTTCTGCATCGATTGTTGCCCACTTTTTCTGTGCGGCTCTTTTGCCGTTTTTCGCCTGAAATAATTTTCTTAGATAATTTTTAAGCGCCACTTAAGTGATTGCTTTTGGGGCCAGGCCAAGTTGAATAACATGGGTTATGTAAATGTCAAAATATACTTTATGGGAAGGGGCATGAAGGAAGCACAAGCCAAGGACCGGCAGCCTGAAGAGTCTTTTGAAAGGTGCCGCTTCCGTGGATGTTTCATTCATTCCGTTCCCAAAAGAAACTGTCAGACTCAGGCACACAGCTGTGGTAAGTGCAACGTCAACCAAAAATCATGCAACTGCAACTTCGACCTTAGCTTCAGTCAATGCTGGGCGTCAATCAAGCAACTTTTGCCTTTTCCTAATGAACTCCAGTGCGGGATCTACTCATTTGAAAGTCAGTCGGCTTAATTCTGAGTACTGCCACGCCCACGCCCACACCCGCACTACTATCTGGAGAACTACTAATTCCCGAGCACTCGTCTGTCTCTATGGCAGTGTCAGAAAGCCAAATTTTAATCTGCGATGTTGCCAAAACTTGATAAAGAAAGTTCAGTCTTCAGTGCCTGTGCGCAACGAGTGGGTGCGTGTTGTATGCCACATGCTTAGATGGATGCCACACACCCAGAGGACTCGGACGAGAGGGGAGGAGGACTGCGACTGCGACTGCTGTGCTGTGCTGCACTTTGCAGGCCATAGCTCACTCTGACAACCCAATCCCCCTCCATCTATGGCAATTCATACATCTGCTCTCTGCTCTGGCTGCAAAATTCCTGTGCGTCATTGGGAAAAGTTACGCGCATCTTCCAAGCCTCAGCCCCAGTCCCAGTACCACTCTCAGTCCCCGCCCCCGCCCCAAGACCCTCCTGCAAAACCCCTTTCGGAAAAAAAAAAATATAAATCTTCGACTTTAGTGTGTTTGCTTTGGGTCTCGAGGAGGGTGCTAAAAAGCATTTGTTATCGCCGCAGCAACATAAATTCACTTTCGTAATTATTTCTGGTATTAGTAGCTGAGGTAACAGGAGGAGAAAAGTCAGCCAAACGACTGCTGGGCTCTGACCGAGCTCCATCAGGACACCTGGCAGTAGCTATCCTCCAGCCAACTATCCACAGTCACCCCCTGCCAACACTCTTTCTTCCGTACCAAATGGACGGCAGCGAGATTATTTGCTAAAGCTGATCATCTGAGCAGCCAACTGTGCTTAAGACCCATACACCCCCATTCAGGCACCAGCATACCCTCTCTTAGATATGAGACAAATGAAAATTTCGACTGTAAGATATCCACTTGATATTCCACACTCCTAGAATCAGTATCGAAAAACGACGCGGGTATCGATTGCAAATCGAGTACAAATTCCCAAAGGGATCTTCTAGCTTCTGCCTTTTTTAAGCTTTTCCACAAATACGATATACCCCTGGTACTCTGAGAGTACACAGCCCTTCCATGTACCACTCACAGATACACACACACACGCACACAGCAACAACTTTAAAATTGAATCAATCATTCTCACTTTGATGCACATCAGCAACAGAAGCTGCCTCGTTGCCTCGTTGCCTCGACTGCAGTTTTAGCCAAAAGAAAATGGCTCATAGGCGAAATGGCTTGGTCACGGCCAGGATGCGAGGAGCGGACTGGTCTGGTGCAAAGGACCCGGGAATGGAGTAGCAGCAGAGCAGCAGAGCAGCAGTGGGGCAGAGCTTGCGTGGCAGCATAAGCTGTAACTATAAACAAGCAGCTTATGTGTGTTTCAGTCGTTCGTTTTCTGCTTTTTGCACTGGGTGTTAATTTTTGTTGGTTCATGAAGTCGTCGTCTTGCCTGCGCTCTGCAGAGCTACTCGTACTGCTGGCCGTGCTTAAACACTTCTCCGCTGAGGGCTCCTCCGGCTCCTCCGGCAGCTGTGCGCAGTTCTAACGAGCAAAAACTAATAAATCCCCACGAAAATGGCTGCGGAAACGGAAGCCGTGTGTTGTGTTCTGCTGTTCACAGAACCCAGGACCCAGACTCAGACCCAAACCCCGACCCAGACCCTAGTCCGAATCCGAATCCGTGTCCGAGTCCGAGTCCGAGTCCCAAAAACTCAATCCCCGGCAATGGGGCTGCTTGTCCTAGCCATGTCTGTGATGTGTTTTCTTGCTTAATTCTTATTATTATCCCTGCCATTATTATTGCTGCTGTTGTTGCTTCTGGCGTCTTTCACAGATTTCTTTAGCCTCCCTTTCATACCCTTCGTGAGGGTACACTTGTACTCTGCAAGGAGTCAGAGAATTCAAGGAAAACCTTTGCTTTGGAGGGTATCTGGAAGGGTATGTGTAGCTTCGGTCCCTCAGTGCCCTCAGAGGGTTCACTTCTTTTTTCATTCAATCTTTAGCACTTGTCTCTCTGCCCATCTGTGCTCTTCATTCACGTTCGTGTTGCTTATCGTTTGCTTGTATTATTATTGCCATTGCCATTGCCATTGTTCGTTGCTCCTTGCTCCTTCCTCCTTCCTCGTTCCTTGTTCGTTGTGGATGTTGATGGTGTTGCTCGGTTGGCCGTTGTGGTTGTTGCTGTTGCTGTTGGTGTTGGTGTTTTGTGGTGTTGTTGTCGTGCAATAGTTCATTTTAATCTAGCTGGAGGATAATGCAAGAAGGATTCCGTAATTTAGCCTAGCCTTATTCCCTTTTTTTTCCTTCTTAGCAGCCGCCTTCCACGGGCCGCACCATTTCTTTGTCTTCCATTATCAGACGGCTATATCTGGGTTCTTCCTGCCGCTGTTCTTGTTGTCTCTCTTGATTGTGCAAAGTTTGCAGTGAACTCAAGTTATAATAAATTTCATCATTGTTGATTGCTTCGCATTTCTAAAGCTGGCCAAAAACTTTTCCCACTGCTCTCTGCCGCTAACTGTTTTCATAGCAGCAACTCGCTGCGCCCTTCCGCCCATCCGCCCATCCGCTCTGACCCCAGTAAATATGTTTGAGCCGTAATATGATTATTTCATCGCCGTTTTTATTTGACTTTCAACTATTCGGCTGGAGCATCCTCGACGGGATAAGTGGCCTGGCCCATCCCGCCCCGCCCCGCCCCGCCCCGGCCCGAGCACCCAGATTTAGTTGAATGCAGTTCCGGTTGCTTGGGCAGCAGCGGCTTTAACTTTTTAAACAGTTTGTCACATAAATTAATTGCCAGCAGCAAAAACTATTGCGACTAAAAATGATAGCAGCAACTTTTCAGTCACGTCTGCCACATGGAACATGGAACATGGGGAACATGGCAGGCTGGAGTAGAGTGGAACCACTTCTCTGCCCCGTCCTCCATTGCCCCTGCCACAGCCACAGCCTCAGCCACTGGCACTGCGTGCCTCAGCGACAGGACAGGGCGTTCAAGTGTTTTGAATTGGATCTTTAAGAGCAGACTTATTCTAGAAAAAGACAAGCAAATTTATATTTCTTAGTCGAAGATAAATTATGAAACAGAAAAAATATTAATACCATTTTAATGGGTACTGATTTGAATAAAAACTAGTTTTTTAATTACCGTTACTCCAACAAGCGAAAATGGAAGTAGTGTTTTGTTTTTAGGGCACTTAAAAATGTTTAATTTTCTCTGAACTGGCTCGATATGATTCCATGGAGATATCAAAGCAAGTTTCCATATAAAACTCTCTCATAAATCTTCCGCCCAATGCCTGCCCCTCAATTACACATCAACGCGTTTGGGCAATGACCAGCCAGCCCCTGCTGCTGCTTCTGCTGCTGCTTCCCCTTTTTGGCGCCCATCACCATCCATTCCCGGACAAACTGCAAGACAAACTTTAGAGCTGGCCCAGCAGCGGATCCAGCAGCTGAAATATATTGCACAACTCAGAGAGAGAGAGAGAGAGATGGTTTTTTGGACGGATGGGGGAAAAAGGGACAACAAACCGCAAACTTTCCTTTCGCTTTGCAGTTGAACTAATGAAACATCAGGGCACACGCAGCGGCGAGTGCTCAATCCAAATGCCAAAACAACGACACAAATAAAAAATAAAACTCTAGGAAAAAGCGCAGTTAAACTAATTAGAATTTCCATTTTTTCTCCCGATTTTTCTTCCTCAGGGATGATTTTTTTGATATAGTTTTTAGTTGGCGCTTTGATTTGTCTATATCCATTGCCCTGTACGGATTGCAGTGCATGAATTTGAAAAGTTTCGAGAGCGAAATACATTGAAAACCGTTCGAGGTCCCTTGAATGGTTGCCATGACTGAGAGCAGGTCCTGCGAATGCCACTGGTCAAAAGTTGGACGACAGCAGAGCTGAAGGAAGATTCATATTGGAAAGTTTGCTCTCGCGTGTGTGTCTCGAAAACAGCAATTCAATTGCGAACCAAATGAATGGATGTCGCGTTGCCAAGCGGCACTTGAAATGAATGAGAACTGGAGCCGGGGACAGGAACAGGGGCTAGGGGCTAGGGGCTGGCCCAGAGGCCTGGTCAGTCTCTGCCGAGTCCTGACCGATTGACTCGAGGGGACAGCCAGCCTCTCGAGTTCTTTATTAAGACCTTGTATCCAATTTCGCATCGGGACTCAAGTGGCTGCCACCCTGACTGGACGACAAAAAGGACAACCCACTAATTTATGGCGATCCATTAAAACTTGAGTTCAATTGCCAAAAATTTCATAAAAATTTTATTTAAAAAATAAGAGAAAAAAACAAAAACATAAGAGATGCGCAATCAAGTTTATTACAAAAAAGAGGCGAGAGAGGGACAGAGTCGGAACTATACCGAGGGAGAGAGAGGGAGTAAGAACCACGTCCTTGTCGCCTGGCTGGCGTCATGGCAGTCCTCCCCACGGGCCCCCATTCCTCATTCCCCGCTTAGCTGCACTTTGGCCATGTCCTGCGCAGTTCATTTGAGCCAAAATGAAATAAATTTAAATAAATTTTTAGTGCATTTTGCATAAAACAAAAAGATAACTTGCTGTGCTTGGTCTTGGTCCTGGGGTTAGGGATTTGGCTTCTCTCCTGCCGATTTTCTTTGGGGCTCGAATGGGAAAGGGAGTGGGATGGCTGATGGCTGGGCTTTTGGTCGTCCGGCTTTTATTTTCCGGCCGTTTGCCGTCTCAGCTTTTCTGGCCGTCTTTTATTGTTGTAGTTTTGCCGTCTCCGCTCTGTTTACTTATTTACTTTTGCGCTTTATTATTCTCCATTAACTTGACAAAATGAACGAAGATAGAGAGAGAGAGAGAGAGAGAGAGAGAGAGAGGAAGAGTCCGAGGCGTGTCCTTTATCATGAAATTAAAAAAACCAACAGAAGAAAAAACTCGGAGCGAAGGCAGATCCCAGCCAAGTTTCATTCAAGTCAAAGATTTTCCGCCTAAAAAAGGATTCCCTTGGTTCCTGAGTGTCCTGAGTATCATAATAAAAAGCAGGTTTCCAGCTGGAATAAATTTTCATATTTTGATGGCAATCAGTGAGAGAGGAGACTGAGACTCCCAACCAAGTTAAGTATCCATCCCATCCCATCCCATCGCCATGCCATGCTCGGGCTAATCCTTTCATTAGAGGCGTTTCGGCAATTTCTGTTCGGGTTTCTTTTCGCCCAGAGGAAATTGTAATTTATGTGGCGGGAGAGTCTGTCCTTCTCTCTGGTTGTTGGCGAAATTGTTGCGAATGCTTAGCGCCTTAAATGAGTTTCTGCTCTGATTGTGTTTAATTTTGACGCTGTTGTGGTTACTGCCTGCTGTTATTGTTGCTGTTGCTGTTGCTGTTGCCAGCTTTATTACCAACATGTGTACAGCGTTAGAGACACAAAATGCTTATGCAAATAAAGCTGTTTCGGGTGTGTGTGTGTGTGCGTGTGTTCGTGTGCGGAAAATGAGAGCACAAGCGACATTTCCATTTCCATTCCCATTCCCATTGAGCATCTGTTAATGTACAAGTGAAATAAGTGAAGGGAAAGAGAAACAGAGAGAGAGAGAGAGTGTGAGGCCTCGGCTCGTCTCTGTCTCTGGGCCAATTCGACTTTAGCAACTTTCACAAAGCCCCAGCTCTTGTCTTAGTCCAATTCCCAATGCAAATGCCATTTACACACACATACACACAGCCACACAGCCACACGGCCAGAGAGAAGAAGCACACCCAAGTTGGATATTCAAGTGTGGCCAACTTTTCAGGTTTTAATTAGCCGACGGCTAGTTAACTTAGCCTCCACTTTGATTCGACCCCAGTCCCCCCGACCCACTGCCAACAATTTGCGCACGCCTCACATGTTATTTTGCCTGCATGCATCCAATTAAGAGGTTTGTCCCGCCTGGCCACACTCCTGCCACTTGCCTCATGCCTCATTCCTGTCCTGCTCTGCTCTGCTCCGTTCTGTTCTGTCCGGGGCTGGCTGGCCCCTCTGCTTTTTTGCCCTACTGCATTTTAAGTGAAAAATACTCAGCGCTATTTTACTTATTTAGTACGTAACTACAATTTACGCCATGCATCTGCATATAAAATGCATTTTTTGCAGCATTTCTCTTGACTTTGGATTCCCTTACAGAGGGTCATACGAATATGCACTGCAATGCGATATGAAAGAAGATATAAGGCTGTTCTATCCTATTAACTACGGGTATATAGTATAGTATTCTGCTGATCTGTGCGTTTCTTTTCAAACTCGTTACACAGTTTCCGAAATTGCTGGTATTTGAAAATGGATCACCATGTCATATAGCGGCTATACTTACTACGTTGTAAACAATTTTGATAGCTTTGCATCAGACTTTAAACCTTAAAATATTTACAGATGTGATGGTTTAAAATAGAAATTAATATCAAAATTATATCACCATCTTATTGGTATATCATAAAAATTCTGTTATATGAAGGGTGCTTAAAGTTTCTGCGCCTAGATCAGGCCTTTCTTTCACTCATATATTTTTTTTGGGTTCCCTGTTTCGGAGGGGCGGCACGCCCCGTTCTTACACAAACACACACACACAGACTTATTATTTATACTCCTCTCTGTCTCTCTCTCTCTCCCTTTTAGGCCCACCATTTTTGTCTGTGTTCTGCTGTGTGTGTGTGTGTGTGTGTGTGCGCACTGCCCTCTCTCAACTTGTTTTTTATGTACTTGGTGCTATTTGCCTTGCCAAAAAAAGAAGAGAAAAAACAAAAAGGATGAAAAGCAAGGAAAAATGCAAATAGCATGAAACACAATGCCCAGGCGCCTCCTCAAGTCCCTCTCTTTCTCGCTGACTATCTCTGTCTTTTTCTCACCCTCTCGTGCTATGGTGGTACTGCTTTTTCACTTAGCTTCTCGTTTGCGGATTTTTGTGTATTTTGAATGCATTTTCAGCTTGTACAAACACACTCATGCAATACGCTCTCAACTCAATCCTTGCACGAACAAAAAATCTTGCAAAAATCTCCTTCTTTTTACTGAAATGTCGGAGTGGTATCGCTCTTCTTTAACATTTGATTAATGAGTGAAAAGCGCTCTGGCAGTTCATTTTTGGCAGCTCTGCGAATATTGCGCATACGCAGCATTGGCCCCCAAGTCGATTGCCACAATTACGCCATCATCGATTAGCGGAAGGCACCCAGGCCCCAGTTCGCAGTTCGTAGCCCCCTTGGTTGATAATGATAAACTCCCATCAAATGAAAGCAAAGTTGCTGGAAAAGTTATGACGCAAACACAGAATAATTAATTATGGATGCGGAACTTCGAATCTGCGACCATCAACGAGCCATTAAAACGCTGTAAACACGCAGCCATTAAGTATACGTACTGCTGTACCCAGGCAAAGCTTAAAACCAATGCATCTGCAATAGTATCCCGGACTTTAAGGTCAAACAAAGGGCTTTCCTCACTACCAACGATGTGGCCGCAGTCGAGGACTGTTCAGAAATTGAATTGTAAGTAAGGCACAGACGGCAAAAGAAATGCCTTCGCATAAATACGAGACAAAATGGAGGGAAAAAAATACAAAAAAAAACCCTACAGTCGCTGTCGCAGCAGGCGAGTAGCAGGCGAGTCAGAGTCGGAGTCGGAGTCTGTGTCGCAATCGAGGAAGCCCCACATCAATTCAGGGATTAAGGACACTGATTTGATTTACTTTTTATTACCATTAAGCGTAAGTTGGCAGAATGCTGTGAACTGCGAATGCGGCAGTTTAATAGGAAGACCCACGAGCCGAACTGACTGTATCGAGTGCTCGTATTGAAATTTAAAGCCTCCCTACTCCTGCTTTCAGCCAACACTATATCATCCAAAGCGAACGGACATCTCCGTCGCGCTCTCTCTCTCTCTTCAGTCATTAGCTGCGCACCATTAGCGCCGGCGACACAGACCCGTACATCCCATAACAGGGACTCGTACACCCCATGGCAGGACCAGGACCCAAACAACATTGTGTTAGGGCTGGGACTGAGGCTGAGGCTGGGGGGCTCCCAAAATCGTGGCTCGTTATTATGGCTGATAACATTTTTACGATGCCGACAATGACATGACATGATTTTTTGCGCCCTGTCTCCGGCTCCCACTCTCTGAGGCCTACGCCGCCTCCATCCACCATCTTCGTCCCAGTTGCTGATGCTTCACTGTCAGGGACCATGGACCAGAAACGATTTTTTATGCCGCCCAAAATGACGCAGTTTTATTGCGCTCCGGCCGATGGACCCTGGATTTCTTTCTCCCTCTCATTTCTTGGGGATTTTTTTCTGCCTCCGCCCCTCCGCAGAGATTTTCATTTTTAAAGCATTAAAAATCGCTCATAAATTTATTGTTAAAGTTTGCCCAAGCGCGCCGCAAAAATAGAATGAAAAATATGCTGCCGTGGAGCTCCTCGAGTTGAGTGTTGGCTTGGTGGGTCTTTGATGGGGCAGCGAAAGCTGGTGGCATTAGTTCTGCGTCCATTTGGAATTGCAAAAAACATATTTTTCTGAATTTTTATTAGCAGTGGCCGCTAGGAGATTGTTTTGCTGGCTGAAAAATAAATGGGGTGGAGGAGGAGGAGGAGGGGGAGAAGCCAAATTAAATTCCACCCAAAGAGCGTCCTACGCAACACCTATAATATTGAGTGCGTTCCCATTCTCGCAGGATCCTTGGAGCCTAACTAATAAGCAAGTCATGCATAAATTAGCTACAAATTATCGCAGCAGCAACAAGACAATGCTGCAGAGCGTAACATGTGTATTAAATATTATGTAATTAATTGGCATTAAAAGCCAAACACAAACATAAAAGCAGCAACAAGAAAAACACAGCGAAAAAATCCATACACAGAGCTTCCATATTGAATATACGTATGGTGCGCCATGCGCCGTGGTTACCTCATATTCTCCTCCTAATGGCGGGGGCGGGGACGTGGGCCATGTTTTATTAATGAATGGGCGTGAGGGCCAGTCTGTCTGTGTTTTTGTGTGTGTGTGTGTGTGTGGCTCATGCATAATTAATAATAAAACTAGGCTTTTGTTGCTATTATTTTAATTATACACTCATGAGGCGACACGGGCAAGATCCAACCATAATAAGAGAGAATGCTACCAGCTACTCGGATACTATTCAAAGAACCCATTAATAGAAAGGCTTTTTCCGTTCTTTTTTTGGGTAAGTAAACAAACTTTTAATGAGGTCGAAATCTGTTCCTTCTGTATGTGACAAATATTGACCTGAACGCAATAAATTCAAATAGTCTACAAGTACAAGGAACATTGCTTTGTGGGAATATAAAACGTCTGTAATTCCCAAATAAACATCGTTCCCTTATACTTTGGCACTTTACCCATTCCGAAATCGGAAATTAAGAAAGCATTCCTCTGATAACATGCACAAAATCCTGTATTACATTTGTTACCATTGATTCTCATTCTCATTTTTTGTCTATGTATATTGTACTGTTTACACATGTATGTACCTGTGTGTCCATGCGTATCTGCATGCACACTAATATCCTAATGAAATTTCAATTGAATATTGTGGTTGTGTCCTTCCAATGCTCCGACACCCCGGCTGCCTCATGCCTTATGCTCTGTGTGGCCATTTCGGTACGATTAGAGCATCGAACCCCAAAACCAATTCTCCCGCTGTCGCCTGGTGCCGCACCAGCTACCAATAAATTGAAATTACTCAAATGGTTATTTAATTTAAGCACATAACATTATCGGGCAATGAGGGAAATTTGTTTTGGTCGAAACGTCACGTACCCATCGATGATGTTGTCTTCCATCAAATGTCAGTGTCAGGTCTTCAGCATCAACATGCACATAGACACACTATCGTTGCCGCTGCCGTTGCCTGCTAATGCCCGAGTGAACCACAAAAACTAGAACACTTGGGTCTTGGGTCTTGGGTATTCCGGCTATACTGCAATATGCGTCACTGGATCGATTTGCCTGACTTTGCAGCCACTTAATGCTGTTTGCATCTCCATTCCCTCTCGGACGGCCACTCGGTCCGTTGCACATGTCGGCCAGACCATACCACACCACACCACACCACACCATACCATAGATTTGCCCTTTGGCTCAGTCCCAAGCTCAAGCTCAAGTCCTGGCCGACAGTCCGTCATTATTATAATTTCTGTATTTGCACAAATGTCGCCCGGACGTCGCCCGACCGCAAATTGCAATTGCCAATGATTATTGAATTAAGTTAAACAGCGTTTGCCGTGCTGGCCCTCCTACTCCTACTCCTCCTACCCAAACCCCTACCCCACCTCTTGGGGTTTGGTTTCCTTCATCTAATCGCCAGCTGTTGTTGGCCTGTCACTAACCGCCTGTCACCAGGACATTTGTTCTGTCTGTCCCTTGGTCGGTGATGTCGTTGTCGCCGGCTCATTGCAATTGAACTTCCGCTGCGCTTGCGTATCAAAGTCTGTCGTGTCCGTCTGATTGACTTCCGTTGTCTACGTTTGTCAGCTTGGCCATTTTGGTTTTGCCTCTTCCCACACACACACATACACACACATACAAATGTATAAGTAAAGATAGATAGAGAAAGAGACTGCAGGCAGTTAGGTCAGAGAAAGAGATAGTGTGATGGCATCAGTTGGAGAGAAGTCTGAGAGAAACAGAGATTCTGGATTTCCTCACTTATTTGCACTTTAAGTGAATTGTTTGCTTGCGTTTTAACGCAAATGCAATTATGCGCTGCCAGCGCCAGGGCCTGGGCCTGGGCCGGCTCCGTGCTGGGGGACAGGGGACAGGGTACTGGGGACGTCTCTGTTGTGGCCCTGGCAAATGCAAAGCGTGTTCTTACTAATGTTTGACCATTAGTTTTTGTTGTAATAGTTTCACTAGCAATTTCTCACTGCTATTTGCCTGCCACAGAGCCAGCAAAACAGAAGGGGCCAAAGGAGACTGACCAGAAGTGGAAGAAGTGGGGCACGAGTTTTTGCTGTTGCATTTCGCTTTAGTGGCAATCCAAGTGATATTGGCCAAGTGGCCAACTGGAGCTGGTCTCCACTTATAAACTGACTTTACAACACATTAAGGACATGTGAAAAGATTAGATGGATGAGCAGGGAAACACAGACGTTGACAAAGCTAGACTTTAAATACATGAAAAATATGTGGGACTTCAATTATATTGACGTTCCATCTGTGGGAAACCCCCAATAATTATGCAAATTTCAGGGAACTTTTGGGGCCTCAACGTCTCCTCCAATTACGTGCTAGACTCTGGCAGTCGGAAAAGGGAAGCCAACAATTAAACAATAGCAGCCGCAGAAATATTGTCATCTGTTCCACCTACTCGTACCGCTCTAGCTCTGCCTCTACCTCTGGCAGAACACGGTCATTACAGAGCGCAGACGTATGAATTGTAAATGTAATTTAATCAGACATGAGTGCAACAGCAACTGCGGCATATTTGTGTGAGCGTAAGCATAACGTATGCATGTACGTATGTATGTGTGCGCCATGTTGGTCCTGGCAAATATTGAAATTATATTAGGCAGACAGTGGAGGAGGAGCCTGAAACAAGAGCCTGAAGGAGCCTTAGGTGGAGGTTGTAACAGGAGCAGCAGTGGGTCTTGGGAACATTCCTGCACAGCTGAACAGGGGAGGTGGAACCTCCTTACCCTGGCTAGACACAAGCGGACTTTCGCTTTGTTGCCACACGGCAATAATTGTTAACAATTTATGAAAATGTCTATTGGCGAAGGTTTCCTGAGTGTGCATATGTGTGCGTGTGTTTGCGCGTGTGTGGGGTGGATAATTGTTGTTCGTGCAACTCAGAAATATATATATATATATATATGTATTTATATATATATGGGGGCACTAATTATATAGAGCTACTGGAGCACAACAAGAGGAAAGCACCAGAGCCTCAAACCTCGCTGGGATTCTGCTTCGAAACAAAGCGAGCGGCCAACGAGGCGTGTAAATTGAAGTTGTCGCTGCAACAATGCCCAACGAATGCCTCAGAAGCAGGGGCTAGGGGTAGTCCCATGCCCATACCCACACCCATACACACACATATACATATGTGTACATGCATACACACAATTAACACCGATTAAGGGCGTTGTGGGTGGGGGACCTAGGAAAAGTGGGCCCCCGTAAGATAGTTCTACAGACACATGGCATGCATATATGCATTTAATTAGCAAAGTTGGAGCAATGGCTACGGCTATGGCTACGGCTGTCATCCAATATATAATTGAAGTGCCTGCCATTTGGCTTTACTGCCATCCTGAACCAATCTTCGATGCTCTGGGTACCCCCGAAAACTTATTGCTTATCAATCAACACAAATTGAGGATATGAAATCAGCAAAAGGAATAATACAACAGCAGGGAACACGGGACACACACACACACACACACACACAGACAGGCAGGACAGGACAGGACAGGACAGGACAAAGGCAAATGGGAGCAGCTGTTGCTCGAATATGGGGAAAATATGAATGTTTATGAATAAAAAATGAGGACCCTTTCCCTTCAGCTACCACTCAAGGGTTTCTCCATCTCCATCACTCTCGCTCTCTCGCTGGCCTCCCTGTCTTTTCTTTTCTTTTTTTTTTTTGCCAATTTGAGCTAATGCAAAAAAGTTGAGCTTTGTTAAGCAATCGCCTCGATGACCCAAAGGTTGTCTTCCTTGCATCAATTTTGTGAGTGGCCTGACCTTTTTCCCCTGGCTGGTAGATAGTGTAAAAACCTTACTTAGGCGATATTTACACATATGTGTTTTTGTATTACGTCAAGCTGTATTCTTAGGCGGTAATTACCTGCTTTGTGGCACTCAATTGTTGTCCAGCTGCAAGAGAAAATACACACTCAATTAGTTTATTTTCGTTTAATCACTTAAATAAACTGATTTCTATTTATACTACTTAGGCCGTGCTAATGCGTCCCACTACCAAACGATTAGGAAACAAAGAGAGAGCATACATCAACCCAAATCTATATGGGAATTATATATGTATCCTTATGTTATATTTTACATATATCCTCATCCTGGCACGTGTCAAAGTCTTTGCCGACCGCTTATGAAATTTTTATTGTGTACGCTTCTCGTCTTTTAATATGCAAATCGAAAAGTTTTCCAATAAAATTACATTAAAGTACAATTTGTCTAAGCGCCATCGTTGAGGATGTGGATGAGGATGAGGAACAGGCCTTAAGTGCTCGTCCCGGATGGATATTCCGGGCCCTCCTCGATCCGAGTGAATCAATCAACTGCGGAAATTATGTTAACAGCGGAAAAAGTTTCTTTCCGCAAGAATGGGACAAGTGTGTGTCTGTGTGTGAGGGGACTTCAATTGTAATTGCAAGTGAGGCTGTAATATATCATCGACTGACCGCAAATGGGATTCTGCAGAGCATGGAAAAGGAACTGCAAAGAAAGTGTCTGCCATATTAGGGGATGAGTGTGGGAGGAAGAGAGCTTACAGTATACAGTTACATCAATGTCAGAGAGGAGGACCTCAGCAGAGAAGAGCCAGGGCTCAGGCTAATTATTTTACATTAAATTAAATAATGATTCACTTGGCAGCAACGACACGAAAGGAGTGCCAAAAGGTAGCTCAGATCCTGTCTTCTCCTCATCTCCCCTGCTTTTCTCAAAGGCAAAGAAATCATTGGGGCACGTGACGCAATTTGCATAAATTTGGAGCCCGGCCCGGCCCAGCCCGGCCCGGCCTCGTCGACGTCTTCGTCGTCGTCACGGAAGCCAGCGCGTAATTTCAATTGCGGTTAAACAGCAGCCAAGTAGAAAAGTGGCAAAGTGGCTGCGGGACAGGAGCAATCAAGCCACCAGCAGGGCAGCGGCAGCCAGCTCTCGTCCTCTGACAGTTAGGGTTGGCCATCGTCATCGCCATTGCCGGCCAAATGTAATGCGAAAATTATTGAAAACGAAGCCCCTTCAGATCGATAGAAAAGACCATGTCCCCTAATGGTCCTGGAATTTATTGAAAAATTATGAAAAGTGCCGCCGGACCCGGTCAGGTGGCCCCAACATCCAAACGACTCGGCTCTTCCGTCCAGTCAAAAAGTTATTTCAGGCCCGTCCCGACGACCGTCCTAAACAAACATTTGGCCAGCCGAAACATATCTATATTTTTTCACTGTATTTTTTGTCTATTTGCTGTTGGATTTCTAATGAATTTCGGCTGGCCCAGGAGCCACACCAGGTCCAGCCCCCAGCCTTGCGGCTGTCAGTGTTTGGCCAAAGATAACGAAAAGCGCTTGAAGTGTTTACTTGCGACAAATTGATGTGTTTGCATAAGCACGAATAAATAAATTAAGTTTTCGCCTTCTCCCCATCTCTTTCGCTTGATCTCCAAAGGCTGAGTATGTGAGATAAGTGAAACTATATAGCGTGTGGATATATAGTTCACTAGAGTAATGCTGGAGTAAATAATAGAATCCTGCAAGCGAACTCTAATTAATTTTCATTTCTCTTGTGCTTATTCTTGCAGGTAAGTTCTCAATCCATTGCCGGAGCCATTAGCCGACATCCCCATTCGGTGGCAGGACCCCACCACTCTGCCCGCACTGGGGGCAGGACGAACAATGCTGAAGACGACTCCCAGCTTAAGTAGCATATACTCGTGGGGTAAATGTAAGCTAAATCTCAAGAACCTCTGCGCAGGGGTTGGATAGTGGCTGAAAAAATAGTGCCAATATTTTCTTAAAATAAAAACAGACGCTTTTGGGGCCAGGACGATCCAGCCAGGAGCAGAACCACAGCCACAGCAGACCCTCAGGCAATATGCGGCGGCTAAACGTTTCCGTGCACGCGAAAGCTCCGGGCCACTCTAAGCCACCCCTAACCCACCTGAACCTGCCACAAAACTCATACCAAACTTGCCGCAAATGCAGTTCCCGAGCACGGCGAGAGCACGGCTAGGGCAGACCCGACCCGACCAGACCAGACCATTTCTTTACACTTTTCGTGTGCATTCATATTTTTTTCTTCCTTTCTAACGTTAATGTGGCCACAAATTGAAAAAGAAGCATGCAGAAGCGGCGCAAGAGGCAAAATCAAAAGTTGCCCCACAGGGAGAACCAAGGGAATGGGTGGCAAGATGGGGGCAGTGTGGTGGGTAGTGAGGGGCAGCACAGCGCACCTGAACTCAATAAAAGCTTCATTTTAGTTTGCTCAAGCAGCAGAAAAGTGGGAAAAGAACGGGGAGACGCGCGGCGGGAAAACAAAAACCAAAAATAAATTATTTAAGAAAAATATGTTTTACATAAAAATGGAGCCAAAAAAAAAAGGAAGAGGAGAGGAGAGGAGAGAAACAAAGGTGGAAGAAATAAAAAGTTGGGGGCCACAAGCAGGGCTAAATAAACAGCAGGACGAGAGAGAAGAGCGAGGAGAAGGAAAGAAAGAAGGCTAAAATAAATGGCATGCAGTTGGAGCGTTGAAAATTGCAAAAGTAAACTACTGGAAGGGGGCTGGATGGACGGAAAGGATATACATATACATATACCCATCTCTTGGCTCGAAGGGAGAGTTTTGGATAAACTCTTGCTAGAGGGAAAGACCGCAAAAAATAAAGCATGAATTCCGCGTTAAGGCAACGCCAGCAGGCAGCTGAAACAGTTGCATAAAGTTGTAAAAGTATTATGAAATTTCAAATAATAACTACGAGTACGAGTACATCCACATAGCCCCGGCTTCGACTCCGAGTCGGAGTCGGAGTCGGAGTGAATAAGTTGCAAATAAAGCAGCACGTTAGGTTTTTAACTTGTTTTTGTTGCCTTGCCGCTTCTGCTGGTTGTTTTTCCATTCTCCGCTGGCTGACTGCTGGCTGGCCTTTTAAATAATGCACAAGGAAAAATCCATAAAAAGATATGGCCACTATAAAAAGTGGCGCCTCTAAAAGTGGGCGACCAACAACAAGCAGAAACTGACGCTGCAACTGGAACTGGAACAGAGCCCTAAGACGAAAGTCAATTTAATTTAAGGCTTTGTATACAAATGCAGCATCTGAATGATCTTCGACAGAAAAGTTCATGATCAAAATAAAATTCTATAAAAAACTGCCACATTGCAGTCCATTTATGAGAACGGTGAGTGTGTCCAGGAGAGGCATCAGAAAATAGCCATAAATGTTGCAAATGTCATAACGGCTGCCCCCCAACAACAGAGCGAATACATTTGGGACCCAAACCCTTTGTCAGTGGTCGCACAGCATGCAGAAATAAATGTGACATATGCAAAGTAAATGGGATCGAAGGGGGCACAGGAAAATAGAGTGTGCAAAGTTCAGGCTTTTGTGAGAGTATAGCAAAGTGGTCGGTTCAATGATCAACTAAATGTCTTCACTGGTGAAAGCAGAACAATAATGAGAGAACTATTAAGAAGGGCAATTTCAGTAAATTTGTTTATATATAAAAGAATCTTTGTTTGGTAAGTCTCCTCCGTTGATGTGAGAATTTGTTCGAATAGAATGCTAAATTAGAGATAGTTTGCAGTTGAGAGTTATTAGAGATCGTTTTAAAGCACTATTTTGATCTTCGAATCATCAAATTCAATAGAACCAATTGAGGATCTTTCAGCATTAATCTTCTTGGCCTTCTGCCAGCTTTTATCTGGCTCTAAGATCTGGAACATTATATGTAAATGTACATTCCAGTAGTATTTGTTTTTTAGAGGACAGCATTTTGTGTTCACTGGTCTTGTCCTCCCATACTTCCACCTTCCTCTCTGTCTGTATGTATCTCTCATTCTCTGGGCCTTGACGTCGTGCTGGGCTCATTTTGTTTCTTCCGTTGCATAAATTGAATATTTTGACATATGTAAGCGCGGCAGCAACAGTCCAACAACGCAGTCACAGGGGAGGGGGAAAAAGGGAGGCTACAAAAATGAGCACAAATAAATTTACATGCATGCAGTTTTTGGTTAAACTGTCAGACCACAAATCAGAAATACACTAACACCATGATGTTTGTCCCATTGTCTCTGCCCCACGCTCTGTATTTATATGAATAACTACGGACAAAAGTGGTGGCATGACCATGGCGGGCGCTCCACACCACACCACAGCGCACATCCCCAGACCCCACCCATCATCCCCATTGTCCCCATCATCAGTGAAAGGAAGCTGGGGGCTGGCGAGAGATTTATGGATGCGAAGCGTTCGCTCTTCTATTGGTGGCCTATCTGCGGATGTGTATGGGTGTATCTTTGTATCTCTATGTGTGGGGGGCTCTGTGTGGAGTGTATCAGTGTGAGTGCATCTCTGTGCTGCTTTATCTGTGGGAATGTGCGGCCTGCTGCAGGCTGCATGCTGCATGGATGTCATGCACTCTATATTTAATGAATGCCATAATGACTGCAATGCAACGCATGAAATATTTATAGATGTACTCATATCCCCCCATCATCCATCCATCCATCCACTCGGCGCTTTAAGTGTTTACTCGAACTGGCTTTAAGCCCGCTGGCAAACAGCTGGCCGGCTCCGCGGTCCGGGGGGTAACTATCCGTTCGGAATTTACATTATCCCACTTCTGTCCCACCCACGTGGTGGTTGTTGTTTCTCTGCGGCGGTGGCCGCATTAAAATACGTAATTTCCTTTAATAAAGCCGCACAAATTTAATTAACCAGCATGCAAATGCATTTACACCTTAATTATTAATTGAATTTAAATACATAAATACGGCCGAGTGTTCGATGCTGGCCATTCGATACATGCCCGTACCTTATACGATTCTGAATACAGCGACAGACACACAGACTTCCCGCGATGTACACAATATTTCCAACTTTTTTATATAGTAGACAAAATTGAAAAAAGTTATTGTCCTTGCTTTTGCTTATTTTGGATTTTTAATTTAAAATATATCAATTTTTTCAGAGCACTATAGCAGGTTTCGGTTTTCGTTTACATGATAGCAAAAAAGATAATAAAAGCTCGAACCCCCAATATAAAGTTTTGTTAGCTGTTGGCAATATTTTGGATTTTTTACAGTCGCATTTAAATTGTATTTAACTTGAATTATTGTTAGTTTTATGGTTTCTGTGGTCGTGTTCGGCTAACAAAAGAATGAATCCATTATATTTTTTTTATGGCTGGCAAACCGCGGCCATGTAATAATTATACAATTTGCAAACTGAAAAAAATAAAATTAAATTCGCTTGCAAAGGGACAAGGGACTACCCTGGTCTCTTCCATCACCTGAGACAGGCAGACAGCCATGTCCTTTCGCTAGATTTGGCCATTTAAATGCATTAATTTACTTCATGGCACACTGCTGTGGCATTCGGTTCAATCTGACATATGCGTTTCATTCCCAGCGATTGTCTTTGTGGGCTGACAGCACAGGGCCGGGCCGCGTACCGATGCGCCGAAGAGTATGCAACTATTTATTTACTCTGTATCTTAGTCCATGCATGGGCCATGGTGTGGGTATCCATTGCTGTGTATGTGTGTGTTTGACTGCGCGGGGGCTAACTGTCAACGGCAACTGTGTGGTAAGGTAATGAAACCGCAAGGAATGCAAACCAGAGAGTCAGATACAGGATGCATGGACAGAGCCAGCAGCAAAGAAGCAAAACAAAAGATCCCGATATCGAAGCTTGAAATACTCTGAGCAGAAATCAGTTCTCGGCAGAAGCGTGTCAATAATAAATTGACATCTATTAGGATCTGCTCATATGCGAATAATCTTAGAAATATCACATTTTCAATTTAAAGCAGCATTTGGATTCGAATTTCGAAACAAAGGAGTAACTGAAAGCCCAATTGAGGGAGAAGGGAGTGGGGAATCGATGGAGATGGACCCATAATACCCTTTGATAGGGTATAACAATGCGTGAAGCATAGCATGGTTCAGAGTCGGAGACGGAGACAGACACGGACACGGAAGCTCGGTTAACTGCCTGATGAACGCTGCCAACTGGCGCGCGTGGGCTCAATGTGGGCGTGGGCGTGGCCCTGCGCAAATGTCATTATGTAACTGCGTATAATTAACCGAAAATCGTTTAAATGAGCGAGACCCAGCCGCGCGTCGCCCCGCCTCGACGGCCGCAATGTGCAAATTAAAAACGCAGCTGCAGCTGCAGCAGATTCTGGATGCTGTATGCTGGATGGAGAATGCAGATTGCAGGATGGATCTGTGGTGACGTGGTGTGGTGTGGTGTGGTGGGTGGTGTAGAGAAATTAAGCGGAATTGCCAGGTGACAGAGTGGTGCAGAGACGCCGCAGAGCTGTGGAGCAAACAGCAGTGCATTGCAGCAGTGACAACGTGTTTACTTTGACATTAAATAAAGATGTTTGACTCTGGTGCGGATTGTCCCCGAGTTCTGGAGTTCCACTTGTCCGACATGACGGCACGTATAAATAACAAATAAATCATTTATGGTCAGAGCAAAAACATTTATTGAGGCGCACGGCCAGAGGGCGATGCTGGGACACAGCGAGAAAGTTGAGGAAAATAAATTAATTAAAAGTTTTCAAGGCGGCAGGAGGACAACTAACTTGTCTCGTTCTAAAGGAGAGCTGGGGCGGGGACGGAAACTCTCACGAACACTCACATTGATACTGGGAGAAAGCCATACACAATTGCCAAGAGAAAGGCATCTCGTCGCTGCTTCGATTATTGCACGCTTGCCTGCTCTCGCATAAATGTCAAATTGAGGACACGAAGTGCTGGCCCCGGATTGCAATCAGCAGCCAAGTGCAAATCTTTTCACTAGCTCCGATCTGAGCCTGCCCTGCCCTTCCCCTACCCCAGCCCCTGCTGTGCCATACCATACCCACTGCATTCCCTCCTCATTTGCAAGTGTTTCATCATACTTCTGTATGAACGTGTACATATCCTTCCAGAAGGTACTGTGATTTTGCATTCCAGTCTTAAAGCTAGCTGTGAAGGGTATTTCAAAGTTGGTTTCACGAAACCAGAGCCTCCTTTCTGGTTTTTAATTTGTCTTAAAATTTTAATTACAAGGCAGCGCCGTCGATGATGGCAGGAAAGCGGACGGCATACACTTTCATTTCTTATTGACATGTCAATGCACCGCAGCGCACGCCGTTACGTGCACATAAATATGGCTAAAAGCAGGAGCAATTCTATGCCATAGGCAGCCAGCAGCCAGCAGCCTGTAGCCTGTGTACGTGTATGTGGGGAAAGTGGTGGTGGTAAGCGTTGTTCAGGGGCAGGCAAGAAAATTAATTAAAAATGCGCAACAAACTTGCGAAAAACTTTGCTCTCGTTTATGTTCTACTTGCTCTTGTTTTTTTCCTGTTTTCGTGCAATTTAAATTTCTCTCCTTCTCTTCTTCTTTCACCTATTCTACTATGTATTTTTTGTGTGTTGTAGTATTTTGAATGAATTTAAAAATGCAAAAGCTAGTCGTAGTAGAACAACAAGTTGAAGGCCTCTGCCTCTGCCCCTGCCCCACATATGGGTCTGGATCCTGGTCCTCAGCCTCGCCCCCCTCTTCACTTCATTTGTTTGCCGTTCTGTGCTTATTTTAGCATACAACTTTTGACGTTTCCTCTATGCCAGATGCTTATCAATAATTTATTTATAAGCTTCACCTCAAAACACATGTTGTCAGTATGCCATGTTGGCCTCAACACGCCGTTCCCTCCTCTCCAGCTCTCGGGCTCCTCCTAGTACTATTTTACGGCCAGAAGAGTCTGCTAGTTGCGTTGGCAGTTTGGCTAACAAGTTGCTGCCTGCCACGCCACCTGCCACATGCCACATGCCTCCGTGCCCTCACATACCTCTCACATGTGAAGGAAATGTTTGCTGTCCCTGGCTCATGGCTCATGGCTCCTGGTTCCTGGACTGATGCTGCCTCTTGTCCTTGTTGTAGTTATTGCTGCCACAGTCGTCGGAGTTTGCATAATTTATGATTTCGAAATGTGTTCATTTAGTTTTGCAAATTGTTGACATGAACAATCATTAGACCGTTGCACAGATTTCAGCATCATTTCATCCGTAAGGGCATTGAACGTTTTGGCTCAGAAATATGTTGAAAGCCGCCTACCAGCAGCACTGGATTGGAGGGAAGGGAGAGGGAAGGGAGAGGGAAGTCAGAGGGAATCAGTGGCATTCCTTTGAAGTGAGTTTTTAGACTTGCTAATTTGTATTACATAAATGGGTGAAGTGACTGTCTGACAGACACATTTCGCACTAGAATCAGTCGTGCTTAAGCGGGCCTGACTGTCAGTCAACGCCAACTGCTCTATATTTGGTTGCTAAACAACTTAGGAAGTTGACACTTGCCAGGGAAAATATTTTCATCAACAACTCGACGAAAAATTAGCAAGTGTCAAAGATAAATAAAACTCGGGGCTGCCTCTGCCGCTGCCTCCGCCCCAAGTCGTGGGCCAGGTCTTCTTCAGGCCAAAGTATTTATTTGCCTGTTGAAATAGTGTCAAACTGAGTGGACTCTTCACATGCGGGAAGAGAGAAGTTCCTTTCAACTGTCTTGCCTACTCAATCCCCATATTCCCACCAGCACCAGCCCCAAAGAAAACTTGACTAACTATGCAAATAAGAGTGGCATGTGTGTGTGTATGTGTGTAGCAGTAGCTGTGGCAGTAGCACTGGCACTGGCACTGGCACTGGAACCAACCCCCTTTGGCGACAGTTGGCGCAGAGTAAGTGCAGTTGGTAGAAATTAAGTAAGTTTTTAGCTGCAATTTTTGCCGAAAACTATGTCAAGTTTGGTTTTAGTTGCCAGCAAAGTTTTTGCTTAAGAAAATTGTAAGTATAAGTATATCAAAGGAAGCTGGAAAAGCGCGACTCAGACTTAGAGCCAGAGCCATAGCCAGAGCCAGAGCGAGCGGTGGAGACACTAAGCAGACGTCGGGCGGAACCTAATGAATTTCATGCATGACATGCAAGGCACGACTCTGACTCAGACTCAGACATAGACTCCGACTCCGACTCCCACTCCGACTCAAGGCAGGGCTGCAGTCGCTTAATTAAAACCATTAGGCGTGAGTCAAACTTAAGACCATTAGGCGTGAGTAAAACTTAGCCAGAGAATCAAATTTGATGGGTGGCAGGGCCATGCGCATGGGATGAGATCTGGTGGAGGGGAGGGTATGATATGGGTGAGTGAGGACTATTCCATCCCCTCCAGCCACGCAGCAGCAGCAGCAGCAGCCAATTTACATAGTTTCTTTAATGTTTGCTGCATAATTTTCACATTTTTCAGTGTCAAAACTATGGCTGCATTGTCTAGGAAAAACTGCTAGCGAGAGGAAAATCTTTTGCATGTTTTGGTCATATTCTAAAAATAATAGCACTGGGAAACAGCCAGTCCCTGCCAGTCCCTGCCACTCCCTGAGCGTCGTTCGGTCAAGCGGGCGGGCACCCACTTGGCTGACCCCTTCGGGTAGATTTTTATGACTTGGCGGCAACGACAGATGCAGCATATGGTGTGGCAAGTGGCAGGACGTTTGACTGGGGGTGTGGCAAGGAAATTATAACATTTGCCAGCCCGCAACAAAAAGCGAAACCTTAACAAATTTCCACCGAACCGGGAAAATCAAACATATTTAGCTAAAGCAGGATTTTCTTTATGGATTCCCAGAAGAAGATGTGTGTTTTTTATGGGTTCCAATTAGAATCTCCAGGAAAATGCAGCATTTACAGATCTTCTTCTACTTTTAGTGGGAATCCCACAAATAGATCCAAGTCCTGTGTGCAGGATGCATCTGAGGGAGTAATGACGCACTCAGAAATGAAGTTGTTTTAGTTTTGCGTAAACTTTCTGCACGAGCGGTTAGACAAGATTGCCACATTTCAAGGCTGTGCCACGCGCTGGGAAACAAAGCTAAGAGCTCGGCAGGATATCAGAGCCACCAGCAGAGAGCCAGCCACCATGTTGGCTTCTTAGCCGCTGAGCTATGGCCGAGCTAAAAAGTTTAATTCAAAAACTTGTACAAAAATGCACATTTAATGGAAATTTACTACCTGAAGTCGCGTCAGCGACAGAAGCAGCAAGAGCAGCAGGAGCAGCAGGAGTAGCAGGAGCAGCAGGAGAAGCAGGAGCAGCATTAGCTGCACAAGCGAGAGAAACCCGAAACAAGCGCCACAAAGTTGCAATGAACATGGAGGATGAGCAGTGGCAGGTGGATGCAGAGGCGTAGTACCAGCATAACACAGTAGTAGCAGTAGCACTAGCAGGAGGAGCAGCTGGAGCCAGGAGCAGAGAGAAAAAGAGCCAGAGCTGAGTACAGCAAAGTGTTAACGGTTTGTTTGTGCGCCAAATGGCTGCGAGGGAGGGTGGACAATGATGGGGCCAGGATCAGAGCCAGGGCCAGGGTCAGAGATGTTATCCTGCAGTTGTCAGACTTTGGCCCTGCGTAACCGGAAACGGAAATTGCGTAACGCAGCCAAGTGCGTTGCAGTGGTACCACCAAGAGGCAGCGTGCCGTAACATGGACACCACTATTCATTCGCCCCGACCCCGACCCCCACCCCGACCACGACCTTTAGGAAATGGCATGGTGCGGCCCAGGTGCTGTCATTAACGTGTTTTGCATTTTTAACGCGTGGTAAGGCTGGTGGTGTCAAGTCTGAGTCTGAGGGTGTCGGGAAATTGAGGGGAAATTGTATCTGTGGATGAAATGGATTATCTCATGGGTAAGCTTATAATGACGGAATAGGGGAGACTGGAGTGGACCTGTTATATGATTTGCCCAGGCAGCTAAGAGGTAATTGCATCTGTGTATCTAATGGATATATCCACACAGCGGTAGAGTATAATCCACCCCATCCATAGAGCCATGGAGCAGGAGAAACTTTAATTGAATTCCCTGTGAAAGCTCCGCTCATTAGCATTATTCGCCATTATATCTCTCCTCTCCTTCCCGGCCATCAAAGATCATCCAATCAGCTCTTAACTCTCGACTCTTTAACAATGCCAAGCCATTTGCAAAACCGAATCAAAGCCAATGGAAATACGAAAAGTTTTTCATGTGCCACATCCTGGCCTGCCCAGAGGAGCGAAAAGCGTAAAACGAAACGAAAATGCGAGGCGAAAGCAAATGAAAATGGAGCACTCCATTCGCTGGACCAGTCCGGGGACCAGTTCTGGCCCTGGTCAGTCCCCGTCCCGGCAATGTGCAATCCTGCTGCCGCACCGCAAGAGCCAAACAAATAAGAAATTAGTTGATGCCAAGTTGTTGCAGCTGCAGCTGCAGCTGCACTGTCGCTGCCACGGCCACTGCCACTGGGAAGAATGGGAGGAATGGGAGGAAAATAGCAAACAGCGGGGTAAAAAGAAAAAAAACTTTTCCGCTAATGTCTTAATGTAAAAGTTTGTTAGCCCGTAAGTGGGGGGAGGGGCACCGGAACGGCCACGGGAACTACCTACCTGTGTGTGTGTGGGTGTGTGTGTGTGCTGTGGCGGAGCAGACGTGGGTGGTGCAACTTATGGCAACTTTTTAGCGAGCACGTTTGATTGAAATTTGTGGCAAATTGCTTCAAGCTGCAATGTGGCCTGGCCAACTTGTAATGGAATGATCAAACTGCCATCAGTGAGAGCTGCGCCGGCAACATTGTACGCGGGAATCGGGGACGAGTAGGGGCAATGGGGCAATGAGGCATAAAAGGAACACCTCTCTTCGCACCGTTCACGACCACCCACTCTTATCAATCCACCTCAAACAACCCATTCAAATTGGCGGGGAAGGGTGGGGAGTGGGACAACACACTCACGTATCTGCAGTTTGTGCATTGCAATGGCAAAATGGCAACAGAACAGCCAGCAGAGAGCCAAACAAATTGCCAGCCATTACCAGCCAGAAGGGTAATTTTTACTTTGCAGCTTTTCCAGGCGCTTTATTTGCCAGCCAAATTTGTACGAATTGCAGCAGCAGCATCGTCAGTTGTAAAAACCAACAAAGCCATTCCAAGAGCTACCAGCTACAGCAGCAGCACCACCAGATCCAGCAATGGCACCAGCAAGAGCACCACTCGAGCTGGCTGTCGATTTGTAATAGGTGATTTGGCAAAGGAAATTGAGACATCAATAAATGTGGCTTGGCTTGCCTTGGCTCCCCTTAAGTTCGCTCAAACGAGGGCGTGGCCAGACCGTCCGTATGCGAGTGTGGCATAGAAGAAGTATCAATAAAGGAAAGGGGTAACGGGTGGGGGCTGGGGCTGGGGAGCAACGTATCAATGGGAATCAACGTATCCATAGGTTAAGGGTTAGGAACATCCAGCAATATGCAAAGTAAAGCAGGTTTCATGCGTATACGCCATGTTGTCGGACTGTAGAAACGATTGGCAATAGCCTTTTGTGCTTGCCATTGGTCTATCGCACAATCTTGTCGTTCTAATTGCCCCCAGAAAGACCTTCGCTGGCAGTCATTGTGTGGGGCACATTGGGGCACTCCTTGCCCCAGTGTCTGTCTCTTTATCTTTGATATTTCTTCATTCGCTGGGCTCGGAACTTTTTGAGGTTGTGGTAAATTGAACGTTATTGCCACGTTTGAGCAATAAACGTGACCAGGACATCGCCACTGCGGCAAACAACACAATATGACAATTTTACGAAGTTTTCCACAATCACGGGACAAGAGGAGAATTTACTTTGAACAAGACAAACAAGGAAACAAATGGAAAGCTAACTGAGCCACAGCGCTATATGGCACTAGCCACGTTTAAGCGGTCAGCAATCAGAGGGAAAAATGTCAATGCAAACATATCCCCCGTAAAGTCTCTATTCAATCATGCATCGACGGTTTTTTTTTTTGCCATACGGTCTAGGTGCCACTGCAGTCAACCAGAAGGTTAGACTGGGGATTGGCCTGGCATATGACACAGAGGCGTGTCTGCATAAAATGTATTAAACCCCTCTGTCCGTTGCTTGGAGACGAGTTCTCTGAGAGTAAATGAATGGAATGGCATTGCCACATATTTATGTGCAGCTTTTTTTTATCTCAAGCTTGGCTTATCGAATTCCTGCCAATCAATATTTTCTGATATTTTAATCCATTGTTTTCATTTAATTGTTTATCAGCACTCTGTATGTGTGCATAGGATTCCCTGCCACCAAATGAACGACAATCAATGAATGTGGAGCCTTAAAACGGGGCAAAAACCATAAATAATATTCAAACAAAAGCAGCTAACACACAGCATCATCCGAAACAATAGAAATCAGATGAGAATGAGTCCACAAACACTTTACCACCCCAAATGTCTGCGCAAAACATTAAAATAATCAGAACAATCATAATTGAAAGCGGGATAATACAAAAAAAAAACACACACAGTTATATTAAAACCAACTATCAGGATCTGTCAGAGAGGAGCGTTCAGTATGGGAAATGGCTGTGCCAATGGACCAATCGGGAAAAATCATCTGGCATGCGGATAATTTCCTGCAGCCTTGCCGCAGCATTATCCACGACAATATAATCTGGCGACAATTTGCGCCTAAAAGTTGGTTTCAAATGCAAACATCCCCCACGAATGAGTACCACACACACATACATACTGCAAAGCTGCACTCAAATTTTCACATATCATTTGGAATGCATAAATTCTGCCGCCTGTAGCCTGCCGGGCATTACACAATTTTCGTTAACAATTTTCTGGGCCAACACGAAAGTGTCGAGTGTTTGAGTTGCGCCCGAGAGTTGTCCCGGCAGCAAAAAGCAAACAATGGGTATGCCATACCCGTACAAGACAAATGCCAGGGACCAGCACCAGGACAAGGACCAGGGCGCCTTATATATTATTTGCAGTCAAATTAAATCTAACAGCTGTGAATGTTACATGTATGTGTTGCATGTGTGTGTGCCCTGCTCTCGGGTTAGCAGAACAAATTTTCGAGGGAAATACTCGTAGTCGTACTCGTACTCGTATGAATTTTTAATACAATTTGCGAGCCTCAACTTTTGTTCTCCGCCTCTGCCGACTTCTGGGAAATGGTTCTGCTTAATTAAGTATGCTAAAAGGAGGCGTGGCAATACACACACATACACCCCCAAGCACACCCACTCACATACGCACGGAAAGTAAAAAGTAAAAGAAATGAAATGTCGGGAAACGATGAAAATAATCAAATTAAATTATATTACATCATATTCATTTGACCAAGGCACAAAGCCAGACGCCGACTGTCTGCTCTGCTCTGCTCTGCACTCTCTCTCTCTCTCTCTCAAAGCCACCAAAAAGCAGGCAACCGACAAAGTTTGACTGGTCCTTTCACTGGACATATTGGACCTTGGGACATTGGGAGCTTGGACATGGGACAACGGACTAGGGACAAGGACAAGTTGAGGCAATAATTTACACAAATTGGCAATTTTGCTTGCCGAATAATGTCCGTCAAGTCGGGCGACGTAAAAGTCAAAATTCGGTCACAACTTTTCCCGTCCCGTCCCATCCCGTTCTGGCCCCGAAAACTTGCTCTCACTTTATCGCATCTTTATCGGCTCCAGCTCGACAAACACGTCGGAGGAAATTCAAATGATAAGAGTTTTCCCAGCACAATCTGAGTGGGTTGATGGTGGGCGGTGAGCGGTGGGCGGTGGGCGTTGCTTGCAGGGCATTGCGCGTTATGACAACATAAACGATATTTACTTTTTTGTGCCGTTGTCGTTGCTTTTGCTATTGCCATTTCGGCTGCCATTTCTTTATTTCTTTCGATGCCTTTTATGCGGAGTTTTGCTTTCACCATTTCTCTCTCTCCCTATCAAATTTGTTCTCTCTCCCTCTCTTTCTCATTGTATACGGCCAAAACTTTTCAACTGTTTCTTTGTGGCGTTTTCTTTTGGGTTTCTTTTTTCTACTTTTTGCTATTTGAAGTACTTCAAAGATTTTAGCATATTTTATTTGAATACTTTATTTCACAAAATGCGTTTGTGTGTGTGTGTGTGTGCAGAAAACGAGAGAAGGACATAGAAAGTGGGAGAGAGAAGGAAATATTGAGCGGGGGATTGTGTAAGGGGAAAAAAAGAGTGCGAGGGTGGGAGGAAGGGAGGGTATGGTAGCTAGAGAGCGTCTAGGAAACGAACGACATGACTTTTTCAGCTTTGTTGGCCCCAGCGCTTGTCCCCTTCCGTCTCCTTCTCCTCCTCAATCTCCTTCTCTCATATCCGCACTTCTAACTAGTTTCTATGTCTTTGGCACAAAGTTTTTCCTTCAGTCGTTGAGAAATGAAATTTTTGAAAATTTTTCCGCGGGGAAATGAAAAAGTTTGTCCTGGTGGACACAATGCGGCTGGGCTGGCAGTGTCCTCGATCTCTTCAACCGCTCGCTTGTCGCATCCCGTTGGTCCTAGTTAATATTACGCATACGCCGTGTCTGCCCTTTTGACTTTTCTCCTAGACTCGAGACCCTGAGACCGCTTTCACCCCACCATTTGCATGCCAATGTGTTGGGCAGAAGGCGCAGCTGTTGACGAAGTCCTGCTCCAGGACCAGGACACGGAGAATAGAGCGCACAGAGCGCAAAGCGTGGGATAAGCAATAAAGGATAATGTCATTCAATGTTTTGTGTGTCTCGCGCGCACAGCAACAATGACAACATCAACAACAGAGCGACAAAGAGAAAGAAAAGGCTAGAGCTGCGAGCCGAGGACGAAGATACCCTTTTAGATCAATCGTTCTTTTGAAAACCAAAGAAAGAATTCTTTATTTTACCTTAATGATCATTCCGATTCGAACTTCGCGGCACACCCTTTACCGAAAGCAAAACGAATGCTGTGTTCCAAGATGAATAGTCTATAGAACCATAGAACTAGCTTGGATAGAAACAGAGGTGGAAACATAATACCCTCTGATAGGGTATGAAAAGCGGAAACGCTTGCCATCATCAGCGTTTTGCCCATCCCCCATCCGCCGTCGCATCGCATCGTCATTCTCATCGTCGTTGTCGTTGTCATTGGCAATAGTTTCGCCCACGACTTTGTTGCCGTTTTCGGCTTCGGCTCCCAGTTCCAGTTCCAGCTTCAGCTCCAGCTCCACTCCTCCACAGACAATAGTCAAAAATGTCTTCATGTTCAGGGAGCGAGGAGCATAACGGAAATTCGCATTTGAAAAATACTTTCTTCATTTAACAACAATGTAGGGTAGCGACAGCGCAGAGGAGGTGCACGGACACACAGAGAGACAGAGCGTGGCGTGGCATGGCAGGCAAGACACTGCCTGGGTGGCAAAGTGTTGGCATTACTGTAAATCGTTTTCGTTTTACGTTTCATAATGACAAAGACACTGAAACTGTGTAACTGAGGAAAACGTACTGCAAAAGGAAAAGAAATTGGAGTGGGGAGGGAAGGGAAGGCGAACCCCGTCGATTGACAGACAATGGGCGGAAATGGAAAACGAAGCTCTCAAAATAGGAACAACAACAACAGCAACAAGACCCGTGCAACTGAGACAAAATGTATTTTAATGAGAAGTTTCTTAATGGGATCGATAGTTTTGCACGATTTAAGAAGCTTTCTAATAATATCCTTTATAATCAAAAATCAAAGAATAAAAACACAAGCGAATGTTATAAGATTATTCACTATTTTCTATGGGAATTATAATTCGATTTCTGTATAACTTAATCCTGTCTCCGTTTTTCTACTTGAATTTTATTGAACCACTTTTCACATAAACATAAATATGTTTGGAAATGAATTTTTATTTGCTAAAGAGCTTTAGCCTGCATTGGCAGGGAATATACATATTGCAGAGACACAATTGCTTCAACGCTTGAGTCAGACATGCACTCGTACATATGCCAACTAATACAATGCTGACAAGAAGGCGACAGCTCATTTTCATCATCCTCATCAGGAGCGAGCATCGTACCCACAGCAGGAGCAGGAGCACGAGCAGGAGCATTCCGAGCAGGTGCTGGAGCATGGAGCATACCCCAGCAGGACATGCGGTGACATTTAGCTGGAAGCGTTTTGCGGGCGCGGAAAACTCGTATTTAAATCTAATTTTGTCACCCAACAAACAACGACATGTCTACGCGAACACTCCCTGCAACTGATGCTTCTGCCTCGACTCCTTCCTGGGGGCGCTCGTGATGGTGCTGGTGTGCTTTTGACTCACTGTAATCGTGATTTCCTGTGCAACAGACGGTGTCAGGGCTGCGGCAATCCAGCCTGGATGATACAGGCAGTCACTCAGACTCACCCAAAGAGGGAGAAGGGGAGATATACAGAGGTATATATGGGGGGATGGCGGAGTGCGGTAGATACTACTCGTATAGCCAGGGTGTTGTTGTTCTCTGTTGGTGCCTTTGTTGGGCGCGTTAAAAATGTCACAGCGCATTGCATACTTATTGGCGCATGTGCTAATGCACCCCCCCATGACCATGCCTCTGCCCAGCCACATTCTAGCGCAGCCCTTCCCATCAGCCCTGCCGCAGGCTAAATGTTACGCGCTGGATGCATCTGCGGCTGGGGAAAATCCTTTCGCTTTTTTCTCTGTTTTCTCTGTTGCATTGTGCCGAGCGCCAGCGCCGTGCACCATTCGACGTTTGCATATTCTCGACGCGAGGTTTTTTCCCATATATACGTATACCTTTTGTGGCAGGTGTTTGAATTAGCTTTCTGTGGGTCGGATTGGCCAGGGCAAAGCGGCAGCACAATGGCTTGCAATTGCACAAAAGCTTATTAGGTTTTCCCTCCAGCTCTACTTTTTTCTCTCTGTGCCATTTGGTTTCAGGCATCCCCCCACCCCTGTCACTCCGTGCGTGTGTGTGTGTGTGTGTGTAATACTTTTTTACAACAAATAATGCGCTTTGAGGTCGCGTGCTTCACGTGTTTTAATCCATTCGCTTTCAGGACCTACACCAGCTCTGCCCTGCTCTGCTCTGCTCTTTCCTGCACCTGCAACGCTTTTAACTTTGTGGCACTTTTCCGCTTCGCTTTTAACGGTGCTGCCGGCAGCTCCGAAAATCCATTTGACAATCCAAACTAGAAAGCGGAACCCATCAGACCCCAAAAACTTTGAGACCCACAATGTTGACTACGATGTTTGGGAATCGCTTGAATAGAAAAACATTTCATTTTGAATAATATGATTCCCTTAAAATCTGGTGAATATATTTTCCTATGAGAGTAAATATATACTAATTCCATTACCAACAAAGTGAGATCAATGGTGTTATAAGTAAAATGGATTATAGACGATTTCTTTATGAACGATATATATATTTATTAAAAAGCATGTAGCCGAAACAGCTTCAATTTACTTTACCAAAAATAATCTCTTTAGTCAAACACAAATCTAAATTTCGAAAAGCAAATACTCCTACTCGTATTCTGCATTCAACTGTATTAAGTTTCTCTGCAGAGGCTTAAGGATGCACCAGGATGCAACCCATCTGACTACGCCATGAATTATATTTCGACAACAATGAGTGGCAGACGGGTGCTGGTGCCGGTCCAGGCTGGGCCAAGCGGATGCGTTGCCAATGGCAATAATGTGGCCTGGACCACTCGAACAGCTGAACACCAGATGCTCTGTACAAGGAATTTTCAGCTCGAGTTGCTGTTGATTTAATTCAAGAGGCAATTCCACAGTCAAGTGTTTCATGTGAAAAATGCTGTGCAATCCGAAGCTATTATCCTTCATCTTTTTTCATCGCTTTCCATATGGCAAGTGGTGGTGATGGAGGGTGGGGAGGGGAGGCGAGGGCGAGAGCGAGAGCGAGAGAAGCATCGTAATTGCTGGGTTGTTGGGAGATGAGATGCAAAAGCGAGTGAGTGGCATTGTAACATAATTTCCGTACAAAATACATCAAAATGGATGGTCCATCCAATGGAAATCTCCATTTTCATATGTTTGCATAGCAGTCTAAACGATGAGTGCCCCATTCGGACACACACAAATATATGTGCAGCCATGTTGCTGTGGTTAGTTAGCATCTGTGTTTGTATTTGTATTTGCATTTTGCATTTTCTGCCATACACACACACACACATACGTATATAGGTATAACGAGAGGGAGACAGACATAGAGTGGGGACAAGAGTGTATCAGGGGCGTACACATGTCCATGTCCGTCACATTTGTCGGACGCCCATGTATTAGTGTTTACCTCTGCTCCACAAAAACACCCTATCCTATCCCCATCCTTCCACTTCTTCCTGATGATTTGTATACCCGGTACTCAGCGAATACAAAGGTATATAGATCATATAGATTCTCCCAAACGGAACACTGATTCTTGATCGGAATTGCTACTCTGAATATCCTTGAACAGATCTCCATTCTCTGCTCCAAAATTGAGCTGGTGTTCCTGATTTTTGCACAGCTAATCCATCAACAAATATTAGAAATTAAAATGTATATCATTTCAAAATTAAGCCAGATATATATATACACCATCTGAGTGATTAATGGGTATCCTCACAGTCTGCAGAGCATACCCATGTGCTTTGTTACCAGCTTTTTCTGTCGATTTGGCCCGGCACATTTGTGTTTGTTCAGCTACTTTTGCGGTCTGCCGCTTTTCGCGTACATTTCAACCACATTTGTAGTCACTCCGGTTTCAGTTCGCACATTGGACAAGCCAAAAAAAAAAAAAATAAATAAAAATGAAAAGGCAGAAACTAAACGAAAAGTGTTCAAGTGGTTGAATGGAGAGAGTGCAGGGGATGGGTTCTTTTGCCTCAAGCTGAAGCCACGAGCATTTATAATGCTATCTGATAACAGATATTTATCGCCGCTTTATCGCTCTCCAATCGCTAATTTATGGTCTCTAATGAGAGCGGCAGACCGTTTCGATTGGCACTCAGCAGTTAATGCCACATCATTCAAATTTATTTTACAACCTTTTTGGGATTCGAACGGTAACGTTTTTCGATGGCCAGCCAGGATTTGCATTTGTTTGACGATCGAGTGCATTACGAATGCCGTCAAATCGATGCGAATTACCATACAAATCTATAATTTCCAACGAAATTAGTGCACACAAATTTGTATTGCAATTCAATGGGATATTCCGGATACATTTTTCTATGATTTGACGGCGTGGGGAATGCGTATGGGGCGTATGCGCTATTTGGTGTTCTCGAAATTTAATTAAATTTGTCAAATTAAAGCGAAACTGGAAATACTGAAATGGAATTTAATTGCATGGGGCATCACGAGAGCGGTGCACGGCACTCGGCACTCCCTGTCCTCGGTGTGTCTCTCTGGGGAGGTTCAGGGCGAAATGCAGCACGTATTTATTAGCTGACGTGCATTTGATGAAGGTCGAACGAACGCGTTCCACACTGGGGCTGTGCCGGAGGATAAGAGAGGATAGGAGGGCTAACGCTAAGGCTCCCGGAGGTCGCTGATTGACTCACGATTATGCAATAAAACAGCAGACGACAAGCAGGACAACACTCAAGTCCCCACAGAGACAATGGCCCACAGACCAAGATTCTATCTCTCTCTCCCTCTGTCTTTCCATCTCTGGCTATATGTATCTACCATTCCGACTCTCTCCTTCGGCCTGGCCACATCCTTCTTTCTCGCTCTCTCTCTCTTTCTGTGCGAAGGTTTCATTGGCTTCATTTCGGCACCAGCTTTTGAAAAGCTAAAACTTTTTTATGTCCAACTCATTAAAAATGTGCGCCAATGGACTTTATGCAGGCCCGACCCGAAACCAGGGCCAGAGGGATCCTTCATTCAACTTCCAACAAAAACAGAGGGTACAGCTTGATTTTCTCTTTTTTTTGGGTGCTTTTCTCGGGGATTTTTCGCCTTTTGCCTTCAGATTTCATGAATGAGAACGGGGGCCAAGCCAACTTGAATCCAAAAGCCAAATGCAATTTCCAAGTTTTTAATGTGCGAAATTTCTAATTTAAGATTTACGATATTTTTATGTCGAATTACATTTCCCGGTTCCTGCTGCTCCGGTAACTGCCCTGTACCCCCATTCCCCATCCCCCTGCCCACTGCTCGTCCTGTTTTTGATGTTCGCTCATTTTCAAGCCCTGGTGTTTGGCTGCGAATATTCCTTTGGCCATTAGCTTTTGGCCGCCTGCTGTTGGCCCGAATTTTTTAATGGATCGGCTCTTTAATTGTGGAGCCCCGATGCGCAAGGCCCTGGCTCAGAGACCGGCTCTGAGCTGCAGGGCTTCTCGTCTCCTGCATGGGTATATTTTCTGGTGGGGGGCTCTTAATTATAGACACGCCCAAAGGTCAATGGTCGCCTTTTGATGCAAATTTTATGGACTGGAACTTAATTGGCCCGGACCATTGGGTCTGGTCCATCTCATAGCCTGGCCAAGCGCTGGCAAATATAAAATAAAATAAAATAAAATAAACCAAAAAATGCTCTGTTCAAATTGTTTTGCGACTGACCAAACAACAACAATTTGTAACGGACAGATTTAATGGGGCTATTGTTGGATCTGGTGGGTGGATGGGCGGACGGGTGGATGGGTTTATGTGAGGTTTGGGGTTCTGCTTCCCTTTTGGTGGGGGTGGCTCTGTAAATGCATACCCGATTGCAGCTGCAGTTTTGTTAGTTAGGGCAATAAATTGTTGTGTGGGAGGAAGAGGCGATTTCGGGTTTGGGGCTGGGGCTGGAGAGAATTTGTCAGATGCAGAGATTGCATAAAATAAATTGGCCAACGATTGATTTGGGGGATTTGCCATACAATTTATTACCACCGCGATAAAGGCATTCGAGTGTCAACATCAAAATGGCAACATTCCATGCAGCATGCAGCAGGCAGCATGCAACATGCAGCAAGCAGCATGCGTAAGGTCAAATACTTTTTCGGCACACAGCACGTAATCCTTTCGTTTAAGGTCACATTTTACAGCACATTAGGCCACATCAAAATCTTCCGCAATTTAAGCCGCTTAAGTGAAAAACGGCGACGAGCGAGCAGAACACGTGCTCCTGGCCGGACACAGACCAGTCCTTCCGTCCCTGCGATCCCCCTGCCTGGTACTCGATCCCCAGGGTTTCGCCCGAAAAAGAAAACCACAAAAACCGTATCTCAATTGCAATCACTCAAAACAACGGAAATGACGCTTAGCACAACTTCCTGTCGCTCCGAAAGGACAGCGAGACAGACAGACAGACATACAGACGGACAGACGAACGGACAGAGGACCAACAGCTACGGGACGACGCGCAGCTGAAACGTGGCCATGAGCAGGAGCTGCAGGAGTTGCAGGAACTGGTAAAACCTCCCCCACCCCCTCTTCAGAATTGTAATTCATGTCGCTGGGGCTTTTCTTTTTTGGCATATTTGTCAACTCTGTTTCCACTGCACACATGATGAAGGATAGGGCTGAGTCGGGCGAGGAGGTGGTAGCCACGCCCACCACCACCACCGCCTGGCTGGCTGGCACATTCAAGTGCAATTTCCTTGTAATGCGAAACTATGTCATTTTGGCACGGACGCGAGCCGAAAAGCAGCACCACTCCCGGACTAGGACAGCCGCAGAGTCCATCCACAGTCCCGAAACCAGGCTGGGGCTGGAATAGGACCCTCGCCAGAGACACACATCCTGGCAATGAGTGGGCAATAGATAGTTGGTCTCAGCGCGTGCATACAAACATGACACGTTGCCGGCACTTGTGCCGGGCCATAGATGCCACTCGTGTCCACCTGCGCTCAGCTGTTGGCACATTGCAATCTGAGCCGGAGCAGCAGAGCACCAATTCCTGGCCTGGGAATGGCAATGGGAATGGGTGTTCCGAAAACAGTCATAGACCCATTGCCAGAGCCATGCGGCAGCAACCAAAGTGGCAACGAGAGTGACAAGCACAGCCAAGCAGACAGGCCTGGCTGCCGAGCGGAAGGGTGGGGTGGGAGGCACTGGGCTGGGAGCCCTTGTGACAGGCGGCATTTGATAATGTCAAGCCCCAAATCAGCAACAGACACCGACCACGCCGACGAGTCAAATGCCGCTGGCCGAACCGAACCGAACGGATACCGAGTCGAGGCTGTGGCTGTGGCTGGGCCTGGGCCTGGGGCTGGGGTGGGCCGGAAGGAAATTGCACGTTGCGATTTCAGTCAGTTGCCCCTTCAGACAGGAGGCAGGCAGCCACACACATGGGGATCTCAAGTATCTGTCTGTCTGAGCCATCATCGGCTCTGCTGCTCGTAGAATTAAGCAACTTGGTTTGAGCGTTCGGACCTGTTTTAATTGCACTAAAATTTCTCCTTTTTTTTGTCTTTACAGAGCAGTTTCACATTTTCGTGGGCGATTTGAGTGCCGAAATTGAGACACAACAATTGAAAGACGCATTCACCCCATTTGGAGAAATATCGTAAGTAGAAAACTATAATTAATACCAAAGGCCATCAAATATTATCCAAGCTTGGCTTGAGGGCTTAAGTTAAGTGATGAATATAAGAGATTTGTTCAGTTGATATTCTTTATCCGTTGTGCTGGACTCCATTCTGGGTCCTTCCGCTGTTTCCTTCCGGTCTCATTTCTTATTTTTGTAAACGTAGACGCACATGAGTGCCCCACATATAACAGCTAACATCAATCCTGCTACACGGATCATCAGAACGTACTTGTACCGCATATGTCGGGGGCGTCCGTCTTCATTGGGCTCTTGATTCGTTGGCGGCGGCATAATACAAATCGAATGATAACAAATAAATTCCGAGCTCTGAACTATTGAAACTCTCCAGTTTTGATTGACAGGAAAAGAAAATCCGAATACAGATGATTTGGTATCATCGGAGTTGATTAAAGTTAACCCACGATTTTGATTGGAATCACAAAGCCATCGTGCAGACGAGAGACCAGTTTGGGGTACTTTTCGATCTTTTCGAGGGTCAAAAGACCTTTAAGGATAGACTGGTTTGACGGGCACATGTCTGCCTTTCTCAAATGATTTTGACTGATACAAGTGCCTAATGTCTTAAAGATCTACTAGACATGTTGGGTTTTGTTCTATTCTTAGCACGCAACTGTTCCGAATTTCCCATTTGTATATCCCTAATATCGATCCACATTCCATTCCGACTAGCACATTAACTTCAATCAAAGAGCATTTTGGCACACTTGTGCTGGCCCGAACCGAAAATTGTTAAATAAACAAGCAAATGGTAAATTAAGTCCTGCCTCTAGCTCTGCCTGTGGCCCTGTGGCCCTGGTGCCCATTCCAGCTGCCTATCTGCGCCTTAATTTATGAATAATTAGCGAGTCGAAGGAAACCGCGAACACAGCAGCGAAAATTATTTCTTCTCTGCTTTCGAAAAGCATGAGTGAATGGACCATTGAAACCCTGCCGCGGCGGGGGGTAGGGGTAGTCCGGGAGCCCTGAGCAACGGGCAATAAATTAATAATTTAATTTTCGACTTTTTTGTTTGAGCTGAAGCAGGGGGCAGAGGGCTCCAACAACAGCCAAATGCAATGGGGAGCTGTGGCAAGCCGCAAGCAGCTGTCGACGAGCTGTGGGACGAGGCACGACGTCGGGGCAAACAAACGCCCAACGAATGGCCCAAAAAAATATTAGAGCAGAACAAGTGAAAGCAAATAAAACGGATTTGTACGAGTATATACATATTTATGTACATGTACATTTATATATGTACGGACAGCCATCCAAATGTAGAGCCGGAGCTCAGGTCAGTAACCAAAAAGACATCCACCCCTCGCTGGAATTGGGAGCTTGTTTCGCCGGCTTTTCATTTGCCACTTTCTTAATTAATGAGCATCAGACTGGCGACTGCCTCTGCCACACGGCCCTACCTTTTTCCTTTTCCACAGCCTGTACCTCTGCCTCTGCCTCTGATTCTGATGCTGATTCTGGCTTTGCCTCGGCTCTCCTTCATCCTGCCTTCCTCCCTCCAACCGTGTTGTTTGCTCTCATTTCTTGGAGACTTTCAGCTGGCTCAAAACGTTGAACTCATTTCGCCAGAAACTATTTATTCGAGTGCAGGGGACCAAATGTACATTCAACATTTTTCGAGGGCTTGCCCTTTTGAAGTTCCTCGCTGGATTTTGGGGCGCGTTTTGTCCCCGCGGCTCTCCGTGGGTAAATAGTGGAATGTTCTGTTCCTTCCGCATGTTTATTTTATGGCCAGGGCGCAAATCTACGAAATAATTACATTTTTCATTTACACCTGAAGTGGCTCCCGTTTTACATTGCTCTGTTCTGCTCTGTTCGCTGTTTTGCCTTGGGGCTTAGAAGGAAACGGATCTTCAAAGATTGCCATTCTGCCAGGAGTAGGACACCGCCGTCGATGTTGTCTTCGTCTTCGTCTTCGTCGTCGTTGCCGTTGCCGTCTTTTGCCTTTTAATTTATTGCTCCTTATTTTTTGAGTGCCCGCGTGGGAAATAATCGCAAATATGTTGTCGTCGTTGGTGCTTTCTTCCTCTTACCTACTTTTCATCATCAGGTTAACAGCTCTCGTGGGTGAGTTTTCATTTAGTCCTGCATAAGGAGCAGAAATGTATACAACAATTTCGCCCTTAGCCTCTGGCTATGGCTATGGCTCTGGCCCTGCTCTCCCTCTTCTCGGTTTTAATTAACCGACTTAACTTTCCAACAAATAACAAAAACTTTTCCACGAAATGCAAGTGGTTTGGTTTAAGATTAAGATTTATATATATACATTAATACATACATATGTCTCTTTGTATGTGTGTATGCTGAAAGTTTCTGTGGTTTTCTTTGTTTCATATCGAGGCAAACTTATTATAAAAGTCGTGACATGAGTGGGGTGGGGGCCAGGCCACGGAACAAAAGAAAATGTAATCCTTCAATTAATTGTATACCTTTGATATTCTCCGGCCTCGGCCATAGAAATCATAATCCCCTCAAAATAATTAGGTTCCTTTGAGTTTCGAATCAATCAACGCCTCTCTTAATCATATCCGACCTCCTGGCCCCATCTTCTCAGCCAAGCCCAGGAGCACATTTGTCCGATTTCCCATCAGCGGATCGGGCCGCATGAATGGCCACTCTGCCATTTATTGCTTTACCCTTTGAGCATTAACGCTCAAATATAATATGCCACATAGTTCTGTTCCGTTTAATGGACTATAGCCGGAGCCACAATCCGATTAGACAATATAATGAGGCGGCATTCGGCATCCAACTCCTGCTCCGATAATGGCATTCTTATAATGGCCATAAAACACATCGCCTCTTGCCTCTGGCCACAAATCCTGCTCCAGCTCTGGGTCTGCCTCTGACTGTGTGCTTATTTTAATGCAGCTAATTAATTATTTGGCTGGTCAAAGGATCAACATCAAGTCCAAGTCAAGGGGCCCCGACACCGTGCTATCAGCTCCTTGTGCTCCTTGCGCTGCCCAATTAGTGAAATTCGGAGAAGCCCATCGATTGCAGCAGCACCAGCACCAAGAACGACCGAGACATGAAGTGCCGCCTCCTTCTCGTTTATGGCACTCGTACAAAACGGAAATTCAATTATCCGGCTGCGGTACTCGGCACAAATTGCGTCTGTTTGTTTGATGCAGTTGCCACAAAACCAGACCAATAGACTCGTACCAATGCCTCTGATTAATTACATGCAATATGCTGGGGCCCTCCAGCATATCCTTATTCATAAATAAATAAACCGAAAGATAAAACAAAGCAGCCCCGGACAATGGGCAGTTTGATTGGAAAGGCCACGAGCCATATTCCTATTCCTCTGTCCTCTGTCCTTTGTCCTCTGTGTATCCCTATCCCTATCAATGTACATGGACACGTTCGGCCAATATTCGTGATGATGATTGGTGCGGTTACTCATGATATTGTTGCCATCCCTATCCCCATTCGTGATTCCCATAGATTTATGTGGGTCATGAGCCATGGCCCTCGACTCGCTCGGTAATTGGCATCTGTACAAAGTGTGTGCAACACAAGGATTAACTAGGCCCTTGTACAAAACTTTGACGCGATCCTGAGCCGGGTTGGGGAAACATTTTTGCAAAATTTTAAAAACTTGTCAGGGTCTTAGGTGTAAGAAAAGAAAAGTCCTTTTGCGCGAAAGCAAATCAACAAGATAATAGTTGATAGTTTTTCGGGACTGCTGCAAATGGAAATAAACCCTATACCACCGTAGACTTTCTTTTTTTGTCGGCGGTTACTTTTAATGACACTTGAGAAAGTTTTTGATTTTGGTTTGCTGTCTGCTGTCTGCCCCCCTGTCGGCGACATCATTACGTTGATTTTTCTGCCGGATCGGGATGAGGTGGGGGCATATAATTTTGTCCCCCGATTGGGGCGATGCTGAAAATGAGCAAAACTTTCAACTTAATCTATTCCGAAAGTTGGCTCAGCTTCTGGTCCTGGGTCCTGGGTCCTGAGTCTTGGTCCTCTGTACCCTTCTGCCGCGGCCCTTTCATAAACTTCAAAATGCGCTTGTGCACGTCTCCAGTTCGACTTTGACTTCGACTTCGACTTGGACTTGGAGCAAGTGCAGCAGCGGCAGCGGCAGCAGCAGTGGCAACGGAAACCAATGATCGGCGACAAGTGGGCGCCTGACTCACTGCTGCAACGGAAATGGTGGAGAAAGTTGCGAGAGTAGCTCCAAGTAGGCGTCGGCTTTTGTTGCAAGGCGGCGAATGACAAATCAAAATCGCATTCAAATGCAACGCGGCGTGCAGCGGAAGTTAATGCGAAAAACTTTTGCCCCAAAACGCGGCACAATCAGTCAAGCATCTCCCTTCGGCTCCACACTGCAGCGTGGCATCCTTGCTCCTCCTAATCCGCCATCGCCTTCTCTCCTTGTGCGTAGTGTGAAAAATGAGTGTTGCCAGGCTTTGGGCTTTGGGTTGCAGCCGCAAAAGCCTCGACACTTCGTTTTTTTGGTTCCGCCTGCGACAATTTATATTTCTGTGGCAAAATGTCAAAAGTTGTCCAAGGCGAAAGTTGCGTATCGAATTCACTGCCAGATCGGGGCCAAATTTCGTCTTTAAAGCGTGTCTCGCCAAAGCTGAATGCAAATTAAAGCAAATGCTAAATGGAAAATGGTTCATGGAAAATGGTTCTGCAAACTTTATAATATAATTTTAATGGGGGTTGAGGTTGAGTGCTGAAAAGTTTGCGCAATCATTAAATTGCTAAACAATTTTCATTTTCAATTTGTACAGACTTTGTATCAATAACCCACGCACAGGTTTAATGTTTAGATAATAGACTGTGGCCAGGACAGAGGCAGAGGCAGGGACAGGGGATAGGAGCAGAGCCAGGGACAGGGACAGCAGCAGCCGCCCTTGGGCATAAATTTATTTCATTTAGAGTACTTTTTCTGCTGTGGGAACTTTTTTGGTGCCGCTGACACTTGGCCACGGCTGCGCTGAGGCAACTTTTCACATAAAATACGAATTAATTCATTAAAATTGACAAAAGGCAAATCACGAGTGCCATTCCTGACTGGCTGGAGGAGCCAGTGGTGGTGCCAAATGCCCAGTGACTCAATGGCTGAGTGACTGAATGATTTCCAGACTCTGGGACTCAATGACTGCCAACACTCGGACCGAAGGACTGTTGGTCTGTGGATATACGACTGAACGACGAACAATCTTTGATTGACTGACGCTTGGACTCTGTACGACTGAATGACAGATTCCTGGTCTGACTGAGAGAAAGGACAGAATGGCCGCTTGCCTGAGGGACTAACTGAATGACTTAATGCCCGACTCTTGAACTAAATGACTGCCCTGGCCAACTCTTAGAGACTGGAAGACTGAATGAGTGAATGAGTGCCCGACTCTTTGGATGAAAGACTGAATGACTGCGCCCGACTCCGGCTAACTTTTGGACTGAATGACTGGGCCGCCGCACAGACAATGTGGTGCTGCCCTGCGTTTTGGGGCCAACTAAACGGCGCTCTGTTGGCAAGCCAAACAATTTGCAAAACGGCGCCCCGCAGTGGCTAAATGTATATAAATAAAAGTGCTTCGCTTCTCTCTTCTCCGGCCGTGGAGAGCAGGGCAAGGCGGCGCCTTTTAAAATTAAATCAACGGAAATAAAAGGGACATCCAGGGATAAGGGACAGGAAACTTTTTTATCGCGCCAACAAAGCCGCGCCAGAAATTATGCTGCAATGAAGACGACAACGAGTCGTCGGGCGGCGTCGAGTCCTGGACTCGGATCTGACTATCTGGGCTCTGCGGATGGTGGCTGGTGGCTGGGCTGGGCTGGAAAAGTGGCGGATTTGGGGCGACAATTTTTGGCTGCCGTTTAAAATGGCACTTTGGCTGCCTGTCATTTGCAGGCAGCGCGGCACAAATTGAATTTAACTGCAGTTTTTCGGGCCTCGTCTTGGGGTCTGGGCCCCCCTCCATGTTGAGCTGCTGCCAAAAAGCGGCTCAGAAACAACTTGGAGCCGACCCGAGTGCCCAGACCCGCACATATGTTGAAAGTTTATCACTTGGGAAAATAAAATCCGCTTCTTGACTACCCTCCACGCTCCCCTCGGCTCGGCTCCACTCCACTCCGGATCGGCCTTGGTCTGAACTTTTTGGCTACAAATTTATTGGCAATAAATTAACTGCCATTAAAGTAAGCGAATAAAAAATGGCTGCCAACGCATAAATCCCCCAAAATAATTTGACAAAATGACTCACACAGATTGAGTGGCCCGAACTTTATGATGGGCCGACTGCTGCTCGGTCCCCCAGCCTCAGTCTCGGTCACAGGTGCAATTTCCACACGGAAATGTAATTTTAAAGTACTCAACGACCTCTGGAACGAACGGAAGCCAGCCCCAAGACCATGTCCCCTCCAGAGTTGGTGTCGAACCAAATTAACAGAGAGGCGCGCAAAGAGGACGCACGAAATAATATAATCAGGGACCAATAAAGTCCACGGTGCAGCTGGTCTGCTCTGCTCTGGTCTGGTCAGGTGTTTCTCGTGCTCCCCCTTGAGTGACACTCTGCGGATTCCCGTTTGCGCCCCTGTGGGAGTCTGTCTGGCTGTGGCTGTGGCTGCAGAGTGGAGCGGCAAACAAGAGAAATCTAATCAAAGCTAATCCAACAAAAGCGAATGGCGGGCAATGTCAAGCGCCTTTTGTTTGCCAAAAGTAGCGTGAGCGCGGAAATTTGCTCGGCCAGAACAGAGATGGCAGAATGGATGGTGGAGAGAGTGGTAACATTTATTTAAAATACAAGCTATAAAATGAGCTGCCGGATGTGAATGCAGATGGGGAGATCTGCCGCAGTCGAGTGCTGCTCGGGCTGTCTGAAGTCTCGAGTCTGGCGGGTGTCGAGTGGCATGTAATTGCCGGACAAAGGAGCGCCGAGGAGGAAGAGAGAGAAAAAGAATTAAATGAATTTGATTTACGTTTTTAAAGCCAAATAAACGCCTTTCAATTAAGTCGAAAGTGGAGCCAGAAGCAGGAGCAGGAGCGAGAGAAGAAACACTGGGGACCTCAAGCCACGTCCACGCCGTGCCGTCTCCTATTGACTTTGTCAGTGGCGCTGACAGGACAGGGGCTGACGTTCTGGTTGCCATTGGTCTGGTCTCTGGCAAAATACTCGAAAAACCACCGCAAACACCTGACGAGCATTCAGTCGAATGCCACCTGCCTTCCATCTGCTGTTTCCCTCTTTCTCTCCTTCTCTCTCTCTCTCTCTATCTATATCTCTGTTTCGCCCCCATCCACAGCCGCTGTTTACATTGAGTGCTCATACGCCCTGTTGCCTCGTTTCGTTTCGTCGTTACATTTGGTCCCCGCCGTAATGCCGTACGCCGTACGCCGTACACCGTACGCTTTCCTCGTTGTCATTTCAGTGACAGTAGGTAGGTAGCGCCGTGCTCACTGATTTCGCTTGCAAATTAATGAGAAATTAGAGACAATGCCAGAGCCAGGGCCGACGACAGGGGACGAGGACGGGGACGAGCCGTAGATAAACTCGGACCTAAAGATACAGTCGGGGCTAGAGTCAGGTCTACAGATAGAGCCAGGACCCAGAAGCCATTGTGTCCCTGTCCTGTCCGCTTTCAGCGTCGTAAAAAGAACATTTGTGCTAATTTAGAAAAAGGCAAATTTGGACAGGACTTCATTACGGGAACGTAACGGCATTGGCATTGCTTTCGGTCCGGTCCTTGTTTGATTGATTGAATTTGTCTGGGCTTTAGCTGGGGGCTTCCCTTTGGTCTTTTCGGCCTTCCTCGGATCTCTCGTGGCATACATATTTAATATTTAAATTATTTTCCTGTAGATTGATATCAATTTAATGTGTATTTTTGGGGGCAAGCACAATTTGCATAATGTCTATTTGATTTGCATTTTGGTTTTGGGGTGATACACCGAGGGGGGGGATCTAGTTGGACTCTCGAACCCCATGACACCCAATTGCGCATTGAATGCATTTCAAATTAATATTTTTCACTCAAAGCCACAGTTCGTTTCGCAATTAAAATTAATTAAAACGTATGAACAGCAACCACTCCTTCGCCTGCTTAGACAAAGGTTCGGGTTGGATAGGGGTCAAAGGTGGGCCGTAGCCGTGGTACCGCCTATGCGATGCATTGTAATTTCACATTAATTTGCATATTAGACGCCTGTCACGGCGGAGCAGGGAGAGTGACATGTGTGTGGTGCGGTGCGTGGTGGGGTGGGGGCTGGGGCTGGGGCGAAACAGTGACGAGTCGATTAATTGCGTTAGATTATCCGTTCGGCACGCACACACACACATACTCACACACACATGGATACACTTACACAGAGACACGCTTAATTTGTCCTTTGAGCTAATTTCATTTCTTTGTTGTTATTGCACAACGCACGAAGGACATTACGATTCCGGGGCCTGCCATGAAACGGAATTATAATTTAGCCGCAGCAAAATCCTCGAGCGCAAGCGCTCTAATGAAATCACCAGCTACAAATGGCTCTCAGAGGGTAGGAGTACCGCTAATGGGCGGGTGGGGGCTGTAGGGGCAAGCTGGGCCTGCTGCAGAGATGTGTTTGTACAGCTAAATAGCTATGCATGCCTAATGTCTGTATTTAACTGGGCATGAACCATGAGCAAAGTCTACTCTTGGGGCTCTGAGGATCTGGGCACGGCCGTAATTATAGCAACAACATTCCCCGCCCACTCACAACACCCAACACCCAACCCCCACATCCAATCCACCCCACATAGAAAGTCGCCCACTCTCACACATACCAGCTAATAATCAACTTACGCATCTGCACTGAAATATAAATGACAAGAAAGTAATTACAACGTCCCAGGTCGAGGCTTTATGTACCCTAAAAGCGACATTTTTTATAGCATTATATAGCAGAGAAATTTCCGGAATCTGGAACCAACTGGTGCACTGCGGTGTCAGGACTATTATATGTACTTGCGGCTCCACAAAACAGACGGAATGTATCGGCTAAGTAAATATATTAATTTAAGCATCGAAAAACACAGCCTTTTCCGTGTATACCAAACTGCCGGACAAAATCATACCATCTTTTGGAAGGGTATGGCTATGTGGGTACATGGCCAGGATGGGGCGAGTGATCCCCTTCCCTTGTCATGATAACGCCAATTTGTCTGTGCCACATGGCCACGCGCTTTTTATGATTAAAATAGGTAATAAAAATGTGCATGTGTGAGTGGGAAAGGCGTGGACGGGAGTGTGAGGAGGGGCAAGGTACTAAGGGGAGTGTGAGTGTGAATGTGAATGTGTGTGTCGCCCGTGCTCTTGTCTAGCTGTCATCAGACGAGAGGCCTCGTGAGGCGCGCTCAAATTAATTAAACCAAATAGAAAATGTGAAGCGAAAAGCCACAACAAATTAAATAAAAACGCTGACAATTTATAATGTGAGAAGAGATGGAGACCTCCAATTCCCGGAATGGGACGCGCAAGCCCACTCAACAGCAGCACTTCCATAAAGGTAAATTAAAAATGTTAATGTGATTCCCCATTTTATTGTTTGGCTTCCGGGAAAACCTATTCGGAAAAGTGTGCAAGCCCTCCCTCAAACGTGTGAGGAAAAGACACCCGGGGCCTCATTAGGCATAAATAACTGGATTTTCCAAAGAAAGGAACTAATTCAAAGTGTATGATTATTTATATAAATTAGGGAATAAAGGACTGTTTTAAAATTAAAATACAGTCAATGATCTGTATCGTGAAATCCAATTACATGAACGGGCATGTCATTATTAAAATAACTCAATTATTCAAATTAAAAAGAAAAGAAAAGAAAAGAAAAGAAAAGATACAGATACCAGTGGATAGCAGGGGAAGAGACACAATAATACATAAAATGTAGATTCCTTTTTATTTAAATTATTTTTCAATAACTAATAGCAAAGAATATACCATCTAAAATGTGCTCAAAGTGTGCTCGAGTAGAAGTAGCATAAGGTGTTTAATGTAAGAGAAATTTCCCTGTATAATTCTCGAGTCAAACATTGTCGTCTCCACAAGGGGCTGGCACCAGATGATGCCTGTCGTCCTGGTCTGATGAATCTGTTGATTTATCACAGACAGCTCTCCCCTACACCTACGCAAGCCGAGGACACCCAGACACCCAGCATATGAATATGCATACATATATATATATATATATATATATATATATATAGTATATAAACATTGAGTTGGAGTGCAACCTATGAAGCAGTCAAGATTTTTCCAACTGGCGTGAATTTATTTGCAACCCATCCACCCACCCGCGACCCCCAACGCCCAGCCAAATGTAGGAAAGAAGTTCATTGGCATCTTGTAGTAGCTTCTGGAGCTTCGTGTAAGAGGATAGCAGCTGGAGAGTCGGGGCTAAAGCGGATGAGCGAGTGCCCAGGTGCTGGCCAAGATGCTAAGCCCTGCGACTGAGACGAACCTGATTGCTACGTCCTTTCATCGCCTCGGCAGAGCACTGTGAGCAGCTGTGTGAAAGCTGATCCAACCTGAATGAAAAGGGAAGATACGGCCATCGGATTAGTTCGTTTTAGTTCGTCCTGCAGCAGCAATCTGTGTGAATCAAGTCACAACTGCGAGCATTAAGACCCTGCCACACCTCAAGCTCAACTCCTTTCCGGCTGAGTAATTATGTGCGCCAATGCCAATGCCAATGCTCCTGCTCAGGTGGAAATCATGTTGTGTATTTCCGTTGCAATTTCGAAATTTTAAACTTGTTAACAGCAAATTGAAGTCATTTCCTGTTGCAACAACAACAGCAACAGCAGCAGTAGCAGTAGCAACAAAAACAACAACAGCAGCAGCAATATGTTGCGGCCGTTTTGGTGTTCAGTGCAGCACAAAATAAATGAGAAAACCACAATGCAACACAGGCAACAAACCCACACAGAGGGCCAAAAAGAGAAAAAAAAGAATGCACAAAATGGCAAAGGCACCAAGGACGAAAGACCAAGGGCCCAAGCCCAAGCCCAAGCCCAAGCCCAAGGAAAACAAAAATGCCAAAAAGGTACAAAAGCGGAAATAAACGTTGCAGGCGGCAGTCAGGCAGCCAGCCAAGGACCAAGGACCAAGGACCACTAGTACCCCGAGCAGGATAACCTGTTGACCACGTGCATACTGCAAGCCAACGCAAACCCAACCCAACCAACTCTCAAGTTCTCTGCCGAAAAATGCCAAGAAAATTGCATTTTCCTTCGGGTTTTGGTAGGTTCGGGTTGCGGTTGGGGTTGCGGCTGGTGTTGGGAGGAGTAACATGAAAAAGGTAGCTGGAGCTGCCAGTACGACAGTGGCGACAGTGCAAAATAAGTAAAAGGCAGCTGGGAAATAAACTCGAGCGTTTTGTGTTTGTCGGGAATAGGCCAGGACCAAGAACTAGGAGCAGAAGCAGAAGCAGACGCAGAGGAAGGAGCAGGATCGAGCGGTCTATGGGGTTCCACAAGTGAAATGCGCGCATCGCGTGCTGCGAATGCAATTTTCGGAGCTGCTGCTGCAAGGCCACGCCCCCGTCGGCGTTTACAATGCGAAAGGGGAGGGAGGGGGGGCTGAGACTAGAACTGCGACTGGGTCCGGGACCGGGACCGGGACCAGGGCGACAAATGCAATCTACAAACAATGAAATGAATTGTCAAGTGCAAACATGCCGCTGACGTGCAATTGCAACGCGTTTCTCTATGCAACAAGCTCTCATTGGCTCACACTCCTCCCCCCCTCGCCGAATCATTTTGCATGCTAAAAAACGCCAAAAAAAAGGCATACTACCATTAACCAAGCGAAACGAAATGTTTGGAAAATTTAGCACCAAATTGCGCAGCAGAGAAATGCGAGCTGCTTAGGCACTTCCGCCGGGCGGTGCCAGGACCTAACAAAAGACCATCAACCGTCAAAGCGGGCGATAAAATGTTTTGGCCATGAACAGGAAACAAAAAAAAAAAACAGGAGAAGAGAAAACTACTTTTATGACACTGCAATTTGGCCAAAAGTTGTTTCGGGACAGGCGGCTACTGTGCTGTGACATGATTAAAGCACTCCCAGCTGGATCGGGAGCTGCAGTTGCAGTTGCAGTTGCAGTTCCACTTGTCTTTATGCTGTTCTTTTGCTGGTCTTTTCTTAAAGATTTATGGCTCTGGCGGTGCACTTGCAACTTCAGCGGATATCCGGCATGACACGGCCAACAGCAAGCAGCAAGCAGCAGGCAGCAAGCAAGCAGTTGGCCGAAATGCAATGGCCAAGGCAAACCAAGCCAAGCCAAGCCGAACCGTAAATGGATACTTGGCAATGGAGCCATGCCACGTCACTTGAGCTTCTGTGGCAGCTAAAGAATTTTAGATACTCCAAGGCATCTGCCATTCATCCGAAATGGGTTCAACTCTCTTTTTGCTCCGAAAAGCTTCTTAATCTTGACTCCATTCAGCAGCCAAGGAGATATTTTCAACAGCCTTTTGGTTGACTTTGAGTTGGATTTTTGGTAAGCAATACATCAGCCAGCCAGCCAGCCAGCCACCCACAATTGTTGCTGGGCTTTTGTTGATTTGAACTTTTGTTCAGCATTTTCTTTCGGATCTTTTCGTTTTCTCTCTTTTTTTTGACGAGGGCCAAACGGCAGTGGGCATGGTCCGCTTTCGTTGTACTGTTATCTTGTTGACATGCCGGACGTTGACATATCCATTTTTTACAAGCCTAGACAGGCTCTGGACGGGACGGGTGACGGGTCTGACCAAGGCCCAGAACCAGACCCAGACCCAGACCCAAGGTCCCATGTCCTCGGGCTTCTTTGGTCGTTTCTTTTCTATTTGCACGGACTTATGTTGGTGGCCAGGAAAAGGAATAACAATGACATTGGCCAAACAACATTCATTCACAACGGGTCATTCACTGAAGGTAATTTATTATTTTTCTGTGACTTGATTTTCTGTTTTGTGGGTCAATTTTGGATGAAGCACACCCCCAAAAAAATTAATCAATTTCGAATCACATCATTATTAAATTGCAATCAACGGAAGCCATTTTTGTGGTACATAATCAATCTGCTTGTTTGTGTATGTGTGTGTGTGTGTGTGTGTGCTGCACTCATACAACAATTAACACTTGGCCATTGCTTCCATTTGTGGCATGTTAATTTGTTGCCACATCAATTGCTGTTGCCAATATGCGAGGCGCATGCACAAACACGGAACGCATTGTCCCCCCACCAGACACACCAGACACACCAGACACACACACACACACTCACACGGACGGAACCGACCAGCTCTCAGGACTCAGGACTCAGACGCTGCTGTGTAACAGTCTCACCGACAGCTGCCGCTGTTGCGGTTTGAAGCTACAACTATTACAACAAAAACTACAGCAAGAGCAAAGAGAAACAGGATAGCGGATGTTATGGATACCCTTTCGCCGATCCATTTTGCCAGAGAAATGTAGAAGCAAGGATTGCACCTGCAATCCTGCACCTGGTTGGACTACGTCTAGAAATGTATAACTTTTCCTTGCCACAAATCCTGCATCTTCTACCGATCATCCCTTTGACAGCCTGCCTCCTTCGTGGAGTCTCAGGGAGAGTTTCAGACTGTGGCATAAAGCGGAGACTCTCAGCGTGGGCAGACATCTGCTAAAAAACTGGAATACCCTCTGTAGGAGAGCAGCACCAACTACAGCCAGAGACAGGAGCAGGAATAGCAGCGGCGGCTTGCTGACAATTGCCTGACACTGGGCAGCTGGTTTATTTGCCACACACGTGGACGTGGCAGCCACCCAGCCACCCAGCCTCCCTTCTCCCCTGCCGAGAGTCAGACAAACAGCAGTTGTGTGGGCAGGGGCAGGTGGGGGAGCGAAGTGAGATGAGGCTGGACTCCGGCCGTGGCTCCGGGCGAGCGGTCCAACAATAACGCTTGAGTGATTATGCAATTGACAGCTAAATCAATCAATGATGTCAACTACATGCCGTCGACACAGCCGCACAGCAGCACAGCAGCAGCAACACAGATACACATAAGCACACACCACTCCATGTTTGTGCCACACACACACACAGATACGCACCACCCATGCACGCTCCCGACGCTCACGACCCCGACGTCCATGTTGTTTTTGACATTTTCAATTTTTTATGACAAAACTCCAAATTGGAACAAGTTCCTTTTTTCATCACTTCACTCCGCTCCCGCTCCTGCTCCTGCTCCTGCTCCCACCAGAGAGCTTTGTAATATTGATTGCCATAAAAAAAGTTCAGTTCCAGCCATTTTGCAGCAAAACGTTGTTGTTGTGCATTAAACTTTTCAATTTTTTAAATGTTTTTCCTCCTTTTTTTGTGCGGGGAATATTTTATTCTTTGTTCGGACTGATTGTAGTTACAGAAATTAAATGGCCATCGAAAGCTGGCTTTATATGGCTTTAACATTTTTTGCTGCTTTGTTTTTTACAAATCGCAGGCAATCGTAAAAGAAATTAAGCCAAAACCCGTACACACGTTTCCGTAAAAGTCAGCCAAAAACTGTCACAATCCCGAAATGCGAGACTGATAAAGCGACAAAATGATGACAAATTTGAGGGGAGAGCACACACAGAATCGATATGGGATCTGGTCTGGTAGCCCGACGTACACACAAACATATCTCTCAGCCGACAACATATTTGTCAGCTCTCGTTCTGGGGCGCTGATTGCCGGCAATCGGCAAATGCCAACGCACGTTCCCATCGAGATGGAGATGGTATTGGCTGGGTGGAGAGGAGAGAGCGCGTTAGGATGATAAATATTTCATTTTTATGATTCGGTCTGGCAAGTCCCATCCCCCCCTCTCCCATCTTCTGGCCGCGTATCGATGTCGTTTAATTTATAAATATGATTGAGATTATGTTCGTCTGTCTTTCGACTGAAGAATCCCAGAGCTCCCTCCAGATACATATCACCCCCAGGTTTACATCTGGTAAGCGGAAGTGTATGCTTTTGTGTGTGCTATTAGCTGCAGAATATTTATGTCTATAGAGGAGCTGCTTCCTGTTTTTGTTGCCCAGACACCGCATCGAGCAGGGAGGATGGACAGTGGGACAACCCTGTGTCGAAAACTGACCTCAAGCTAATCGTAAATTCCATTAGCGATTCCCAGACACACCCCCCAATCGCATTTTGAATGGTATCTGCCCCACTGTGCATCCTCGTATCTGTGTGCGTGTCCTGCACAGCACATCATCAATTATGGCAACCGGAAGTTACGTTTTTGTCTACATCGTATCTTTATGTTGTTTTCCATTATGGCATCGGCAAAACCAACAACACCAGTGGATGGAAGGAGGCATAAGAAGGCGCCCCCAACCCGCATCACGATTTGCCAAATGTCTGCTACTGCTGCTGCTGCGGTGTGCGGTAGAATGGGGGGAGGGCTGCCATTGAATAATTAAAGCGTGGGACCGGCCCCCGACAAGGACAATGGCAGCTTCCGCCGAGGCAGCCCGGCAGTATGCAAAACACAGGGGAATGGAACCCATACACAAAGCTCTTGAAATAGATTTAATGAAATCGTAGGAAAAAACAGCGAACGACGGAATGGAATCACTTCCAATCTCAATAACGCGTGAACGAGCTCCTTCCATCGCTCCATCATTCCTCCATTCGGGTATTATGTAAATCAATGTGGGAGACAATTTCTAAAAAAATGTGTTTACGAACGAAGAACATCTGTTCCAAAAATATATATCAAATATTTCCCCAACAAGGCACAGACACGAGGGGCTGAGGAATTTGATTTGCCGTTGCCGTTGCCGTTGTCGTTGCCTTTCGCTTCGGAATTTGATTTTTCGTTTTGTTTTCTTTACTCAATCCAGCCCATGGGATTTCGCTTGCAGGTCTGCCTGCTCCCTGCAATTCTCTGGGATTCATATATCCTACTACAATAAAAAATGTTCAATATTTCTAATACACACAAGCCAGACAACACACAAACCAGTCAGGCAGAGGGAGACATGGGAACACTAAGCCACAGCAGACAGGCCAGAGTTGCCTAGCTGCTGCATTGAGAAGGACGCCATATGGGCATTGTTGCAGCAGGATTAACAGGCTCTTTGCGTCGCGTTGTGTGGCAGGATGCCCCTGCCAGGATGCGTGTATTTCACAGCATATGTTGCAGTCGGCAGAGGGCCGATAGTTCGGGCCCTCTGGTGCAGTGAAACTTCCTCTAAGACGAAATAACAAAAAGAAATCCCTAGTCCCACTCTTCTATGCCGAAAGAAGGTATTGGCGTTAAAGAACGCTGCCGCTTAAAGCCGCTAACTTATTGAGAGGAAAAGGTTAAAACTGCAACAGCCCGAAAAAACCAAAACATCAGACACGTGCAGATAATCAGCACCGCACCCAAAAGGTCCATTCCACTCTGCAAGAACAATACCATCACAAAAAAAAAACAAAAAAAAAACCATTCAGAAAAAGCTGCTGCAATGCACACAGCTTAAACCGCGATGGACTTGCCCAAGACTGGCAGACAGACAGACAGACAGACAGTCAGCCCCATGGCAGTCCAATCCCCTGGCCAGGTCAGCTCTCCATTCCATTTCCACTCCACTCCAGACACCGCTCAGCGTTGCAAAAGTCAAAAGCATAAAATCCGATAGCTTCCGCTAAGCTAGCTTATTCAAGCGTACGTAGGGCTAATAAAACATTTCTAAGGATTTTGCAGGGATTCACGTTGTGCCGGAGGGGGCCCCGGAGTCAGACACTGTGTCGGGCAGGGCCAGAGGTGGGATGCGGACTCGGATTCGGATTCGGGCTCGGAGTCGCTTGGATGGTCAGCCTTAGAATCTCAAGTTTTATTTACGAACTTTGGGCCATTCACATGCAACTGCTGCAGTAGCAGCTGCTGCCACAGCAGAGGTGGCAAGTGCATTGAAAGGTCACACTTGTTAACTTGTTGGCGCTCTAAATTATTTCTTAATTGGCTGGGCGGCCTGCAGGGGGCGACTGCCGCCTGTCTAATGAGCCGGTTCGTGCTGAATTCCAGATCTACTCGTAGGTTTACATTATTCAAGAAAGTTAAGGAGAGGGCTGGTCAGACGTTGTCCCCTGAAACTTATCTCAAGGAAGTGAATCGCACAAAGCCCAGCAATGGCCGCAAAGAAATTCCTCATTGCCTCAGCTGCGATGCTTATCCTTAATGATGCTGTAAAATGTTTTATTTTTTTCTGTCTGCAAATTTATCTTTCGCACTGGTCACAGTTTGCAGTTAAAAGGAGAAAATTTCCCTTCTTTATAAGAATACAACTCCAGGATCTCCTGCAAATTTTTCAGGCATTTGGCTTGGCTTCTTTGAACTCAATTTTAATTGCCGGCAGAGCTTGGCTATCAATAAAACTATGAACCAACGATGTGAAATTATGCGCCAAAATCTAAGGGAGAGAGTGCGAGCGAGTTTGATACCAAAAACGGATAACGAGCCAAGTTGTTACAAGTTTTTAATGGAGCAAAACAGGAAACGGCGATGGCAAAACAAAGAACTTTGGATCCGCACACAAAAGGCGGCCAGACCAGGCCAGACCAGGCCAGAACAGACTTAGCCAGAGTCAGAGCCAGAGCCATGCCGCACTATAGGAATCTCCTTCCAGCAGTAGGCAGCAAACTGGCGCATAAACTGCTGAAAAGATGATGAATTTTCAACGACCGACTACATAAAGTTGCCGCCGAGCCGGAGTGAAAGCTGCAGACCCTACACCCTACACCATCTTTTCAGGCAAAAGCCACTCGAATCTTTTGACCTGTGTGTGTGTGTGTGTGTGTGTGTGTGTGTGTCCGTTGTCGGTGTAATAAACAAACTTTTGAGCAAACTTTAGTTCACTACTTTCACATTTTTGCTTTTTTTCGCTTTGTGCTTGCTTGAGTGGTCCATGTACGACAAGTTTAACACCAAAGGAGATGCCAACACGGCACGCTTAGTTAGCTCTATGTAGATGTCCGCCAGAGGAGAGGAGGAGGGGAGAAGAAGGAGGTCCTTGTCCCGTCCCGTCCAGTCCATTGACACGGCGGGTTGGGTCGTCGCTCATCTTTGGCATCATTAGGCGGCGTTTTGTGGGGGGGGGGAATGGCCATTGCCGACTGCAACTGGCACTGAGATTCGCCCCAGCAGAGAGCTCTCAGGTGAAGTCGGGCAGAAAGACGATGCTCCATTTGAAAGGGAGAGAAAGAGAGAGCCACATAAAGCTACAAAGATGAAACTTTTATGATTTCATTTTATGCCACAACGACTACCGTTACCTGCATTATCCGAGCATTATGGTAGCCGTCTGCTTCGGTGTAGACCGGCTTTAAGCTGAGGCCACAAGCGTGGCTTGGTTCCCTTTAAAACTAATTAATCTAAATGGATTTTTGTTGTTGCATATATAAAGCAAACATATACAATCGCGAAACTCATACACGGATAGACGAACACACGCACACACTCGCGCAGAGTCGAGTTAGCTGTAAGCGGAGCACTCAATGAAAGCGAAAAAATGCGAGTGGAGCGGGGAAAAGCGATGAGGAAAACCGAAGCGAACCGCAAGCAATTTGCATGTTTGAAACCGCCATTCCCTCGATTCCCACCACTCCACCACTCCCACCACATGCCCACATGCCCACACCCAACCCACTATTCACTGGCCATCAGCCACTATTGGGGGCAAACACGAAAGGGGCCGACCGTGTGTGTGGCATCAAGCAGGAATCGGGGACAGCGTTAAAGTAGCCTTATCGCTCCGGCATCAGCTCCCAGCTCCAGTCGAGCTGCAGCCACGGAGGCAACACCAGCCAGCTGAAAAAGGGATTGAAACGAACCTCGACATACCCTTGCAGTTCGCAGTCCATCATTCATATAATATGTGTAGCAACAAGGCCATATCCTTAAAACATTATACCCTCTGACAGGGTATACCGACTTCAATGTGGACAGTTTGAAGCAGTTTTATTGACGTGTGTCCGGGCGTGGCCACATGGGGCTGGACGCTTCAGATGGCGATGCAGGAGGGTCTCAGTGCCTCTCGGATGGAGATGGAAAGGGGTTGGATGTGGGGCTATTGCGTTATAAATAACGCCCGCGTCGTTTGGTCCGGCGGTCGGTGGAAATGCACTCCAACGCTTAGCCTGCGGCTGGCATCAGTTAATGGAATTTATACATTTCCAAAGCCTTAAAGTTTACGGCAGCCGCAGAGATGGGCAATGGGTAAATGGGTAAATGGGAAATGGGCGAGAAAGATTTCAGGAATTGCTTTTGTCCACGGCAAGCCATAATTCATGTCAAATCAATGCCGAAAGGAAAAGCGTAATGCTATATCTTATATAATTTATTGAACAGTTTGGACAACACACACTCTCGCACACACACATAAGCACACACACACACACACACACAGAGGACAAAGAAAAGTTGGTGGATTTGCGTGTATGGCAACGGCGCCATTTTAATTTGATTTTACCAGTTTTTTCTCGGTTATGGCTTGTCTATCCGCTGCTCTGGCGTCGTTCTGGCCATATGTGACAGGACTGACCATTTAAGCATTTTAGCTGATGAGAATCCAAACCAAACCAAACCAAGCGAATACCAATTGAGTAAAAGGAATTGCCAAAAAATATACCAGCAGTTAGAGGCAGGTCCCCCTAAGTATAGGCAGCGAAATGTGGAAAGTATTTCATAATATATGTGGTTAGACATTTTATAGCATTCGATTGTGGCAAGGACAAGAGAAAAAACATTGAAATATATATAAATACAAGATTTTGATTACTAGACCGAAAGGAATTAACCAGGAAACTTATTTTGTAGAATTTTCATAACAATATTATTAGACAGATGTACGCGGCAAGGAGTTTTCTTTTATACATTTAGATAGGAATGTACTCATACAAATACAATCAGACCAAAAAATGGCTTAGTAATTCATATTTGAAATAAAGAAAATAAATATATATAATCGGGTTTTACATACTATTAAATTACAAATTACTGTAATGAAAAATTCAATTGAATTGAGACGTTGGGAATCTCCGATGAAGCGAGTGTTTATTTTGGCGATTGAACCCATTATATCATATCATTATATCAAAACTGCGAACCGTCTAGTTTTTTTTGCAATATAATATTTAATCTATTGCGACACTTTCCAATAAAGATATGGGAATAAAATTTGTAAGCCCTACATAAATGTTTTTAAAATGGTTTTTCAATACTTACCAGATTTAATCTAAATATAATTTACAATAAATATATTTGTGATTCATTATGTTTCAAATATATTTCATCTAAATTAAAAAATTTATTTTAAGTGTGAAATATATTTTAACAAAATATTTTCTTTTATTCGCTTTTTTTTGTGAAAATAATAGTACCCAAAAATAAGTGAAAACGTTTCTTTTTACCATTTCCGTTCCCGGAGTTCCCGTTCCACTCAAATCTCCAAAATCTCTATATTAAAACTACTGGGCTTTTTCTCTAGCTGTACTCTTGTACACATTTATCCTATTTTTAATGGGGGTTTCCAATAGCCGAACATTTATGAAAACCTTTTAATAACCACAAACGATGCTTAGCAATTTTTTCCTATCTGCGGGGAACCGAATCACGCTGAGATCGATCTCCCAATTGCCACTATTTTAAGACCCATTTTCAATGAATTTTTGTATATATTTTTTTTTGGTGGAACCTCCATATTGTTTACCCCTAACCCATTACGGAGGTCCTTGCATTGTTCGATGCACGATGCCCATTGTGTCCATGTGGCGGTCTTTGTGCGGTGCAGCTGTTGGTATTTTTGCGTGGTTTTTGGTGGTACGTCCAATTTTTCTTGCTTTTCTGGACGGTATTTTTTTTTTTTGTGTCGGCACATCGTTTATTATGCCAAGCGAGAAATGCAATATTTTCTCCTGCGCCGCTACGTGGCCGACAAAAATATTTACAATTTGGCAGCGGTGCGGCGTCCCCTTCAGCAGCCGCACCACAGGAGCAGCAGCAGCAGCAGCAGCTGCTATAGAAACGGAAGCCATAAAAGGAAGCTCTCCACCGGCTGGTAGCTGGTGGTGGGGCAGGACATGCCGCTCCACTCCATTCCATTCCACTTCACTCCATAAAAAAAGGAGGCCACCATGAAACACACTCACCATTCGGCTAAGCTCAAAAGCGGCAACTTCAATCTTTGAATGTTTTATTTACTGCAAAATCGATATGGTTTTTTCCACGTGTGAGTGGTGCTCAACTCCTGCCGCCTCTTCCTTTGCCCGGAAAAAGGGCTGAGAGAGAAAGCCGAGTGGTGGCTGGAGGATGAGCGGGCTTAACACACAAGTGCCAGAGGCGTAACGAGCTGCATGCAAATTTTCCGTTCCTTCTTTTTGTTTCTCATTTTCTCCGTTCAGTCCTGTTCTGTTCTGTTCTGTTCTCTGTCCCTCCTGAAATATCACCTCTGCCTGTACTAAGAGCAAAATTCAATAGCAAAGCGGGGAAAACGCTCTCTCCTTGTCCAGCCCAAATCACACACCACATAATTTCCCAGCTGCAGTGTGCCCAGGCTCGCAAGCACACAGGGAGAAAGGGAGAATGGAGAAAGGCCAGGCCACGCGTAATGGCTTCTTTGGAATTAGTGTGGCTGTCGTAGAGCCGCTGCGCTGCCGGCATCGCATCCCCAGGCGCATTACGTATGCATGGTGCTGGAAGTGGACCAGAGCTGTCGCATCCATGAACGGTGGCAATGCTGCCTGGACAGAGACAGAGAGAGAGAGGAGTGAAGCCGGAAAGAATGGACCCAGAACAGACGAAGCGTCGGCAGCAGCAGCCACAGGAAAGGCAGACAGATGGCCCTCTCTGGAGTGGCAGGAGGTTCAATGCTGATTGCGATCGTTGCCCATTTTGTCATGGAGCAGCCCAGCAATTCTTTTCGGGGGTCCCATGTTGATAATTCGAAATTTGTATTCCAATCTTCAAATTGTCTCCCAAAATGGAATTGATTTTATGCAGATGAGCATGAAATTGTCTCAATGCGAGTTTTGCATGTTAGTGTAAATAAATGTCACGATGCGATGCGATGCGATGGCGGCGGGGCACAGGGACAAGGACGAGAACGTGATGAGTCCCCGATTTGGCTTTTCCTTTTCCGTTTCGCCTTCCCATTTCATTGGCTCTTCTCCTCCGACTTCCCTTCTCCATTTCGTGGAGTGCATGCAGCGCCAAAGATGCGACGTTTACGGATTTGTAATTCACAGCAATTCATTCTACTTGTACTTCTTCTTCTACTTCTACTTCCTTCCCTGCTGCTCTGCTTCCGAACCCATTTCTGGCTTTTCGATTCGCCAACCGCATTTTTCTTCAACGAAAATTTATTACTTAATTCTTGGCCGAGGCGAACCAGATGCCACTGGCCGGAAAATCAAATCAAATAAAAGAACGCAACCACAGTGAAAAGCTCATAAAATGCTCAAGAAATCCACTTTAAATATTTGGCTAACCAGAAAGCCAGAGCTTCCCTTCGACATCCTCCTTCCTCGATTCCCTTCCTCCCTGGCTCTCAAATCAAACAATGCGCTCGCTTGCATTTCATTTGAATTTACAACTGTATTTGGTATTTGAACGGGATGATCGAAGTAGCTGCCACTGCCACGCCCCTCTCTACAGCCCCCATTGATAGCAATCGTTCAACGGCGAACAAGAAATGGAAATCATCATCGTTCTAGCTGGGGCAGGAGCTGGAGCTGGAGCAGGCCAATAAAATGCCAGGCCAACGAGTCAGCCCTCGAGGAGGAGACGACACACCACAAACACAAATCGAATAAATATTCTGGCCAAAAGAATTTGTTTGTAAAAATGGGAAAAAATTGTGCGCAGTCAATGGCCCACCCAATGTGTAAACAGGGCCAACAGAAATATTTCAATATTTCAAACACGCCAGTCAATGGCTGGCAAAAGGATGATGATGATGATGGGAGGATGATGAAATGAATGCTGGATGAGCTCTGTTCCGGGTTCCGAGGTCCGGGCTCCGGGTTCCGGGTTCCGGGTTCCGGACTCTGGCAAATGCATTGGCACACTTACTCAAAGGAAATTGAAGGACAAGCGCCGCAATTCGTTGATCTAGTGGTATAGATTTTGACTCCCATATCAAGGGAATTCCCTTTCGCGTGGTACGCGATGTTATCGCCTTTCATTTGTTTGCTTTGCTGAGTAATTTGTGTTTGCCATTGCCGTTGATGTGTTTAGCATGCGGCAAGGCAAGTGGTGATCCATTCTGTAAATTATATATGTCCGTCCGTCCGTCTGTCCATCGGGCGGCACATGTGGCCCAAGTGCGCTTAAAGTGGCCAGGAAATTGCAAATTGCCAGTTAAGGCATGGTAACACGTCTATAAATATGTGTTCCTTGGCATTTGAAATGATAGTTTTGCTTTCCTTATGTCTATATTTGCGATAGACAGGGCGATACAGGAAACGGGCCATCCATTCAGTAGCAATTGGGGAAAAGCTTACTCAATCGAAATCCTTTCAGCCGTTTCCCATATCTATCCACACTTATCAATGCCGCCTGGCCCTCCCATAACAACTCCCACTCCCGGCCGCAAATGCATTTCCCGAAAATCTCATGCATAAGTTTACGAGTATATCCCAAGTTTCGATTCGTCTATAAATCATCTATGCAATTTTAATTCAAATACAAAAGAATTTCCCATGCATCCGGCCAATGCAGGGGGGTGCAGTGGAGCTGGAGGTGGTGGTGGTGGTGGTGGAGGGGGGTGCATTGTTAGCATAAACCAATTGTAGAAGCCGAACTAGTGGCGACTCCACAACTAATGCGCTCAACGCGCGCCGCAAACATTCCTGCCGTCTCCTCCCCGCAATCCCCACTGCATCGTGCATCGAAACCATCATCAGTTTCGGGCCAAAAGCTACTCCGAGTCCCGGGCCAAAGGCTTTGGGAATAAAGCCAAAAAATATCGTACGAGTACGTACGTATAAATAACCGCATTTGTGTGTGCCTTCTGTGTGTGTGTGTGCCTCCTGTGTGTGTGTGAAATATTTTGTTTAACGTTTATAGTTTTATGCACTTAAGATAGCAAAATATTTTCCTTCTCTTCTCTAGTTGAATTTATTTTCGAGTATCAGGCACAGAGCTTAAGCCAAAAGCAAAACTTTTGCCAATATTTGCAAAAAATATATTGATTGGCCTGAGCTGAGAGCGGGGAAGAGCCAGAGGAGAAGCAGAAGAGACCAGAAGGGTATATTCCTACGCCCAGGCATGAAGGCAGATCCTTCTATTGTCAGATGCTAGGCACTGCATTTTTCAACTGAGTTAAGGATTGAGGATCTAGGAAGACAGGATGAGTATTTGGCAAGATATATCTGCAAAAAGATCATTGCATCCCTGAAGGAACTTAGCACTTAAATCCAATTCAATGCGAGTCTATTGACTCTCATTCGCACTGATCGGATCTGGATCTTGATTGGCTTGATCCTCCATGCATCTCTTATGTAATCGAACTCGAAAGAGCATTTGGTATTCCATATTCGAAATCGTTGCTCTTGCTTTGCTTGTCTTTTGCCTCTGCCGTCATATGCATCTGGGCTCTGGCCGCATCCACATCGTCGCTCAATTCTTTGGGCAAACATTGGGTACAGCTGCCACGCCCCCTGCCACTTCACCGCCTCCTGCTGCTGGTGCTGCTTTTTTGGAAGCTTCTCGTGCATGATAACAACTCTGTGTGTGTGTGTGTGTGTGTGTGTATGTGCGGGTGCGTGTGAGTGTGGCAACACACAGTTTGAGAGCCATCGATGCGAAGTTCAGGCGAAGGCTGCTCTTCCGGAAATCCCCCCGCTATGACTCTGACTCCAGCTCCCGCCTCCGTTGCGGCATTGGCTGTGGCCTGGGGCAAAGGTTATATTTGTTTTCTGTTAAATGTTCAAATATATTATTGCAACATGCGGGGGAAAGACAGAAGAGAGTGGAGCTGGAGAGCGAGAGCGAGAGAGCTAGAGAGCACTTGCAGACATCCTCGAATTCGTATTTACATGCAAGCAGGAAATTGTGCTTCCCTTCCGCCCCCAATCAACTTCCTCCCCTGCTCCTCTTCGTCTGCATGTTAAAATATTCAAACAAAAACGTTATGAAAATATGAACTGTGATGTTTATCGATTGTGAAATATGATATGCTCTGGGATCCGAGGGGACTACTGGCTACACGAGTCTCAAAGGGACACACACACACACAGGGATACAGATGGTTGCATGGCCTTTAATTTGTTAGCACAATCCCATTGGCAGCCGTGCGCTGCTGACAGGGATCTCTCGTACAACTGAGTCTGCCGTATATGTATGCGTGGAGTATCTGTGTGCGCTTGCTTAAGTGTTTGTGCTGGTGTTGGTGTTTGCATGCCGTGTTTGTATGTTTGTTTGCGTGCAAGCCAGAACAGAGGCAGCCCAGACTTGGCCGGAACAGTCCAGACATGTCCAGTCCACTCCGGACTACAGCCCGGACCCATACTCAATCCCTTTAAAGCCAGACCAGAACAGAGTATTGCCCTTCCGCCCCGAGCAAATGCGGACCCAAATTCCGTTGGCGGCTAATAAATATTAAAGTTTAATTAAATATGTTTTTAGTTCGACATTTTATGGGCATATCGATTGAGGTATTCGGCCCACAGTCCCACGAATCCCTACCAAATGCAATCGCAATGCAATTTCGCTGCTGGTCAGCCTCCCCCTCCAGTGCCGGCTCCATAAATTTTTCAACCTTGAGGCTCCGCCACCCAAAGCCAAACGAGCCAAAGGCCATTAAAATACATTTCCAGTTTTTTTTTATTTTTTTTTTCTACCACTTAACATGAAAGCGAATAAAGGGGTTTGGTGGGCGGGAGTTCGGGACACGGGCTAAACTAAAACTCATATTAAAAATTGACTTTTATCGTGATTTACAATCAAGTTGGCCTTTTTTAAATGCCGTGGTCGACATGCGGGTTGCCTGCTCCCGCCCTAGCCCTAGCCCCGGCCCCGGCTCCGGCGCCGGCACTGGCCCCAGATTGTGCTCGAACCCGACGACTCGGCCTGGTTTCCCCAGTAGCCGCTTCCAGCTCTCCATTCGCTTGTTGTTGCTGTTGCGGTTGGCCAACTCACACACTTGCATACATGGAGAGCTGGGCCAGGGGAGAGGGCTAAAATATTTCTTCGTGGCTTAGCCCGGACGGGAAAACATATTTAAGCCGAATGCTGACGCCCCGATTCTCCAGCAGCAGCGGCAGGCAATGTGTGCAGCGTCCACGACACGACACGTGGTTGGGTAGTGGCAGGGGCAAATCCCCTTAACCACGGCCCAGCCCCAGCCCCAACCCCAGCACCACCACCACAACAAATACACACTGACATCCTTGAAGGCGCTGCCAGAGCCGCTGCCGCTGCCGCTGCCTCCACTATCTGCACTTCCATTACGAGTAGGAAATCCCTTTCGAACGTAGGTTTTTCCTTCTTCCACGCTTCATATTTCCTCACACGTAATTCCATTGGATTTCCTATGTCGACATCGACTTGGCCTCTTGACTTTTACTTGGCCAGCGCTGCGCTCCACTCTGGGATTTTTATTTTTTTAATTTGCTGAAGGGGTTCTCTCTGGGCCATTATCCTTGGGCGGGTCCAATCAACATTAGGAGATCATTTTAAAGAGCTTTAATAAATGATGGTAAGCTGAATTTTAATTGTTTTTCTTTGCGTAGCATACCGTTAAGATGAGCAAATCACCCAAGACTAAAATGTATTTCTCACTTTCTGTATCTTCCCACAGAGACTGCAGAGTGGTGCGTGATCCGCAGACGTTGAAATCAAAGGGATATGGCTTTGTCAGCTTTGTCAAGAAATCGGTAAGCCAACGCAAAATGTTGCAACATCAAAAGCATCTCCCAAACCGAACGTATTTCAACAGCAATTAGAAAATGTTTTAATCAAACTCGCATTAGTCCCATGCACAAGTTTAATTTTCTAAGTAAGCAGACAGACAAAGCAGCTGCTCACCGCTCACATCCTTGTGGCTGCGGCAGGGGCTGCGGCAGGGGCAGATGCTTCGCCTTCTGTCTTCCCAATGAAATGAAATCTTAATTAAAACAGTCTAAAACTTTGGCTAGCAGCCAGAGGTTGACAAGCCCCCGGCCTCCGCGCAACTTAACATATCAAAAGACACCTGTGGCTTTTGCTTTTTCCTCATACCTTTGTAAAAGACTTAAGCCTGGATTTGGACTGCCTTCGGGCAAGTATTTTGATTTTATTTTCTACCCAATGGACACACTCGTACATTAAACGAAGGATGGAGATCCTTTGGGCATTTTCTAGGGGAGTCACGCATTTGAAACTGATTTTTTTATGGCCGCAGATGCAGCGTATCCCACGGTTCAGGCGCCAGGAGCAACCCTTGAGTCCTGTAAACATTTACACATCATATTCAATATGTTTAAACCGCAGCTGATAAGGGTCCGAATGGGGGAAACCAGGCCTCTGGCAAGACTTTCTCTGTGTGTTTATCATGTGTGTGTGTGTTTTGTGATTGAATTTCATGTGCTTAATAGGTAGAAAATTCGACAACGCGCAGACAGAGAGAGCGGGAGGCAGCATCAAAGACAGAGCTTCCAGAGCCAGAGCCATTCGAATTGCGTGTCAGTCAGTCAAGCAGAAAAAATGCGCAAGCTTAAGGCTTAGACCCACACACAGATAGACAGATACACAGATGCACAGATACATCGCCAAATTGAAGAGATACTTTGTGGGAAAAGCCAAAAACTTAAGCCAAATCAATACTGCAGACAGTGGCCGTGGCAGAGGCAGCAGGCTGCGAGCTGAGACTATTCTCTGACAAGAAGGCGTAAAAGCCAAAGGTGTGCTGCAAGTCAATTAAGCGGCAAATGCTCGAAATATTAATTAAATTTTCATGCCAATGCCGCAAACTGTAAGCCAGATCGATGCTTGAAACGGCACGGCAGAGATGAGCGCGGATTTTGCGGGGAAAAGCAACGGGGGTCGCGTGCAAATACAACCTAATCTCTGACACTTGGAGGCTGCCACTGCCATGGCCACGCCCACGCATCGCCGGTAGCTGCCAATCAAATATATGCTTAAGGCCAAAGTTGAAATCAAAGCCGTTTGGGCACTGACTTGTTGTTAATGGAATTATGGCCCCGGCCAATGGCGCGTATACTTAATGTGTGTGCTTCCATCTAAACAGCACATACACTCGGAAAGGGGGACTGGTATGATTTTCCCCAGATAGGTGAGAAGGAAGACATCAAACGCTTTTAAAGAACTGGCTCTGGCTAGAAATACCAAAGCATCGAGAGAGACAAATCCTGACAAAAATTCCAAATGCTTTATCGGCATGTCAGGCATCGATTCTCGAAGGTAACATGAAGATAAAGATAAGATAAATTCCTTATCTGTGCTCCTTTCAAGACTATTTTAATTGAATGTCCAGTCTGGACAATGTTTAATCAAACTCCCTCGTAGCTGCACGACATTTTCAAAGACTTTTTCCGAAAGCCCGCAAGATGCAACATGATGCATATTAAGGCCAATGTGTGCGGAAGGCTTTTTAATTTAAGTGCACATGCACATGACAGGGAAGTACGGCAGACAACAACACCAGAATCATAAAAGATACATCTGAGGCAAGTGTGGGGGCGTGGCAGGAGAGTGCAGGAGTGTGCAGGAGGGGGGTTAACCACTGGCATTGTGTGTGCCGCGACAACGGCAGCGGCAACAACGGCAACAATAACAACAAATGATAATAATGCAACAATGAACCGCACAAGAAGATGATGAAAAGAATGGGGCATGCAGCGTGCAGCATGCAGTACGCAGCCAATGCCACTGCCACTGCTGGTGGTGCTGCAGCTGCTGGTTGAAGGCGGTTGTGGGGCAAGTCGACATTATATCTTGTTCGCTGCACACATTGTCAATTCGTTTTCGTTGTCGTTCCTACTGTTTTCCTGTTTTTTTTCTTCTTCGGTTGTGGCAACTTTTAAATAAATTTAAGTGCATTATACAACGAAAAATAAGTAATAGTGTGATGTCTGGGCAGAGGAGCAGAGAGAGCGGAAGAGGCAGCGACAGCGAAAGGGACAGGGAGAGGGAGAGTAATGCGATTAAATGCAACTCAGGCCCTGGTCCTGGTTCTGAGCCTGCCTTTGTCTCCATAATGCTGGCAAATCAGTTGTGTGTCGCAAGAAAAGCCGGCATTCATGGTGGCGCCACCACTCAAGATGCAGGAACAGCCTGGGCTTTTTTCTGTGTGTTGGGCACGTGGCATGTGGCATGCAATAATATGTTAATATTCGTTGGATGTGTGACAATAGCACAAGCCGGGAGTCGAGAGTCGAGAGTGCGGCAGGACATTAGCATTTTGGGAGGAGCTTAAGAAGGAGGCGCAGATACTCTTCCCTGCTACCGTTTCTGTTCCTCCTATAGTGGTTTCTGTTCCCTCTTTGAGTCCTGATCCTGCTCCCCACCTTCCTTTGATGTCTTCTGCGGCTTTTGTTCCAGCTCCAGCTGATATTGCTTCTGGTATATTTACTCTGGCTCCTTGCTGATGTTGCTCCTGCTCTTCCTGTCTCTTCGCTGGCATCGACATGTTTATTGCGTTTAATGTTTGCGTAAATTTTTGTCCGTACTTGTCGTTGTTTTCTCCCTGTGATTTATGATGCTAATGACACGCCGGCACGGCAGCCCGTGCTCTCGCTCCGCTCCTCATGCAAATGTTCAGCTCGGGCTTGCCCTGATGGTTATTAAATTATGGCAATTTGTATGCGTCGTCAACGGTTGGTGGAACGTACGCACGGATGGCTGGGAAGCTGAGAGCAGATACCCATGCACCCACTGCAGTGTTTATTTAAAACATGCTGCCAAACAATTTGCGTTAAGTATTTTTTTGGGGGAGCTGCTTTGGCATTGGGAATGGGCTTTGTGCGAAAGCCTTGGCGATTGGCAAAAATGCTATAAGAGCGTCGGCAACGAGAGGAAGTGCAAAATGAAAGAAACTGTTTCTTCCTTTTCCGCTTGCATTTCCAATGCACACAAGCACACACTTACACAAGCTATATCCCTCTGTGTGTGGGTGTGTGTGTGTGTGTGTGTGCAGTAAGCCATTCGAAAAATAACTTTTCAATTTCCGCAAAACCACAGAAAATATCAACTTTGCACAAAAATTTAATAAAACTTTTCGCATAAATAAAATTTGCATTAAATCAGCTGCAAGCGACAGGGCGGTGAGGGGGGACAGGAGGCGTGGCATATCGGCTTAGGAAAGGCGTGTGTGTGTGTGTGTGGGTGTGGGTGTGTTTGTGTTTGCAAAACGCATGTCGAGAAACTTAATTTGAAATATTTGAGTTTGCCATTTGGTCTGTGTGTGTGCGCTTCTTTCTTCCTCTTCTGAGGTTTGCATCGAAACTAATCGAGAAAGTTCGAAAATTGGAACCACTCCCCTGTCGTCGGTAGCCGCCACCACTCTCCCCTGTCGATGGGATGGGATGGGATGGGGTGGGATGGGATAGAAAGTGCATCATAAATAGCCAACAAAAAAGAAGTAATATATTCGGGCAGATACTCGTACTATTTCGATCGTCGTTTTCGATACTTTGTACCTGCGATTGGAATATCTTTGGAAACATATTTTTCTCAACGGGAAATTATTTTCTTATCGTTATACGAAGATTCCTCAGAGACCTGTGGATGCTCCAATTGTGCTTCCCTTAAAGCTTTAACTTCGCTTTAAAGGGCAGGCCAGACTCTTCCTGATTTTCAATTTATTTATTTTCAACATTCCGGCCATAAATTTGGTGAAGCGTACAGAGCTCGGTAAGGTTATAAATATAAATGGCCTGGACATTCATTTTATGCTTTCCATAATAATTCAGAAACTAGTGATTTGAGGACTAGGGCCATAGGGACAAACTGCCTACACACGCATAAGCCTGAACCCTAAAACCCTACCCCTCCCTCAGCCACCCCTCAGCGACCCCGAGGCAGCAGCTATAAAAAACCATTCAATGGCTGGGATGGAGGGTGGGTGGGGAGGAGGAGTGATTCCGAATGGGAAACAAGGGCAAAAACTGACATACATAAATAAATCCCATGGAATTATGTCTTGACAAAAGTGCGTTCTAGCGTGAAATACTGATTTTTTTTTTGATTTTTTTCGGTCAACAACCGCTCGCCGCTCCATCCTCTATATTTTGGATGTGGCTCTGATGTGTGACCAGGCGAGGAATGGTCAAAAATCGAAAATCGTTTTGGCCTAAGCGAAATGAAAACAGTTTTTACCGTTGACTGGGCCCCAGATATGATTCCCCGAAAGAGACAGAGTCCCAATCGCAGCCAGAAACCCGAAAGGAGAGTCGCAGTTGGAGCTGGATGACTAAGGATTCTCGCTGGCTTATTTCTCGGCCACATCATCATCGTCGGCTCCATGGATGGATGTCCTGCTCTTTGGAATGCGACAAATGGGACAACATTTCTTCGAGTGTGCAAACGATTTGCCACTTGAGTTATTTTATAAATACATATCCAGAAATCGTCATCAGAACTCGTACAATTGCTCTCGGGAAGGAGGTTATCTCTCTTTAATATTCAACTGGGGAACTGGGAGGTACGACGTCATCCCTTCTGATACCGACTTTCACGCTTATCTAAATAGCCACGTTAATGAATCTGACCGAAGAACAAAGCTAAAGCGGCTTAGGAGTTGGCCGGGCAAAACCTTTTAGTCTCTCGAATGGGGGAAAAGGGACGACACTAAATACTTGGTGTCTGGCTTACCTTTTTAAGGAACAAAACGGTCTTCCACAAGAAAAGAAGGAAGAAAATTCTTATTTTCCCCAACCACACCCCCAAATGTGTCGGATTATCCCCTTTTTGTATGTGGGTGTGTGGGGGTGTGTGTGTGTTTGGGCTTGCCTTTTTTTGCACCTTCTTTCGGCTACAGTTTTTCGTATTCCGGTTGGCCTTTTTCGCTTAGGCACAAAACCATTTCCTTATTGTTTTAATAAACATTTAAAATGTCTTGCTCTCGACTTACGGCTGTATACACACGAAACGTCAGCCACAACCAGCACAGCACAGCACAGCACCATCCTGCCCCCATTCTGTGGCAAGCGAAATTTTCTCGGGTTTGGGGTTTGGGTAAGGGAAGGGCTTGGGTCGATTCCAGCGAGAGATCCACATGGAAAAGTATGACAAAACCCTTTTAAACCACTTAAAAATTCTTCAACTTACTTTTGCTTTTCTTCATTCGCTTAATGAAGGTATTTCGCCTTTTTGGTTTTGTTGCTCAAAACTTTGGCCCTGTCCCACACCCACACCCACCCACCTACCATTACATCCCAAGCCAAGCCCCACTCATTTCCGCTTCGGCCATGGCCATGGTTCGGGGCTTGGAGGGACTATATCCAGCATTAAAGGATTCTGCGCCTTATCAAGTAATCAATATTTACCAAAGGCCCAGTCTCCGACTTACACAAGAAGTTTTTGGCCGCCAAATTGAATCTGCACGGCAAAATGTTCTTAAATTTTGTAGAAAGCCAGAACTTTTCCGCCATCCATGTCCATGAAAATTAATTAACTTATCCCAAAAGCGGAAGTTGTCATTTAGAAAATTTTCAAGTGAATTGTTCGTCGCGTGTCGCGGGAGACGACGCGACACAAAACTTTTGACTGTCCAGCAGAACAGCCTGAGAACTTTTAATCAAAGTGGAATTAATTTGCCAACAACTGGAACTGGATCTGGAACTGGAACTAGGAGTAGAACTAGGCATTGCCTCTGCTGCTGCTGCTGCTGCTATTCCAACTGTTTTGCTGGTTGTCACAGCGACAGTGCGGAAAATCCCTCAAGGCTCCTGCTTCTGCTATTAGCTGCCAATTTGCCATTCACCATTAATTAATTTCCCCCCTCCCCCCAACTACAATCGACTGCAAACAGTTTAGCCACACACACACACACACAAACACACAAAGAACTTTTGGTCGCACCAAATGTCGATTGGGGGTAGGGGGTAGGGGGACAAGCAGTAGTCAAACCCCAAGACGGTTGGCTTCCATTGTCGTCTGGCGGCTGCCGCTGCTTGACCCAATGCTTTTCCCCCAGTAAATTTCCAATTAGCTTACATATTCTCTGAGCCAAGTTTCGGGCCCGAATTGGGGGTTTCATAAATAGTTTGGCAAGTCGAAGTGGGTGCCATATTGCGGTCCTTAAACTGCCACTCGGGCAAGATGAATTGCCAAATGACTCAAAAGGTTTTTGAACTCCCGATTGTGATGTAATCAAGTCATTACGGTGGCTGGAGTTGGTGGTTGGAGTTGGAAGGATATACCTTTAAAGTGTGCTCTTCTGACTCCTGCCTTTCCATTCTCTGTTTTCTAAGCAATTTACCACCAAAATGATTGATAAAGTTAGCCAGGTTCAAAGACTGTCAAAGCAACAAAAACTGCTGCAACAAAAATGTCCATTGCAGAAAAGAAGAAAGTTTTTGTCTGGCCAGAAAAGTTCGCTTAACAAAACCGTCCTTCCTCACACGGAGCAAGAGGAAAACAGAGAAAGAGTAGAGCCCCATTTAAGCTGACCGCTTGCTAAGACAATTTTCATTGACACATGGAATTGCAGTTGCAATTGTGCAAAGGAATCCGGGGGAGCTGCAGCTGTGGCCAGTCCCTGAACAAGTCCTGAATGATGTGTCCTGCGGCGAACCATTCAACAACCACAAGCCGAGTGGTGCCAGTAGCAGCAAGTACAAAATAAGTACCGGGTTACTTAAAGCTAAAGTTATAGTATTTAAATAACATTTGTGCCCGACAGGGAGTCACAGGGGGAACTGCCCTCGTGGCGCACTTGACTGGGGGTCTGTGGCCCTGTTTGTAAGTGTTTGCCTGTGTGTGTGATTGTGTGTGTGTGTGTGTTGCAATCAACGATGCGTATCGCTTAAAAAATGTAAAATTTATAGTTTATGCAAATATGAAAAATGCAACTGGCAATGCATAAAAATGCGCACGCACGCAAACTGAGCGACAGCGACGTTGCAACGCGTTGCCTGGGCCCAAACGGGCGTACTCGAGCATACCCACACACGCGCACACACATATCACAGATACACACAGATACACACAGATGCACGCACACATTCAGACATTAAATTATAGCCAAAGTTGGGCGACAGCTGCGTAGTTTATCGCTGACGGGGCAGGCGCTCGAATGTTGACTTTTGCTCAAGTGGTTAAAATTAAAGGCGCCAGGCAAGCAGCAGCAATCAAGGACATACAAAGAGAAGCAATTCAGCGATTGGTTAATGGTCGGAAATCCTACCGATAATGGGGGGAAAGTTATGGTAAAAATCACTTCAGGAATACGATTTTGGACACGGCAGATAAATGCTTAATAGGAGGATATGTAGGATATGTAAATGGGAAATCCCTCTCTGAGAGCCCATAAAATACCCTTATGAAACATCAGTTATGTATGGTATTCACATATGTGTAGCATTTTCGCATCCATTAAGGCTATGGTAGATTGCCAATGCTCAAACTTTTCACTTATAGCTCTGGAAATCCCCTCTGCAGGCAGAGTCATTAGCCAAACAAGATCCCTGCTCCTGTGTGAGCTCTTCAAAAGTTTGCCCCTCTCCCAGAGTCTACTTCCGGCTTGGGAATAACCGTTTTTGAGCCGCTGCACGTCAACGCTGATTTCAAGCGTAGCACGTAGCACAGCCAGACCCAGAGAGCCCTGCACAAAGCAGAAGGAAAATTAATGAAAAGAAAAAAGGCGGAAGGGCCCGAGGTAGCTGGGTAGCAGGGTGGCAAGGCGGTATGTGCCTAGTTACAGTTACTGCCAGCCACAGACGCCGATTCCGATTCCGTTGCCGATGCCGTAGCCGACTCCGTTGCCATTTAAAGAACGTGCAATGAGCAGCTGCAACGTCTGCAGCTCGGCAAATGCCATTATTGCATAGCTATAGCATCGGTTCTGGTTCAGACTTGGGTGCGGGGCAAGGGAATCGGTCTGGCTCTGAGGTCTTATGGTGTGCCGCAAGTAAATTGCTATGAAACGCCCACCATGCCACCACCATGCTCTCCACACATTCCCGTTTACTCGACTAGAGAGAGAGAGAGTGTTCTGGTCGGGTTTGGGCTGGTCTGGTCTGGGTGCATGCAAGGAAGGACCTTCTGCCAGTTGCAATCATTTTGGCATGAATCACGTTTGATACGCACGAATTACCTTTTATGCGAAATTGAAATTATAATTTGTGCACGGCCTTGTAAATTGTACGTATGGCAAAAGGCACTCCCATCAACTTTCCTCCTGGCAGCGGCAGCTGGCACTTTCTTTCAAGTAAATCAAAAGGCAAGGAACAACTTTTCCGCCAGCGTCGCAATTGTTTTGCACTCTTCTCCTCTCCTCATTTTTATTTATTTTGTTTTTGCTGTGGCTGCTCCTGCTTTTCCTTAACACTTTCTGAGCTGTTTGTTTATACATTTTTGGTTGGCCTCTCTGCTGCCGCTGCTGCTGCTGCTGCAGTTGGCAGAGAGACTTAAGTAAGCGGCTTAGGCGGCTAGACAAACCCCCGCAAATGGCGTTGGGCTTTTAGCTAATTGCTCTCCATTTAATTTGGCTCGTTGCAGGAAGCGGAAACCGCCATCACTGCCATGAATGGGCAGTGGTTGGGCTCGCGCTCGATACGCACAAATTGGGCCACACGAAAGCCGCCGGCAACCAAGGCAGACAGTGAGTATACCCGTACATCACTGCCCCATCCATCCATCCATCCATACCATCCCATTGTCAACTCAATCCGCTTTGCCTTCGTGCCTCTTGCAGTGAACGCCAAGCCGCTGACCTTTGACGAGGTGTACAACCAGAGCAGCCCCACCAATTGCACTGTCTACTGTGGCGGCATCAACGGAGCCCTCTCTGGCTTCCTCAACGAGGAGATATTGCAGAAGACTTTCTCGCCCTATGGCACAATACAGGAGATACGCGTCTTCAAGGACAAAGGATATGCATTTGTTCGGTAAGTATTCTGATAAAAGGGCAGTACTTAATGATCAGGCAATCGTTCAGAGAAAAAGAAGAAACATTCGGGAAACCGTGTGGAAATCTAGTTTCCACAGCAATTGCCTATAGGCTAGGAATATTTGATGAAAATATGAATTCCCAGGAACGATTTATCTCAGGATAAAAAAAAGAATAGAGTAATTTTCAATAATTTGCTTGATTGTGTGTTCAAGACTACCCTACCCTTTTCCAGGGTATTAAAACCAAGAAGCAGCGGCAACCGTGTACTACATTAACCCTTTGTTCCCCACCATTTTGATTTCTCTACCTCGACCTCCTCCTCTACCTCCACCTCCATCTCCATCCCGACTTAAACCGACTCCTCTGTCGGTGTGCGTGTTCTGCGGTCTGCGGTGTCAGCGTCGCGTATTCCCATTGTCGTTTTCGCTGTCGCTGAGTGCACGCCATATCAATGTGTGGCATAGCCCCCGTGCCCAGCCGCAGCTCTTACCCGCACCCGCACCCGAGCCCCCAACCACCAACAGCAGACCCAATCCCGATCCCAGCCACCCGCCGTTAATAAATCAACAACACTTTTACACCCAACAACAGTAACAGCAACAGCAACAGCGACGAGGCAAATTTGAAGTTGCAAACAGAACAATGAACCGCAATAACAGCGACAACGATAGTACAAAAAAAAACGAAAAAAAAAAAACAGAGAAAAATGTCGGATAGCTTACTTTGGTCCACAAAACCCCCATATACCCTTTTTTCAGTCCAAAGACCAATCAAATTGTAGGCAGCTCTTCTGAGAGCCAGATTTTATTTGTTTCCAAGGACCTAAATTGATAGCAATTTGGGAATGAAATATATCTGAGATAGGATTCAATAAATTAGTTCTTCTCTTGGTTGGCAGCCATAAACGCATTCTTCTGATCAGAATCGTAATACCCTTTGGAAGGTTATAGCAACTGCATGGAGCGGGCAAAAAACAACAAAAAAATGCTGCCGAGGAGCTGGTTGAGATCGCAGCTGCCGTCACGAATGCTGATAGGGTTTTAATGGCAGCCGTTGGCCCACGACGAACCGAGTTCAACCCACCGCAACAAGAGAGCTGGCGGTAGGGAGGGAGGGAGGGAGGGTGCGAAGATAGTGCAGGGACGGGGGTGGTTGTAAGAGGGGGCGGTGCAACAGTCAAGGGAGCGAACGCATTGCAGTTTCTGGCTGGCCATGTCCATGGGCGCCTTTTGTGCCCTGCTCCAAAACTCATTTGTGTGTTGCAAAACGTGATGCAAAAAACCAGAGAAAGTGGACGAAAGAGATGGCTAGAGAGAGAGATAGAGAGAGACAGAGCGTGAAGGAGAGGGGGAGAGGCATTGTTTGGCATTTTGTAACATAATGAGCTCGGGGACTACAAGTGGACCCAGGCAGCAGCAGCAGCAGCAGCTGCATCAGAGTTGCCGTCGCAGTTGCTGCATCATTATAACCAATCCAGCAACAGCAGCAACCGCCATTGGAACCCGCAACAAAACAATTCCACAGACGCTTGTACCACTTTTACGCTGCTTTTGTTCTGCCAAACACCAACTTTCTGCTCCTTCTGCGGCTGCTGCTTCTGGGTTAAGCGGAAATTAAAGCAGGCCAATCTGCTAACTGCAACATTATCCTTATCCTTATCGCTCCCCACTATATGCATGTATACTCCAATTCGAATTCCGATTCCTATTTCAGTTTTTCTACCAAGGAGGCGGCCACCCATGCCATTGTGGCTGTCAACAACACGGAAATCAACCAGCAGCCGGTGAAGTGTGCGTGGGGCAAGGAGAGCGGCGATCCCAACCATATGTCGGCCATTGCCGGCCAGGCCCTGGCCCAGGGATTCCCCTTTGGCTCCGCCGCGGCTGCGGCAGCTGCAGCGGCTGCCTACGGGCAGCAGGTGGCCGGCTACTGGTATCCACCGGCACCCACATATCCCACTGCGGCCCCGGCCAGCGCTCTGCAGCCGGGCCAGTTCCTGCAGGGCATGCAGGGCTTCACCTACGGTCAATTCGCCGGCTATCAGCAGGCCGGATACATGGGGTGAGCACTGAGCACTGACTGCCACGTATTCCGTGCGGGGAGAGAGTCGTGGCATTGGGTAAACCCTTCTTCCAATATTCTTATTTCCAGAATGGGCGTGCAGCTGCCGGGAACCTGGCAGAGTGTGCCGGCACAGCCGCAGTTGGCGGGTGCCGCTGCTGGCGCGGCACCGCAGATCACCCAGAGCGTGGGCAGTGGCCTGCCACAGGCCACCGGAGTGGTGGCCTATCCCATGCAACAGTTTCAGGTCAGTCCGCAGGTGAGTGGGTCCTTGATGGCCAGATGATGGCTAACGATTGTGAATTGTGCTTGTGGCTCTCTTCCAGCTGGCGGAGGACGAGTGGCTGGCGCCTAGTTTGCTCGTGTAGCTGCCATGAGGCGTGGCCATGTATCCCACACAACAGCAGCAGCAGCAACAACAGCAGCAGCAGCAGCAACAGTTGCAGCAGCCACAAGAGCAGCAGCAGCAGCAGCAGCAACTGCCACTGTTGACCACGTCCGGCGAATATGTGAAGGAGCCACACTACCAGCAGCACCACCAACTGCAACTGCAACAACCACCACAGAACCACCATCACCAGCAGCAGCACCACCACCACCAGCAGCAGCCACACTATGTCCCCCAACTGTACTATCCCTCTCCCTGGGTGCAACAGCAGCAACAGCAGCAGCAGCAGCAGGTACAGAACAACGAGCCACAACCACCAGCAGGAGGGGGCATAAACCAAGTGACCCAAGTCTACGGGTTGCCAGAAGTCTAAAAAGATTGCAATTTTGCTCATGGCTGATTCGAAAAGGATTGCCACAGATATATCCATGAGAATACATAATTCAAATGCAATCTAAAACGAGAAAGAGAAAATCTAACCAAATTGTTGATGGCTGCATAGATTAGGCATTCAAAAAGGAAAAACAGAAGACAGAAGACAGGCGGCCAGAAAGTGCAATAGTCGTAATTAAAATTGATCTAATCAAAGAAACAGAAAACCAAAAAATACAGAAAAATACAAAGTTATGAATGTGTGTTATTTGTGTCTATTTTTGATGGAGCTACCACCCAACCATTCACGGAAAAATGGTGGGCGGCCCATCCAGTAAAGAAAAACAAACTCTAAATGTATTTTAGTAGGGTATAGAAAGGAAACACATAGAAGTACATATGTAGGTATGTACATATATACCAGAGTAAGAATAGAGTGGGTGCTACATATATAACGGAGGTGGTTATGATTATTTACCAAAGGCTTGCTGTCTACGAATTACGTTTCAAAATGCAAAAAACAAAACAAAATAACAGAATACCTACGATCTAAGTGTACTTTAAGCTGAAGGAAACACACATCTAGTCTATAGAGGGAGGAACGGAACGGGAGATCTTTGAGAGCAGAGTTATGTTGACTGAAAATGAATTTTTGAATATTGGTCCTACCTTAAATGTTTCCCGACAATTGCCATGACTTTGCCCACACAATATTGATTTCATTCCCAAGATCACTCCGATTGATGTGCATAGCATAAGGTTAAGGCAAGTAGTCGTATAGCCGGTGGGAGGGGGCAAGTCGAATGTTCCACCGCCACTAGCTTCGATCCGTTGATTCACAATTTATGAGTGTTTATCCAGCAGCATTACCTAGAGAAAAATATCAAGATATATTTAACTGAGTTAAGCACACACCCACACCCGTACACACACCACAAAGCGAGTAGTATAATTGCACCGAATACATACGACATACATACATACATACATACATACATATAGAGGAGGGCGAGAGGCAGAGATAAATAGATACAGATACTCCTAACCGATGATATCCATAGAACAGAGGCTACCACACAGCAGCAGCACACACACTCATAAGGTATTCAGATAAGAGATATTCATAATGTATCTGTGTTTGTGTATCGTGTAAATGTATTAAGAGAACCTACTATAAGACAGAGGCAGTCAGAGAGCAAATCTAGCGAAATATTTAGAGAAAAAAAAAGAAAAAGTAAAAGAAAGAGAGAAATAAGAGAAGAAAACGTGTAGCAAAAGCAAAATACAAAATTTAGTCAATGTTTAGTTAAGGATCATCGTAAGTGTAACTGTAAAACTATACACTAAATGTAAACCTAAACACAATTATTTATGGTATTTACAAAGGCAAACCAAGCATGAAAAACCAAAAACTAAAAACCAAAAACCACAAAAGAAAAAACCCAAAACGAATACAAATTGTAAACTATTTTTTACATACCAAAGAAACTAAAACCAAACGAAAATGAAAACGTTTCAGATGATAGAAGAATATAAATCAAAAATTAGAACACTTTCAATTGGATGGATAGGATGGTAGGGTCTGATTTCTATAAGTTGTGATGAGAGAGCAAATCGAGATGCTGAGGACAAAGGAAACTGATTTATTTTTTCAACTTGGCGAAATGGTGTTTTTTTGAAAGCCAACGACAAACTGTGTTTCGGCGCATGCATCACTTTACATATATACAAATCTATATATATACAACCATATATATATATGCTATATGCTATATATATATATATATACATAAATGTTATTTGAGCAGACAAGAAAACTGTGTGCAAGAGCAAGCTATGCATGAAAATATGATTAAAAAAAAAACGAAATTTATAAAAAGAAATATGTATGATGGAAAAAAGTCAAATAAATTGTAGCTGAACATATGTTGGAAATGTTGGAAAATTATGGTAACAATTATGGAAAACAAAAACGAAGTAAAGAGAGGCAGAATCAGTAATACCCTATGATATACATATACTAGCATAATTATATTTAATTATGTATACATAGTTACGGTGTAAGCTAAAGGAATACAATTAAATGATTCAATGTTGTGTATGTACATATAAATATATATATATATAAATCCGTATATAAATAATGACAAGAATTCAATGTACGCATTAACAAAGGAAACAAACTAAAAAGACAACTGTATTAATACGAGTATTTGCAAAAAAATGTAAAAACAAAAACACACAAAAAGCAAAGCTGCAGGGGAGCATCAGTTCCCGCCACGACATATGTCTAGATCATTATAGCGGAATCAGCTCCAGCCCCATCCGAATTCGAACCCATACACAGCTCATACAGAATCAAGCAGATTACAGCTATATAATTGCATTTGCGAGAGCAGCAGGAAAAAATCGAGCAGAGGGAAAAAACGAGGAAACGTGTGCAACAAAATCCCATAATTATGTTAAGCGCCTATCAAAAGCCTATCCAATTCAATCAAACCCGAACAAAGCCCCCGGAACAAACTCACACACCAATCGTCACATACTCACAGCTATATGCTATACACACACACACACACACACACACACACACACACTCATACAAAGAATGAACAAACACATACATAGAAGCAAACACGTTAATATATGCATAGAAGAAGGCGCTGCAGCGGCCTGAAAGCGATTGCAGTCGAGCCAGAGAGAAATAATCAAATAAAATGGAAAAATGTTAATCAAAAAAACGAAAAATGACATTAAAAAACAATTACCTCAGTGTTTTTTTTAATGGGTTACTTTACAAAATGGTTTCAGGCGTGAAAGGAATTTAGCAGTCAAAGGACTATTGATAAATATTTATTCAATTGATTCCTGCGTCGCTTCTGCAAGTTTTTTAACACCTTTGGGATATCCGCAACATTCCAGATAATTACGAGTTTTTTCTTCCCAACAGCATCCAAAGCAGAACCCTAGACCCAAGAGCACCTAAATACTCGTTGAAGGCAGCATCGATCAATGAAAAAATCGATGCTTACCATTAGCTAAGCGCTATTAGTGTTTGTTTGATTTTTAATACCAACAACTATTTTTCCTCAGCTTCTCTTGAACTGAACTCGGTTTCCCTACGAAAAAAGAAGCAAAAAACCTCATGCCAGTCACGTAAAATCCAAAAATGTCCCCCATTTATGCGAGTGCACCTTTACAGCTGGTTCGTACGAGTGGCGAAAAACGTAGCTGGCATTGGGCCTCATTGAACAACGGGAACTGTACAATTTCAATATTTTACTGCACTTTGCACCCTTTGCTGCCGGTCGCTACAATGCTGTCTCTCTCTCTGGGCGATATCCTGTCCCGACCCTGGTACTGTGTACTGCGTGAATACCTGCCGAATCGAGGGGTCCCTTCTGAGCACCAACCTGACGTCCTGCCTGAATGGCAATCATGATGGTCCTGCCTGCCTGCCTGCCATGGCCACAAACCTGTTTAATATGCGCGCACAAAATGGCACAGCAACGAAATATAAATAAAGCAAATAGGGCCAGGGCCAGTGCCGCTACCAGTCCCGATCCGGTCCCTGTAAATGCATAAAGTGCACATGTTACTCATACGCCCGGCTGGTCGCACAGAAATCCCATTGCATGGGGGCGGTTCACATTTTTGGGGCACGAATACAGGAATCCATGAATCACACGGAAATCGTTGATGGAACTTTCGGACCACTATACCAGAAGTGATCCCTATTCTCCGGGTGAGAGTCTGACATAACCAGTGGGTACTTCTTGTACCCTTGACTTGATGGACAGGTAAGGGCTCATACCTGACTAGCCTTATGAGTTCTTTTTTGGTGGATAATGTCTTATATGTACTCTAAAATATTTCGCAATAAAAACTAAGCATAAAAAAATCCACTGCATTCGTTTCTTCTTTATTTTTTTGTTTGTTTTTTGTCCGTTTTCCGTGCATTAAAAGCGTAAAAGGACAACTGCAGAAGTGCACCTAAGTTCCTAAATATAAAAAACCGGATTCAGACCCAGCCATTCAGAGTTTTCATGTAGATTATTTTGGGCAGGATCTTCGTCCCCTTAGCCAGCCAGAGGGACCTTAACGATGACTGCAGGCGTACGCCAGGTACTCCATCTCCTGCTCCATTCCTCCCACCTACCAAAAGGAGGAATCCCAATTCACCTTCCACCTTTTTATGCTCTTTTAATAGCACTTGTTTAGCAAGCAAACAACGCCGGCAACTTAAAAATAAAAAAAAAACTCCTTTCTTTCCGCACGCAGCCCCCAGGAGCTAAAAATTTTTATAGCAAAAGTTTGAGTGTTTGTCTGTTTTATTAACCGTGCCTGGCTCCATGACTCCGTGGCGCTGCATGGCTTGCAGCTGGCAGCGGAAGGCGATAGCTGGGAAGTACATCCAAGTCGGAGCCCAAGTTTCTTTCTTTCTTGCCTTATTCATAACAGACACACATGTGGAAGCCACACAAGGATGCAACTGCTGCTGCTGCTGCCGCACAACTTTTGCCAACATTTTTATGTCTGTTTGGTTTTGGTCCAAGAGACCGCCTTCATCGGCGTCGGCTGCTGCATTAATTGATAGTGCTGCTCCTGGTCTCTCCCTCTTAAATAATCTTCCAACCATGTTTGATGCGCTCCCGATGCGTTCCGAAGAGTCGGTTGCCATTAAGCTTCAGCATCAGCACCACAACTTGCACCACCATCACTCCAGCCACTGCCACTGCTGGTGCTACTGCTGGTGGTGCCACTGTCACCGCCGCCACAACGACAAACAACGCCGACAAAATCTCGTTTTCAGAGAGCAAACGCTAATGACAAAATGCTAAAATTTGCCCAAAATGTTTGCCGTTATCCAACACTTGCACTGTGCTGGGAATAGGGGGTTGGGGGTGTGAGGTGTTCCGAGTCTGGGAACGCGGCCAAAAACCGCACAAAAGCGAGGCATCCATTAATTTTCGCACAACCGCAAAATTCAAAATTGTTTATAAAGCTACGCAGGATGCGACGGCATCGGTGACACGTGCGCCCGTCTCTTGCAGTCCCGCTCTTCAAAGCTTACCAGAAACAGTGGCCTTCCCTCTCTCTCTCCCCTTAGAGCTTACCTTACCTTACCGTACCTTACCCTCTACTTCATCTATGGTGGTTCCAGCAAATTGAAATGAATTTTAACGAGTCAAAGCGAAAAGTGTCAGTGGGTAAAGGACCCTCTCTACCCTGCTTGTATCCAGTATCCCGTTACCTATCCCTAACCCGCTCTTTCTATTTATCCTTGCCATCTCCTCTCCCTCTATTCCGGGGTCCACTACGGACAGGGATTGGTACTGCGACTGGGGCGGGGATTGGAATTGGGGCTACTAAATTATACGCCGTGGCTAGAGCTAGAGGCTGCGATGCGTGGGCCAAGTTTTTAGCGCGATATCCACGAAGCTTCCTCTGAAATTGCGAACAAATTACGCAGAAAACTATTATCGTTAGGAGCATATGTGACGCCGTTAGATAGAAAGCCAAAAGGCCCGGACTAGCGTACACCTAAACTCGTTCTATCACTAGCAGCCCCGACAGCTGCAGCAGCAGCATCGACACCACCCGATCCCAATCCCCACCCCATTCCCACCCAACCACCAGCCAGCATGGCAAATGACTATGACAACGACGCTTGAGTACCTAAATGCCGCTCCAGGATCCTGTCCTGTGCTGTCCTGCCTGTCGCACATTCTCTCTTTTTGGCACACACTCTGCATGCGGTGCTTGTCTATTTAACTCTGTTGCTGGCTGGGATGTGGATGTGGATGTGAACGAGTTTTCTGGTGGCGCCTGCTGCCTAGTGGCTGGTTGGTATGGGGTAATGCTGGTGACATTGGTTAGTGCATATGCAATAACCACCAGGACCACCATTGGAGCCGTCACAAATGGAGAAGCTCGCTTATTGTCTGCTTTTGTCTGGCACCAGCCAACCCATACACACACACACACACTACACACACACACACACACACACACACATCCAAACGCACGCAACGTAAAATCCTAGTCCAGACCCGGGGACCTGCGGACCTCACCCGGACCCAAACGATTCTCCGCTCTCGTTCGTTAAAATTGCGTTGCCATGTTAATGTTGTTAGTTGATTTCAGTTTTGGCTTTCAAAAGCCGCCAGCGCTGCAGCGCTGTGACCCATCCACTCCACCCCCGGGGCAGGCGGCACCCCCGGGGCAGGGACAATGGGGTCAGGGCTGGATTTCAGGTGATGCCAGCAACCGGCAAAGAGCATTGCCAAAATAGTTAAATACACTCCCCGCCCACCAATACCAACAAAGGCGCTGCACAATGGGGCACGCCGCAGCAGGAGATGCTCCCAGAGATGCACCCCAGCTCCGCCCAGTCTGCCCCTCCCTTCTGTGCTGTGTTTACGCCTTTGAGTTATGAGCCACATTCTGTTTTTGGGGCAGCAGCAGCAGCAGCACCCACTTTTAATGGTAATAAAAACTAAAGCTGCTTTTGAGCGGTCATGAATTCGTTGCCGCTACGCTACGGCTCCACATCTGCCTCTGGCGGCTGTTGTCCATCCGGCGGTGCGACAAAATGGCCGCCGTGCGCAACGGAAGTGCACTAAACTAAACTAAGCCAAATTAATTGCCAGATGTGGTTTAATGTGCCAAACCAAACTCTGATTGCGCATCCAGATATGGCACCAACGAGTACCATTTGCATTTTGAATGGCTCTGGCATGCCACTGCCACTGCCACTCCCGCTGCCCCAAGAATAGATGGATTCGGTATTAGCCTTATGTCGGAGATAATTGGGAAAGGTGAGGTATTTAAGGTGAGCCCCTAACATGATTTATCAGCCAAGGAATAGATTATTACTTTACCAGAATTCATCGATAGAATCCAGCTCGAGAAATGCCTTCCCTATTGATTGTCTGTGAACATTTTTTGGGCCAAGCCTAGATCCATATAGCAGGAGGAAAAAAATGGTTTTCATTTAAATTCTTTGAGGGAATTGATTGAGAAAAATGAGAAATTTAATTCTAGACCACATTGCAGAGGAACTCTACTTTCGTAAACTGCCATAAAACCGGCCAAGCAACGCACACACATACACATACACTCACACATACACAGCTCTAGCCTGTAGCCTGTAGCCAGTAGCCTGAGGCCCCCAAAAAACCAACAGAGAGAACAAAACAGAACGAAAAGAGGTAAAATTAATGGTTCTGACAAGGAATTTTAATAAAAATGCTTGTGTCGGGTGAAAGCAAGAGGTGAAAAACTGGCCAGATGCACAGACTCTCTGCTAATGCTGAACTGCACTCTGGAGCTCCTGCTGCTGCACTGCTCCTGCACTGCTCCTGCCGCTGCTGCCGCTGTCATAATGCTGCAATTGTTCATTATCCACTAATGAACAAAAAGTGTGTGAAAATCTCACTGACAAAAACCTAAATGAAGAAAATGCCGCACAGAGCACACGGAGATGAAAAAGGAGCAACGAATGACAACTCTCGGGTAGAGCAGTATGCCACCAGTATGGAATGGAGCGGAGTCAGAAGAGGGGGTAGAGGGAGTAGAGTGGAGAGTCCTGGAACACGTTGCTCTGTCAGCAAGCAAAGAGTCAGTGCCGGATCCGACTTTAATTTGCGCCGCTTCTGTGCACGTTTTCTTATTTGCTATCCGGAATCGAGGGCAAGGGCCGGCCGGTGGAATCAGTGGGTTCCCGGTCTCCCAGGGCTCTCGGGCAGACGTTGCTTTGAGTGCATTACGTGGAATTTTTGAAGCACTTAAGCTGCGCCATAAAATGCTGCTGCTGCTGCTGCTGCTGCCGCTGCTACTGGAAGCTGCCTCCTTTCTGCTTTCACATGTGACAGTTGCAGTTGCTGCCCCAGACTCGGGGACTGACTCAGGGACTCTGGTTCTCCGCGTTTGGTCCTTGGTCCTCCTCGGTGAGTCGCCTGGCGCTTTTGTCTGCGGCGTTTTTGTTCGTGCGGCATTTTCTAATGACAATTGTTTTGCAATATAAATTGCACAAGTGCGCAATATTTGCCTTTGTTTATGCGAAAACTTCAGCATTGCCTCGACTGCGACTCCGCCTCGACTCGACTCGGCTCGGTTCGACTCATGCGCCTGACACCTGCCCACCTAAAAAAACAAAAAATTATATAAGTACTCGTATATCTGAACGCAAGGCCCAAGCAGCACCAGAAGCAACCATTTGTCTCGCCTTGCACGTCTCGGTCTCCGTGCCAGCCTTCATCTCTGGCTGTCTCTTTCTCTTTCCCTCCACCCTGCTTCTCCTCCTGCACAGACTGAACTGTATCATTGGCTGTCTCTTTCAGAAGCTTCGGAGGCCGAGGCTCTGCCATTTCTTGTTTCATTATGGCCAAGGCGAGATGCCCGACAGCCAAAAGCAGCAGTTGCATCCAATGGCTTTTGTTCGGGTCGTGATATTTGCTAAATTAAATGACGTGAGCCATGAATTACGTTTTCCTCCCCAGAACGGCAAAGACCAAAGGCACACACATGTACACAGACTTATGGAAACGCCTATGAAAATGATGGCACATTGATCTCGTTGAATCAAAATATATAGCCTTGGAATTGAAAGTCACCTTAATTACGTGATCTTTATACTAAAAGACATTCCTGAAATCACAATATTTGTGGAGAAATTCGTTAAAATATAATTATTATTATATATTTATTCTACTAATAATAAAATTCCTTATTTCTTTAATTATTCAGGCTTGTGATCTTTCAGAGAGAGTGGCTGCTTTTCCTACTGTTCCTACTGTCGAAAATACTCGTGAAACATGGGGGACGACTGACATTGAGATGGGGTTGACTTCTTGGTGGGTTGCATGTTCAGGGGTGACGAATTCATCCCTATTTGCATATCATTTTGCACGTTAACGGTGGATGCGTTTGCCACAAACATGCACATACTTGTCCGGGCGGTGCGTGCATGTTCCTGCGGCTCAGCGCCAGTTGGCAGGACTCTGTCCGAGTGCCAGCCACTGCTTTTAAAATGCTCGCGAGGCCCGGCCCCCGGCTCCCGGCCCCCTGCCCCAAAAACCCGCGCTGCAAATATGTAACATTCTGCTAATGTAAATTTATTGTTGAGCAAAAAGTAGGGGAGCAAAAGAAGGCCGAAAGCTCCATGCGGGTCAACGCGGTAACCGCAGCGGTTCCCATGGCCATGGCCCCCGGAACCCCAGCCCCCAAGCCCCCAACCTGGCAAGTGCAGTGGCGTACAATAAATCTAATTTGCGTCGCATTTAATGACTTTGTCCAGGCCCCGGCTTCAGCCTCAGCTTTTCCAGCATCAGAAAATAGTGGGCGCCGCCAAAGCCCGGCCCCTAACGAGGCACTCTCGGCCCGTGTCGCGGGCAAGAGCAGAAGCAGAGACCAGACCAGGCCAGAGACTGCCCCAGAGTAGCGATGACATTTAAGCCGTTGTTGCCCGGGCAATTTGAGGCAGCCATATTTTTAGGTAACGGCGCCAAGTGCCTCATAAAGTAATTAAAAGCGTTAATTAGAATTATGTGACAAAGTTAATGCGCAAATTGTAAATTAAACAATGCGCGAAAAATCCCCCATCCTCATTGCTGGGACGGGCGCGGGCGGTTTGGTTCGCCTTTGAGGTTTCAACGAACTATGACGAGATGGTGGGGGGTTGCTTTCTGTATCTTTGAGACACCACGCCACACCACTCCACACTCCAGACCCCACTAAGCTAATCATATCAAACAGATCTCATGCCGCTCTTTCATCATTTCGCAATCAAAAGCAAATTGCTGACTAAGCAAAAAAGAAAGGGCATTTTCAATAAATTGTCGCTCATCTGACAAATGGATGTTTGACAGGAGTGTCGTCCCTCACACACACACACACACACTCATGACGAGTATTTATCAACATTTACATATGGAAAAAAAGTAAAGTGTGCAAGAATAACAACAGGGGGACAGAGACATGAACCAACTAATAGCCCTGGGTCCTATACTACGTTCCGAGCCACGTTGATGAGGGGCATGAGTCTGTGAAACATTTGTTGCGCCGTGATTTGGCTGATTTATGCGCTTTGATAAGTACTTCTCCGACCCCACAACTCCTTCACCAGCTTCCAGGCACAGCCGCATCGAACTCCCGACAATTCATCCAATCCACCTCCATCTCCTCCAGGATACAGCCTGATAATCGAGGCCACACAGCACACACGCTCTTCAGGGGAGGAGGGAAGCCCCCTCCTCCTCATTGGCCCAATAAAATGCATGAAACGGCTTTTTCTCCCCCAGATAAATTTATGGCAAGGCACGCAGCAAAGTCTCTTACAATGGGAAGGGGAGAGAATGACGGGCAGGGAGGGTGAGGCGCCAGTCCAACAGCAATTTGCATATTTGATGCTATCCTCCTCTTGCTCTGTACTTTAATATTTTCTGAATGCGCCGGCATTTTGATTTACAATCCACCGAGCAAATATCCTCGGAAATTTTTAAATATTTCAAATGAATTCTGGCTATTGGCTACAGCTACCCCAGCTAAGCGCCCCCTAATTTGGCTGAAAAAGCAGCAGCCGTGCAAGCATTTTCGAGTCACTCACTCAGGCAGATTCCCTCAGTCTGTCAGTCCCTCAGCCTTTCAAGCACTCTCTGAGCAGCCCCTCTGTCCCGTCCGACAAGCAGAGGCATTCATTCATTTCATTTGATTTCATTTCGGATACGCATTTCATGCGAAATGATTTATTAAAATTCCACAAAGATCTACAACGGCACAGCTTCAATGGCATTAATAATGGAAATGCCTTTCGGCTCTGGCTCTCGCTCTGTCTCTGACCTCTCCCCCTGCTTTCAAGGATTGTTTTTGTGTCCCCCATAAGTATGCAACAGTTTGGCATTTGGCTTTAAAATATTTAGGCCCCTCTTTCGCATGCATGCATTCATGCTAAGCTTTGCCAGCAATTGACCTCGGTCAAACATAACCAAAATAAGGAGGGAAAGCTGAAAAAACCAGAGCTAGCCTCTCAAAGCAGAAAGCAAAAGCCAAATACATTTGCTTTTGGCCGAAATTATTCAAGTCAAACGGAGGAGACTCACACACACACACACACACACACAGAGCACAGGTTATGGTATAAAATATGCAACAGGCCAGCCCGAAAACAGCATCAAAGCTGGGGAAAATTCTTAACCAGTTCGATTTCTAAGTCTCTCTCTCTCTCTCTCTCTTTCTTGTAGTTCCACATGAAATGATGTTGCTCACATCACGTTGCGGTCAGTCGGGGGAGGGTCGAGGCTTGATTTAACTCTCCCATGAAACCAGACTGAATCTTTAATGAGAACCTCTGCAAAACTGGTGGTCGATGGTCAATGGTCACTCCTCCAGCCCTGGTCAATGGCCACATCCTGTTCTGTTCTGTTGTCATTGTTGTGGCTGCACTTTTGTTGGTGTTGGTGTTGGTGTTGGGGTGTTCCCCACGAACCACTGTAGTAGTGCTTCGACTACGAGTACTCGCATCGCCATAGAATTTATTTTGTCCTGGGGCTCTTACGTTCAATTTTGCTTGAGAGAATGCATTAATTGTTTTGTTTGGAAGCAGTTAACCGAAAATTGCAGGTTAATTGTTTGGAAACCGAAGCCGCACACACAAAAACAAAAGCCGTACAATACTCGCACGTATGTATATGTATCGAAGGATGCAGGATTCTGAGGAGAGCTCAAAGTGGAATCTTTCTATTTGCATAAAATGGATTACATGCTGGAAAATTTAAATGATTGGCCAGACCAGTAACAAATTTGGTGCAAGCGCAGGCAAATAGATGGATAATTGCCATTATCCGATCCGATTTTATGGTTCCCCTGTATCCATATCGAGGTCATGCAATTTATGGTTTGAATTTGCGTTATTTTTTATCGAATTTCCCTTTTTTCCCTATAAATATTTGTATGCAATTTCCATACTCATTAATGGAGGGCAGCAGTTCCAGGGATTTCAGCACAGCATTCCAAACACAATTAGCCATGGCCTTCCCGTCCTGGGAAGGATATCAAATGGTCTTTCATTGAATTAGTCGGCTCGTAATTATATCAATAAATTTGATAAAATAGAAAGCTTGCTGACAAGGCCTTGGCTCGTGTTGTGTACTTTTAGTTCTCGTTCTCTCAAAGCGACAGATATTTATTTGGCATTTAACAAATATTCCATTTGCATAAACTAAATGAATTTAAATAAACTTCATTTCATTCGCGTTGCGTTGCATTGTCTGCTTTTTCGATTTCCGAAAAGTAAAATACTTTGTTCTAATGAATGACAAAGGACATAATTGAACACAATACGAATAACTAATCCATCGAAATTTAAATTGTTTTCTGCATTCCATTGTCGATTTTTGGGTTTTCAATTAATTAAGTTTCTAATCGAAATTTACTTGCATGCAAATTCCATTAACAAGGCAATCAAATAATGTCTACAATTCGAGTATCCCATGCAAATACAATATGACAAAATGAAAACCAATTTGCAAATGCAATTTTTCAATTGCAGAAGACGAAAACCAAAAAAATTGAAGAGCTCAAAAGGGAATCGCATATTGGCTTACAAAACAAAACACACACTCGTAACATATAGAAAGACGAGTATAATGCTGAATGATGCCAGCTGACGCTACACAGGGACACACAGTCAGAGTCCCTGTGCCCTTCCTTGTCTGTTTTGGTGTCTGCTGTACTTTATTACACTAGCACACGGGGCGCAGCAGCAACACAGCAACAGCAACAACAGTAACAAATGCCACTAATAACACCAATGCAGCAGCACAGACAAAAACAATAAATAAATAAAAAGATGGCATGGCTTTGTCATTGCCGCTGCCTCGCCTCATACGGATGCTGACTCTCTGATGCTGATGCTGATGCTGAAACGGAGGCTGCTTCACACTGCCGTTGCTGCTGATGCTCGCAAAACCGCAACGGTCCCATGCACACACACAAACACACACAGCAATAGGCAAAGAGACACTCGAAAAAAAAGTGCTACAAAAGTCTACGAAAAATTGTTAAAGTTTAAACATAATACGTATTTTTCTAATAGCGCAGAAATGCCATAATGAGTCCTAACATTCACTTCAATAAAATGTAAAAGCCGCAATGAGTTTTCTTCAGGACACTCTAATGAAATAGCAGTAAAACTCCAGTAAAATCTTCAAAAATGACTCAATCCTTGTGCCAACATGAAGAAAATATCGGGACGACCTCGACGATGAGGTACAACTTTTTTTTTTAAAATAGAAAAACATACAATGACCAGCGTTAAAATATTTCCATAAAATAAGACGAAAATATTTTGTATTCGTACTGGAAAAGGCAGGAGCTGTGCGAAGACTTATACTTCGATGAAAGAAATCCAATGATCTTGGTAGATTTTTTTCGAGTGTACTAGCACATCCCATGGCCGACATTGATGTTAAAAAAACACAACACAAACATACCAGAGGGATGGGAGTACATTTTTGCGCTTTTATTTGTTGTGCACAATACGAGTATCTGTATGTGAGTGTAATATTTTCATTTTTCGTTGCTTTTGTCCCCGCCACCAATGAAAATTCCCAGAAATTTGTCTTCACACGCCTGTCAAACCGTTGCACCGCTGTCATCTATTTGCTAGGCTTAACCCGAAACCCCAAAACCCACACCCAGAGCCTGTTCGAGGTCCACTTAGTTGGCATGCGCGACCACAGACCAAAACTCATGTACGTGGACACAACAAATTTCTCTCCGTCTACCTCGGTAACTGGCCCTATCCCAGTCCCTATCCCTATCCGTATCCCCATCCCAGCCTCTGTTCTGTCGCAGTTCTGAATTTTTACAAAGTTTGCACTTTTTGTTGTTGCGGGATGCAGGGCTTTGAGGATGATGGGGTTGTATTTGTTCTGCCCGCTGGACATTTGGGTTCCATTTGGTCCAGCTCCAGTTTCATTTTGTTTGCTGTTGGCCGCTGCACGATTAAAATGTGCTCCACAAAGGAATTATTTAATACACGTTTCACCTTTTTGCCCAAAGATTTTTATTTGCACGGTGTCGCATCTGGCCTCCGCATGAGTCAGTCTCTCCGCTCCACTCTTTCACTCCTTCGTGTGTGCTTGTGTGTGTGTATGTGTGTGTTAGCCAGAGTGTTTGTGTGAGACCAGTGTGCCTCAAGCAAATAGCGTGTTGGTTACACATTTGTGTGCCCGTTTTCGGCTCTGCACAAATATTTGAGTGGAGCCGAGAATCGCGCTTCCATTACAACATTTGCAGCAGCTGAAAATATAACGTATACGCAGCATTAGCATGCATACCTGTCTGTCTCCCTTTCTGTTGCTGTCTGTCTGCCTATCTGTGTATTTTCTGTAGGTGTGCGTGTGTGTGTGTGTGTTGAACGCTTAATGCTCGACAGCGTGCATGACTTTGATATAGGCAAACTTTTGGCCCATTACAATAAATGCAAATGCTAGGCAAGCACAGGCCTCTGCCTCTGCCTCTGTCTCTGCTGATGCCTCTGCAGATGCCACACAAGAGTTACCACCAGCAAGCCATAAAAATACTTTCGCACATAGACATAAAGTGTATTTATTCAGCTTGCTGAAAATCCCACAGATAATAATTTAATTTACGCATACCCAGAGATGTGCCATAAAAATCAACAGAGTTTGCCGAAAGCGATATGTCTGTCTGCCGACATTTCATGGCGCCCCGATAAGCAGGCAATGCCAGAACAGGTGCAGGTGAACCACTCGGCGGCGGAGGCAGATGGAGAGGGAGCGGGAGATAAACCCCATAAAATTAGTCAAAGAATGTAAAAAGAAATCACAACACATCACATTCAGCCTTCAACTACATAAAAAGTAATGCCCTGCCATTCAGACCTGCACTGCAGCCTCCTATCTTTATTTACTTATGAGCATTGCCATTTATAGATTTTCCACTTACAATTATATAAATATAATACGGCGTTTATCGCCCCCCACCACACAGATTCACACACACATTTGCTTAAAAGGATGGCCCATGTGCTCGTCGGGTATCATAATCATCTATTAGCATGGAAAATCAGTGTATACCAAATGCTTATTGGCAGGCACAGGGCTAGGGCCTCCATCTTTGGACCACGGGCCACGGGGCTAAAGTGCAGCATCATTTCCGTTACATATAAATACACTTTTCTGCTTCAATTGCCGGGGCTGTGGCTGTGGCTGTGTTGGCCATGGCCCGGCATCGATATCGGCATCTTCCGCACGGCAGTCAACAGTCAACGAGCGCAATTTAAACTTGTTACGTGCTCTCAGCCTCGTCATGTTCAACGTAATGAAATGTGGAGCACACACACTCTTCTCTATGTCTTGCCACACTCTCGCACACTCTCACACACTCTCACACGTGTGTGCTCGTACTCGTATCTGTGTGTAGCCAGAGAGCTAGTCAGACACGGTAGCATTTTTCTGCCTGATTTGAAGATGCTGCCAGAGCTGCCCATCGAAGCGTGTCCTTTTATTACTATCCAAAGAACGGCAGCGTCATGCCGACATCAGAGTCCTTGTTGTGCTCGTGTTCGTGTGTGTGTGTGTGTGTGTCTGTGTGTGTTTATCTCATGTTCGAAATTATGAATCTCCACTCACGGGAGACTCTTGGGCATTTCATTGCCTAGAAATCGGTTTGTCTCACTCAGTCATCGGAGATGATGAGCGTTCTGCCATTGATGACTTGACGCCCATAAAAATCTTTAATGGTTTTCCATTTTTCATTGTATCTTTTAATATCATAAAATGCAATTAGAAGTATACAAAAAAATACAAAAATCTCTCAGGAGTTGCAGATACATTTAAGACATTCCAATTCTGCAAAGATCAAGTGTGCCTGTTAATGTTCACTTCATTTTAAATAAAAGATCGGACCCAGCAACAGAATAAATCCGAATATAACATTTTTTCGACCAGTATTCCGTATAGATTGGTGTAATTTCAAACTTGAAACATTTTTCAATACCAAACAAAGCTGACTTTTCGACTAAATTCAGCAAAGTAGTTTTCCTAACATCTTATTTTTGTATCAATAGCGAACCACCAACTCGTTCAATATTGTTCCTTTGTAGCTGGAATTCCATTTTTCAGATCCACATATTGTTTCGCTTCCAATATGTATGCCAATAAATAACCAAACGAGAGCAAATATTGCTGCAAAAACAAAAATATAATGGAATTTTTAAATTCCTTTCCGAAACAATGAAGGAATCCAGGCGGCAGCAGCAGCTCTTGAAGCAAAGCCAACTCGGGAGCATTCATTCATCAGTTCAATCAATCTGTTGGGGCAGGGCAGGGGGCAGGGGGCAGAGCTAACCAATTTGAAATAAACTATGCACAGACACAGAGCACCTTGGTGGCAGGCAGAAGGCAGAAGGCGGAAGGCTGAAGCCGCCACAGAGCCATCAACTCAGGCCCCATCCATAAGTTAGACCAATAAATTCCACGCCTTTCGCTATGCGCGTCCTGATTGCGCGAGAGCGTTTGATGATAAATTAAACCGTGTGTCTACAGCTCGAATTTATTATGCGCCAAAACGCCAAATGGCTGTCAGACCTGGAGTTCTGGAGGTCTTGGCCAGGCCAAGGGGCCCGCGGCAGGCCGCGTCGAAACCTTTTAAACTTTAAATCCGCATCAATGCATCATCGGTGAAAGCCGCCCAGAGCCGCCCGGCGTTGCCAGCCGCGATGTCGGTGCCAAAGTAACAAACTTTGCTTTGCTGTGCTGTGCTTCGGGTATTTTTTTCTCTTCCCCAACTGCCATAAATTCCGAAAGTGGCTTTTGCCAGCCACTGGGATCTGGTGCCTTTCTTCTGCTCCAGCACCAAGCTCTCCCTCTCGCTCACTGCAATCCTTTGCGGCTTGTTTATGCGCTTCACACGCTTGTCTTGCCTGCCGCCTTTCCGGCTTACCGCCTGCCACAACTGCCACACCTGCCTGGCCCTCTGGCATATTGGTTATTAATGTTTATGGCCCAGCGCTGTCGTCATTTGATCTGTGCCAGTTGCTTGGCCAATGCAATTTATAATTTAATTTACTGTCCATTATAATAATTCATTCACAGAAAATAAAAGAAACAAAGAAGAACTAGACCCTCAGATACCCTTGACGAGGCAGCATTTCTTGGGAAGTACAAGTATTGGTTTATGGTTTATTGGAAGAGGATAATCACCATAGCCACAAAAGGATATATATTGTGTGTCCAGGTTCTTTCACTCACTTCTGGCATGCGCTCTTCCGCCGAGGGAAGGGAATACTTTCCGTTTCGGTGCAATTTGATTTTGATTTCCATTTACATGCCCGTGGTGTCCGTGTCCGGTGGATGCTGTTGTGCCGGTAGTGCTTTATTGCTTCTATATTGGCTCATATTTTGTGTGCGCCCTCAAAAACGGACCGGAAAAATTGTGTGGGGACTGGGGAGGGGGGAAATGGGTACTCCGGCTCGGACGGGGACAGGTTGTAAATTGTGACAAGTTGCCAACGGGGCTTTAAATTTCAATATGCCTGCGTTCGGGTTTATGTCATCGAATGACCGACACCGACACCGACGCCACAGTCCATGGTCGACGGTCGACGGTCGACGGTCCACCCCCGAAAGCGAGGGTGTGTAGAGCCGAAAATTTATGGCGTAATTGAAACCGGAAACTGCAGCGTTTTGTGGTGAATTTTAATAAAGTTTCGCCTTTGTCAAGAGTTATTTATTGACAAATAGCTGATAATTTGATTTTGTGCCAATATTTAAAAACAACGTGACACAGGACGACACAAAGGCCCCATGGATGATGGTGTTCTGCTTAGGCCTCGGTCCGGATCCGGGCCCGGGTCCGTGTCCGGCTTTGTGTCGACACTCGACCCTTCTGGCTATTTATTTCCATCCATGTCCATGTGCATAGTTTTCCGAGTCCATTTTTATGTGATTTTTATTTTTTTTTCATTTTTAGTTCAAAGGTAACGTTGTAATTGGATAAAATGTCAGTCGGGGCGGGGGACAGTGCGGCATGATGATCGGCTATAGAGAAATAATTTTTGGCGCCCATTGAACGGATAACTAAATGGAAATGCTCTCGGCCAGCGTGATAGCATTACAAATTGAGTTTTCCCTTCTTCTCTGCCGGGAAACTTTTCACACTTTTCACAATCAGCTGCGGTCAACGATAAAATGGAAATTTAATCAATGATGATTAAAATCTTTCAATATATAATTGATTTCATTAATGGTTTTGCGTTTGAGCGAGGTTTTTTTTGGGAATATTATAGATGGATTTCAATTGTTTAAAGAAAGAACAACCTAGCCGATACATCATACCTTTCATTCTTAGTTTTATTTGAATACCTGGCAGAGGAATAAGGATAAGAAAAGGAAGTAATACTTAAAGCTCTCCAAGTTCAGGGACAAGCAGTCTAAGCTTGAATTCACTTTGTGTTTTACCATGAAAAGATATTAAATAAAACACAACTAATCATGCCCAAGGCAACTGGGAGGGGGAGCGATGAGAAGTCCCACCGATAAGACTCAAATGTTGGCAGCAGATCCCAGATCCAAGCAACCAATCCCTGGGGAATGCAAAACTGTCAGCGTTCAGTGATGAGTCTGATGGTGTTTTTATAGCCAAAAATTGTCAACTACCACACACCCGGACATACATACATACATACATACATGTGTGTGTACATACGTATGTATAGATAGAAGACGTATACGAGTTCACGCACAAGTTCAATTTCATGGCAGGCCAATAAAAGAAAAAGTCCCCGGCCAGCTGTGTCGTGCCTAAAGAAGCTTAGGCTCAAGAAATGAATGTCTTGTCTGGACTGGACTGGACTGGCCATTGCCATTGGCCACTGTCCCAGTGGGGCAAGATTATCCCACTGGTCAGAGAAAAAGTGGGGGGTGGGAGGGCTCATAAAAGCCCATTAAGTAGGCAAGAGGCAAGAAGCAGCCAGATACCGGTCAGCAGCAGCAGCAGCAGCAGCAACAGCAACAGGAAGAGTTCCAATACCAAAAACACACATACACACAGGACAAGTGGCTTTAAGCCAGAGTCTTTGCCTCGCCCTCGACCAGGACTCTCGAATGAATTATGGCTTTAATTTCAATTCCAGTCTGGACCCAGACATGTGAGCTGCCTTCTCTCTCGGACTGGTCCTGGGATTTTGCTATGGGGCGGGATATGGATGTGTGGGACGGGGCCACCTGACAGTCAGCATGGTCCAAAGCCATTGGCCATAATTCTAAACTCAGTGACGGATCATAAATTCGAAACTTTTCTGCCAAACAGCAACAACACAACAACAATGGTCAGAAGATGAGCGACAAGAGATGAATCCATTGGAACCATAGCGGCGGTCAATGACGAAAGCAAAAACTGATTGCCATCATATGGAAAATATTGAGTTCAACACTCAACGGGGGGGCAGGGAACAACATCTGACTGGGATCGACTGATTTATGCACTTACTATGAAATAGTTTCAACATGCATTTTTGGGATCAAGCGACTCAGAACAAAGCAATGAGATCGGACTACATTTGAAAGGAAAAGAGTAGCCATCTTAGGGCTCCCTAAGCAATGTTCTCAAAAACTAAGGAATTTGTTTATGATTTTGTGACTCAGAATCAGCAATTGCTGAAAGCAAAATGCTTGCCTAATTCAATGGAAATTCTTCATTGTATAAATATCAAGTTGGAAGCAAACCAAGGGAAAGTTTCGCTTCCATTGCCTCTGTTAATGGTTCAGACTCGTCCTTTTGGTAAGGGTATTCCAGAAGAACGTTTGTCAGCAAAGGAATAACAACGACAAGCAAAGCAACTGCAAATTACACTTGAATGGAACACACACGGCAATGGGGAAATGCAAGAGGAAAAGAGCCAGCGACAAGAGCAAAAGGTAAACGACAAGAATACGATTGGAAAACGATTTTCATTTCTGCAGCTAATATAAGCGACAAATCTAAGTGAAAGGGGGGCTCGTTCGGATGGGGTCCGGTCCCTTTGAGTGGGTGTTGCACCCCCATTACACACTCGCACACCCACAGAAAGTGAGAGAGAGATAGACACATGCATGCGGACAATTTCGAAATCAATATTTATGACTGCCCCAGCAGATTTATTGCAAGTGGTGCCCGTGCGGAGGCAGGAGGCGGGCGAAGGAGGAAGGAGGAAGGAGGAGGTTGCCTGCAGCTCATACGGATTTTTGCCTTTGATTTGCACGTTGGCCCATTCTAGTTCAATTCTCTCCTCCTCACTTTTCGAATACCCTTGCAGAGTGAAATTGTTTCATCTATATTGTAACTGGAACTGTACCCTCACACCATTATGTATTTAAATAATATCAACAATTATAAATGGATATTTAAAACTTCTGAAAATAGTACGTCCTTAAAGGTTTTTCTCAACAACTAACAACTAACGAACAACGATTTTTGTTTCGATCTGTAAGAGCATCAACAGCTTTGGGCCCCCTCAGCTAACAGTATTTTTCTGTGCTCTGTTGCTGCTGCAACTGCAACTGCTGCTGCTGTTGCTTTTTGCTGTGTTCACAAAATAATAATATCCCCTGTTTGATTTTCATATGCACACTCGTACCCCATCACAGATACAGCTGCAGAAGCGGACACAGACACAAACACAGAAAGCGTATCTATCCATCTATTTATTGTCTCTGTGTATTTGTGCATTGCTTCGTTTATGACACTGCAGCATTTGATGATTTATGCATTTTAAACAAAATGTCAGCAAATGGACGTGCAGATATAGAGAACTAAACGGAGACAGAGGAACTGGAAGGGAATGCTGGCCTCTATCCCTACCACCCCACACCCACTCCATATATTTTCAAGGAATTCCTTCTTAATGTGAGGTGCAAGCGCTTTGGATTTCATTTGGTGTGAGTATTCCTTCTCAGGATAAGGATGAACACTTTCTTTAGAATAACGCCCAAACATTTCATTGGGATGCGATTTTTGAAATAATTGAAATGTATATTATATTGTCTTAGCAGTCTTGGCATACCCAGTGGACTTACCTCCTGGATTTCATATACATAGTTCCGAAGATGATCTGCACGTTCCAAGTGAATCTGTGTAGAGGGTACACCCTAGTCGAGGGATATCGAGGGACTTGGACTTCATGTCTATCTTCATCATCTCTCTTTCCTTGGCGCTGTGGTCCGTCTCTGGTGGCGGCGGCCAATCGCAAAATGATCAAAGAGATTGCAATTGCCATTGGTTGCACTGCGCTGCGAGCTTTTTGGGCTGCTCATCTTGCTAGTGCTGCTGCACCTCCTGCTCCGCCTGTTGTTGCTGCTGCTGTTGCATTCAATTAACACACACACACGAACAAAAAGAGAGAGAGAGAGAGAGAGGGGGGGAGAGAAACACATACATATGTGAGTGGCAGCCTTCGGCGACCACGCCTCACTCTACACTCACTATGTAATTCGTTTTGTTGGTTTCGGTTTTGTGCTGCCAAGCACAACTTCAATTGAATTATGAATTTCAAATTTCAATTTTACTTCTTTGGCAAACTGCTGCTGCCGGCCCACCCCCTGGGGCTGGTGCTCCTGCAACGAGTATTCCTAGAACTCCAACATACAACAACCAGCAACAACAACGGCAACAAATGCATAAACAAACAGTAATTGCTACCTAGCCAAATGCGAATGAAAGGCCTCGCAGCGCTTTTGTTTGAACTCTATCCAAATCCTGTACGGCTCGATGGGAGAAACTCTCTTCCATCCATGGCCATGCATGGGTGGGGATATACAACCATACAACGTAATGTCCATCAAGGTTTTAAGCTGTTTGTCAGCCACAAAGACATACATCCATACACAGCCACAAACACACATATGTATGCACAAGGATTCGGATCATAAAAAGGCCTTAACATTGCATCAATTCATCAAACGTGGCCGAGGAAAGGATGGACGCAGGGGATGGCGTATAGGGACTCTGGCCATCTGTCAACGACTGGGGGGGGGGGGGAAACGACAGGAGACTCCGGATCAGCATTCTCGATTTCAATTAGTTCTTGCATTCGGATTTTGAAATGATTTCTGTCTCTTGAATATACAAAATCACACAATATGTTTGTGTATAGGTTCTGGGACTTTGAATATGCTTCTGTTTTTGTTTAATTTCAAGTATTATATTTGATATGATGGCTGCTGTCGGATATCAATATGCCTTGTACAAACACAAGCAGACTCGAAAATGATTGGCATCCCATTAATGGGCTCTCTGTGGCATGATTGTTTAAGGCGTAATTAAACTTAAAATACATCAGATACGCTTACTCCCACTGCTATGCTGAAGAACTCGCTCTCTGACCTGGCTTAATGAGCCGCAAATGCGACAAACATGCAACATGATGAAACAAGCCGCCAACTAATGTTCAGTCTTGCCACATCGACGGCACAGGTAAAAGCCCACACACGAAAATTCGTTCTCGAAAAACAACACGACAGCCAGAGCTTATCCTGCGGCACTTTCCCCACGAACTTTCGCGAAAAAGGTACTCACGAAACAGCAGATGGCCCCGGCCCCCACACATGACTCTACATTTCATTAATACAAGACACAGGCTGAAACAGAAAAGGCCCGAAGCGGTTCTCGATAGTTAGCGTGAACAATATGGCCAGGTTTTAATATCAGTCGGAGAAGCGACAAATTTAAAGTCTTAAGAGTAGGCGGTGGGTAACCGCTGCTCAAAAGTCACAGCCTAAAAGAAACTAAAGCATTTTTTTCTAAACAATTGAAAGAAAAGTATTTTCCCTTACATTTTGATATTCATATGAAAATATTTGATTTAAATATGTTTCATATTAAAAATAAATATATTTTATAACTAAATTTTCCTATTTATGTATATCAAAAACATTTATGACAAATTTAATATATTATATTTATTTTAAAGCTTTTTATTTTTAGATTAAATATGGGCCGTATTAAAAAGACTTTTTTTAGCTCATTTTTAAACCCTTTTGGCGTAGAACTTTTAATTTTGTTCTCCATCTACCACATACCAGTTGGCAGCCAACTTTCACCGCAATCAGCTTATAGTGAATTTAAGTATGCTCAATTAGAGAGCCTAATCAGGATCAAAGACCCCTTTTAGAGAAGGTCAAAGGCAGTCGGTAGTCCTTTGGTCGATAGTCCTCCCCTAGACCGTCTGAACTTCAGTGAAGAGTCGAAAGCGCAGCTTTGTGTAGAAGTGTAGCTGAATAATTGTTTTATTGCCCACACAGTCAAATATTTATGCCTAATTGGGTGCCAATTGGGCACTGCCGGTCTGCACTTTCTGTGTAGATTTGGTGGGACTTTTCTATTTTTCCCTTCGGATCCATTTTGTTTAAACTTTTTTTTTAACCGAAAACTTTTTTGCGGGCCCAAGCTAAAGACAAACGAGGCTGGGACGGGGGCTGGGACTGGGACTGGGGCTGGGGCTGGCCAAAAGCGAAAACTTAATTAAACTGTCAATTGGTTTCTAATGAATGAATGCAAAGATGAATGAGTAATGAAGCTAATTATGGCTGGCAAATACGTCAAAGTGGCCAGCCATAACCCATACATATATACACACATATATCTGTGTATATTTACACACAGGGCCTGGGCCAGAGGGGTGCAAATTTTGTATTTTATGTGCTGGAATTTTAATTAAATCAGGCTGAGATTGGTGGTACATGGGAGCCCGCTTAGAGACAACGAGAAGGGGCAGGACAGGGTTAGTCGCTTTACAAAATCCCCGATTTCCTCCTTCTTGTTGTTCTTGAATCTACATCAAAGCAGGTCCTTCGACTAATTGATAACACGCGTCTTAAATTTCTAAAGCATTTAGCTTGTTTGATGAAATTCCTAATGGCTCGGGCCGGTCTTGTTCCAGCTGTCTAGCCACATTTTCTCCCCACTATATATCCCTGGCGCCTCCTGGCTGGCGTTGTTTGTTTTCAGCTGGTTTTTTTGGGCTTGGGGTAACAATTGACATTTTGACATCTTAATCGCAGCATGTGTAAAATTAAAAAACTTTTTTCATTTTCTCTTTCCCGAAAGAGAGTGCCAGAGCAGCAGAGAGCATTCCATTCGACGTGACTCGGCAACGGAATGCAAATGTGCAGCAAGCAGCAGCCTTGATGGCAACTGGAAATTAAATGAAAAGCCAACAGAAGCAGCAGAAGCAGCAGCAGCAGCAGGAGCAGCAGCAGCAGCGTCAGGAGGAGGAGGAAAATCAGCCTTCCGGATGTGCAGACTACGCGCAGCATGCAAATTGATTAGCCCCCAAGTAGAAGGCTGCCAAAGAGAACGGCAATCCTGAGAGCACGAACGGCAATCCAGACACCTAGACACCTGGCAACAGCAGCAGCAGCAGCAGCACAAGGCAACCGACCATGGCCAGCTTGTTGTTATCCCAATGCAATTTGCAAACAAGAGCAAGGCATTAGGCCTAAGTACAACAGCAGTCCAGGGCAGGACCACGAGCAGGAGCAGCAAGAGGAACAGGTATCTGACAAGGCTCAGATCCAGCACGAACATGAGCCCGGGGGGAGAGCCTATCAATGGCTCGCCTTGCTCCCTCAACAACTTGAATCTGTGTTCACAGGCCGGACCAGTAAAAAAAAAAAACTGGAAAGAAATTCCATATCCGGTGGGCTGAAGTCGAACCCTAAATGCCCTGCATATATAATATATTTAGGGATCCGATTTTCAGCAGAGTTACCCTAAAGCATTTCCAACTTTTATCGGAAACGTTTTATTGTGTTATCTGCAGAAGGAACAAGTTTTGGCTATAATTTTACAGTGTAATTTCCAACGTTTTACGCTGTTGGTGCAGCTTCAGAATATACAATAATAAATCAATGGAAACGCAAACATCTCGAGTATCATGATACCCCTTTCGAGGGTGCAAACGCTGCACTGCCTCTCGTCCAATGCTATTATTTAGTGTGTAGGCATTTCGGCAGTGCGACCGCTTAATTACTTACAAGCCCAGAGCCAGGGCCGGGCCAAGCCGGGCCAAGCCGGGCCTGGCCTGGCCGTGCCGTACACACCACTTGGCCAAGATTAAAATGCCGGCTTAGTGAAGACTTTTGCATGTGAAATTAGTAGCTTAAACTGTGTGTATGCCAGCACACAGACGAAGCTCAGGGGGGTGGAGGCACAGTCTTAGCTGCTGCTGCTACTGCTGAAGCTTGTTGTGGCAAGCACTGTACATGCCCCACCAACACCGAATCCCGTGTCGGTTGTTGCTGCTGCTGCATGCGTATGATAAAATAATTCACTCGACTGCAACTCATAAATTCTCCAAGGTAGCGCATAAATTTTCAACAAATCTCGACAAAATGCCGCAAAGCAAGCCCAACCCCAAGCCTCAGACTGTGTTGGGCCTGGCATGCGCCTGCTCTGCTCTGCTCTGGTCTGGTCTTAGCCATGTTTAGACACTTGGCTGCGCCACATGCTTAGCTGTTTTGCCATGTTGCTGCTGTTGCGGCTATAACAACCCGACAGCCAGACGGACGGCAAACATTGCAACATATTTGTTTTAGCCAAATAGATGAATGGCTCTAGGACAGGTCCTTGGCCAAGGCTCAAAAGGGAGGAGAGGAGACCAAATACTAATCAGAAATTTCCCCGCAACTGTCCCGGAATATCCTTAAAAGGATATTGGATACTATTTGAATTCGAAAAGCAAATGAAAATCGAGTAAATTTCCCACAGATAAGCGGAACTCTGATGCTCCCTGACCACTCACTTCTGCACTCTTGCCACAGTTTTATTGCCCCATGCGGCGGTCGTGTCAACATTTTTGATTTTTGCACTTGATAAAATCAATGCAATGCATTTTCATGCGGCCAACAACAACATCCAGAAATAATGGGGAAAGCGCTTTCCCTGTAATGCGGCATGTGGCAGCCAGTAACAAGCGGAAAGCGGATCGGGAGAGAACCGAGAGAGAGAGAGAGAGACGGCGAAAAAAATTACCATTTAAAAAAAATGCCGAAAAATTGTTGCTGCTGCATTTTGTACGCATCATTGGGGCTCAATGGAGTGTGCACACACTGATACAACATTTTGCTGTGTCTCTCTCTCTCTCTCTCTTTTACTCTTCTCCCCTCCCCTCTCACTCGTTCTACACAGTGTGTATATGGCCATAAAACACAAAAGTTTGCAGGAACTCAATTCGTATCGTACTCTCTGGTACCCTCCACTCACGCTCACACTCACTCGATTTGTATTTTGTTTGCGAATTGGCAATTGTTCGACGACTCTTTCGGTGGAAAACGTGCCGCGGCCTAAGTAAATCAAAAGGTTGCCTAGCTGCACACACACACACTAATAAACGGAAACGGAAATGCGCACATGCAACTTTTAAAAAGAAAATGGAAAAGAAGAACGAAAGAAAAACGCGCTGCAACTTTGCTGCGCCGCCAAACAAGTCACATAAATTGCAAGTCTTCGCACACACTGAGCTCTTAAAGTCAGGCCCAAAACAAACATACACACAATATACATATATATTGTATATAATGTATACTCCTTATGGGGGATCCTCTGGCCCTGGAGAGCCCTATAGTATTGATTAAGTCGGCAGGCAGGCAGGCAGTGGCAGTGGCAGCGGCAGCGGCCATGTCAGGCAATCCCTTAAGATTCTAATTTATATCAGCGGCAAAAACTTATTTCCTGGCGCCTCTGAAAACGTCCGTACGTGATTCAATTATAAAATGCGGTCTCTCAAATCGTTGCAAAATTTATGTATTTCATTTTATTTCCCCACATCGGACAGCTCTCGAGTCGAGTCCCTGGCGCGGGCCTGCTGCAAGCAGTCCATGCGCGTGTTTGGCGGCGGCACATGTGTCCCCATTTTAATGGACCTGCCTCGTAAAATGCCACAAAAAGCGTCACAAATTTATGCGCTCCCATTCATAAAGAGACACCCCCCACGCCCCAGGAGATCGGCAGAGAGAAAGAGATGGCTAGCCAGGGAAAGAAAGGCAGAAAGAGAGAGCGGAGAGAGTGTATCTGCGGTCCGCTGAGAGCCCGCCCTGGGCACTCGAGGTGTACTTGTAGTTTGGCGCTTACGTTGGGGCTTAAGTCAAGTGCAGCTGACTCGAAATTTCACAAATTAATTATGCAGGATTCGATTGGCTCTTAAGCGAAAGCCGCTTGTGGCAGCTATTGTTTGAGGCGCAACTGCATTGGCGGCTAATTGAGCAATTGCTGCTGCGGTGGTGTGTCCCCATTAGGCGTTGACTGCTGCTGCTGCAGACAAGACAGGGACACACAGGACTCCTCACACTCTGCGGTCAGAGCCGCCAAGGAGCCTATCAATTTATGCAGTAAATTGCTGATTAACCTCAGCATCCGGTGGGTAATTCCTGCGGTTACCAACAATCGAAGAGGAGCCATCAGGGCTGTGAAGTGATGGGTCCAAAGAGTACTTGAATTTAAGGATATTGTAGGATCCAAAAGAATATCTGATAAGTCAAAACTTAATGTGTGAATGTTCCTGGAAAAAGAACGCTTCGCAGATCCCCCAAGGCGGAGTCTATAAGAATGAAAAATAGTTCTATACGAGCATTTCTCGGAAGAGAAAAAGTGGCAGGCGTTTGTTGTCTTGGAGCTGTTGCATTTACATCTGCACTTTCAGCATTTCCCTGACATTTGTTTGTCCTGCCATCAGTCATCCTGCCGCAAAAGTCATAAATCGCAATGCGTGGATTATGCAATTTTCATGTTTCCATTTCCACGAGAAGAGCACGAAAGATGAGGCACGCGCTGCCGCTGACAACAATGCGTTACAGTTAGTGTGGCAGCACAACAGCAGCAATAAAATTGCAACAACAACAAAAACGCTAAATGTATTCCAGCAGCGGCAAGAAGATGGTGGATGCGCCAGGATGTGCGGGGCGCGTGCCTTGTGACAACATACCAGTACAGGGGACAGGGGACAGGCGCCACAATGGCAAGGAATGGCAACAGGAAGCGCCACAGCTCCAGCGCCAACGAAGGAAGCTTAAGTGGCAAGGATATGCAGCTGGAGCGGCGGAAACCATCAAACAATGACGCACAAATGCAATTCCATTGTGGAATATGCCACAAAATGCTGCACAAGGTCCACATGCAAGAGACGCAGCACATTATGGTGTAACGGCAAAGAAACGGAGTACTGACTACATCACACAAGAACAGGATACATTAAGAGTTACAGGTGCAGCCCAAGACGCGTGGCCGACTTCGGATTCTAAAAATCCAAAAGAACTGTTTTGGGCTTCTTTATCAAAGAGTCTTTAGTGAAGTGCGAAAATATTACCAGACGTTTGACAGATTTGCTTACATTAAATGATACATTTGGGAATTATTTTCGTGTATTTTTATCTTCTCCTTTTTGGTTGATCCAGACAAAAATTAATAAGCAACCAAGTTGCACATGACAAAATCCACACAAGGCCACTCATCCTCCGACTCTTTGGGCTTCACTGAGCCACCGAAAAGCCAACGAAATTTTTATTAAAAAACCCCCAAAGCGCAGTTTTCACCCTCCAGCCAGGTATGAAACTACCAGGACCAGGTATAGTCTCCGTCTCTTCCTCGCTCTCCCTCTCTCTGTGTCTATCTCGCCGTGCCTCGAAATTGCTAATCATAATGAACGCACCGTCAAAAGCCACCGCACCGTGTGATCTCCATGCCGCGGCGCGGAGCCACTCTCCGTGTGCGTGTATGTGCGGGATACAGAAGCGCATTTTCAACGCAAATCAAGCGCTGAAAAATGCACAGTCAAAGTTGTGTTGGCGTTTGGTTCAGAACTCGGGACTCGGGACTCGGGACCCGGGACCCGGGATAGGGGGCGAAGGAAATCAAATTTCACTGCAAGTTGGTGGGCATCATACTCCTCCATCCTCCTCTGTGGAATCCAACCCACTGCCATGTGTGAAAATTTTTAATACATCAACTCAAAAGCGAGACGCAGCACAGAACCCGACAGGACACCCACATGAAAGCAGAGCGGTGTCGAGGTGGAAGTGGAAGTGGTAGTGGAGCAGAGCAGACCCCAAATGAAATGCATAAATAAACCTCACGCGGGGCTCTCTGCCCTGGACACGACTCCTGTCTGACTGCCTCCGACGGGGAGGAGGAGAGTTTCAGGGGTAGATCTGCTTAAACTCAGTCAAAGGCACAAAAAGAGTCCGCATGCCTCTGCCACATAATCATGGCAACCGGAGCAGAGAGTCCAGAGTTGAGCGTGGGAGTCAGAGGCAGAGGCAGACCCAACTGGACTCCATGGCTCTTCTGCTGTGTTCTGTTCTGTGTGCACGGCAAATAGACAGATGAAACTCAAAGGCAGGAACAACAAATGCAGCAACCGAAACAATTTAAATATAAATAATTTGGTTATTCGTGTTCATGCTCATTGTGCGGCATTTTCCTGTTGCTGGTTCCGGCTCTGGCTCTGGCTCTGGCTCCGAACCTCATGCATTATAAAGTGTCTGGGGCAATCATTTGATGCCTCCTCCACTCCACTCCGACCCACGCCTCGCTGGCTTCCTCCCTGGCTGGCCTGTCAGTGCGTTTTGGCCAGTCTGCCGACTGCCGCCAGGCAGTGGTACAGTGCAGTGGTGGTGGCAGTCGCGTTTTGGGGCTAGGATTCGGTGCGGAGAGCCTGTGCCGTGCCCCACTACTTGCTGGCCACATAACTAAATAATTTAGTTACACAAAGGCCAGCCTGGGTCGGGTCGGGGTCGGGGTCGGGTCGGATCCGACCAGATGCTTCTGACCATCTGCGGCTGACCAAAACGTCCAAGCCAACCAACCACCCACCAACAATGCACTGAAATTCTATGAAAATGCTAACTGCGAAACGTTAATAAGCGAACAGATAACAAAACCTGACCAATTCCATGCAAATTAAACCCACAGAAAAATGAAAGTGTAAACGAACCTATTGTCTCAGCGATATAGATCTTTGAGTGCTAAACTGTAGGAAATTACTAGACATAGGCTTGCAATACTACTACACAGCACTGGACAGCAGATAATATAATAGGTAGGTAATAAATGTATGCGTATATGTCGAATTCCAAAATGTCAGAACAAGCATTGCTGATGGAAAACTACAACTTTGTCTCGATAAATCTTCAGGTAACGTCATTTTATTGGCACGAATAAAAAATCTTATACAAGGTCACACAATACCTTATACAACCGATTAAATAAGTGTGAAAATTATAAAAGTGCATCAAGTCACCAAATCGCGATCTTTATATGAAAAAAACATTTTGTGTGTTAATGGCAACATTAGAAGAATGAGGATGTGATGTACTCATCCAGGCTACAACATTATTTTTTGTCTCATGCTAAGTATATTCTGAAATTTTCATTTTTCGCCCAATTTCAATTTAAGACGAATCTAATTTTTCCGCCGTCACAGTAGGTAATGGAAACCCTAATTATAGTTTAACAAAACTGTCAGCATTTCTTTATAGCCGACGGCACATGAGACCCTTTCAAAGAGCTCTCTACAATTACACTTTTCGTTGTCTAATTTGCGGGCCCGTCTTACTGTGTGACAGCTAATTGAAATGTAACTTGATCGCAGCTCCATTTTTGTTTATTATTAATTTGCATTTTGATTGGAATTTTGACATTGTCAATGGAGGCTGACAGCCTCCTCCGAACAGACATGTGAAATAAACAATATTACAATCGAAATTAAGCTTCAGTTGCCAGAATCCAGAACCGACACTAACTGACGGATGGATGGATGGAAAGCTGGATAGACGGGAAATGGCCTGGCTGACTGCTTGACTGACTGACAGTTGTGCTTGGGGTGGTTTGTCTTACATTAACATTATAACATTTTGTAAAGCATTTATTTTTAATAAATATTTCGCCCAGGGCCAGAGCGCTTCGCTGGTTATTGTTTTTGGTGGGGTCCAAAAACAAGGCAATAAATTGTTTGCAATAATTGATTAATGAACGCGGGTAGGGGGTGACCTACGAAGGGGATCTTCCCCTGGATGCTTATCATTGGCAGGCGGCGGCGCTTGAGGCAGCTCCAGGCCGACAGCCAGCGGTGGGTGAAGGGTCATGGGTAGTGGTAGTGGTAGTGTGGCAGAAGAAACTTTTGCCATTTAGTTGGTTTGGCAGAGCAGCCTTGGAGCATATAATTAACATCACCAACATCGCAGCCAGCTAAGTGGAAATGAAAGCGTGGAAAACTGGGAAACGCGAAGAGCGGGAAGACGGGAAAACGGGAAACTTGCGGGCACCCCAGGCGTCGCGCTGCAATGCGTTCTGCTCTGTTCTGTGCCGCTGAACTAATTTAAATTAATTGAATATGCTTTGATAGCATTTCAATTAACTTTTATGCCGACACACGGCCTTGTGCCACATTTTTTCGCCATGAATTTCAATGCATTTCAAGTGAGCCGCCGCCGCCGCTGCCGCTGCTACACAACGCAATCCAATCCAATCAGATCCGATCCGAGCCGCCATCATGGCTCTATCTACTCGTGTCGTATGATATCTATCTATGTATCTGCCTCAGCTGCCTCACAGGCATTCCGGCCATGCAATATAAATGAGACGCGCTCTGTCATGACATGTCCAAACCATTTGGACTCGACTCCCTCTGTCGCCTCTGGTCGTGGGTCCATGTGCGGCATTTTGCATAATAAGTGGCCACGAGGAGGCAGCAAAGCTACAGAGGAAACTGAGGCTGGGACGGTGACTGGGGCTGTGCTGTTGCTGGGGCTGGATCCTTCTCTCGACTCATTGCATTTGGCAAGCCAACTAAATCACCAGAAATCAGTTATAAATTCGTTGGCTGGTGGCCGTTGGGGCCGGGCCCTCGCCCTGCTGCTGCTTCACTGCTCTACGCTGTGCTGCAGGACATTAGATTTACAAATACATATGCATAATTCCCTTTACCGTGAGCCTTGGCGCTGATAACATTGCAGCCCACAGCCCACAGCCCAGACAGAGAGACAGGCAATCCTCATTTCTCTCACTCTGCCCCGGCATGTACGTATGTGTGCGCCTTTTAATTATTCAACTAAAACAACATTCTGGCCACGGCCAAATTACAAAACTGAAGGCACGACTGGCAGATCCGTTAGGTTTCGGTTTTTGGTGTGTTGTCAGCGCCAATAAGCGAGCATTCCTGTCAGTCCTCTCTCTCTCTCCCTCTGCAGGATTGCGATTCGTTTTTGCTGTTTGACTTGCTCAGGCTTTAATTTGCGGCCCAGAAACATGAGCGATTCAAACATTTGTGGCAGCTTGGTTATAATTGAGGCTTGGCCATTGAGGAAATTTCTGATGGCAGGAGATCTCTGACGTATGCACAATCCAATGAAACACAATCCCAACTGCAGGAGTCGAATAAGTATAGCGTACTTTGTGTACACATTGAAGGTGAATTTAAATGTTTACTTTGCATGAACTATGCCTTTAAGAGCCATGCCCAAGCTATGCCCCTATTAAATAATTAAATGCCGCACACAAAGCCGCCCAATTAAGAGATATTCTATATAATTATAAGAGATACTTGACACATCTAAAAAAAAATCATCACCATCACCCTTGGCCCTCGCTTACACGTGCTGATGGATATGGCTAAAGTCAATTTGATTGATAACACTGCCCCAGCCCAGGTCCTGGGACCAGCAGCAGCTTTTCCTTGTTTTTTTTCTGCTTTTTTGGCCACTCTGTCAAGTGGCAATTAAACTAAAGCATGGCAACAAGCGGCAGCAGCAGCAGCAGCAACAGGACGCAGGACACCGAGCAGAGGGCTATAGACATAGTGTATTGGCCCAGATAAAAGTGGCAGTTATTTTTTTCACGACTTTCGGCCGGCGAACGAACACACAAGTTTTTTCGGGACGGCCAGGACCTAATGACACACGGCCCGGCCGTGACCGCGCTGACGTTGATAGGCCACAACAATTTTCATTGGACAGCCATTTACAATAAACGTCAGCGATTGCCGCTCCGCTCTGAGGGTGTGTGGAAAAAAACGCGTAGTTTAGGGCTAAAATCAAACACCATTGATTGGGTGGTGTTGGTGTTGGTGGTGGGACAGAGACAGATCTGTCTGTGCCGTTTGATAAGCGCTAATGAATGGTTTTCTTATACGCTCCATTGGACTATGTCCGCGCTCGTTCGTGTCCTTGTCCGGGTCCGTGCTCGCGGCCAGCCGCAGCTCTAACCGAAAGAGAAGGATAAGGAGGCATGAACCAGAGAACCAGAGAGCAGTAACGGCACGGCCACTTGTCGCGGTTTTGGGCAATTTAAGCGGCGGTTGCCGTTGTCATTGTCACAACGTCGATGCGGTTTTCGACTGACGCAAATGTTTGGCTTTGAGGCAATTAACGAGGCCCGAAACTGGTCCGAAAAAAAACACAGTCTGTCCAGAGAACAGAAGTGAGGCGGTGCAATGCAGTTTTTTTTCGCTGCTGCTCTATTTTTCGGCTCGTAATAAAATGGCAAACGTATGCCGATGCAATCAATAACCGAAGCCTCGAACAGCTCTGAAAAGCATGCTACACTTTTTTGCAAGAGCTCACCGTCGGAAAAACCACAACGTTGTCGATGTTGTTGCTGCAAGGACATGGCACAATAGCAGGAGCAGTAGAAGGAGTTGGAGCTGGAGCCGAACACGAAGCAGGAGAAGGAGGAGGAGGAGGAGGAAGAAAACCAAACCAACAAGCGACTTAATACAGGCCAACCTGATGAAGATACAAGACAGATGGATAACGGCAGGTGAGCCAGGCATACAAATAAGAAAATTTCCCAGTGTCCCTCCTTCACATTGCATCATCACCTCCCGAATCCACCCAATCCACCCAATCCCCTATTCAATGCCACCTCTCTCCTGGAAAAAAAGCTGAAAGAAGAACAGCAAAAAGACAAAAACTTTTAAACAAGATTCGGCACTCGGTGCACAATGGCCAACAACACAGCCTCAGAGACTCAGCCTCTTTTATGCTTGACCATGGTCCATGGTCCACTCCAATACAAATCGTTACCAATTTTCAGCCGGATGGGGCGAATTGGTTCGTTGGGGAACTGATCTGGAAGGGTAATGGGGAGTGGGGAGTGGGGAATGGGGAATGGGCAATGGGCAATGGGAGTGAACGGATGGGGTCAGTGGCAGCCCAACGCAACCCAACCCCCCATAAGCAATGGTCAACTGTATGGACAAACATGAGGCACACACCTTTCATTTATTGTTCGTCTACTCTCTCTCTCTTTCTCCCTTTCATGCTGCTGCCTTTGCTCTTTCTTTGTTCCTTTCTGGCACTGGCACTGGCACTGGTCCTGGCTCTAGTGGCGTATACGTAATGCTGACCATTTTCAGGACGGGAACCGCGCACGACACGGTCTTGTGGGTGGTGGCTGGCGTATGTGGAGGCTGCTTCTGGTGGAACGGCATTGTCTACTGGTGGGATTGGCAACCGGACTGGGCTGTGGACTGGCTGCACCCGGCTTTATGTTGTGTATGTGTCTGGCCGAGGTCTTTACGCTGGCTTGATTGGATTTGCCGATGCAAATGAAGAATCCAATTTTTAAAGTTTGTTTTTCGTTATCGTTACGTTTCTTGTTAGTGGTGGAACCGTCTCCAGCTCCTGCTCCGGCTGCTACGACTGCTGCTTCTACAGGTCCTGCTCCTGGTACAGCCTCCTACTTGGGTTGGTCCGCCCCTCTGTTTGTCTGTCGTGCCTCTTTTTTCACGACGTAGCTCTGGTGTCTTGGTCTCCCCTTTTCGGCCATTTTTTAAGTCCTTTTTACACACTTGGTCAATGTTTTTTCCTGCTGGTCACATCGGCCATACAAAAGGCTCCTGTCCGGCCACTGACGCAAAGCATCACCACGAACAACAACTATAACTATGGACGATTCAAACCAACCGACGGACAGACAAGCGGACAGCAGGGAGCAAAAATTTGTTGGCTGCACAGAAAAATGTAAAAAAGGAAAAGTTTTTGCTTTTTGGTTTGGCACGCCATTTGTTTGTGCTGTTGCTGCTGCCTGTCGGTCCGATTCCTATTCACATTGGCTTTCGCCTTACCACAAAATCGAATTTTCACTTTTAAACAATTGACGTTACCACATATAGACACAAAGAGGAATAGAATGAGAAAGAGAAAGAGAGAGTGTGAGTGTGAGACACACACCTGTACTTTACTTTCCTGGACCTCTCTGAGATACCCAAAGGGTATGATGATTTTAGCCAGCTGTTTGCATAGAGCCTACCGACCTTAAGTATGATCGAAATAACATTTAATACTTACTACTTAAATACTTACTACTTCCAGAACAATATAGCATTATTGTTTTTATTTATCCTAGGGTTTTCGTTTTTCTCTAAAAGGGGTTGTACGCATCATTTTGAAAGTATTCCACCATCTGCCACTGCTGTATGGTCGCACATATTTTATAGAACTCATCATTAAAGAAAACGTATTTGCTAAGCTTATACTCGTTTAAAAAGGGTATCAAAATCTTCATTGGCACATCTAGACTTTCCTTTCTCCTTCACTTTTATAAAGTTTCATACTCTTTTATTTAGCTTTTCCCCCTTTACGAGTATGCCATTCAATTTGCTGTTTTCTCATTGTTTTTCTCTGGTCAGCTTAATGCTGCCTGTCCCCCCGCATGGTGGCCATTGGCTTTTGTGTGCAGTTTATTTAGGAAACAAATTTACCAACTATTGGACTAAACTGACAGGCGGACGGGACGACAACACGACATAGCGACTGATTGGTTCAAATATACAAAAAATAGAAGTGCTTTAACCCGAAAATTTCATTTTAATTATCGTTCAACGTTCGGGCTTGCGCTGTGTGTGTGTTTGTGTGTGTTGTTTGAAAAACAAAATGAATTTCAGCTTCCGTGCGTGTTATTAGCCCATTCGATCAGCTGTAATAATCAATTAGGGCCTGCGGGGTATGTCCAATGAAAACATGGCATTTGCAAATTGTTTATTTGCAATTATTAGAATTTACAATGCACTAATGATTGAGCTGGAAACTAGCGCTATTTATTTAGACATGATGCGACTACTACCTGGCAGAATAATCTTCCACCGATCGCAGAGCCGACGCAATTAAATGGTGTGGAATTTGATAGCTCAATATTGGGAGCAGGCACTTTGCGGGGATTTAATAATTAAGCATCGACTGCCGGACAATTTATCATGAATGATTTGTACAAGTGGCAAACCGAAAAAGAAAACCCAGCCAAGCAAGACACGCTATCGAATTTCCCAGAGAGAGGAAAGTGCTTATAAATCTATTGCAATACGATCCCCTGACAGGCAGCTACAATTACTATACTGAATGGAATCGCTGGCATAGAATCAATAAATTAATCAACATCCCATAGAGTAGTTGTCTTGAGTAGCCATTAAATCGTTGCGATGCTATTTTAAGAAGCGAAAGCGTTTACGGTTCTATGGCATGGCCAGCGGTAGTGAAAATTAGCCACAAAACGAGGCGGCATATGCCATAAATCCTGGCCCGAAACTGAGGAAAGGACGGAGCTTCTACGGACGGAGAGCCTCGAACTATGAGGCGAAACTTTATTGACCCACAAATAACGTGCAGATAATTACAAAAACAAAAGGCACTGGGGCAATGGACAATGGGCAGTGGGCAAGCAGAGGAGCCCCCAGGAAAATGTGGGGGAGTGTATGGGAGAATACGGCAAAGTGGAAAAACTACTTACAAGTATGTTAACATGCGCAATTGTTGCCTTGTCCGGGTCCGGGTCCGGGGTAGACCTCCTCCGGGGCATACTCGGACTCAAGCCAAAGGAGCAGCAAGCAGCAAGCAGCCTCAGCTTCATCCTCGAGCAGCAACAATGGGACGGAAATCTTTTCTTTTTTCCTGTCCGCTGTGGGTTTTCCCAAAGATGCTCAAGTTTATTTCTTGTGGTCATGGCAAAAAGTAATCCAAAAGATAAAATACAATAAAATAAAAGGCCAGGCGGTGAGTTATGTCTGTTGTTGTTGTTGTTGCTGCTGCTGCTGCTGGTTTCTGTTTCTGGGTCGCATTGGAGGGCAGGTCCCATAGACAATACCTTAAAGCAACCCATGTGTTGTGTCGTGTGCATAATTTATATGGCGAGCTTCACATGTTTTTGGCTAAATTATTTCTCCGGCCAGAAGGAGCACGTGCTGCTGCTGCTGCTGCTGTTGCTGCTGGCCAACAGGCCACAGGGCCTTCCAGGTCAACCGTTTGGCCATAAATTTGGACGCCTGCCCTGCGACACGCTCTATGACATTATTGAACTTGAAAGGGATATGGCCAGAAACAACAATACAACGGAGGAGCATACGAAGAACAACAGGAGCAAGAGCTGAAGCTGAAGCAGGAGCAGGACCCTGCCCAAAAACACAAAAGCCACTGAATTGACCTTGGAAATTTCTGGTTAACTGAAAACGAAAGGTCTTGTAAACTGATTTCCATGGCTTACTCGTGAGAGAATAAACATATATCAAGCGAAAACTGAACCAGATGAATGTGTCAAGCATTCAATAATAAAGGACCTTTGACCTATTTGGTACAATTGGAAATCACTGATCGTTTTTGGCCGTAAATTATGGATAGGAAAGGCTTCTGGAACCATTGCAGCTGCTTGGTCACATTTTCCACACTCAATTTTATTCTTTTCAAATTTTAAAACCCCTTATATTCTAAAAGAAACTCAATAATCCTTTAAAAGATCTCGATAATCGCCCAGGCAGTACATCTTTTGAATACAAAGATATAATATTCAGATAGATTTACTAAAAAGGACAAAGATAACCCCTAGATTAGAGATAGCACATCTTTTTATGTGAGTTTACATATTTCAGTTAAATTTATGGATTTTCTAGTGAGTAAGATTGTTGTACGATTATTAGATTAGATCAAAGCGGATTAGATAAACTTTATTTGGCCTCTATTTACAGTTTATCGATACAACCCTAATATATGTATGTATACCATTCCAAAGAAGTCCAATACTCGGTTGAATATATTAGTGTAAAAGTTATGCAACCACCAAATATTAACTGTTTAAAGAAAGTCCACAAATTTCACTTTCAACCGAGAAAAAACAGCCTTTTATAGGCAACGCCACCTTCTTGGCTTCTTTTTTATTAGACAAAATGTTGTTTGCTGCTGCAATTGCTTTGGGACCATTTAGCATTTTCGAGTAACCACATGGGGCCGAGACCAGGCAGCAGTCACAGAATAAGCCATGGCCCAAGCCCTAATGGCTGTAAGGGCGCACAAGAACAAGCGCTAGGAGACGCGTCGCAGCCGACGAACGGACGGACGGAAGGACGGAAGGACGGATCGTCGTTGAAGTATTACGAAAACTCTAAACAGACGCAAAAACTTTTACCAAAAGAAAATGTTCTTAATTTGATTTCTTCAACGCCCCTGGAGTGCAGTATTGCGGCCGCGGGGGCATCTAAATGTGCGTGTATTTTACAAATATCCACAAGTATAAGCTTTATGTATATGTATGTATACATAGGTATATATTTGGGTATATGTATAAAACAAGAACAGGCTAAGAGGCAGTCCAGGTATAATAAAAAGGCTTGGGCAGAAAAGTTTTTAATAAAGTTTTTATACCCTTACCCAGCCAGGAGAATTGCTCAGAGGGTTGGGGGCCATTGGCCAAATACTTATAATTGAGGCAATTTGTTATGAATGAAATAAGGGTGAGGGCTGATTTGGGCTCTGAGGGAATTCATGGCTTACTGTTACAATTATGGAGTGAGTTTAAAGCTCTATTTGCGATTGGAAGGAGTCCTTGTAGTTCAAGTCTGGGAGAAATTATGATTCATAGTGGTCGGATTGCTCACAATTATATTTATGTCTATACATATATTTATTGCGCTTCATCACACCGAAAAATACTCGAACCCTAGTAAAGGTGTCCGCTTTATATTTAATGTCCTTAGAATACCTATCCTCTTGCGATCTGTCAGATGCAAAAAACCTTTGGCAGTGCAGGATGTCAGGGGAGTTGGCTATGGGAACGCCGTACCCCGTGCAGCTTGAATTTCATTTCAAAACAATTTGTAAAAGTCTCTCAACTCTAAGACACACTTGCGGCCGCGCTGCAATCGAACTGTGGCGTGTGGCAGCTAAGCAAATTTGCTGGAAGTCGGCGGAAACTGATGCTGCCACTGTTTTTGCCACTGCCACCGTCACTGTCGAGTCAGCAGTGTGGCAAGGATGAGGATGTGCCTCTGTTTCCACTTGCGCTTCCTGTGATGCGTGTGGCTGTCAATAGTTTTCCCTTCTTTTTCCGTATATATTTTTTTGTCTTCTTGTTTTTTTTTTTTTTTATGAATTGACAGGCAATGCTATTTGTCAGCAGTCAATGTGTTTGTTACATTTTATTGCCAGCTGGGTGCTGCTGCTTCTGGCTGATTCCGTTGGCTTCTGGCTGTTGGCTGTTGGTTGGTTGCTCCATTGTTAATGTCAGGCGTTCAGGGCATACGCTAAACATGGGGAGCAAGTTATTTGTCTGCATTTTATATGCAATTTCTCTATGCATCTCGCTGTTAGACAGACGGCCTGTCAGGCAGGCAGGCAGCCAGGCAGCAAGGGAAGGGGAACCCAGCAGCAGATATACCAGCAAATTGTGTTGTATTGTGCCTGGATGCATCCGACAACCGACAACCGACATCCGACAGTCGACAGTTGGGGGTCGATGGCTAGGGCCAAAGCTGCTTCGATTTGCATGGTCGCTGTTCGAAATAGATTACGCATCCGGGGTGCCAATCGCCGGGTGCCCTTTCCGAACAGTACTTGAACTTCATCGAGTAGCAGCAGCACAGCACAGCACAGCAGCCCAGCAGCAGCAGCAGCAAAGTCCAATCAAAGAAATTGCTCTGTCTGCCTGTCTGTGATTGAATAACTGAATGACGATCTCACAGCAATCAACTTTTGCGATTGTATAACGACAAGAATGCAATGTTAATAATATTTCTCGCTTGCAATTGCATTTGAAGGTGTCTCATCGGTTGGCCCTGGCAACGATTTTAATGAAATTCCTTTGACAAAAAAAAAAATATATATTTTTAATGACATCTAATTTGTGAATTACAGCTAAATGAAATTCCTTTGATAACAAAAAAAAAGTTTTTAATGACATCTAATTTGTTAAGGCTTACAGCCAAATCATGTGGGAGGTCCTGCCGGACTTACCTGTCGAGAAACGCAACCTAATTTAATCCCAGGCTTTGTTTTTCTTCTTCTCTTTATTTTCTTTTTCCATTTGCAGCATTTTCTCTCTCTCACTGCGTCGATTTGCATGGGAATTTCCATTCCTTTTCGTTTTTTCTCACTGCGAATCAACGGAAATGAGACTCCATTTCGCACGTACCTCTCGCCAGCCAGCTCCACGCACCCTTTGACTGCTCGACGACGGGGGTGGCCATCGTCCATGGACAAGGTTAAGGTAGGTGGCATCATCATGTTTTCTCGTTCCATTTCCATTCAGAGCGCAAATGAGAACGTGAAAGGTTTTCCAATCCATATATAGGTGAAAACTTAATCAAACCGAACAAAGGCAATGGGCAAATGGTTATCGTTTTTGAGACGACTTCCCCAGCTAATATAATGCCACATAAACTTCTGATTCCTACCCATTTATTCAGACTATAAGGAAAAAACAACTTCGAAATCAGTTTCATTATGATTCTGCATGTGGTTTCCCCTTTTTCCCCCTTTTTTTTAATGGTTGCGTTTTATAAATATGTAAGTGCATGTCAACATAAATTAAAATACTCCCAGTTGATTAATAATGCGCAAGGAAAATGTCACAAAGAAATATGATTGTACAACGACGGCTGATTCCCTTCACTATGCCGGAGCCACAGGCGGAGCGGGGGGGCCCACCCGAAAGGAACCAGAACGCCTCAGCGACTGCGCTGAAGAACCAAAAAGGCAAACGGATGTCGGGGCATGCCACAGTTCTGATACTCTGAAGCTGGTTTATTTTTTATAATTTTCTTTGAATTCATTCTGCTTTCGACTAGCATCGCACTTTCTCCATGAATCATGAAAAACCCATTTTCAGTGCACTTTTTTAAATGAAAGAGATTTAGTCCTTATAATATGATTTACGCAATAATATGTTCCAATATACTCGTGTCCTCGCTGTCTTAAATCCCTCTAAAAAATACAACCAATATATTAAATATATACGATTTTTCGTACAAACCCAATGAAAATTCCCCAGATGCAATACGTGTTCCCAGTGTATGCAAATATTTTATGCCAGCACAAAAATAAAGTCATTAAAATTGTAAATATACAAGTGGAAAACGAAGGAGAAGGAGTCCTTCTGAGCCAACAGAGAAACCAGGAGTCAGAAGAGCAGCCATAACAGCAGCTCCACATGCAGGAGGGAGCAAGAGCAAGGCAGGAGCAGGAGCGGCAGCAGGAGATGACGCGGCCATCCTGTGTGCGTGCAAGAAATGGAAATGCGGTTAATTTCCGTAAAGTATGCAATAATTTCTGGCACTGAGCATAAGCAACAGTAGCAAGTGAATGCGAATGCAAGTATGCACACACACGGCATGCGGCACACACACACACACACACACATGAGTGAGAGTGCGAGAGTGCGGCAACAAAAGGCACAAAGTAAAATAACTGCCACACGTCCGCCCTCTGGCCTCGCACAGCCCGAACAAGTAAATCTCTTTGGCCGTCTGCAAAGACGGAACTAACGAACAAACGGACATTCATCAATATAAATCAACCGACGGCCACAAGCCAGGCCCAGTGGCAATCGTAGCACCAGGCGGAGTCGTGTAGCAGCCCGAGCCATTGGCGGCGGAGGAGGTGGCCACTCCCCAGTAGAATAAATAAAAACATTTTTGTATAAAAATTTCTGGCAATCGGTGGGCAAGTGCGGAGGGTCAACCGAGAAAGCGAGGCTGTAAAAATGTTGGCCAAAGAAATATTTTCACATTTATGTACCCTTATGAAGGGTAAAACAACTTTGATCAGAAGTTTAGTATTATCAAATGAGTGATTCTTGAACGAAGGCTTTATATTATTTATCTCACACACAAAAAGGATAAGAATCGTAGAAATATATCTTTTTTCTACCAATGGAATGCTCAATATAAAAGAGTAGCTAAATCTTCGGCCACACATCCAGTATTTCATTCTTGCTCTTTATTTGTGCTCTTATTCGGCAAATGGCAAGCGGACGGCTTCGGCTTCGGTTGTGGCCGTCGCCCTGTGCACTCTCCTGCTGCTGGTCCTGCTGCTGGTCCACCCTTGGTCCTTACTGTCCTTGCAGCTGCCGCTTGCGCTGGCTGTTGCCACAGTAGCATTTTCGTTTCATTATGTTCCGCGTGCCTAAAGGATTGCAATATATATTTGAATTTTTTTTTCCTGCTACCGACTGAAATCGTTTGCATGTTGCAAGGGACTGCAAGGACTACTGTCCTGTCGTTGGCACGCGCTGAGGCAGTGGCAATGGGTTGAGTTGGCACACACACACACACAGATACACCACACGCATAATATATACAACACAACAGAATCGTTGGGGCCACGCCACGCATTTTGACTTCGGTATTTGCGGCTTTTTATGTAATTCATGGTCATTCCACATATGCATGCAGCACATCTCTCTCTCTCTTTTTCTCTGTGTGTGCATGTGTGACTGCATATTTACTGCCTCGCAAAAAAGGCGAAGAAAAAATAATTGTGCAAGCCTCGTCCTGATCCTGGCACGCATTTGGGCAAAGAAGCTTCACGAAAATCACGTTATTTATGCGATTTTTCGAGCCATGCCATCCGAAATGATGCCACACAAGGCAATTAAGGCCATAAGCGCACAGGCCAAATGTCAAAAGCGAAATCAAAGCCGTGTGATTGCAGCAGTCGAGATTAACAGAGAAAAGCCAAGAAACAGATGCGCCATAAGTATTTATAATTAAGAATCTTATACGTATGTGGGAAAAGCAATATCTACTGAGCGCCATTAAAGACTTCAGCCCCAAGAACTACAGGGCCCAAGGGAGAATCGTGAACCATTGAAATAGGAGCTAGGAGCTCTGTCTGCCTCTGAGCATCTTCGTCATTTATTGACATAAATTTGAGTCTATCATATGCGAAACCTTTTACTATTATGACCATAATGAAGAATCCCCGCATTCAAAACAAACACACTGAAAGCGAGAGGGCAAACAACCCCCATTAAGACCCATTCTCACCCCTCGTCTCTCGATACAGATCAAGAGTATAAAATAATATCATACTCATGCGATGAGTGCAAAAACAACAACACTGGAAAGTAAATAGAAGCGCAGCAGAATTCAGTTCAATTGATATGCAAATGCAAAAAGCAGAAAGAGCGCTCCCTTTTTTCGCAGTGCATTTCAATGGCGGTGCATTTTATTTGTCATTTCCGGTTTGTGCCGGAAGTTGAAATTATTGAAATCAAACGGAAATGCAGCGAAGCAAATGCATAAAAAACGCCCACAGCCAGAGCCGAAAAGTGTGCTTTAAACACGCATTCGGCGCGTGTCGTGACGGTATGTGTCGTATGTCGTATGTGTATTTGTTTGTGTCGGGGAGCCCATAAATAAATATTCTATATATACCTATATATATAAATTTAAATAAATGCGGCCGCAATACCCGCACACACATTCGAACGGAGAGATTCGCTGTTGGCTTGTCAATAAATCAGAATACTTATCAACGTCAAACGACCACAAAGACTGCTGGCAAACAACATAAGCGACCATGGACCGGGACCGAGACCGAGCAGAGCCAGAATCCAGAATCCAGACGAGTCCGTGTAGGAGCCTGCGGAGGTTTATTACGCGCGATTAAATTCATTAAAGAAATATGCCCGAACCTGCGACATCAAGCGGAAGGAAATCCGACCAACCGCACACATAAAGGCAGCCCAGCCCCCACCAAAGGACGCCATCATCTGACAACTGACACTTGCTGCTCTATCTGGGTGCCAGCAGGCCTTCTTCTTGCGGCCCACCCAATTTATGGCTCGCCTCTGTTTTCTCGCTCTATCTTGGCCCCAAAACTAAGTCCGCTAATTGCGCCGCCTTAGCCGGAGAGTATCTCGACAAGTCTCCACACTCCACTTGAGGTGGCACTCATAATTATGCCAAATTTGCTCCATTTCCTCGGACTGTTGCCTCTTATTGTTTGCATTATTAGCTGACAATTTTCGGGGGGGGTGGCACAGCTCGGTGATGCCGAGTGGCATGGCTGTGATTAGACAGGCTTTTGGGTCTCTGTGCAAATGGTGGGATTAGCAGGCGCTTTGTCTGTGGCCGGAGGAGACGGAAACGGCAAATTCTGTTGGGACCGTCGCTCCTCGATAAGCGTCGTCCTGGGTCCCCAAAGAAGTTGATGTTTTTCTTGCATAATTGTGGCCCTAAGCCATGCGGTTGTTATTACAGGCCAAGAAATCTATGCAAATGCCTAGAGACCAAAACCAAATCGATTGAATAAACGTTTGGCTGCAAAAAAATTTTTCAGATTGTCAAATGTAACACACAATTCAATGAACACTGAAGGCAATCTGTAAGACTTTGATTATGCATCCATTATTATGGATGTTAAGAACACCCAGCAACACAATAAATAAATATTCCCCAAATTACCCAAATAAATATGTAACATGGACCGAGGACCTAAACCACATTCTGGACCTTGCAACCGTCATAAAACAATCTAAGATTTGCCACATGACATATCCTGCAGTTAGATTTGTATTAATTGTTTAGTCGTTAATAAATATAACATGTTCCGCACCGATATTTCACTTAGACCTAAATAAATAGCCCATAGATCGTAAGTAGTCCTTAAAAATGTATATAATCCTCACCTTTTACCAAATAAAAATACTGAAATGGAAAACCCTCACGCATTCACTTCTCCAAATCGCAATTGCGGCAACATTTTGTTACTGGTACAAAATTTGGTGGCATACAAATTTACATTTTCATCATATGATTTCCATTGACAATACATTAATGACTTCATTGAATTTGATAATATTCTAACCTTAAGGTAAATAACATATCTTTAATCAATATATTAATAAAGTCATACGAAATCGAGGAGTGCAACGGTATATCTACTTTATATTAACATTAAGCCATACATCTCTCTTTAAATTAAGTCAAATCTTTCCAACCAAGAGACTTCAAGCAATAAATTAATGTTTGAATTGATTTAAAAATGGTTCTATATCTTAAAATTTGAAGGTGTAAGTTCCACTTGGTGACCGGACCGAACCGCCGTTTTGTGATCCATTTAAAAAAGAAGAAAATATTTTAGATTTTACCTGAAATCCCCTGTAAAAGCTTTTGTCAACATCGATGCTCTGACGTGACCAAATTCTTTGTTATATTTTTTCCGAATTTTTCCCTCAATTGTTCAGTGTGTCGCCATGGTGGTGGCGTGCACAAAGCGCTGATTGCACCGCCTCCTCCCCCTCCCCCATACAATAAAGCTTTGCAGCCGCCACACACCGCCCAAATGCTTTTTCCCTGCTGACATGTCCCGGCCAGGGCACAAAAAAAGATATATACATATACCTACATACATATATGTGTATGCAATAGGCCAGCATCGGCCGTAGAGTGTTTTCAGGCGTTTTTCTGTAATTCGGTTGTAGTTTTTTCCAAGGTAGTTTTTCGGAATTGGTGGAAAAAAATTGAAACTGCCTGCATAAAGGCGCTAGCATATTAAAGGCTTAAGCCCACTCAGCGGCAGATGCCATATTGCTGAAATAAATACACAGAGATCGGCCTGGCCCGCATACCTCATGTGGAGATAAAATTCGTTTATGGAAATGCATTTCATTCAAGAGTCACCGATGGCATTTTTTCACCGCCCAAGCGGGCCACGAATGAGGGTCGTTTAACCAAACTTTTTTAAAGATACATATACTGGTATAAATTCATATGAAAATGGGCCTACTTAGCTCATCAGCTGAATCAGAAGTCATGGCTTGCCCGACCGCCCCGAAACAGTCTGTTTAGGCCGGTTTAGGATTGTACAAAAATATGAATCCCAGTCGGCCTAGTGAATTTTTTGGCCTCCAAGCTGTTGTAGTCTTAGTTTGAACTCATTCAGTTTTTAGTCTCGCTCCGACCAACTCCAAATTGTGAAAAATTATTTATAAAATTTTTTCAAAAAAAAATTATCGAAAACCATTTTTTGATAAAAGTTTATTATTTTATTTTTTGAAATTTATTTCGGAACTTTTTAAGTCGGCAAAATGTGTTCTCCGTGCGGACCAGGATGTGGACCCTGCGATCCCTGCTGTGGGCCCTTCGAGTGCTCGCCCAAGTGCTACAACTCCGCCCAACTGGAGGCCTTGCCGCAATGCGCCCCGCGCATTCCGCCGCCCTTCCCCAAGTGCATCACCGTGCAGCAGCCACCACGCATGATCTGCAAGAAGCGGGTCGTGTTCACCGAGAAGATCGTGCCGGAACCGATGGTCGTCAACCGATGCAGGCAGATCACAATCCCAAAGGTGGTGGACGCCACCCGTGTCATCAAGGTGCCGAAGCTGATTTGGGTCTCCCAGATGGTGCGGGAGCCACGCGTCATCTACTATCCGTCGATGATACCGGACCCGTACGTCGTGTGCTACCCGAAGCGGGTCTGCGAGCCGAGGGAGGTGTGCCAGTCGATCCTTTGCCAGCCGAAGCCGCAGACGATCGACATCCCCCCTCCAAGGGAATACTGCTGCTACCCGAACGGGCCCATCAACTACAAGCCGAGTGCCGCCTGTCCACCGTGCCCCATTGGACCCTGTGCCCCGGGCGGAGCCTGCTGCCCATTGCCGTGCTTCTCCACCAACCAGTATCCCGTTGCCGAAGGTCGCTGCGGGCCTTGCGGACCCTGTGGACCAGGATGTGGCCCTTGCGGACCCTGTGGACCTCGAGGCTGCGGACCCTGTGGGCCTCGTGGTTGCGGACCCTGTGGTAATGGACCTTGTGGACCGTGTGGGCCATGCGCTGTGCCAAATTGCGGACCTTGCGGGCTGACCATGCCTTCGGGTCCCTTTATACCGGCACCCTGTGGCCCTTGCGGTCCGGGTAGCTGTGGTCTGAACGGCCCCTGTGGACCATGTGGCCCTTGTGGACCCTGCTCGCCGCCATGTCCCTACGAATCGCCCGAGTGTGGACCCTGCTACCCGTGCGCCCCCACTCCTTGGAACACGCATTGTGGACCAGTCGGACCGTGTGGCCCCCAAGTGCCCTGCGGCCCCTGCGGTCCGTGCTAAGCCGGCAACGAACCCTGGAGTACACGTTATCGCCCTGGAGTGCCCTGTGGTCCTTGTTAATCGGCTCAAACTGATGACTGCAACCGTTTGGGAGTCCTGCTACAACATTTTCGAAGTCTACAGTAAATTTGCATTGTCAAAAACTGCTTAAAATAACAGGGGCTGTAAAAAAAATATACAATTTTATCGGAATATTCAACGCCTACTATTTTCATAGCCCATAAAGCCTACTACTCAGGCGAGGATACATTTTCCACCAGTCAAAAAAGGGAATATCAATTCGTAGTGATGTAAGAAATAATCCCCTTTTTTGTAGGATAAAATTGTTTGGTGCTGAGATAAGATAAATAAATAAATACCGACTAATAGTGGAAAAACAACCGATGGTATTTCACTGGACACAAGGGAATTATAGAAATATAGAAAACAGTTTCTGTCCTTCGTCGATGAACTGGCAGGGCAGGGATAACAGAAATGGAGGGACGCAAGCGAAAGCCGGCTAGGAAAATTCAATAACAAGGATTTTTGGAAGCAGCTTTATATTTAGGAATAAGCTTTCTCCGTTGTTAGCTTTTAATTGAGGGTTATAGTGTTCGATGTCTTAAAGTAAGGGGGCGTAGCCGTGAACTACGATGTGATATGATGATGCCTTCGACGTCAATTCTCACTGGCATTCGATCCTGAGCGCTTGATGACGATTTGGACTGAGAGTACGAAAAGGGCGAAGCCATGCTATATTAGCAGTAAGAAAGTTAGATAATAAGATATAAGTGTTCGGGCCATCAGCATCATCGTAGTTCAAGCCCACTGTACTTAACATTAATACAACAACATGTGTAAACGCTAACGTTCGGCAGCGCTGCTGCACTCTCTCTATGCTAAGGGCTCTGCCGACGTTGCGAAATTTAGTGCTATGCTAATCTTTCTGCGCATTGGTTGCATATTTCATCTCGTGACATTTATCTGGTTGGGCAAAGGGCAAGCAATCGGCTTATGCTAGCCACCGGTATAAATAAACAATTAAACAAACAAATAAGCAAACAATCGTCCTCATTTTGTTTCTGGACATAAATAGGTGCCAAAAAAGCTTGGCATCTCAAACAATAAGTGTTGATGTTGATGCGTTGAGTTGTAAATTCGAACTGTTTTATTTTCAAAACTTATGCACTTTATATAGAAAAATATAATTTAATTAAAACTAAGACCAAAGCTAAGAAAAGGAGGGATGTGCGGCGCTTGTTCCCACGCTCATCCCTTCTAATGACACCTACTACATGCAAACCACATGTGTTAATAGATTTGGGTTCGACGTGACGCATGTATATGATTTTATGGTCGAACTCTATGTGTCCTTTTTCTCAAGTGGCCTCCTTCAATTGTATTGTAGACTGTAGACTGTATTGTTTATTGGTTGGCCTGTGTCGGTTCCTGTTCATGTTTTATGAACAATAAGAATAGACATTATTAGCAGAGATTATAGAGAATATCTTAAGAGCTATTGGAGACGGCTACTCCGAACAAAGATAAATGGAATCTAACTAAGAAAGTCGAATGAATGTCGATTATATGGATGCTATAATGTATTAATTTTATACCCGATAATACTACTTTTTAAATGGAGAAAAACCATGTTGCCTCAAGCTTGTATTAAGCCTATCTTCGTTGATCGTCCTCCTCCCCCTCCTACTTTCATAGAAATTTTTGCATTTTCGACAGATTTCATTCAAAACACAAAACATTGTACCATAGAGCATGAACACAAGGCCACCTTGACCCTCGAAATAAATGAAAATTATCAACAGCCAAACATTTTTTTGATTTTGTTCAAAACTCAGAAGGCTCTACCATCCTAATCCATTGTTATACTGCTACGAGCTATACCCAGATCTCATTTCGATTTCAGTTTCGCTTCGACAAGGATCTAAATTTTAGTAAAAAATTTTTGTAAAAAATTTAGTTGCTATACAAAATTATTATTTGTTCCCGTTTTAATTTCGTTAAGAATTTTTGATTAGCAAAATGTGTTCTCCATGCGGACCGGGATGTGGACCCTGCGACCCCTGCTGTGGGCCCTTCGAGTGCTCGCCCAAGTGCTACAACTCCGCCCAGCTGGAGGCCTTGCCGCAATGCGCCCCGCGCATTCCGCCGCCCTTCCCCAAGTGCATCACCGTGCAGCAGCCACCGCGCATGATCTGCAAGAAGCGGGTCGTGTTCACCGAGAAGATCGTGCCGGAACCGATGGTCGTCAACCGATGCAGGCAGATCACAATCCCAAAGGTGGTGGACGCCACCCGTGTCATCAAGGTGCCGAAGCTGATTTGGGTCTCCCAGATGGTGCGGGAGCCACGCGTCATCTACTATCCGTCGATGATACCGGACCCGTACGTCGTGTGCTACCCGAAGCGGGTCTGCGAGCCGAGGGAGGTGTGCCAGTCGATCCTTTGCCAGCCGAAGCCGCAGACGATCGACATCCCCCCTCCAAGGGAATACTGCTGCTACCCGAACGGGCCCATCAACTACAAGCCGAGTGCCGCCTGTCCACCGTGCCCCATTGGACCCTGTGCCCCGGGCGGAGCCTGCTGCCCATTGCCGTGCTTCTCCACCAACCAGTATCCCGTTGCCGAAGGCCGCTGCGGGCCTTGCGGACCAGGATGTGGTCCTTGCGGGCCGTGTGGGCCGTGTGGACGAGGATGTGGGCCGTGTGGACGAGGATGTGGGCCTTGCGGACCCTGTGGACCTTGCGGACCATGTGGACCCGGACCCTGTGGATATGGTCCTTGTGGTCCTTGTTAACCAGCAAACGTTCAGGTCCTTGTGGAATCGTCCCAAGAACGCTGCTCGTTTTCCGAGTCTCAATGATTGCAAGTCCGTGATGAATTTAGCAATTGTCATTGTTTTGGAAATGCATTTGATTAAATAAATTTGATGGCGGGAAAATTCTTTTGACAATTTGTTGAATGACGGAGGTCATCGGCCATCTGACATATGAACTAAATTTCAGTAGGCGGAGATTCCTTTTGTCTGCCGCAATGTCAACGAAAATAATTTCCACATAAATTCCGGTGATATGAAATTCATTCAACTCGGCGAAAAAACAATACAAATTAGTAATGGGTGGGACGCGTGGGAGTGCCGCGTCTGGACACGTGTTCGGCGATACATAATGAAACGCCCACGGCGGGCAGAGGCGGCACCCAAACTGCATCAGTGCACGGCCCGTACATCCTGTCAATCCTCGTATACTTATGCGCATCCGGTTTGAAATGCAGCAAACAATGCAGCAGCAGACACACAGATACAAACGCCATGGCAGTTGCAGATACATTCCCAGCTGCATATCTGCATCTCTGCCGCCGTCTCTCCGTCCGTCCGTCTGTCCGTCTGTCTGTCTGTCTGTGTGCTCCCCGCTGGTTGCCATTCGACCGGAAGAAATTATTGTTATTCGAATTGATCTGCCAGCAGTCTCTGTTGGTGCTGTTGCACTGCTGCCGTTGCTGCCGCTGCTGCCGTTGCACTGTCGCTGCTGCCATTGCGGTTTGCGATTTGTCCCAGCGATAGGGCCTGGCTGCTGCCACCGAAGCGATATCTCTGCGGCCCCTCCGGTTACTGCCAGCCCTCTGATAACGTCAACGCAGCAGCGGGTATCCAGCGCCTTTTTTGCTGCTACAGTCTGCGTTATTTATTTGCGCCCACATATGCATAAATAACGTGGACTGAGAGGTAGAGTTAAAAGCGCCCGAACCACCCCCTTCTGCTGCTTGGACAATAAATTGCAAAAATATTATTTTATCAACAATAATTAATTAAATGCACTTAATTGCGTGCCGCAGCCGCAGTTGCAGTTTCAGTTGCAGTTTCTGTTTTCTGTTTGTATACCCTTTCAGAGGGTATCATGACTTTGCTCATCGGATAACGAATGATTTGCCCGCCCATCAAGTACATATATCTTCCCTCAGCATTAGAGATATCCGGCAGAATCTTTGCACAGATAAAAAGGGAGACTTTAATGATAGAAGGACCTTTTCAACTTCCAAAGTGTATCCGCAGCTTCGGACCCAAATCGTTCCCTCCTTTCCTGTTATTTATTTGGTGTTGGGTCTGTGTATGTTTTTTTGTGCCGCGTTGTCCCCTGCTCGACCTTGTTTTTCTGCAGCTGCAGTTGCAGCTGCTGCTCCTCCTGATGGGTGGACCGGGAGTCTGGGGACTGGGTGGAACATGGTCATCTGCATCTGCATGCATATGCTTGAGCAGCGTTGTAAGTAGCCATGTAAGTGGACAAGTGGCCGTCGGGTAACAGTTGCCGTTGCCGTTGCCGTTGCTGTTGCTCCTCTCTCACAATCTCTCTCACACCCGCTTGTCCCGTGGCTGGCACTCTTCGCGATTTATGCGTATTTTTAAGTGGCATTAAGTGCGCGTTAACATCTTATGAAGCCAGCGCGGCGGCAGCCATAAATTATTGCAGTCACAACAACAGCTGGATGGCCATTAAACGCCACGAAATACAAACGCTAATTGACGAGAGTTCGGGCCAAGTGTATGCTTTAAATATTTGCAGCAAGTCCGCGGCTAATTGGGACAGCGGCAACGGCAACTGCAACGGCAACTGCAAGTGGCACTGCAAATGCCACACCAGCAAACTGTGATGCTGAGGCATCTGGTGGCTTCCATTTCCATTTCCATTGCATTGCTTTTGTGGCTGGGATTGTTAATGAAGTTTGTAACTGGGCAACATGGACATGCATCTGCGGCAAAAGGAAATATTATGCATACGCCATGTTCGCCAGTTGTTGTTTGGGATAAAAGTTTTCCACAAATCCTGTGTTCTTCCCCTGGACACTGCACGTTCTTTGAACACATTTAGTCTCAAAGTATCTGTATATCTGTGTATCTGTGTGTCTGCGTGTGCGTTTGTGTATGGTAATTTACAATCCCCAGTGTGTGCCCGCACGTGTGTGTATGAGTAAATTGTTAAATTTATATACAAAAGAGAAACGCTGCAGCGCTCTGCTCTGCTCTGCTGTGCTGTGCTGCAGCCCTGTAGCTGTAGCTGTGGCTGTGGCTGTGCTGCAACTGCCAAAGTAATTTGCGATAAGTGCGTCAGATTCTTTGGGGAATATTCGACCACACAGTAGCCCCACAGCAGCAGCAGCAGCAGCCCCACCACCACCACCACCAACCACGACAATGATAATGCAACCACAACAACAAGTAAAGTAAAAAGTGAATATTTATTTGGCTTTTCGTTGGGGCTCCGAAATGCTCTGCGATCTGGGGGCTAAGATTAAAGCAGATTCCGCACCAGACCAAATTAAGTTTAGCTACACTTTGATTAAAGGATATTGCTGGATATGCTGCAAGGACGTTTCACGTTGAAATGTCAATTCGGAAAAAGAGGGAAAATAATGCTCTCTTAAGCTCAATTATGTATGGATCTACAGTGCGTTACAGAAGTGTACAGCCAGGTTGTTATTAAGTTTGTAGCATGGATTGTAAGAATCTTAATTTTTAATTTTTTTTTTTAATTAATAAATAAAAATATATTTCTGATTTGTATTACTTAAATCAGAAATAACTATTATTTTTAATTTTTATTATTAAAATATTTGGACAATTTTCAGCATATACTTGGATTACACACATGAAACGCACTGTGCTGCGCACTTGGCCGGACTGAAGATGGAAAGCTGCTCAAAAATCCCGAATACATTTCATTTGTGGCTTGTCCTGCTAGCCACAGTCTCCCTCTCTCTCTCTCCATGAGTCTTTCCTCTGTAAATACATAAGTCACAAGTATTTGCATGTGTGTGTGCGTATATATGTACATATATAAGTATGTAAAAAAAGGCAATTTGTATTTCCACTTTTTTGCGCGGCTCTCTTGCCTCTTGGCCTCCCTTGGCCACGCATTGCTGAAATAATAAATTGCAGAAGAGTATGCAATGAAAATAAAAATGCCAGTGCGTAATTAATGAGTCAAGGTGGTGTCATATGGTGCTTACCCATACTCTCGCACTCACACTCACATACACAGTCGTACAAGGCGTGGGGCACGTGGAGAGGGACACACAGAGACATGCGACGACTTTGCTGTACATTGCGTGTTAAGTCGCGTATTTCATGGCGTTTATTTATTATGCACAAAGTGCCACCAGAACGAATGGAGCTGGAGGCCTTCTCCACCAAAATTATTGACTCAATTTGTAAGCTTGCATACACACAGATACACCACACCAGTCAGCCCGATATACACATAGACATCCCCCTTGACTCCAGGGACACGTACGTGTGCAAAGCCTCGCAGGCGCGTTAATTGCTTATGGGGCGCACATTATTCAGCTGTCATTCGGCGGCAAAGGCGTGCTGGCGCTGGCGCTGCCAACTCGGGCCAAGAGCAGAGAAGAAATGGCCAAAATTGCGGCTTTGGCAAACAATTAGGCAGCTAATTTTCAGGCGGCTCTGGCAGGACGACAGGCCAAAAGGCTGGAGCGCGACCTAATCCTGTCTACTGTCGGGGAAAGAGCCAGGCAGGGACAGAGGCGTTGTCAGTCAGCCAATCCTCGAGAGCAGCACCAGCAGCAGCAGCGGCAGCAGCAAAGAGATAGAATTTGGTATGAAATTTGGGCCAGCAGCTAAATCACTGCCAAATCCTTTTGACAAATACGCACACAAGGGCACGCAGACACGACTAAGCTGCTGACTGGGTGCCTGCTGAGCTGAAAGGAAACGGAAACACACACACACACACACGCACGCACACACACTCTAATATGGCAAGTTATTCAAAAGGCATTCCAGATCGAGATAAATGCACTCTGAAGCTGAAGCTGAAGCCTGGAACCGGAGAGATGCCAGGCGCCTGTCAACACCGAAAACTAAAAAGGTGACAAGGACAAAGCGGCCACGCAACGCACATGGGAAGGACCTCCTCTCTGATTCCTCCTGGCTGCGGTTAACAGCCTGGAGGAGGTGGTGCTGGTGGTGGATGCCACAGCACATGGCAGCTGTCATGCGTGCGCCATGGAATGGCTCCGATTTCCGCGACGCTGCTGCAACGCTTCGGATCTGCGGCTTATGGCTAAGTGGCGCAAGTTGCAGCGCTGCATAGGCGAAGCGCATCAATCAGGCAAAGGCATCCCCGACGAACCCGTCTCCTGTCAGCCGTAATTTACGCGCATTCACGCCGACACTCCTCCTCGTGCTCTACGGCAAATGGCAAACAAAAGACTTCCACACAAGAATAAAGGACACATGGCAGGGGTTAGCGAGGTAAGAGATAGACCGACAGACAGACAGACCCGTCACAAATCGTTTTGATTTTTCGCACACACGTGACTGATTCGCTCCGGACTCCGCTCCGGCAGAGACGCAAGTCTTCCGATGCTTTGGCATATGACAGAAATCTCTGCGAAAGAAGCGCTGATGCAGCGAAAGCAGCGAAAGCACCAGCCTCCCAGAGTAAATCAACGATGCAGAGGCAGAGGCAGGGGCAGGGGCAGAGGCAGAGGCAGACAGGATGCAGCAAATAATCTGAGCCATTGATGTGTTGTGGCGTGCGGCGTGGGGCGTGGGGTGTGGGGGTAGGGAAATCATCTCGAAATATTCGCCTGAATGCATTCAGACCATTATTAAAGTTGGCCATAAAGCTCTCATTATCAGATTCCATTTAAACGTTATCCCATTCTTAGCATGTAAACTAATTTCAAGTCCTACATTATCCCAGTCTTAATACAAGCTAATTTCCAATCATTGTTGCGTTGAACATTTGTAATTAATTCAATGGAAAATGCGCACAATAGTTTCATATGGTGTGACGTGCTTTGGCTAACAAAATCAATTCCTTTACAGGTGATCATTAGATTTTGGGCAAGTCGCAAACGATTCGCAACGTGTTTAACAACATGGAATCGACGTTATTATGGCCCGGAATTGAATTATTATAACTGTTTCTGTTGTCAGCAGCGTGGCCGCCAACATTGTATCTGTGCGTGTATCTGTATCTGTGTGGGTTTGAGCATCAATAATGTGTATCTGTGCGGCTCCAATAACGTGTGTGTGTGTGTGTGTGTGTTGTATGTGTGGTGTGTGGCCCTGTCTGTTGCCTGGCAAGTACGTGACAGACGCAGTTTGGCGCGATTAAATTACGTTTATGATTATATTTTGTTACAAATACAATGGCCAACACACACACAAGCACACACACACATACACGAAGCAGACAGACACTGTCATAAACACATCCACGCGTGTAGAGCAGACAGGACAGCAGCCACATTGTATTGAAGTGAGAATGGTTAACAATTGTGGCGAGAGAATGGCAACAATAGGTCATTGAAGCATGCTCCCGCTGATGGATTTTCTCTATTAAACGTTAACTAAACAACAAGTTTTAATTGAATTTTAATTAAATCAGCATGTGGAGCCATTAATCTATCCCATCTTTTTCTTTCCCCTCTCGATGCACCACGCCATAACCTCCCTCAGATTAACCGCACTTTATGCAAATGGTCTGGCTGGGTACTAAACCGCATCACTTCCTTACAATCTCAGACACTTTTGTGCTTCAATGAACCACTTGAACTGCACCTCAAAGTGCTCCTCCACTCCTCGCCTTCCGCGGAGGCAGCAGGACCTCTCGATGCCCTCTTCAGTAGTCGTCGTTTGGCCGGAGCTGACATTAAATATCATTCCGTCTGACGCTTATTGCTTATTGCGCTGCGCCGGAGCAAGAAACAGGCAAAACAGAGGATGCTGCTCTCACACATAATATGGAATTAATAACAATCATACGCCACGTTGCCCCGTCTGCCTGCCTGCCTGCCTGACTGCCAGGCAACCCGTTGCCATTTGCCGCTGACAGGAGGAGCGCGCATTCGGGTCTACTATAAGTCCTGTTCGCCCAAGATTTCTAAAACTGTCAGAAATTGCAGTAAAATTACGCAGAGCAGAGGCATCGAAGGAGTGCGGAAAAGGCAAGGCGCTGGAGCGCAGCTGCCAGAATGCTTATTAAAATATAAATATGCTAAAACAAAAAGCGCGTGCGGACGCCAAATGGAAGAAGGGTGAAAGAACACAACACACACACAAACACAACACTCACAGCAAAACAGAAAGCAACACGGGGCAGAGCAGAGGCAGAGCATGGTCAGAACAGAGTCCAGAACCAAGGCAGAACTCGACAGCGAAGCAGGAGCCAGAGCCAGAGCCAGAGCCAGTGCTTGTCTTGCACCCGGCCAAAGTTAAAAAACTAAAGTTTTATACTATAATATAATTTCAACTACTTGAAATAAGCACGCGCCACTGAGGGCTGAGGAGATCTCAAGTACGAGTATATAGGGGATGGGGGTAATATTCGCACATATATACGAAACAGCAGGAAAAACGAACAAAGGCGAAGAACAAAAATTTACTAGAAAACACAAGTAAAGTGGAAATTTCATGCGCGCAGTGGAAACTTTAGCACTTTTCCTACCAATACCCCAACCCCAACCCCAGCCAATGTCCGTCTCCCAAGGGGAACTCTGACAATCAACAACCAACAACAAGCAACCATTCCAAGGGGCCAAGGCACAAAATTCTGCTTCTTCTTGGCAAACAATGCACAGTTATTCTTTTGGGCGAATTTCCAACCAAGGTTATTTCGATATGCATTAAGGAGGAATGGCGTACTGGTACTGGACCCCAGCAATGGAATCTGCGTAAAGAAATTGAAAAACAAAAATAAATGGCTTTAGCTACGAAGCTACGAAGAAGTTGTGTATACCCTAGCATATCCTTTGTTCAATAGGATTTTTGCCTGCAAGCTGGATTAATGCTGATTAGGAATAAATAAATAAGCAAATAGATCCATTCACACCTTCCATCCTATTCGCTTGTCTATCTGTAGGTCAAACTACGGTCAAAATAATCCTTTTAGGGTCCTTACTCTACCATTCCTTAAGCACGGAAATGTCCCATAAAATTGTGGAATTTTTTAAACGGGTTTCTATTTTGCTCTGCTCTATTTACCCTAATTGCTAGTATTTTAATCTACAAATAATTGCTAATTAATTAAATAAACAAATCTCTTCCTGTATGCATGGCAAACATTTGATTAAAATCAGAGAGTATTCTCTGAATGGTATGCAAAGATGAATATACCCATAGCTTATGCACTTTTGATGTACTGCTCATTCGATTTTCATTAGGAACTGCACACAAAGAATACCAATTTAGACAAGGTCTGAGCTTGTTCCTGTTTCTGTTTCTGTATCTGTGCCTCTACCTCAATGCATTTGAGGAGCAATGCAATTAAACAAACAAATTCTATCGTGGAGCAGGGAGGCAGGCAGGCAGGAAGGCCGGGCAACAACTCCAACAATCAATCAATTAGCCAATTAGTCGGCAAACTCAACACGCTCATCAATTCCCATGCAAAACTAACTAATTTGCGCACACAGCTAATCAAATTTAATTAAGACATCCAGTAAATATCGTGGCCGTTCGAAGGCAAGGCAAGGCAAGGCATTACGCATACGCCTCTGTGCCTCTATGCCTACGCCTTTCGCTACGGCCTACCCAACAACTATCTATCCGTCCATCTGTTGTCTGTTTGATTTAGCCGTGAAATATGGTCTCTGTACACGGAACCAGACTACACCAAAACTCTCCATTTTCGGGTTATCATTGCAGAAAATTGCGTGGCTCGGGCGCCTAAAAGCGTGCACCGCAAAAAGGCTTACCTCCAGACAATGCGTGCCACGCCCCGGGGCCTTCATCGGTGCTGTGCTTTTGTTCAAAACTTTCAATACCGTGCCGTGGCATGCCGTACCGTACCGTACCGACAGGTGCACAGACATATACGAGTACGTATGTATGTACGTATGTACATTTGAGGCATTCCCTCGAATTCAAATCGGACCTCCGGCCATTTTAGAGTTCTGTTTTTTTTTCTGCTGCCAACTTGTTAGCTGTTTATTTGCGCATTATAGAACCAACTACTGCCTGCCAGCGTCCTACCCAAAAAGCCAAGCAATTCCTGTATACTGTACCTGTTTGCATTCCGACTTGGTTACCCCCGGATCCGGATACGGGCCGTGCGTTCAGATAATCAACTAAACACTTCATTATTTCGTCGGTGGCGGGAAAGGGGACGGTGCAAATTGTTTTACCCAATGCGTTCCACCCGTCTATCTACCCACCCAATGGGCCCACAGAAGAGGAGAGCGATTGCACGAAAATCCGCCGGTTTGTTTCGCGCATTTTCTATGCACGCGTTTCCTGTATTTCCCGTTTCTTTTTTTCTATTTTTAATTGAATGATAAAACACCGTTGCCACTGCCGATTCTGATCCGCAGTAAGAGGCATTAATTTAGATTAGCGTACGAAAAGTGCGGGTGACTGTGAACGTTCCGAAATGGGTTTTCCTGCTTTGTGAGTGTAAATAAGTAGTTGTTGAAAAGCCACGCCCCGACCTTTGAATGAGATTGCATACATTAGATAGAGCGGATAGGAGCACTCCCAGCAACTACAAAGGTGCAGAGAGCAGTGCGGGTTAAGAGAGTGTGCAAAGTAATGGAGTCGAGGGTCGAGGGGGGGAAATTCAATACCAACACTGTGGAGAGATTATGTTTCATTGCGGAATATGCAGGGCCAGAAGACAGAGTTATATTCTATACAACAGATGCTTATTCAATTTCACTTTCAATTTGCATAGATAGCTCCCACGGGAAAGATCACGACCTTTCGCTGCTCATTCAACAGCACGGTCTGGTAGTGATATCCACGGCACATGTGGGAACTATAGCGACGGCACTCGAAGGTCCGTTTGACCGGCTCCAGGTCCACATCGAAACAGTTGATTTTGAATGTGTCGGCATTGATCACGGCCACCATATCGTATATGCCGCCGATCCTCTCATTCCAAATGCTGACCGAGGCCACGGGCAGGGATTCCTTGTGATAGACCAGGGTCGCCTCGAGGGGAGTGCGGAAGATGTGCATGGTTATGATGCCGGTGGGGCCATCGCCCAGATAGTGGTGGGGTACATCGCGTACGATCATGGGCGTGGCATTGGCCGGCACAGTCTGCGGATTCCCAGCCACGATCTTCGCCTTCAGCTGGTCCAATTTGCTGAGAGTGCGCAGATAGTTCGGGTGATTGGCCACCCGGGGATCCAATGGATGCAGAAGATCGACTATGCGATTGGCGAGCTCCTCCGCTATGCTCTCCTGCACCAGCACCGTGGCCACGGCGTCCAGGGCAAAGGGATTCTGCAGGGATTCAGTCAAATGATGGATTGCACAATTGATATCGCCATCTTCGAAAATAATCATCATGCAGGGCGAATTCCAGGCATATTTCACTTCAGCTTCCGAAGGCTTTTCCTCGGCTTTGGTTTCGGTTTTAGCCGGAGCCTCCTCCACTGCACCCACTCCACCCACAGGTTTCACTTCCGCCTGAGATTCCGCTTCCGCTTCGAGATTCTCTGTGGCCTCTCCCCCTCCCGTCTGTTCCAGGCCTTTTGAAGCCATTCCTGGTATGCCCTTGCCATCGTCCCAGACCTCAGGCAATCGAACCTTGTCATCCTTCTCGCAGGGTAAGCTGTGCACCACCATATCGTATGTGATGATTGGCTTACGTTCAGCCATAATTTACGTTTACAATTTTCGAGAATAGAAAAATATGTTTTGTTTCAATTTAACATATCAAATATGCCAGCAGAATGATGGAGTACTATGTAGTTTAGTTCTCTGTTTTTTCGAATCCTTTTGGATGTATTGCCTGCGTCATCAAGCAACCATTCCTGTTCCCATCACTCCACCACCAAATAAAACTCAACCGAATTGCACGAAAACCACTCTGAAAATATTTTGACAATGCCATCGACCGCAAAGGTGAACGTACGCGAAATATTATTCAAATAGCACACTCTCTGCATTCGCGCAAGTGTTAAACAAACTGCGGCGTGCACATTTAATAGAATAATGCAAAAATTGAATGAAAAACATCGCATAATACTTGTGGAAAATTTGTGAAAATTTTCAAATCACATTCCGAACGGCGGGCGATAATAAACAATGGCCGCCGCATGATAGACGGCAGGAGTGCAGGTGGGGAGTAAATAAAGCGGAATAACAATAAGCAGCGACAAATATGCGAAACTTTCAAATGTGAATGCTGCAGCATCTGTTGATGTCCTCCCTCGATAGGGGTTTGTTCGTAATTAACGAATTCCTGATGGCTGGCCAGCCATAAGCTTTAATTTGTTTTATTTTAAATCGCCTGCTAACAGAGAGAGATAGAGCCAAGAAGCCGCCGTCGATTCTAGCAGAGATTGCGATTGATAGCCAATTATATGCTACATATATATTTTTTACTCATTAAAGTTTTTGCTAATATGAATAAAGACTTGGAATAAATACATGCTTTTTTTGTTTTTGTGCTCACATTTAATGAATTTTTGTAAAACAGCTAAATTAGATTGTGGAATCAAATGAATGCTACCTCGATTAACTAGAGAAGGGTAAAACAATCACTGGGCTCTACTATGGCGACTTATTGAGCCGATTTGACGCCGAATCTAGCCGAAAAAGTGATGTTCCACCACGACAACGCCATCGTCATGGCCAAATTGGTCGAATTGCGCCACGAATTGCTGGCCCATCCACGGTATTCTCCAGATCCTCCAGCGACTGATGAGGCTTTGGAAGCGAGTGCGTCGGTTCGTTTTGCAAAAATAGATTCTTATTAATTTGTTAATTTTTTAAGATCCGCTAACATCCAGGAAAGCCCTTAAGCTTAAACCAAACGTCACTCTCACTTCCGAAGCCTTTTTAGCCGCTGGCATCGACTACATCCATTACCTTGGACCTGGAAATTCTTCAGTTTAGAGCCTTGTATGGGGATGGAAAATGTGAAATATTAGTTACCCAAATCAGCTGCAGATAAGGGCACGGAGCCTCAAGTTCTTCTGTTTGCCGACAAAGCTTTTAAGGCGGAGATCGCAACACTCGTTCTCATGCAGGACCTCCCACTTGAGCACCTCTCCTCGGTGTTTTCTTTGCGAATGACTATAGCAAAAATCCATAGTGTTCGACTTATATACAGTGCTTCTCAACTGAATAGGTTCAACTATTTTTTAAAGGATAACAGCCATATCCTTACCGATTTTAGTGAAATAATTTTTATTTTATAGACTGATTAATTGTTAATGAAACTAGAAAGCTTGCGGTTTCTAGGACACGTATTTATCAGACATAATTTTTTTTCTTTTTGAAACATTAAATATTCTAAAGTATTCTTTTGGATAGAATTAAGATTATATTTCCATTAAAAAGTGCGTTTTTTAGTGGATTTAAACGATTGAATTGTAAATTCAACCCGCAAAAAGCAGTGTGTAGCAAGAGAGAAGCCATGACTCGAGTTCCAGTGCTGGAAAATTACGCCACAATTGACTGCTCTGCACTATGAGTATCTTAAAAAATTTTTGATTTTCATTTTTATGGTTTTTTGGTGTTTTAATGTTTGAAAAGCGCTCAAAGTCAGCTGATTGAGCGTTACGACATGAACCGAAAAAGCGCCGGAGAAATAATTGTGTTTGTTCTCTTCGCATTACATAAAAGTGTAAATATGGATAAAGTTAATGAAGGTTTTTTAATTAGGGTATTAGAAAAGATGTTTTGTATCTGTGTTTTATTGTGCAGTTGTCCAATGTGTTGTTTATGTGTATTTTTAGCTAAAATCCAACAAATGTGTTCCTGTGCTATTAAGCTTGACAATACGATTAGCACAGGTTAGCTCGAGAGTTTTGCCTAAAGGTTGTTAACTAAACCATCTAGAATCAGATTTTATGAATCTTTTTTATCCGTTTTTGCCTCATTTCGTGAAAAATCACATTTTAAAATCAATATTTTACTTCTTTTCTCAAAGAGAGGGAAGAAAAGGCGTGGTCCAAATGATTTCGCCGCAGAACAACCTGCTGCAAGACCGCTACAACTCCAAGCACTTTCGATATCTTTGGAAATTCGTAAACACTTTCCGTTTTACCCGCTTAACCAGTGATCCAAAAAAGAGGTTTATAGATGAATGCACAATAGATTAGAATTTATTTTCGCAATGGAGAGCCGAGCAGAAGACCCTCAACAATCGCCATCCGCTTGTATCGTTGCATGCGTCGCATCTGCGTGGCATCGTGGACGAACTCCTGATAGTTATCGAAGACGACAGGACCCTCCAGCACTGGCTGTACGTCTGCGGACCTATAGCGATACCCCGCATGACGAGCGGCTTTCATGGCCAAGCGGTTGTCCCGCTCACGGCGCTGACGGGCCAACTGGCGAGCTGTGGGCGTAGCAGAAACACATTTAGACTTCGATTTCGATTTCATTTTCTTGGGAAAGTCTGGTAATTTTGGGAAAAATGTGAAACTGAGAACTAGACAACAATGCAAATGGCCTGCTAAGACCACACATGTCCCATTTCTCAGGCTCTGGTTTTTGGGCATTGCTCCTCTGGCAAATAAATATTAATGAAATGCATTTCATCAGCGATACCAAATTGCAAAATGTGGGCGGAGTTAACTCCTGACTTCACTTCATAAAATTTCAAATGCAATTACATTTAGCATTTGTCAGGGTCTGACTTTTGGTTTTGGTTTCTCTGCTGCTGCAAAAGCCAAGTCCGGAGTCGAGTCGGGTCCATTGTCATCTAATTGACAAATGAATGACTTGATTTTCCCTGACAGCATTTGATTCGATGCTGCTGCAGTCGGTACAGACCAGGATCCTGAGCCAGGACACAAGCATTTTACACTCATTAAGTTTAATTACATATTTTGCAGAGCCCAGTCCGGGGCTAAGCATTGAGCGCATTCCATCAGGCTGGCTCGAGCACTTGCAAATGGATGGAAGATTGCCTCTTCTGTTGAGGCGAACAATAGAGCTGGAGATGGAGCTGGAGCTGGAGCTTAAGCTTTGCTTAATTAATCCTTTATACTCTCTGGCCAAGAGGCATGAGCCAAATCATAAGAATTCTGTCGCAAATGAGAGCATACACACGCATAGATATATAGATTAATATCAACTCCTGTTACTCCTCGTCCGTTCTTTGAATTATAATGTACAGTGATTTGCTTGTAGCTCGTTAATATCCATAAATTATTCGAATGATTTAATTACTTGTGGCAGCTATCAATTATCCCAAAGGTGATCGATTACCATACTTATGTATATAGTCCACTGGTCTCTCATGGTTCAGTGCTTTTCAGAGCACACATCATTTGTGGTGAACAAAAAAAAGACATCTAACAAAGCATTAACCATTCATTGGGTATGCGTTCGAGGAAGCTTTTGGAGACAAGAACCTGAAAGCTGGGACCTGAAACCTACTCACTCTCTTGCCCGCTTCCAGATCGTAAAAACGATGCTCGTTAGAGGCAAAGTTTTATGCGTTTTATTACATGACCCCCACCCCGGATCTGGGGGGGGCACCACCTCAGTGCCGCTTTCGGTTTAGTCTCCCGACGCACGTAAAACCAAATCAGGCAAATGGACAGGAACTGGAATAGGGACAGGGACAGTGGAGTGGAGTGGAGTGCTCACAGCTCCTAGATTTTTATCCAGGCCGAGCTGCATGATTGCATTTTATGTTTGTCTTAATTTTTTATGTCTACTTTGCGAGTGCGCGAGGCCATAAATAAAGCAACAATCAATTTTCATACGCACTCTTGTGCGACATCGCAATGGGTGTGTGTGTGTGTGTGAGTATTTTGGTGGATGTATGAGTGAGTGTGTGAATGTGGGGACACGCAACTTGAGTCGTAAAAAAGGAGCAAAAGGAGCAACCGAATTGTAATCGTATATTTTAACATAATATTATTGCACACACAGATGCGAACAAAATGGGCATTTCCACTCACACCACTTCACAGCACACAGCACACACACACACACACCATCAATATATTTCCATTCCGATCCACACTGAGCCACTCTGAATTCCAGCCCATCGCCCCCTCCCCTCCTCCCGCACTCACTTAAACATCATTAAATATGAAAATTCATCTGCAATTTATCAATTATTTATTTATGGACATGGTTCCTTTTTGCATTTTACGCATGTGTTAATGAATAATTTTCTCGTTTTTCCCCCATTTCGTTTGGCTCTTGTTTTCCCTTCACCCATTGTGCGTGACGACTGTGTGTGTGTGTGTGTGTGTGTCAGTGTGTGTGTGTTCTGCCGTTCAATCAATTCGAATTCGAATTCGCTTTTGTGTTTTTATTGCACTTTGGCGCATTAAAAAAGAAAGGATGAGCCCAGAACCAGCTCCAACGCCAGCACCAACGCCAGCTCCAGCTCCAGAACGAGGACTCCTCAAATGTCGCCCATTAATGCACTGGAAATGTTCATTGTTGTTTGTGCGGCGGCTTTTTTTATTTCACAAAAGAGCAGCAAATTGCATGTGGACGAATGTGCGAAGACAGCAGCTGTCCAGACAGCAGACAGAGATCCAAGCAACCCAACCACCTGCCCTCCCTCCTGTCCGAGCCAGGTCAAACCAAACTCCCGTTGTCGAGGACCAGCACAATTGGGCTTTGTTGTATCGCTCCTTTATACCCTTCAATCGGTTTCGTATGAATTTGACCAATTTCTTGCCATGAAGAGATTCCGCTTCTTAAAGGTATATGAAATATACGACAGCAAGTCTTTCAAGTCCTCTAAGAGTATTCTAATTATCAAATATCAGTTTAATCCATTTTCTTCAGAATTGATGAAAACAGTCCAAAAACTGGGGAATGGGGAATTAGCAAATATCAATTTTTTAGGTATTTTTCCACAACCAATTGAAATGTTTCACTATTATAGGGCGTGAAGCATGAACCATAAAACGTGAAACGAGAACGATATAATTCGTATTCCGCTTAACGAATATCATTCCGAAGTCGCTCGCTTAAGCATGAATTTGGTGCTGTTGCAGCTTCTCCTCCTGGCCGTCCTGGTGCTGGGCAAAGATCCTGTAAATTGGGAAAAGTTGGAAAAGTCTTGCCCCTGGGCTTATGTGAAGATGCCCGATGGCTCATGCCAGCGACCAAAAGCTGTGGATAAGTGGACCAACGAGTTTGTCGGGTAGGAAGTCGGAATCCGTATTTAAATTTCCAATTAAAAACGCATTCAATCAGTTTCCCCATTAACATATATTTTGTATTTCGAATCACTCATAAGCATAAGCCTGTCTTTGGACAGTGCATCCATCTGGAAGGGTATATACGTCTTCGGTCCTTACTTACTTACTCCTTGCTCCTCCCACTATCTGTCTGTGTGGAGTATCTGTGTGTATCGCTGGCAGTGCGAGTGTGGGTGGGAGGTCGTCAACGCGACATTTTTCAATCAAAATACACACAATTTGCAATTTAAATGTTGATTTCGTTAATGCGGAGAACAGCCGAATGGAATGAACGAACACATATGGCCAGTCGCGGGCCTTGGGCCAGAGCTTTGTTATTGAACTGAAATGAATAGTTTATGTAGAGAGTCTGGGGGTGAACGGAGCTTGGAAAAGTGCCCGCGAAATTCCCTGCCTGGCTGCGTTTTATGACGAAGATGAAATGTAAATTGCATGGCAAATGAAATCAATTTTAATGCGACATGGCCGTGCTCATTGCTTATTATATTATGTATACGACAAATGCTTATTAAGCATTCATTAAAACCGAAACGAAACGAACCGCATGGCATTGCACTGCCACCGAGCCATAAATTGTGAGGAAACTGCGGCCGGATAATCGGCTTATCAGCGCCCACAGATTCAGAGTGCAGAAGGCCGACTCGGCTCTGGTTAATGCAAATTGAGTGTCGGACAAATTAAATTCAAATCCACGTGCACCGGTCTCCGGAGCATGAATTAATATATCGTACAAATTTCTTTTGACAAGCATTTCATTATTAAAACAAATTGTAATGTTTTCTTTTGTTTTCAGTTACAAAAAAAAAACCAGAGAACAAGAGAAGGGAACACCTTCGAGAGCAGTTGAGAGCTGATGTTCTTTCTTAGCCGCAAAAAGATCCTTAAATCCTTATATATTGTATGAGTAAATGCCTTGGACACTTGGAGCAACAAGTAGCACCCAGTTCACCATTCCAGATGTCTAGGATGGGCGTTGCATAAGTCCACCAAGCATCGAATATATAAAGCGGAAGTTATAGACTATCAATCGGTCTTGGTGTAATCCACCGTGAAATACGGAGACTCAAAACGTGACTGCTAGAATCCGAGTAGTAAGGAATGGAAATCCAAGTGGCCTTGCATTTAAAAATCGACTTTAATGCATTTCAAATACGTTATCAAGGTTCTACGAACGTTCCAGAGATGCACTTATTAAAAAATATATCTAATGGATTTGTTCAATTATGATCACTAGAAAAGAAACCCTCTGCGAGACCTTTGTCTTCGATTGTGAGTGACTTTTCTGTAGAAATGTCTAAAATTATTAGTCAAAGCTCTGGCACCGCAGCACAGGCCATTTGACAAGTTGAAGCTCCCCCCGCTCAATGTTCCTCAGCCTCCTTCTGCCGCAACCACGCAACTTGACACCGCGACCCCGCGGGTATGTGAGAGAGTACGTCAGGGACTGAGCGGACGGGGCTCTTGTCCCTGTCTTCTTCGTTCAGGCCATCAGCCAGTCAGGCAGCAAATGAGCAAAGGGGAAAATTACATTTGGGACAAGGCAAGCGTTGCCGTTGCCGTTGCCGTTGCCATTGGGTCGCCTCCATTGCATTGGCATGCATTACAGGGGAGGAGGAGAAAGAACGGGGGCCGGGCCACAAGTTTTTGCGACTTTTCCGCCTGGGCCATGCTTTTGCCAGCCATCGAGTGCAAATTAAAGCGAGCAGCGCACGAGGTTAATTTCACATGCATTTCACTGGCAATCAGTGCGTGCTCCACTCAACTGGCAATGCTGCAAGTGCGGCTAGTGGTGCCCCCTGGCGATGGCACTGCCACTGGCATCGGGCTATGGCTGTGGCAGTGGTGAGGGCTAGGGTTCCGGTGGCGTGGTAGCGGTGATGGTGATGGTAATGGTGGAGTTGGTGTTGGTGGCACTTAGCTCAAGCTACTTACACTGCGCTTTGACTGGCTGATGACTAGATGGTGCGTCTCTGACTGGGGCGGCTGGTCACCCGCAGTTTTCCCAACTCTCGTCGTGCCCTGGCACGGGGTCGGAAATGAAACTCTATCAAGGGCTGGGGGGACCAAAGTGCAGCGCCCGAAAGTTTCTTCTTAGCCTGCGGTCGGGATAATTGCGTGTAACAGGTGTGAAAGACGGAATTTACAATGGAGATAGTGCTCTCGAGAGTGCTTGAGAGGTTTTCCTCTACGACAGCACAAATTAAGTTGAATTTTTGTGGGGCGGATGGGGGGCCCAGGGGGTGTGGGAGAACCACAACTTTCGGGGCATATCTTAATGGAAATTATTATTCATGCGCATTACGCGACACGCGCTATCAGGACTCGCCCAGGATTCCGCTCTACATCTACATATCTACAATTCACTTGCAACAGCCAAAAGTTCCCTTTTTAATTTTCCCCCCATCCAGAAAGGGGGGAAATACAGATTCTCGTGCGCTCTCAAAAAAAAAACTTCATAGCTTATGCGTTTTTAGAGTCCTTTTTGGTCCTTCTGCCATGTGCCGTGTGCCGTGTGGCACTACATTCTCATTAGGCCCGGCCCCGTCCCGCGCTGCTAGGTGAAACGAAGAAACGAAGAAAAATTGCTTTTGACTGGTGCTCCCCTCCTCCCATTCGGGTGGCCGTATCTTGTGGATACACGCACTGCGCAGGGTCCAATTAAATTATTGCCAGGGTCTGTGTCGGGCTAATAGAATAAGAAATCTCTTCTTTCTGCCGGCAAACGCAACGCAAAAAGCATATGTTAATTTGCTGTTGCCTCCAGAGAGGGTGCCGGGGTCTGAGGGCGGCTAGAATCCCCGGCTCATTAGGATGTCCTTGCCTTCAAAACACTTGAAAGGGAATTTTTAATCCAAAGCGTGTGAGTAATCTATGGGGTGGGGGGAAGATGGGCCTGCCAGGTTGAGACTTTTGGCTAGGGGTTGGGGGCTGGGGCAGGGGCAAACTTTGCCATTAGGTAGATGTGTAGATGTGTAAATGTGCATTGCCGCTCCAACAAATCGCAACAACTGCTAATGTTAATTATATTATATTTTCCTTTTGCTGCAAACACACAAAAGAGGAGACAAGCCCTGGCCACGCGGAAACTTTTGAGCCCTTTTAATGATCTTCCACTGAAGAAAGGAACCTTTCCTTCGTGCCCAGGTGCGCTTCGAAACAAATAAAACGAGAAACTTTTCCACAGACCCGCAGCTTTTCTGCAGCAGTATGCAGGGGGTTCCTGCCACAAGGTCAGGCACCCATCACCATCCCATCCCCATCCCCGTCCCAGCCACACCCCCAGGCAATCATTCAGCGACAACTGCAGTCATTTAGTGGTAATCATAAGTTGGGATGGTATACTCCTCCATCATTTTGGATGCCGCGAATCTTGGCTACATGCAGAGGAGAGGAGTGGAGTGGCATGCCACACTGCCTCCTGCCGCTGCTGCTGCCGCTGCTGCTGCCGCTGCTGCTGCTGCTGATGCACACGCATTTCATGCAAATGAAACATAATGAAATTGTAAAAGTTAGTCTCACCAAAAGATACAATTTACATTTGCCACAGACAATGGATGGGTGGCAGGGGGGGCCAAAGGATAAGGTGCAGTTACAGGCGAAAAACCTGCAACCGGGAAAACTTTGACATTTTTATGGGGTTTTGCGATTTGCTTAGAAATTGTCTTTAGCACGGCGTACTTGACATTTAAACGTGTCGCAAACATTTACCCGACAAGTTTATACGATTCCTTGGATGGCAGAGCGAAAACTTTTTGTACTTGCAGATGCAAATATCCACTGACAGTTTGAGATGCACTGGAGCATGTGGTGCCACCATCAGCGAAGCGGAGCGTGAGAGAGCATCAGGAATGTTTGGCCAAGGTATCCGTATCCTCGGGAAATAGAAGAACGTGTTCTGAATGAGAGTTGATCAAACAATGTCAAGAGGTTTTGGGTGAAAGTTGTGCGAACATTTAATCCTTGGGAACTAGAAAATCGGTGTTTTGGAAGGGATTTCCAAAATCTCCCAAACACAGACATCCCAGCGATTAAAGCACTAGAATACTTTCTTCTTTCTTTTCTACTCTTCCTTTGGCAGAATCTAACAACAAAATACACAGTCATTGGCATACGTATACGTATCGTGAGCATGACATAGCAAACTGATGTTCAAGGATACCCCAAATGAGAATTGAAGTACCAGGACCTCGCAGGCCCCTACCTGGAAGCATCGAATGAAAGTTTAGATAAAATATCTATGTACCTCCGTGTATCGCTGCGTATCTGTAACCAGTAACTGAAGGACTTTTCTTTATCAAAGGCATTCCCAACAGGGATATTTTAAACTATTTAAATATGCAGCCGAAATCAAATTAAAATATGCAAAAGTTAGCCAAAAGATAAAGAAATATTTTTCCAACTTGTATGTTTTATTTTAATTTTTTTTTGTGCATAAAAACAACATAAGGACATAAGAACACTGTGAAAGGCTTCACATGCTTTCGAATATCATGTTTCTTTTGTCCTTGACAGCATAAGCCTTTGAGAGTCTCCTTCCAGCTTTTGGATATGTTGTGTTTTGTGGTTGGATAATTCGACTATATTTTAATTGCAATTTTCCACAGAAGCCAGTTCAGCAGCCGTTTGAAGGCTAAAACTGTTGAGTGTTTCGCCGGCAGTTTATTGAGTTCGTGCATCAGCCAGATGCGCGGCAGTTAATTGGCTTTCCACACCATTTGGCAGGTTAATATAATTTCCCGATTACTGCACCGAACTGCATTGCAAATTGCTAGCGAATGCCAGCTAAAGCCGCTTGAAATGTTGCGCTTTTATAATTCTATTAATCGCAAATGAATGTAATAATATTTAACATTTGACTGGAAAAGGATATGGCCATACTCGTATTTCAGAAAGAAATATGCCAAGCGCACGATTAATAATTTCTAGCCGAGAATGGAGAAGAGTTGTGGGGGCAGGGGCAGGGGGCCGGAAAGCCGTCTCCGACTCGATATATTGCTTAATATCCGTTTCAATTCGGAGGCTGCACTTTATTCTGTATTATGGCGCATAAATAAAATCACAGCTAGAGGCCAAAAATGTCGGATGTCGGAGCGGACAGCAGCTGAAAGTGAAGCTATAGCTATAGCTATAGCTATGGACCAGACCCGAGTCCGAGTCCAAGTCCGAGCTCGAGCCCGAGCCCGAGCCCGAATCGAGTTTGTATGTAAAACTACAGTGCGAGAAATGGTGCACATACATACATACATCATTTTTTGGGGGAACAGTTGCACAATTTATTGTCGCATGCAATTAGGCGGACTCGTAAATTCTCGGAGACTGTCGCAACGCACAGGAAAATAAATAAAATTAAAGAACAGCAAAAGCGGAAAAGCGAAGCACAAGAAATTTATTTTAAGGAAACTATAATTCATAATTTGTTGCCAGAGCTACGGCTGCCACTGGCTGCTACTTCTGGTATTTATGAGCAATTGCTGGGACGTGGCAAAGATTCAGTAAAGGATTCTTAAGATCAGCAAACAATAAACATGGGAAAAATACCCCACACCCACACACACACCCACACACACACGCATACACACACAAAGAGGGACAAAGTACGAGGGCGATATCAAAAGCCAAATGGTGTAAATATTCCCATTGTAAGCCAGAACATGTTTGGAAATCTTAAAGTATCCCACTTTAGATACGATGGGGGGGATACGAGTAGCTCTGGGAGGGGTGGGGGGCTGGCACGAGAGAAATGCAACACTTAAGAATTCAATTGGTGAGGCAACAACCAAAACCCACACAACTCTCCGAGTATATCCTTATGTGTGTGTGTGTGTGTGTGTGCGGCTAGTTTACCTTTTCAACAGGAACAGGAACAGCAGCAGCGTCAGAGACGAGAATCGTGCATTAGCAGTACAGTTTTGTGGCATAAAGAAAGCTCTTTCTCCGTGTGCGACTGCCAGGGTGTGAGTGTGAGTGTGAGTCAGAGTGTGCCCAGCTCAGTCAAAGCACCCGGACGCAAACAACAAAACGCCCATTAGGTTGCACAATAAAAATGTTTAAAATACTATATAGAGAGCCATATGAATGTAGGTGGAAATGCAGAGCTCCAATGCGAAACCAAATACCAGATAGAAACGAATTGATAATGCTCTGAAATCGGAAAGAGAAAGGAATCTATGAAAAATGAGGGACTGTGTATTTTGTTGTTGTATTCTTGGGACCGAAAAGTAAGTCCGACTCAGCTGTCCAACGCAGTTTCTATTCTTCTGCTTGTCTGGTTATCTGTTTCCTGTCGCGAACCAGCACTAGGAATCCTGAATACTAGTGTATCCACTGCCGTGGCTTCTTTCAAGCTTCTTCCTGCTACAACAATGCTTGGCACTTTGTTGTGCATAAATAGCCAGACTGTTTGCACTTTTAGACGCCTGTACGTGTCTTGTGGCATGCCTCAGCAGCTTAAAGTTTACCTCAAGACTGCGGATTTAACTCCGCACAGAATGTTGAATGCCGAGTGCCACGCTGCGTATACTCAATGCCGAGGAACGGGACCAAATCAGGACTGGACTGCCATTTTGCATGGACCAAAAGGTGGACAGGCCGTCAATATAGACGCGACAGCCTGGCCATCGCCGCAACACATTTATGACAGGCGGCCCATCCTTTTTTTTGCCATTAACCAAATGCGACGCTGATGAGCGGGGGGCACAGAAAAAAGGCTGCACTGACAGCAGCGCACTTAGCGGCGAAGCCAGGACAGAGGACCAGGCAAAGCCTGGCAATAGAAGGACCAAAACAGGCCAGGATGGCTCACTGGCTGACTGGCAGCCTCTCTGGTTGGCAGTCAAACCAATGAGTGTCCTTTGGCTGGCTGGCTGGCTGGCTGGCTGGATGGCTTGCTGGCTTTCTGGTTGGATGGAAGGATGGGTCCTTGGCTGGATGGCATAGCAATTGAAGTTCAGTTTGAAGTAGCATCTCGTTGGGCTATCAACGCCATCATTGCCATCATCATCAACGCCAGGACGCCCGCCGCCCGCCGCCGCTGCTGCTGCTGCCATGGCAAAGGGCAGCTTGGAGAGAGCAACTCCTCGCTGGAGGTCCTAGCCCCAATGCAGCTGGCTGTTTTTATTATTGTTATGGGCCCATAACTGTCAGCGCAATAAATTTTCCATTTTCCTCAAGCACCACTCTCATTACAAATGCAACAACCCTGTTGTTGTTGTTGTTGTTACTGCTTTTGCTGCTGCTGCTGTGGAAAGGATGAAGGATATTCAAGGAGTTGGCGCTGTTTGCAAATCAGTCGGCCCCCGCCCAGCGAGCGAGAGAGCGAGCGAGCGTCACAATATCCGCCAGCCAAGGCCAAGGGTTAATTAAAATGCGCCAAATCAGTGTCATTAGCGCCTTCAATTTAGCAGTCGACGCGTCGCCTGTCGACTCCTGCCCCTCTCCTGTCGCGGCCAGCACTTTGAGCACACCAACGGACTGTGTTTTTTCATTTTTGTTTTATTTTTCGGTGGCTCCAGGATGATGCTGGCAGGCAGGTGATGGGAGAGGCAGTAGAATCTGCCGTCATTTGCCTGGCAGCCATTTTAATTTAATTGCTCGCCGGCAGCGGAAGTCGAGTGCCGGAGAGTCGAGTGGGGCTCGACCCGGAAACGCTCGCAGCGCTGCAGGTTTTGTGTGCTTAATTGCGGCGGCTGTTGCGCATATTCAACTAGAGATGAGAGTGCCAGTAGATGCCTGATCATGATGGTAAAAATATGGGTTCATAAATCAAGGAAATCCAGGAGTTATTTTACCGAGCAAATTAACAATGCCTAGAAATGAGATCAGTCGGTGATTGTTCCGGGAAAACTAGTAGCAAGAGCAGGAAAAATTATCACAAATTTACACTCAGCAAAAAATCGTATAGTAATTATCGCATATTTAAATAAAATATTCGGTTCGAAAAACGAGCCGTGCAATTAAATATAATTCACATTAATTAAAACATAAATGTATAAAAAAGTTTTTGTTAATTCCATATTTAAAATTTAAAAGCAAAACACTTTAATATAAATATAATACAATAAATTTGTAGGAAATAAATAAATATATTTAATTGAAATATAAAAGTAAATATTTTAAATATGAAATATATTTAGATGAAATGTTTTCAGATTAATGTTAAAATATGCTATAAACATATTGGGAAAACACTTTCTTCTTGCAATTTCCACTCTCACTGCTCCTTTCTGTGGGTGAAATCTTCAAGGAATGTCCACACACTTTCCTCAGTTGAAACCTCCTGTTTTTATATACTATTTAAATTCCAAATCTATTCGTATGTGGACAGCACCCAATGAAGATATCGTGATACGTTCTCAAGTCACGCGCTCATCTTTTAGGCATCTGCTGTTCCTGCTCCTGTTCCTGCTCCTGTTCCTGCTCCTGCTCCTGCTCCAGCTGTTACTCCTGCTCCTGCTCCTTCTCCTCCTCGTGCCTTGTGCTGTTGTTGTTTTGGTAAAATTCGCATTCGAGCGTGCAAAAACATGTCGCTTTTAGTTTTAGTCCTGGCCGTGTCCTTGTTGTTTGCTCTCGTTCTAGCCGCTGGTCAAACCGTTGCACTGCTGTCCCGCTCGGCCGCTCTCTCTCTCTCTCTCTCTGTCTCTCTCTCTATCTCCCTGCCTTCCGGCAGTTGGCAGCATTCGAGGCAAAACATGTTTGCTTGCACAGGTGTGAATGTGTATGCTTACTGGCGTGAGTGTATTTGTAATGGCGGCATGTTTTTTGGGGGTCTCACACACACACACACACACACACTTATACCCTATAGAGCATACACACATCTAAAATTCATTGTTCATAAGACATGGACGCATTCGGCATGGTCCAATGCATCGCCGTGTCGCCTGCAGGTGTCGCTCTCTCACTCTCTCTCTCTCATGGGCCGGACGCTGTTGTACTTTTGCCGACATGCAGCACCAATGTGTGTGTGTTTGTGTGTGTGAGTATCTTTGCATAGCGACTCATGCAAAATGGCGTCATTTGGCTGCAGGCGCATTAATTAATGTTTTGAACCGCAGCAGCAGCAGCAGCATCAGCAAACAGGAGAAACACAGCCAGGATAACAAACCAACGGGACACTGGAAACATATACAACGCATAACCATATTTGCTCATATGTACATACCAAATATCGGAGAACCCGAGATTTTAGTTTAATTTACACATATATTACATATTCGATGGACTTCTGTGGACAGGCAGAGGTTTTGCAATAAAGGATGTGCCCCAAAGGGCACCAATCAAACATAATCCTTAACGAGTACTCTCTTTGGAATCGGTGAATGACGAAGCCAAATCCTACTGCAGCAGCTCCTGCTGGTCCAGGTTTCCTCTTATTCCAAACCTATATAAAATATGTAATGCATTTCAATGGCCAACAGATCACTGCCTCTCCTAATTGCCAGCTTATCCTTGGAACGCACTGGCTATAACTCACGTGGAATCCATTGCCCTGTAGCCTCCCCAAAAGCCAGCCCGAAGGAAACTTTCAATTTAATTGCCACAGGTCACAGGTAAGCAACCAATTGAAGCAAATGTCTTCGACACTTAGTCACACAAAAACACTCGAACCTGCCTGGAGAGTCCAAGCTCCAATGTCTACTCCATTCTGCGGGTGAGTCCTACACCCTACGCCCACTCCTTCTTGATTGCAATCACACAAAATGCTGTCTCATGGCCTGGCAAGGCACCGGGGGAGTGGGAGAGGATAAGACCAACCCAAGGCGAACTCCAATTGGAACGAACCACAACGCACACAATATTTCTTCATCAACAGCTTAAGGCGGCGGGCAGGCAATAAATTTTGCGCTGTTAATTTGTCACATGATTTTAGTTGGCCAATTACAACTATCAGACAGCAACAGCAGCCCCTGGAAGCAGCAGCAGCAGCAGCAGCTTGACAGGACATACACACAAAGGATGACCACAATGGCAGCTTAGCTGGACGGGACTCCTCTGGCCTGGACCTGGCCTCGACGCATGTGTCTGGTGTAGAAAAATGCCAACGAGGCACAACAACAAAAATACGAAAAAAAATAAAAAGAATAAACCAGGAAGAAGAATAGAAAGAAAGAACAGCCAGACGACGACAAGAGTTAGAGCCAAGGACTGTGCGTGTCTTGGTATTTATCTAATTGTCCTTTATCCCATACACACACACACACACACACACACACACACCCACTGGAGACTGCATAAGCCAACTATGTGGCCCGGACTTTAAGGACAGTTTCTGTTTACCGAATACCTCTACTAAATAAATGTTGCTGGGGCGAAAAAAATACGAAACTAATGCGGCATTCCTTTAATCGTAATTGCTCCAGCCTGTCTTTGCATCAGAGCGAGAAAGAGAGAGATAGAGAGAGAGAGACAGAGCTTGACGTTTTAATAAATCCCCAACGAGGGACACTGACAGAAGGCTGGGCCGCACCGAACGCTGACGCACTTCCGTTTCCTGTTTATTGGCCGACATTTGGTATACGTAAATTATCTGCTGCTGTATTTGTTGTGGCTGTTGCTGCCACAATATTGTCAGCATTACGGAGGAGACCTTGCGTTAATGTCCTTAAATAAGAAATTCATATCATTAATTTGATTTTGCCTGGTCCTGCCCTGCCCTGTCCTGCCCTTGGGCCACTCACTCGCACTCGCTCTCTCTCTCTCTCTGACAATTTGTCAGGCCGCACTCTGCACTAGTGTTGGCCTGTATCTTTGTGTGTGCAAGTGTAAGGTTGAGTGGTGCATGGGGGAGGGGGCGGAGGGAGTGCTTGTGTATTGCATTTCAAATGAATTGTAATTGCCGTGTAAGCCCTACCCATTAAGGCCCCGGTAAGTGCGCTGGATACATAATGGCAATGCAAATAGTTAGCAGTAGTCCACACCCGAGCCAGGAGCCGAGGCTTAGTTAATGGAATTGCATTCCAGCAGCAGCAGGAGATCCCTCCACATTTGGGAGATAAATCACCAGGTGTCGGTGTCTGGCTAAAAAGGTAGCATGTGCCATACCTTGAAGCAAACAACCAAAGATCAAGCAACCACTAACCATACAGTATATAGAAAGCCATATATATAGATAGAGTATATAGCCCCAGGATCTTCGCCGTTGGAGTGTTATTCCCTTCCCTGTAAGATGTATGAAATACAAATTACAGATCACTTTCTTTCTCGTCTTGTGTGGGAACAAATCTATGCTATGGGAAGCCAATATAGGATATGTTTGAACAACGTTGAGTTTAATAATAATTTAACAATATGTTAATAGTAAATAATAATTTTCAGGAGATGTTTAGATTTATTTGCCGCCGCCACTGCACCTGCACCTGCACCCATCACAAAACTCTAGTACCAGAACCACATCGTTCCGCGATCTTCTGTAGGCGGTCGAAGTGGACGCCCAATCTCACGTTCGATCTGGCGCTGAACCTGAAGCCCAATCTGACGCAATTCGATTTCGGTGTATCGATAGTTTTGTTTTTGGCTCCCCGAGGGGCCCTTCCGCTCACCCGGAGCTGTGTTTGTGGCGGCACTAGATCCAGGAGCTTCAGTTGCAACTTCTGTAACGGATGATGCTACTTCTTCAGCGGCCACTGCAAGTTGTTTACAATCTTAACCAATATAGACACACACACATTGACTGAAACATACCTTGTGGTGGATTAGCAACCTCTTGGATTGATCCAGATACGTTTTTTTTGTGTTCAGAACTCATATTTACTGAGTCTTTTAATATGGTATAGTAGTTTGACTTTGAAAACAAAATCTGAGGCCTGTTGAGTTTTTGAAAGGCCTCCGAATATGCCAGCTTTCAGGGTTGCTTTGGAGTATCAAGTGTTGGGCAATGTACAGCCATGAAGCTAGAAGCTCTATATAAAACGATAACACAAATGCAGCAATAAGTTTGTGCGAGTGTTGGTGGTTTTACTGAATTTTTGTATGAATTTATCTCTTTATTCTCCTTTTGGCTCGTGTCTCCCAAAGTATATGCCAACCAATATGCAATCAATAATCGAAAATGTATATGAACATATGTAAATATCCATACAGGAGACGAAATTGTGCCCCGGAACCATTTACTTGTGAACATTTCGAGCGTGCTCGAATTTCATTGAGCTCAAAGGTTGCTGGCTGGCCATCACAAACAGAAAGGAAAAATAAAAATTAGTTTGAATTTATTGGCTACTGCATTGGTTATACATGTATTTACCTGGCGAATGCATCGGATGAGGCCACAGCCATTGGAAAACCTAAAATATAATTAGTTTTTGGACTGTGGCAGGGGACGACGACGACGTCGACGCCATGGCGCAACCGGAAACCATTTTATGAAATATTTTATTTAATTATTTCGAATATTGAGAATAATTTTTTCGATGCCATAGGTCTCTGCTCCCATAGGGTCGCTCTCCGGTACTGTTTTTGGTCCGTCCGTCTGTCCGCCCGTCCTGTTTGTGCGCCGTTATGTTGCGGTAATAGAATTTTGACAGAGGTTTGCTGCTATTTCTACATTATCCCCTCGCCCACGTCACACGCTTTTCGAACTAATTAGATGGCTCACCAGAGCGAAAATTTTGGTATTAAAATTCGTTGAAAGCTCAAAATTATATTTATAGATCGTGGCAATAATTAAGCTAAGCCAATGTGCAAATTGTTGTTCCTGTGGTCGCATGCCCCATCACGGAGAATGTTTGTTCAGTCTGATAGAGCCACCGCGCCGGGGGAGGCAAAGGGAAAACTCCTGGCTATGCAGCATAAATCGTGTCCGCGATATGGTTGCATGTTGCAACGTCTGATAGGAGTACAATAGTTGGATCAGCCTCAATGGCGGCCTGTTAGGAGTACCTTTTAGCTGAATGGAATTCATATTTTTTGTATGCCTGAATGAAGTATGGAATTGATTTAACATGAAGCGTCATAAGTGAATAAAAAATGCATACCTTTGTCATTCTTTGGACAATTTTAATGATTAGTAGCTTATTTTATTGGGAATCCATGCCACTAAAGAACTCAAGTCTAAAAACATGAGCATACCATACAAAAAATAATTTTAAAATAAATTCAAAGGTGAGGAAACATTAAAAATGGTAGAACTTTGACTCAAAAATATACTTCAGGTAGGGCCATTGTATCGAAAGGAATAAAAAATCCTTTGAAAGGTCATACAATTTTCTTTTCCACTTTTATTTTTGTTTTGGATATCGGGTGTGCATATGCCGAGTGAAATTGGAAATTTTATAAAGAAGAGATATTGGCGGTATTTTGCAAAATTCCAAGTTTGAGGACATCGTTTTCTCTTCCACAATCTTCGAATAGTATTTCCTTCAGCGTCTTGTCTATTTCAGGGTTAGCGAGTGGCTAACCTCCAATGCCCCCAACACATGGCACCTCGGTGGCACAATTAATGCCTTGTCAAGCAAATGGCTCCCCTGCCACGATGGTGGGGCCAGAACAGTCGCTGATTATTAGAGGAAATGCCAATAAATTGCAACATTGACGTCTCCCCAATCCACTCCACTCCACTCCGCTCCGCTTTACTCCGCTCTGGGCCGGAAGCATGTGCGTGAGCTAAGTGCGGGCAAAGTTCAAAGGCGAGTCACACGTTAAACGCCCATTAAATTCAGTTTCGATACGAATGCGATATATGTACCCCCTCCCTCTCTTCATGGCTAGGGGTCATGTGATTAGACTTGGCCTGGCCCGAACCAGGCTGCGGTCACGCCAGCCAAAAGTCGTGTCCTGCTCTGCCTTCGGCACCCTCCCCTTCTCCAGCTCGTATCCCCATTGAGCCATAAATATTGGTAACAATCTGAGCACTGCGCCGGGTCAGGGCTCGTTGGCCCCAAATCCAGGCGAGGCGGCGGGCAGTTTGAGGTGCGAAAAGTCGCACTATAACCCCGGGACACACACGCCATCTGGTAGGCGCCACGCTGCCCCAAATCCACCGACACCATCCCCCTCACACCTTCTAACCTGCCAGCACACCTCCTCTCTCCTGGAGTCGTTTTAAATCGCTTCAAAATTGGTTTTCAATTTTTAAACGCCTCTCGCCGGCTCCAGGCTATCGTCTGGGTAGGTGCCACATCGCTCCAGTCCCCGTCCCCGCCCCCTGGTCCTTGCGTGTCTTTTGCGTCTTGTCCAACATACCCTTGCCTGGGCTCTGCCTGTGTGCGTGTCGCTCTTATGTTTTATACATGATTTTTCCACGCGTTGGCCTTTGTTTCTGGCTCGGATTTTGTGGAGTAGTTGGCTCCGGGTCTGGGTCCGGGTCCGGGTCCGGGTCCGTGTCCCAGGGTCTTTGGTGCCAGACCATAATTCAAGTAGGGCGTTAATCTGTGACACCCAATCCCTTGGTCGGGTACGGGGGCGACACACAGCCCACAACATATGTCGTTGCAACGACAGGAATGTGGATGAGGCAGCGGAGCAGCCAGAGGAGAGGACGAGACTATGAGAAGTAGTTTTGTAGTTTGCTCTGCATTTTGTCGCCGGGTGACAAATGACACACACACACTCCAGAGGGTTAATTACTCAAAGGGTCAATCGATGTGTTGTGCGGGGGCTTATATGGCCTTTTGTTTCATCTTTTGTCCCCCCCGGACACCCCCCTGGACCCTGTACGGTGTCTTCTTCTGAATGTTTCCAAGCAAATGTTGCGGCAGCAAGTTGAAGCCACACAGCAACATTTATACGTACTACATTATGTGTAAAATTCATGTAAAATTGTCCTTTTGAGGCTTCATATTTCTGATTTCAGATTCTTTCAGGGAATCTTGTGGTGTACAATATAGATGGGGATCAAATGTATAATAATTTCCATACATGTTAGGAAATACATTATTCCCTGCGTTATCCTGAACCGGTATGCAAATTGCACGCGGACTCCATTTCTTCAGAAAGAAGAACCTAACCCTTCGTAGGGTTACGGAAAATTCTATTCGAATCATAATCTGATGTGCGATTGATATAATCAAAAGTAAAAAGAGCATAGAAGTTTTTTGGTTTTTTTCAAGTTTTTTTTATTCATTTTTTTTGTTGTTTTAGTTTTTCTACTCATTGTTTTTAACATTTTTTTTGTGTTGGTAATTTTAAAAAAATTTTTTACTTTTTTTTGTTTACGTTAGTTTAGAAATTTTGTTGCATTTTCCGTTTTACATAAACATACATGCATACATATGTGTTGTATATATATGCATCGTTATAATTAATTATTAATATAATAATAGTAGTAAATATTACTCTTTATGGTTTAAACTATCACGTTTTTCACAATAATCTTGTCCTTCGTTATTTTATTTAGTTATTTCTTTTAGTTTTTTCTCACGTATCGTATTTTTCAATATTAAGTTTGCTTACAAAATTACTTTTAATAGATTTTCCATTGTTTTCATCTCGTAGGTTGGTTGGTATCGTATCTCGTATCATATCATATCATATCGTATAGATTTAAGTGTAAACTAATTATATAAAAATTGAAAACTTAAAGGGCACAGATGTGGGGGGTAATGTGTGTAGTCTGGTTCAATCATTACAATCATATAAGTAATAAACTAAAGTCAACACTTCATGTGAAAAACAGAATAGTTGTGGCAAAAACTATGTATAATCATGCAACAGCCTAATGAATTGTCGTCGAACATCAAGCGATGTGCATCTAGATTGATTGATAGATATATGTAGATATACCTATATATATATTATTGGTAGATCGTTAAGCTCGTATAGAAGCGTCTGGCCAATGGGTGTGTGTTTGTGTTTAAAATTGATAAGGCGACATTTTAAAAAGCAGAAGAAATATATTTACAGATATCTAATGTATGTATAAAGAAATAATATTTAATGAAGGGGTTCTTTGCACTTTTTCATATATTTGTGTGTGTGGGGGGAGGGTGTGGGGTGTATTTGCTTAGGCTAGATGAGCGAAGCATTTTATCGAGGAGCTGATGGATCGATCGAGTGTGGATTTCATTGATTTAGGCTCTTGAGGAATTACTTCAGCCGATCGAGAGTTTTTCAAACTGCTCGACTGAATCTGATCCGGCGGCATCGAACTAAACTTCACAGTTCGCAGCGTTATACTTTCGCTTTGAAGTCGGATGCTGTCCCTATATGTATGTATATATATATATATATGATATTGTAGATATACGCGCAGATATATAGGTATCAGTATTAAGCTTAGATTTGATTTCTCACATTTTTTGCAAGTGTTTTAAATGATTTATCAACTAGACGAAACAAGTTTCGTTATATATTACGACTGATTTTCTTTTCGATTTGCATTATCTGCTCTTCTGCCTTATGTTCTCTAGAAAGTTTTCAACTTTTTTTGGACTTGACATTTTTCAGTTTTTAAAATTTTTTTTTCGTTTTTTCTTTTCTCCGAATTAAAAAAGTAACAAGTGCAAAAACTAAACGTAAATAATAAATGGTTATTTGACATGCTTCTAAATGCTTGGCGGGGTACGAAGTTCTGAGGTGTTTTTTTTTTTCCTTTTTCACTCTTTTTGTTAGACCAATTCGATGACAGATTGACAGACTTGGGGGCAGTGTGCAAAGGCTACGTTTCCGTTTCCGTTCTCTGAGTCTAATTCCGATTGCGATTGCGATTGGTGTTTGCTTTAAATGCTTACATAACTAAAATTCGCTGGCACTTGAGCCCCGCATGCCTCAATAGGGTGTGTAGTGTAAGGGTGTACAAGTGTTTTCTCGTCTCGTTGTCTCTTAAACAAATTACATTACATTTGCGCTTAGGTCACATACACACACAAGGAAATAATAATAATAATAAGAATATATATTATATATAAGGTGCTCTTGCGCGTATATATGTATGTATATAACGTTTCGCTTTAATTTACATATGTTTTTATTTGAATTCAGATCATTTGGTTTTTATATTAAACTTCGTTTCGTTTCGGTTTGCTTTACTTTTCACTTTTCGTTAGGGGAATATATATTATTTAAGGGAATAGGATTAGGACTATCGTTATTGTTTTTCATTTTTCACACCGTACAACAGTTAGTGGGCATTACGTCTATTATCAACGCTCTGCTTCGAGTAGGAAAATATATCTGATTTAATGAAAAAAAAAAAAACAGAATATTCAACAAACAAAATATAATAATTATTATAATAGTCATTCCGTTTCTAGATCATGGCTGATTGGCACTGGGACCCCGTCTAGTGGCTGCTGAGTGTTTTTCAGTGTATTTCTGTATCTGTGTATGAGGTGTATCTTTAGATGTGTGTATCTGTGTGTTCTAACAGCAAACATTGAGCATTTCATAAGTAATTATTTCATTTCAAGGGACTGCAAACAAAAAGGAAAAAAATGTGTCATCATAATTATTTCTACTAAAACCAACGCGTTGGGCAAATTGCAATAAACGAATTTCAAAAATTGTACTTAATTATGCTAAAGAGGCCACACTGACACGCCTCTTTCCCCACTTTACGCCCGGGTTGAACTGACTACAACTACTGCTGCTGCTGCTACAGACGAATAATAAGAATGAATAGTGAACAAAAGAGAGAGGAGGCGTGCTCCCAACTAAGTCGCAAAATAACTTAAATCTAATCGAAAAAATGTGTCTGCATTTTCGTGTTTTCTACTTCTGCGACGATGACGAGGACGACGCTGATGCCGCCGCTGCTGCTGCTGCTGATGATGCCGCCACTATCGCTGGCGCTGTTGTTGTTGCCGCTGCCGCTGCTGCTGCTGCTGCCGCCGATGTGGATGCCCGCACTGTATTAATTGTCTGTGATATGCCCTGAGCCTGCGGCTTGGGCTTCTGCTGCTGCTGCTGGTGATGCTGACGCTTGTGTGGCGCCAGGCCTGAATTGCTGCCGCCCCGTCGCAGCTCATGTTGGGATCCTTGATTGCGATGAACCACCTGCGGCTTGTTGCCCAGCGAGCCGCTACGAGTGCGCACTGTGCTGCTGCCAAAGGAGCCGGTGCGTCTACGGTTCTGGTTGCCGCCGTATCCCTGATGATATTGCTGTTGCTGGTACTGCTGCTGTTGCTGCTGCTGTTGGTGCTGCTGCTGGATCAAACGCCCCACATAGTCACTGCGATTGGTGATGGTGGTGTTCAAGCGACGACCACCAGCCGTGATCACAGCGGTGCCATCGCTCTCGGACACACTGCGATGCCTGTTGAGCTGCCGTCCTGGATGCAGGCTTCCCACACCCTGCAGCATCTCGTCTATCTCTGGCGCCACCACACGGAAATCTTCGATGGTCTTGAAGCTCTTCAGATAGTCGGCCAGCTTGGGCTGCACCTCCAGCTTCTCCCTGTTCTTGTAGTACTTGAGGAAGGCCCAGAACTTCTCGAGGCCATACAGTTGACCTGCCACCGGAGGAGGAGGAGGAGAGAAGTTAATAAATGGCAAAGGGGAAATCGTAAATGATGTGATGCTTACCCGTCTCGTAGTCGGCCACGGTCTCGTCCTGGAAATCCAGATAGACGCCTGGCCTGAATTTCCTCTCCAGGCCGTACGAGAAGAATCGGAACAGGCACTCCAGCCCATAGCGGAACCCGTTGCTGGCATCCTCCAGGGCCAAGGTGCGGAACTCATTGTACATCGTCTTGTTGAAGTTCTCGCGTAGGAAGAACGACCAGAAGCGATACAGGGTGTTCATCTCCTGCGACTGGCCAAAGCCCAGCCGGCGGCGCTCCTTGAGGCATCGCGAATGGTACTTGTGATAGGCCTGCTGTGTGAAATTGTTCTCCTTGAGCAAAGCATGCGACGGATGCTGGAAAACGGGCAGCGATTGCGGCACCGACGACCCGAACGAGCCATACGACGAGGCGGTGGGCGATGTGCCCGCCGACGAGCCCATCGAGGTCGTGCGCGGCCTATGCTCGACCGTGTCCAGCAGCCAGCCCACATGCGCCTCCACGGGCGGATTGGCCGTGTGGCGCAGCTTGCGTTTGCGTGGCGTACGCGGATCAATCGAATGCGAATTGGGGGCAGCATAGAAGCGGGCACGACGGGACTTAAGCGTTGAGTTCAGCGTGGAATTGAGCGTAGTGTCACCGACCAGGGTGTCATCTGCATCTGCATCCAGATCCTCCGCATAGATTGGCGGCGGCGGTGGCACTTGCTTCTGCACGGCCGCACTCTTGCCACGATTGGGCACAACTCCGGTGGCAGCTAACTTTTCGAAATCCGCCTGGGAGATCACATTGACGGTGCGATAGTCGGTCACCACATTGGTGGTGGTCCACAGATCCTCCTCGTAGTTGACCAGACCATCGTTAATGATGTTCTCCAGATCCTGGGTGATTTTCGTGCGTGAGGTAAAGTCAGCGGTGCGATCGTAGCCTTCGTGCTTGGGCGGGCGGCCCACCTGGGCGACAATCAGCAGCTTGTTGATATCGCGATCGGCAAATTCATAATCGCTCTCGTCATCGTCGGAGAAGTTTTCGGTAAAGTTATTGATGCGTCCGGTGGCGGGTATGGGGTCCATCAGCTCCTCGTCAAATTGAAAGTCTAGTTCTTCCTTTTCGGCATGGCACTGAGCGGATGGCGCAGCAGCTGTTTTGGAGGAGGAGGAGGAGGATTTCGAATTGGTGTTGGAGTAAGAAGCGTTGGCAGAGGAGGATGGTTTCTTATTATTGTTGTTGTTGTTGGTGGTGGTGGTGGTGGTGGTTGTGGTGGCGGTGGTGGCGTTGGCCGTGTTGGTGGTTGTTGTGGATTTTGTGGTTGTGGTGACGGTGACAGAGGAAGCGACGACAGCGGCGGTGGCGGTGGTATTGTTGGCGGCGGACGACACAGAGACAGCAGCGGTGATTGAGGTTGATGAGGCGTTGTTGGATGGGGCATTGTTGGATGCACACGAGGACGTGGTGGACGTGGACGTGGACTTGAACGAGGTGGCGTTTGCGGTGGTGTTTTTGTTGTTGTTGTTCGTTTTGACATTTTTAACAGTATTATTATTATAATTATTATTGTTGTTGAGCGTTTGTGAAAGCGGTTGTTGTTGTTGTTGTGTTGTCGTGGACGTGTTGTTGGTGGTGGAGGATTTAGTAGCATTTTCTTTTAAAGCATTTGTTTTCGAGCGTCTCTTTACCTCTTTCCACATGCCCTCCGGCTCCGCAACCAAAGCAACAGCTTGGCCAACAGCACCAGCGCCAGCAACAGCCCCTGATCCGGATCCTGCTCCTGCTCCTGCTCCAGCCTTGGCTGCCGCCCTCTTATCGGGCTTTGGCTTAACACTCTCCGCCAGTCCGCTCAAATGTCCGGCCAGCTCTGCAGCACCGCCCTCCACCTGCTGGGTGAGCACACTGATGGCATTCACCGAATTGATCGACGATCGTGGGTGCTGCTGCTTCTCCTGCAGCATCTTGGGCACCGGATTCTGAGAGTTACGCGGCCGCGGCGGCGGCGGGATGCTGCTCAGTGGCTTGGTGGCCATTGCAGATGTGAGAATGGCGGGAGGTGAACTCTCCTCCGGTGCTGCATCCTCGGCATCCGTTCCAGTCTGCTGCTTCTCTGCTGATGGCTTCTCATCCGTTTGCTGCTTCGACAGCGGCTGCTGCTGCTGCTGATCCTTGACGGCAGCATCTGGTGCATCGCTGATGGGCCAAACGGTGGGCGTGGTCTTGGTGCGCACCTTGTAGCCCTCGAAGAGCTCTAGTTTATCCGATTCCTTGATGGCATTCACAATCAGGGCCACGTCCGTGGTGAGAGCGAGAACCCGATGGAACGAGGCGATCAATGTCACCGGTATATACCCCTCGGGATCCATTTTGCGGCGCAAAAAGAAGTCCCCGGTAAGATTGTCAGAGCTGAAATAGTACTCACTGAAGAGAACCAGAGCGAGAGAGAGAGAGAGAGAGATTGTAGATTAAGCTGAGGATTAGTGGGGTGGGATCCTTTCGGTGTACTTACACTTGCTTCTTGAGTGCCTCCTTGACGCTGTTGGCATCCATTTCGATATAGGAGGCTGGCACATTGCCAAAATAATGGGTGCCCATGAGCACGTACGTGGATTGGGCAGAATCTGCGCCAGCCGCGTCCGCTGGCAAATAGTTTGCATATTCGCCCGAAGCTAGCAGATGGCGTGGTATGCGATTAGTCGGACGACCTGGTCCCTGTCTTGTGAATCCACCCCGGCCTTGCCGGCCGCCCCGGTACGGCGTACGGAAGCGGCGCGGTCCACGCACCCCGGCACTTGCCCCGGCACCACCTGCTGCTGCATCGTAGGGAACAGCACTGGTGCTGGCGCTGCCGCTGCTACGCCAGGAATCCACGCGCTCGGTCGGAGCAGTCGTGGAGCGGGCAACGTACGGCCGCCCGCTGTATGGCCGTGTGGATTCCGTTGCTGCTGCATCGGCTCCCCCCCGACCATTGGCTGGCGCCGGCCCCCGTTCGTGGTAGACACGCGGCGGGCGCCGCTGATCGACGCCATCGTCGCTGAGCCGACGATGGGGCCGGCCGCCAATGGGCTTAGGGCGACTGGACTTGGCCAGATCGATTTGCAGCGGACGCCACTTGTGCTTGGGTATCTTTTTGTTGACGGCAGAGCCGGCAAGGGGGCCAGCAGCTGGTGCAGTGGCACTGCCAGAGGATAGCTCGGCTTCTCGCTGGGCTTTGGCATCATGGCTCGTGCTGGCTGTAACTGTAGCGGCTCCTCCTGCTGCTGTTCCTGCTGATCCTGTGGTTGTGGGGGCTGTGGCGACGGCGGTAGCTTGGCTGCTACTGCTGCTGCTGCTGCTAGAGGTGGCGGCTGCAACGTTAGACTCTGTGGCAGCTTCACTTGAAGTGACGCTGGTGGCGGGTGCTGCGGCTGCTGCTGCTGCTTTAGCTGGTTGCTTTTTCGTTGGGTTGCGTTTGGGTTCGTTGCTGGTGGCTTTGCCACTGCCAGAAATTCCTCCAATAAGCGTCGGCCAATCACCAACGTTGCTGAAATCGCTGGCCTACATAGACAGGAAGGAAGGGAGGGAGGGAAGGGGATTCAGTTGTTGCTGCTGCTGCTGCTGAGGACACCTCATGATGTTGACTCACCTTCTGGTTGACCTTCTTCTTGTCCTTTACCACGACTTTGGCAAGTGCATCCGCTTGACTGGCATCCACTACTATTCGGTTAGTGGGGGGGTGGATAAGAAATGCAAAGTTTTTATAAATAAATAATCAGGCCATTCAACATGCTCTCGCAGAGCATTGCAGAGAGAAAAATCCCAGATAAAATGAGAGGAAAGTGTGTATTTGTATGTGTGTGTGTGTGTGTGTGGGGGGAGAGCAAAGTCACATGGCGGATGGATAGGCCTCGGTTTCTTGTTTCTTCTCTTCTCCCCTGGGGGGGTGCTGCTGTCCAGCACACAGAGGAATGTATGTGTATATATATTCATATTTTCTATATTTTCTGGCAGCAGCATCGACTAAGAAACCGAAGATTTCGTATCCTAGATAAATTCCAGGGCTGCTCAACATTCCTCCCTATTTATTCCCCCACTGAGATGCTATATGGCGCACTTGGCTTTTAATTAAATTGATGGGCACTCACCAGTTGTTGTGGTTGCCTCAGTGGTTGTGGCTGCTGCTGCTACTGCTGCGGGTGGTGCTACTGCTGTTGCTGCTGCTGGGGCTGTGGTTGCCGCAGAGCTGCTGCTGCTGCTGCTTGTTGCTGTCTGTGTAGTAGTCGCTGTAGATGCTGCCGCTGCTGCTGCTCCCTGTTGTGGCTGTGATTGTTGTTGTGTCTTTTTGTTGCTGGCGTTGGGATTGGGATTGGGATTGCTGCTGCTTCCGCTGCCGGTAGTCTGTGCGCCTTGGTTAGTATTATTATTACTATTATTATTATTGCTGGCAGTCGTCTGCTTGGTTTGGGATTGCTGTTGTTCCTGTTGTTGCTGTGCCTTTGGCTGCAACACACGCTTGTCCAATGGAGAGGTTCCTGCCTTGGGGCTCGACGACTGTTTTGCTGATATCTGCAAGCACACACGCAACATAACACAAATTAGAGATATACAATATCTGGCAAAGCGAAAATTTTCCACTGCCCGATAGATGTAGATGTGTCATGCGTCGTCGTCTTGGGTTTCAATAAACAAAAAATCAATTCAACTTCGTTTTTGGAGTCTGACATCCTACACTTGGCCGACTCGTCTCCCCTGTCCGCACCGCCCCGCCCCGCCCCCGCCCGCGCCTGTAGCCTTTCTTTGCTCCACGCGCAGCTTGGCTCCGAATCTAACCTCAACCTCTAGGCCAAGAGAAGCCGCTGCTCATCCCTCTTATGTTGGGGAGTGTCCCTAACCCAGTTTCGGTTCATTGCAGAGGGGCCAGGCCAACGCGCACATCACGTTATATGGTATACTACATATGTACTTATATCGAGCTCTGGGAAAACACACTTTGAAAATTACCTAAGAATTAGCTAATTAAAACAAGGTTTTGTTTTCATTGCTATTTTCCTTTTCCCTGCAGCTTTTTTTTGTTGCTTATCTTATCGCAATAATCAGTGTTTGTTTTGCTTCAAATATAACACTTTTTCGCTGTTATAATGGCGCACGTTTTGTTGCTTTTCAACAGTACGGTTTAGTTAGCACAGTTGTTGGGTTTTTATTCATATGTACATATGTATATGCCTCTGCTGTTGTCTCTTATTTAAACAATTGATAAAATTCACTGGAAATTCTGAACGTCCGTTCCGCTGAACTGCTTGTCGCGTTTTGTGCGCGTCGACCAGAGCAGAATACCGACTCGGCGGCGCTGCTGCCTCTGCCTCTTCCTCTTATCCCCCCTCTCTCCACCACCGATTACCATTGTGGCCTGTCCACGCGTTGACTACGTGAGCAAAAGCAAAAGCAAAGGCGCACAAAGAAGCAGAGAAAGAGAGCAACAGCAACAAGAAGAAAAGGAGGCAAGGCAGAGAACAACAACTGCACAGCACAGTGCGGGAGAGGGAGAGGCAGAGAGCAACAGCAAAAACAACAACTGGTTTTTACAGCGCAGCCATAAAAACAAGCGAGAATCTACCTTTGGGATTCTATTCATTTGATACCCTTTCAAATCGAAATTTCCTATGATAATTACATTAGATGAGGATTTTATCATATTTGGCTTGCAATTCAACTCATCTATTATGTTGCAGCTACATTTATAGTGATCTGTTTTTGTCCTCCACCCCAAATTTTATCTTCACAGACACGGGATGGAGCAAAGGCTTGCCCCACCTAGTATAAACATGAATTTTTTCTTCAGTCGAGAGTCAAACATTTGCTCGAAACCTTAATACCCTCTCCCAGGGTATTAAAATACACGCCGATTCAAAACAAAAACAAAAAAACAACCCATATTTATGCGCCGGTTTATGGATGCGTGTGACAGGGAGAGAGAGTGAGAGCGAAAAACAAACACACAAGCAGTCCAGTCAGAGCGTGCGCCAGAAGAGTGACGACGCAGCCAAGTGTTGCCGGGTGAGAACGAGAGAGAGAGAGCCAGCGCAGGCAGGGCACCCTGTATGCGCGTCCATATACAGGTTTTCTCTCTCTCTCTTCAAGTGCGTACGTGAGGTGAAGTGTTTATCCAATTTGAGTTTTGTTTTTATACGCATTTTCTATATATGCATACACGCCCAATATTCGAACTTTTGATATTATTGTTTTTGGAAGTTCACCCACCTACAAGACAGGCATTATTAACCTGGTGGAAGGGAAATCCTCACCAAAACAGGTGCCAAATCGGATTAACAATAGATTTTCACCATCTCGCTCGCACAATGTTGTAATTGTAACATTGGGAAAAATGAGAGGCAGAGACAAAATAAACAACATGTGATTTTCGGCACGTAGGCCAAAAGGCGAAAAGGAAGAGGAGAGAAAGAGAGACCGTCGCGACACACGGGTGGAAAAACTCCAAAAACGAAGAGAAATTGAAGGAGCTTACGGAAAGAGGAGAGACCTTAAGAAAGTAATTTTTACATACAGTCAGCACAACATTTATTCGGACACTCTGTACTATTCAGTTTAACTGCTTATATCTTGGAACTTTCGCAATTTTAGCTACTTTTTTTTAACACATCATGGAAACAGGTTTTTTCTAAGGATATAAGTAACAAAAAAATTTAACTTTTATTATTTCCAACAAAAATATTCAAATGAAAGCGAAAAAAGTACTTAAAATGCGGCACAAAAATTATTCGTACAATTTTCGTTTATTCTCTTCTACATCTGAAAACAACGGTAATCGGCGATTCTTCTTTGCGATTTTCTTAGAATTACTACGGATCGGGCATCTGAGTGCGTTTTTTTTATTTTGTTTGTTAGTTTCACTGAGTTTCTTGCTACGAATGGACAAAATGGGACGAGGTCAAGATATATCACTAGATTTGCGAAAATCCATACTAAAATTACATTTGGAAAATCGTAGTTTTCGTGAAATCGGTAGAATCATTGGCAAAGCACCTTCCACAATTCATAGTGTGATAAAAAAATACTTAAACACAGGAGAATTAGCGGCAAATCACGGGAAAGCTGGAAGGACTAAGATACTGACACCTCGCGAAGAACGTAAAGTTGTGTCTACAGTCTTGCAAAATCCTAGAACAACATCTACAATAATTCGCAAGAATATAGAGGAAGCGACAAAAAAAAAAGTTTGTGTCCAAACCATTCGAAACTACCTTCACAAGGCTGGTTTACATGGAAGAGTTGCTCGTCGAAAACCTTATATTTCTGCCATCAACAAAAAGAAGCGATTGGAGTTCGCAAAACTTAATGTCAACAAGCCGGATTCGTTTTGGGAGAAAGTACTTTTTAGTGACGAATCCAAATTTAACATATTCGGACACGATGGCCCCTCTAAAGTATGGAGGAAAGCAAATGAAGCCTTGAACGAGAAAAACTTGATCCCTACCGTTAAACATGGTGGTGGAAATGTAATGGTTTGGGGGTGTGTAGCTGCCGGTGGAGTCGGTAAAATGGTCTTTATAGACGATAAAATGAATAAGGAAACGTATAAAAATATTTTAAGCCAAAATTTGATTCTTAGTGCGACCAAACTTGGGCTTGATCCCAAGGCTTTCTTGTTTCAACAAGATAATGACCCTAAACATACATCATATTTGGTGCAAGAGTGGCTTTTATATCACTGCAAGCAGCTAAAAACACCTCCTCAATCACCGGATTTAAATCCTATAGAGCATGTTTGGGACATACTTGAAAAAAGGATAAGGAAGCACAGCATTTCATCAAAGGTATCCTTGAAAACGGCATTGCTAGCTGAATGGGACAAAATAGGCGCTAATGAAACAAACAATTTAATTAAAAGTATGGGTCGACGTTTAAAAGCTGTCATCGATGCTAAGGGAGGGTCCACTAAGTATTAAACGACTTAAAAATTTAAAAAAATAAGATGTTTTTCAATATTTTATGAAGTGTACGAATAATTTTTGTGCGAAAAAAAGTTCCTTTTTTATTTAATTGAAAAATTTATCTAATGTTTAAGCTGAAATAGCATAATTTTATGCCTAAAATATATGTTAAGAATGTTGATCTTCGATATGAATTATTTGATTTTATTTTAACTTATGTTTCTTTTACGTTATTAATGAATAAAGTTGAAAAACAAGGGTGTCCGAATAAATTTTGTGCTGACTGTATGTATATCTCCCGTTTTACAAGTGATAATATTTCCATATTTAAGGCAAGATTTTTCTTTATGTGTATTTTTGGCAGTCATTCATTTTCTTTCGTAAAGTAATTTTCCACTAAAAATCAAAGAAATGTTTTCCACGCATCCACTCAATGGATGAGTGCCAAAGCACATGTTTCTATATTTATATGTACACATTTCGGTATGTTTCTTATCGCATTAGACATTTTGAACCCCCCGCATCGTTGATGACTGACGTATGACGGAGGTACGAGTACTTGTCATTAAAATATACTCAATAATTTTACGATTAAAGGTACTTATAGTATTCAAGGTCATTCGATGAGAAGCAAATGGCAGATAATGTACATAGCTTCAAAAGTTACTTTTATTTGAAATTTTCTTAAATATTCTACTTGTAATAAAATGTCGGACTTTTTTTAGTTCAAATAAAAAACAAAAGATAGACTTGTTTTTCAACCCAACTTGGCCTTTCCTTGTTTATATGTATAGCTTGTAAATTGGCGAAGGCACATTCGAATATCTACAGACGTTTTTAGACTAGATTTTCCATTGAAAACATTTTCCCAAAATTATCATAGCGTCCCTCAAAATGTTTTAAGGATTTACAAAAGATCAACTTGCCAATCAATTGAGCTTCATTCAAATATATCCAAATCAAGTTTTTCACTTTCGCTTTTCACAGTTTTTGGCGTAATCAATAGATATGTAAATGGTATGTTCTACAACGGGCGATCGCTGAAAGACAACTGAGGCGCTTGCATTGAAAAGCTAACATTTTAAATGGCATTAGAATCGCGAGAGGAGCCGACCGAGATAGCAACAAATGAAATCGTAAATAAATACGAACAGAAAATAAGGTAAAAACAAAGCAAACAATGACCGGGACCGGGAACGGGGACCGGATAGAGAGGTACAAATAGAAACGTGTAAAAAGGCCCACATTCCCGATCAGTAATCAGTTGGGAGGTGGGAGGTTAAAGTGCCGGGCGAAAAGGGGCACAGAGGGGCAGAACGGAGGACACAATATCAACATTTTTCTGCGTTTTACAAAATTCAAATACGAGTAGTAATAATGCCGGCCGCAAAAGTCGGTTATGTAAAAATAGCCAGAAAACGTGGTCGAAATGGAGATAGAGAGAGAGAGAGAGAGAGCCAATACCAATCAAGAGAGAGAGCGAGATAGTTAGATGAGAGAACAAGTACATACATGAATAATATTTCTAATAAATTAAAAAAAAGGTCGATTGCACGCAAACAAGTTAGTGACTATTTTTCACTATACTTTTTTATTTTTCTATTTTTAGTTTTATTGGTGATTAAATAGGCGATTACACTGAATGGAAATTGCTCACAGCCTCGGGGGAGGGGGTTGGGGAGGGGAGTGGACAGTCGGTTCGGGTGCGACTTCGTGGCGACGAACTCCAGCGACACGACACCCAGCGACAAGCCACTGATCTTGGGCTGTCTGTTCGAGTGGGTGACCCGCCGCATGGGGAGATCGAAGAGAGAGTGAGAGAGAAGTTGTTATTGTCGCTGGAGTCGAGTGGAGGAGTGGACTTTATTAAGTGCGTAGCAGGCAGAGCTCTTATGAGAAGTAAACACAATAAAAAGCAAACGAGAACGCGAACTAGAACGAAGTTCTCAACGTTTAAATACCCTCTATACCCGACTATAACATTACAATGAACGGAAAATAGAGTACGGTTACATTGGCAGTACGTTAACCTGACTGTAGAATTCAGGAATTGCGATCATGATATGGTATATTTGTATATGTATGGTATATTTGTCTTTAGGGATGTATGATCTGCGAAAGCGGGTTAATTGGTGTCGATAAGATTTTTTTTAAATAAAATATTTCTGAGATCAGTCTTCGTTCTTTTGGTAATTCTACAATTTTCGATTACTTCAGCATTTTCCGCCTTTTATTCTAGTATTTCCCTTAAAAAATAACTTTTACTTTTTTGAGAACATTCTCTGATATTTTAGGTTTCTAGCATTTTTAGTATTTTTTAATAAAAGATAAATTTTAAAACGTCATTTCTCTAACTTTTAAGGGCCAATGAATATTTAAATATAACTGAAAATTATGAAACTTGAAGAATTTCAGCACCGAACGGGGGAAAGGTATATCAATATTTATTTTTGTTAATTAAAGGTGAAAAATTGATCTACAAGGAGATTATAGAATAGTTTTTCTATAAACCATTAAGGTCTCCAAAGCAAAAATATCGAAATCTCATCAAAATTTTACGATCCTAAACAGGAGGTTCTTATCCCGTATTGGGTGAAAGTGTGGGAATTTCTGGTCTCGATTCGCTTATAAATATTAGTATATAATATAATAATAATAATATATATAAAATATGGATTGTACGTATAGCGTGAAACTAAAGCATCGGCGGCAATGCCAAGGAATCTCCATTTTCATACTTATCGGTTATATTCGTGTATAGACTTTTAAAATAAATAATTGTACATCTAATATTTGAGGTAGGCTTTACAGCACCTTTGGGTTCGTTCACAGTTCGTTATCAGGCGTGTTATCAGGCTTATGTATTACTGATCGGAATCGAAAATCAATTTATTTTCATCACCAGATGAACCAACTTTATAGCTTATGGGTTGGGTGTCCTTCGAAATACTTCACTATATAGAAATATCATTATACACATAAATATCTGAATACATTCATGTGTACGTCTACCAGTAGCTGCCCAAATCTTTTTGCAAATGTGGCGCGGAAAAAATAAAGTTGGCTCACTTTTACGGTAAATAATTGCTCAAAAAATCAACAAGTAAACAACTGATAAGAACTGCGGCGGCAGTACCTTTTGAAAGCCAAGACAACCAAAAGCCAAGACCCCACGGTTCGGGCACCTTATGTACACACAGTACATAAAATATGTATAGATAGTGCAGAGTATAAATATATTGTACGGGTTAGGGATAATTTTTGAAGGCATCACAAATGAATTTGTTTATTTTTTAGATAGGTAATCCCCAAAGTACAGTAACTATCGAATAAGTTGAGTGATGTCAAGGCCGATATCTAATCTTATATTTTTGGTTGATTTTCTTTTGCTTTGTCTTCAAAGTGCTCATTATTCTCACAAGGACGCTACATATACTATCGATCTACTACCATGCCAACAACTTCATCTCAAAATCATTTATTAATTTGGTATTGCCATATAATGGTAAATAAAAGCAAATACGACAATTAGTGATTCAAGGACTACACAGATTTTCCCATAAAATGATGTGACTGAAATGAAGTGGAAAACTGCAAATAAAAGAAAGGAATTCTTATCCAAAGAAAGGAAATGGCATATGGAATTCCTATCCAAAGAAAGGAAATGGCATAAGGAATTCTTATCCAAAGAAAGGCAATGGCATAAGGAATTCTTATCCAAAGAAAGGAAATGAAATAAGGAATTCTTATCAGGTTCCTTTCAGCCTTGTCAATGACAACAGAGGATGATCGCCCACTTGTCTTCCAGCACAAAGAAATAGGAAGTCTCCACAAGTAATGATCTGACAATAAAGGCAAAACGAATATGAAAATCTGGCACAAAAGACATATAGCGTGCATATGTATAATCCGATATAGAATGCAGTCTCTGCAGATCCCATTTACATACATATATCAACAACAAAGACGAGGGAAGTAATGAATAAATAGGAGTAACTCAAAAAAAGGTACAATTTCTACATTAAAGATAATTTGAGACCCGAGCGTAACTAAGAAGCTTACGAAATGTACATATGTGAATGGAGTGGAAAATATTCCCTCAAAGCATTCAATTTCACATCTGGGTTTGACTAATGAATACCCACCCCCCTCGGATTTGCTGTGTTGGGGGAGGGGACAAGGAGGTCCCCCCTTGTTAACGATCTGCAACGTGATAGCCGACAAAGCAAACGCCATCGCCATAGCAACGTAGGGACGTTAATTGAGACGAATTAATATTTTTAAGCCCCGATTGCACGATAAATGCTTATAAATAGAACGTAAATAGAGACTGGACTGTTATTGTTTAATAAACAAGAAGAAGAACAATAACAAATATGACGACCTATTATATTATGAGAGATAAGTGTTTTCGTACTTCTATATTTCCTGGGAATGCATTTTCAGACTTTCCATTTGGGTTTAGGTCCATCAAAACTGGTGTGTAAATTCTGATCCAAGAAAGATTTTCTTTTAGTTGTGAATTTATATTATTTATATCACAAAATGTCTTGAAAACAGAAAAAAAAACAGAAAAAATCCCTTTGAAGATATAAAAAAATTTTATGCTTGAAATCGATTTGCTTTTTCTTGGTTATATTGTAACATATGTATTACCCGTTTCCCTTAGAACCAGACCCTCTGCCCAACACTATCTGTGACACACATTTCATTACTCTATAAATAAGTTCTAATATGATACACATGTAGTACATATATCACTCGAAAAGTCATTAAGTTGTTAAGATGATTGCATATATTTACTTTCGTTTTCATGTTTTTGATTGTTTTGTGCTGCTTCCTCTTGATTACTGTACTCAGATAGAAAGAGAGCCAGAGAGAGGCTCTCGACGACTATCACTCTTCAATCACGCACACCACTCTAACGGAACAAATCAGCCTTACGACACAACGTAAACGTAATGCTTTGACGGAACGAGAAATGGCACACATACGCCACAGAGAGAAAGAGAGAGAGCGAGAATATAACGCGCATACACACATACACTCCGCTGATATCAACAAGTGTATATATACCACATATATGTACACAAAATGTACATATGAATATCAAGTTATAACTTCCACGTTTTCTTCCACGGTATTCTTTCTGTATGTGTATTATTATAATTTCTTTATTTATTGTTAATCGCTTCGCAACAGTGGACCCAACCACACGTTAGTGACTACGTTTAACGTGGCTGAATCGAGAACACGTGCCCCGTTTTGAACCAATTCGCGATCGCCTCGGTTGCAAACACTTGCTAATAGCCAGTAAAAACAGTTTAAATAATTAATATTCGGGAGTGTTTTCTCTCATTTCTGGTCTAATCGAAACGAAACGAAACAACGGCCGGGCTACCGAACTCTTCAATGGCACACGTCAACGGGTACTGGCGTGGACTTTTAAATTTGGATACGTTCACGCTGCCGCCGCGTTGCACTATTCCAGAGGCAGAGGCGTGAAACGTAGACGTCGTCGTATTGGGTTAAAACAAGAATTGAACCAAAGCGAGCCCAATCGTTTAAGACAGCATGACATTTGCCTGGATTTGTATGAAAAAAAAAACAAACAAACATAATTAAGGGAAGATTTATAAACAGTACACTGCTTTTCACATGTACACTGAACTGCTTGTATCTACACCTGATCCTCTCCATCACAGTATACTGCTTTATCTTAGTAAAGAAGGGAACTGCTTGCTCTAAGTCATGGAATGGACTGCTTGCTGTCTGTAGCATATGCAAATCGCCATTTAGATCGATGTCACACATGTTTCAAGCCAACGGAAGCATATCGCAGGGGAAGAAGCAGTGGCTCGCCTTGGCAACAGTTGGAGAAGTCGCAAAGAGAAGGTTTAAAATGAAGCTGCTTTTTGTTTTGTTTTTGCTTCCTAATTAGTCGGAAATTAGCATATGCAAAAGAATGTCAAAAGTGAGCTGCCACTGATTTGCATTAGAACGGGAAGAAACGTGATAGAAAGCAAATCATTAACTCGTTACCAGCACTAACTTTTCCGGTAGAAAGACGAATTAGCCACACCTTTTTTCTTGTTCGAAATGGATTTCCCTTCATTTCACCTTTTTTTTTTTCTTCTCTCAACAGTTTTTTGTTCTGTTTTATGCTTACGTTTGGTTTGGCTATACGCCTGACCTTGACATTTATTTTTAGTTGCAAAATATATTTTACTTTTTCTCTCGTTCGTTGCGACAAACACCAAAAGACAACCAGATGGCAAATGGAATAGAAATACAAAACAATTGAAAAATAATTTTAAAAAAAATATACATGGCAGAAAGATCATGAAAACGAAATTAAAAGAAAGACAATCCTCGAATACCTTTGAATTAAACAAGAACAAACATGTTTACGTTTTTTTTTTCTATAAAAAACTCAACAGACAAGCAAAAGAGGGTGGGATGGTTGTGGGGTGTGCCGGCGTCTTTTTGCCATTTTTCTTTTGCCTCTTTTCATTTTAGTATTGCATAATACACAAAAAAAACCGACAACAAAAAACAAAAATAAACGAAGCGCAAATAAATGTGTGTTTGTTTCTCCCTCTCTCTTGATTCTGTTCTTTCTGCTTTGTTTTGGCAAATGTTTTCTTGTCTTTTTCTTTTCGTTTCGAATATTATGCAATTTATCTAAGAGATACAATTTGGTAATCTTGGTCGGGGCCCATAACGATAACAACAACAGAACGGAACGGAAAACGTGTTTCCATTACGTTTCTTCGGACTGCTTGCCTTGCATTCGTGTTCATCAGCTGGTTTGCTTCGTCTATGTCATTCTACGCACATTTGTTTACCAACAGAAAACGCACACACTCGCATGAAGACACACACACATACACACTCGTATATGGACATTGTTTTTACGTTCCATTCCATCACAAATTTAAGACGCAATACCGACAAAAAGAGAGGAAAACAGAAACTACCAAAACCGAAAACGTGCGCATCGATTTGAATAGTGTTGCCTAATACCGAAAAAGGGTGGGGAGGTTGCATTCCCAACCACCAAAAAGAGATCCCTATAATCCATACGGGGGGGCTATGGAATTACGACTAAAAACGAAATGAAAAGGAAGTAAAAAAATGACTCTGTAGGAATCCCAGAAGAAGGAAATATACCGCATTCGATGACATAATCTCTACTAGGATTGTCTCCTACCGAAAGTCAGTTCCCTGGAGATCCCTTATACCAAACGGGAGGTAAAGAAAAATCAATAAGACAGCCTTACGAAAGCAGGTGTTTCAAGCACTGAATGCTAATGGCGAATATTATCAAAATATTCAGATTCCTAGAGCATTTGTAGATCCTCCAATGATGGAATAAATGAAACCATTTTCAGGCGATATTCTTTGAAAATTCCTTCACTTACCTTCCATGCATTGACTTTGGGCGGCGGCGCTGCTACGAATCGCTTGGGTGGTGGAACTGCTGCTCCTCCGGCTGCTGCTCCTGCGGCCGCCTGCGATTCGCCGTCTCCGGATTTGGCCTCGTTGCCGCTGCTAGTGGCCTCGAGGCTAGCACTGGGCGAGGTGTCCGATTTGCGATCCTTGTGTTGTACTTTCCCACTGCCGGCAGCAGCTCCTGTGGCGCCACCGGGTGCACCCGATTTGCGTGGACTGCCTCCGCGTGGAGCCCGCGGACGGACTGTTGTCTTGCGATCGGCGGCCCCATCAGAGGCACCACCGTTTCCGTTTCCATTACCATTTCCAGCGGGTCGTCTGCCGGGCTGCAGGGGTTTCTGACTCTGACCAGCGCCACTGCCTGGATGCTGTTGCTGCTGCTGCGGCCTGTCACTGCGCTGATCCCGTGGCTTGTCCTTGCGGGCCTTTTTGCGGTCCCGCCTGTGATGGGATAGCACCGGCACAAAGTCATTGTTGTCGTCCAATTCGGACGAGTTCTCGGCGGTATTGTCGCCACCGGCGGCAGCACGCTTCTCGCCGGTCAGCGCCAGGCTGACATTGCTGACCAGAGTCTCGCCAGCGGCTTCAGCGGCAGCGGTTTCCTCACTCCACGACTTGAGGCTCTTCAGATTTGGCTGGTTCTCCTTATTGTCGACAGCTGAGGCAGCGGCAGAGACAGAGGCAGCGGCGACTGGTGCACCACCCTTTTTGGTGTCCAGATTCTGGACAACATTGGCATACGAGGTGCTGCTAGCGGCACTGGGTGTGATGGCTGCGGTGGCACCGCCCACAGCAGCGGCCCCAGAGGACGGCGTCTCCTCCTTGCTGGACATGCTCGCTGGTTGTGGCTGTGCCCTCGTCTCCAGAGTAGGCAGCACTATGCGCTACTCCAGATTCAGATGCTGGTGCTGCTGCAGCTGCTGCTGTTCCTGCTTCAGATCCAGGTACAGGTCGGTCGGTGCTCCTTGGCTGCTCTGCTTCCTTGCCCTGTCACGGTGATTCGTCGTCGTGTCAGATAAATGTTCCACCAGATCGATCGTTGCTGGGAGGTTCTTCAAACTGTAACGATGAGAGAGCGAACGTAATCAGGTTAGTTTATGGTTGTTGTTGTTGTTGCTGCTACTGCAACTCACATAGATACACAAACACACACATACGCATACGCATACAGAGCCCTGCTAATAATGTGCACTGCACTTTGACCTTTTTAGCAGAGGACACACAGCGGAACTGGAGAGTAGGGCTATCATTATGCACTGGTCATGGTGGTGTGGACGAAGCCTCGCCTAGGCTGGGGAGGGCTACGAGGTTTGGGGGCACATCGCACACACACACACACCACACACCATACACCGCATACGAGATCAAAATTCAATGGCAATTTTCACGCTGCTTTGCGAATCGGATTTCCACCTCTTGTGGGGTGGTTCTGGACAGAGTTATAACACCAGGCCAAAGGTAATGAGGCACGACAAATCGAAATAGAGGCGAGGCGTGAGCGCACCGACTGAAATGTATTATTATGCAGCAGCCAGGCAGCAGCCAGGCCAGCGAGAAGTGAGGTTAAGACGTACCGAATGCCCCCCACCCCCTCACACCGCACTACAGAAGGCAGCCGAACACACACAGACGAGGGCTGGCAAGCAGCGACGCCCTGTCCACTTGCTGGGCTCACGTTGTGGCTTACGTTACGTTACGCTGTTTTGGAATTTCACAAAATCAAAACAGAAACAGAACACGAACAAAAGACTATAACAGAACGAGAGAGAACATGTGCAACAGTTGGTTGTTGTAATAATTGTTGTTGCGAATTAACAATAAACAAAGGTGACGAAATTGCTGGAATTGCCGGTTATGCAATAAAAATGCACTGCAAGCAGCAGCATGCAGCCCTGGCTGGCCAACAGCTGATTGGACTGCAACTCGCCTCGGATTTCAAAAGATGCACGCGGGACACAACACAACCTAAAAGTATATCACACACACACATGCATGTACACACACACTAAACACTAATACGCACCAATAATGGAAATTCAAAATATGTGGATGTTGCTCCTATTCGGGGGGTGCAAAAGGAGACAAACAACAACACGCCGAGAGCCTGACCACGAAACGAAGAAAGAATTGTTGTACACAAATTCCCCTTCCCTTCTTTTCGCCTTGTGCTTGTGCGCGCTCTTCACTGCTTTACACTACTTTGGCTCTGCTTTGCGTTCACTCTTCACTACGCACTTCTTACGCTGCTGCTGCTGCTGTTGTTGTTGTTGTTGTTGTTGCTTTTGTTTCGTATGCTTTTTGCTTTTGCGGGTTTTCTTTTCTCTCTCACTCGTCGCACACTTTGCACTCGCCCTCTCGCTCACACTCACTCACGCGCTAGTGTGGTAGAACGTTTTGGTTACGAATATTGCCCCGAATGCGATTTTTCACACAATTTTGTCGCAAATTGAAATGATTTTTCAATTGTTTGTCGTTACCGTGCAGTTGATTGAGCAATCTGCTATATTTTTGCAGCACTTTGCCGCATTATACCGCCGAAAAGAAATATATAGTAAAATCTCGGTTCCCAGACATGTGGTTTTTACGGTCGAAAAGGAAACGAGCAGGAGTGTGACCGTACACGTTCAGAAATATACCGAAATACAACGTATCATTTTCAAAATATACCGTAAATATACCGATGAAAAAAGAAACATAGCCCACTAAACCCCCCTCTAGTTAAACACGTGAACAACTTGAGTTAAAATATTAAGGTATTACTATTTATGAATTCTTGTAGATCTATCCAATCCTTCTTCCTTACTTACAAGGACAGCACGGTATCTTTAATCTGAACTGCGCTAGAATTCTTCATATTTCGTAATTTTCGTGGAGTGTATTTGAATACCGAATGGGTTAATCGTGCTCCGTCCCTGATCGGTAATCATATTCGTTGGTTTTTAAATGCGGTTTAATATTACTATCTAAATAGGACACTCAGCCCTGAACACATAACTGTATCCTATAAAATAATCCTTTTTCTACAAGCTATGCTAATTTTAAGGACTCTTTTTTATTTGACTATAAAATAAGGTTCAAACAAAAAAGGCCAAAGTATAAAACGTAAGAGTGTCACGTCATGTCTTAAATGTTGTTGCTTGTCAAGCGGTATTTATACATATTCCTGGTCACATTCCTAAGCCACATTAAACTACAAAATTAGATTGAAATAGCTTTAGAAGAAGACTGACTAGTTTCTGCATTCATTGGAGCCTGGGATGACAAACATTTCCTCTATTCTATAATGTCCTTTTCCCAAGGATATGCAACATGTTGCCAATTCCGTGCACATGTTGCGGGACTAGTCGCTCATTCCGCGCCACATGTTGCTGGCACTTAAAAATTGAATGTAACCAACGGAAAAAACGTAGGAGAACGTAAGTGTTAATGGACAATAGGGACATTATTGCGAGAAAAAAGGATGAACAAAAAATGCCACCACGAAAAAGAGAAAATACCAATAAGTATGCCCGTCTGACCGTTAGAAATATACCGTATATATAACATATTCGTTGATTTTGATATTCTGTCTAATATAACTAGCTAACTTGGACCCTCAGCACTGAACACATCATTTTATCGGATAAGCTGATCAATTTTGTACAGGATTGCCTCCCTTTTATTGGATTTTTTATAAAATAAGCTTCAAACAAAAAAGGTCAACAAGAAAAAAGCATAAAACGTAAGTGGGCATGAAGTGAAACGTAAGTGGACATGAAATGTTACGTTATTTGAACACTTGTTGCTTGTTAACCGGTTATATGGACATTTTGATACCCTATTTCTTTTAATTAATATTTAAAAATGCTGTTTTCAAGCTGCTTATAATGACTTTTTCTCAGATTGAAATGTTTTTCACCTATTCATGCATTTGATAAGTGTCCTATATATATGTATATCTCGATCCCCAAACATATTTTCGATATCTGCAATTTATTGTAATATCTGTAATTTATATCTGTAAATTTATTAAAACTTAAAAGACTTTTTTTGATTGATTAAACACAAACCAGATAAGATATTTCTGGAAATACTTATATTTCAATTGCACATCCACAGAAGAATAATCGGTTTACAACACACAAACAGGTCAAAATATTGTTAATTATACTCTACAAAATGCAGGGTCTCCGTCTCCGGCTGGCGGATCGGGAAGAGGCGAGAATACGAAAAATGTTCGGCTTAAATCTAATTGGTTACGAGAATAATGGATTCCTCCAGACATCATCATCCTATCATCATCCCCAGCGAATGGAATTCTTTCTGTATATGCTGCCTGCTCCGCCTACTCCACCGTCACCGACTTGGCCAGGTTCCGGGGACAGTCCACGTCGCAGCCACGCAGGACGGCAATGTGGTAGGAGAGGAGCTGCAGCGGGATGACGGTGAGGACGCCCTGCAGGCAGTCCACCGTGCGGGGAATCTGCAGAGATCGCGTGGAGAAGGACATGGTCTCGGTGTCGTTCTCCTCGCAGATCAGGATGGGTCGCCCCTTGCGCGAGGTCACCTGTTGCAGGGCATTCATACACTTCGTGTAGACGGGATCCCGCGTAACGATCATCAGCACGGGCATCTCATCATCGACCAGGGCGAGGGGACCATGCTTCAGCTCACCCGCGAGTATGCCCTCGCTGTGCATGTAGGTCAGCTCCTTGACCTTGAGGGCGCCCTCCAGGCAGGTGGCGAAATTGAAGCCCCTGCCCATGATCAGCAGCGACTTGTGCTGGTACAGCTCCTTGGCCAGCTCCTGGACCTGCGAGTTCAGCCTCAGCACCGATCGGATGTGCTCGTCCAGCTGCGCCAGTCCCGCGATTATCTCCTGCCGCCGCTGCTGCAGCGACAGTCGGTCCTCGGACATGACCAGGGCGAACATCACCAGCGAAATGAACTGCGAGGTGTAGGCCTTGGTGGAGGCCACCCCGATCTCCGGCCCCGCATTGATGTGCACGCCGCAGTTCGACTCCCGGCAGATGCTGCTGCCCACGGTATTGGTGACCCCGACAATCAGGGCTCCCCGCTGCTTGCAGTACCGCAGCGACATCAGTGTGTCCGCCGTCTCGCCGGACTGCGAGATGAAGAAGCACACGTCGTCGCGGAAGATGGGCGTGTTGCGGTCGAGGAAGTCCGAGGCCAGCTCCACCATGACGGGCAGTTCGGTTAGCTCCTCCAGCAACTGTCGCGTGGCCACGGCACTGTGGTAGGAGGTGCCGCAGGCAATCAGCATCAGGCGGCGGCACCGCTTGATCTCCGGGATGTACTCCTTGATCCCGCCCAGCACAATGGTCTGCGTGTCGAAGCGTACACGTCCGCGCATCGTGTTCACCACGGACTCGGGCTGCTCGAAGATCTCCTTGAGCATAAAGTAGTCGTAGTTGCCCTTCATGATCTGCTGGATCTCCATCTTCAGAGTGATGATCTCCCGGATGTGCGGATCGTCCGAGGCCTTGTTCAGGCGGTGGATGCTCAGTGTGCCATCCCGCTTGACGGCGGCCACGTCATCGTCCTCCAGGTAGATGACCCGATTCGTGTGCTCAATCACCGCCGAGGCGTCCGAGGCAAAGAAGTACTCCACCTCCTTGTGCTCCAGGGGCTGGAATTCTGCACTGCCATCGCCGCCAGGGTGCAGCACTGGCAACGGCTGGCCGTGCGGACGGTGGGCCTTGGCGTACAGGATGGGCACATGGTCCGTGGCCAGCTTTGTCTTCGCCTTGATGCCCACCAGCAGCGGGGAGCCGCGACGCGAGGCCACACACTCGCCGGGAAAGTGCTTCGACTTGAAGGCAATGGCAAAGGCGCCCTCCAGCTGCTGAATGGCCTGCTCCACCAGCTCCCCAAAGGTGTACCCGGAATGGGTCTGCCAGAGATGATGCACGAGCTTCGCAATCACCTCCGTGTCCGTCTCCGACTCGAAGACATAGCCGCGCTTCTCCAGCAGCGTCTTCACGTCCTTGTAGTTGGTGATGATGCCATTGTGGACCACCACGAAGCTGTTCTCCACGTCCGATCGCTGGGGATGCGAATTCAGTTCCGAGGGCACGCCGTGCGTGGCCCAGCGCGTGTGCGCGATGCCAATGTGAATGTCCACGGGCTGGCTGTAGCCCTCGCCGCGACACACCTCCGCTATGGCATCCTCCAGCACCTTGACCTTGCCGGTGCGCTTCACCAGGAGAATATCGTCTCCGGCGCTGGGCCCATCAATGGCCACGCCTGTGGAATCATAGCCGCGATACTCCAGGCGTTTCAGGCCCTGCAGCAGGAGCTCCAGCACCTGCTGGCGCGATTTGGGCGTCAGGTAGTTTAGGTACGCGAATATGCCACACATTATCTTCGTTTTTCCGCTTGCGTTCTGGGGGCTGTACTCTCGCTTCAAGTACACGTCGACGATAAGCTGCTTCTTTATGTACACTGATGTGTCGGTTGCACTCCGGACATACGACACATATGACTGCTGCTGTTGTTGGCGCTTATTATCGCGCAAGTTGCTGGAATTTTTCTGTTTTCGTGATAAATTTCGCCAGAGAACACGTCTTCCGCCGCTGCCGCCCCGCAACAACACACACACACACGTATCCAATCATGCGCACGCACCCACACACGCAATCTGTCTTGTAAACATTGGCTTATGGTGTGACCGTGGGCGGATGTGCTGAAAATGCTCAACAGCCTGACGAAATTCATATATTAAAAGCAGTTTAATTTTAATTTATTATTATTACTTATTATAGGTTGGCGCCTCTGACTATATAAACGGGGACATCTAACAAAATTCGAGTGGCCTGGCCACCATTCCTTTTCTAATTCTTGGATTTGCTGGGTCTCGAAATCCTCCCTTGCTCAAATAAAAACTTTAAAGCACTTTTTACCGCCGCTGTGGGTGAGATTGTCTTTCCCGAAACGGAATCCAAGAGCGCGCGGGTTTCATCCACTCCAGGATCACCTTGCCAAGAGACACCTTCCCTTCCCCTTAAATTTTGGCCTTGCCATTCTGTCAGGTTCCCCTTCCTAGCTTCTATCGTATTTCGTGTATCGTCGAATGCAACATTTGTCTATTTTGAATTTTTGCCGAAAAACATGGGGATATAGTGGGACCATCATTATTTTGAAACCTCTTCGATCCGATAAATTCAAAACATCGCTAGTGCTAGTAAGCGATGTTTGGGCCATAGCATCCCTGCTTTTATTTAAACCAAGTGGCAACGCCAGCATTGTGCAACGCGAAAAAGTGAAAATTTTGTCAAAATATAATTCTCTAATATAAAATGACGGTAAATAAGCGCGACGCGAGTTCTCCGCGTCCGCGTTGTTTCTTCGACATAACGCTCGGCGGTCTGCCCGTCGGACGCATTGTTTTCGAACTGTTTGCCGATGTGGCCCCCAAAACGGCGGAAAATTTCCGCTCCCTTTGCACGGGCGAAAAGGGTCTGGGTCTGGTCACGGAGAAAAAATTGCACTACAAGGGAGCCATATTCCATCGGGTGGTGAAGGATTTTATGGTCCAAGCGGGGGATTTCAGTGCAGGCAACGGTACCGGCGGCGAGTCGATTTATGGCGGCACATTTGAGGGTAAGCACGCGTACGCGTACGCGTCTCTTCCTCTCTTTCTTGTGTGTGTATATGTATATTCTCTCATGTGTATGCGTTTGTATGTGTGTGTGTGTGCGCGTTTATTTGTGCATTGGAAAAAATCAATAATTAAAGACCGACTTTTTGGTTGCCTTTTTCAACAGATGAAAGCTTCGAGAAGAAGCACGACCGCCCGTTCCTGCTGTCGATGGCCAATCGCGGCAAGAACACCAATGGCTCCCAGTTTTTTATGTAAGTCAGCCTCGCTCCCGGGCCCCCGCTAACCCCCCAATGCCATATATGTATTATCTTTGCAGTTCTTTTCCAGTCGTCAGCCCGTTTCTAAACGATATTATTTGATAAATTTTAAACATCTGTTGTTGTTCATTAATCTATTGCCATTTAGCGGGGATTAGCGCGCAGGGCATTTTCGTGCTGCGGGTGGACTGACCGACCGACCCACCTACAACACCATCACCACCACCAACTACCAACCACCAACCACCTGCAATCCTCCCTGCAATGCATTCGTCTCTGGGTCCTGGTCTGTTTTGGGGTGGCCGGCAGCTGCTCCTCCTCCTCGATGGCGATGGCTGGGCCGTCCCTCTACCAAGAGACAACAAAGTAAAAGATGGAATTTTTGGTGCTCTGGCTGGCTCGACTGGCTCGACTGGGTGTCTCCCTCCCTGTCTCTCTCTGTGTGTGTGTCTCTCTCTCTCCTTCTACGTGGATGTGCGTTGATGATGAGCTGCGCCAATCTCCAGTCTCCAAGGCCAGGCTTTGCTTTGGCCATGTTCTGCACCTTGATATCTTTTACTTTGTTGCACAAAAGCCAGCAAGAAAAGCAACGAATGAACAGCCCGAAATGTCAACTGCAACAGCAATCAACAACAAGAACAAGAACAACAACAACAACAACAACAACCCAAAAAAAGTTTGCAAAGTGTAAAGAATATCTTTTCTCTTCTTCTGTTTCTCATTGTAGTACAACACAGCCTGCGCCACATTTGGACAAGTGAGTATTTATTCCTTTATTCCTCCTTCGAAAGATTCTAATTCGAATTTCGCTTTTGCAGTCTCCATGTTGTATTTGGCCAAGTTATAACCGGGCAGGAGTTGGTCCGGCAATTGGAAGAGCTGCCCGTTGACAGGAATTCGCGGCCGCTGCAGGATGCGGCCATAGCCAATTGTGGCGAGCTGATCAGACAGACAAAGGGTGAGTTGGAACCAGTTGGCCCATTCGAGCAGAGGAATTCTCATCCCGAAACACTCCTCCTTTTGCCACAGCCAAAAAGGAGAAGAAGCGCAGAAAGCGCTCAACGGCCACAGAGGACTCGAACAGCGACGCCAGCGAGGCGGAGGTCAAGGCACAGCAGCGCAAGGACAAAAAGAAGAAGCGCCGCAAGGAGGCAAAGGCCAGCGAGAGCGAAGAGTACGTAAGGGATCCTCTCCAGATCTTCGCCTACTTCTATGTTCTTTTTTGAATACCCAAACAGCAGCGATAAAGGACGTGGTAATGGCCGCCATTCGCAGCATCAGCCAGACAATGACGAGGAGGAGCAAGAGGAGGGCGAACTGCATCCGCTGGTCACCATCACCAAGATAGATCCTAACGAGATACCAGAGGTACGACCTCCTCTTCCACCACATCCCGTCCACAAATGAAGAGCTTTTCGTTCCGTTTTCCAGGTATCGAACAAATTTCTCATGCGCAGCGAAAAGTCTCGGTCCAGGGATCGGCAGGAGCGTGAGGATCGCGAAGATCTCGGCTATGGCCGTGACTTGGACCGCGAACGCAATCGGGAGCGGGGCAAGGACCGAGAGCGGGAGCGGGACCGTAATCGGAATGCATTTGGCTGGTCGAAGAAGCAGCCGCCGCCCACATCTCGCAGCGGCCGCATTGTCAAGGGACGCGGCGTTTTCGTAAGTCCAAGAATTAATTTTCCACCAAAGAGAACCACCGAAAATTCCAATTGCAATTCCTTTTCCAGCGCTTTCGCACTCCCTCGCGCAGTCGGTCGAGGAGCAATACGCCGCCGCACTGGAAACATGCCCAGAAGCGGACCATAAAGCTCTCCGATCTGGAGCGCATCGAGGAGGAGAGCAAGATGCGGGAGGAGGAGACAAGGCGGCGGGAGCAAGAGCGCAAGAAGCGCCACGAGGAGGCCATCAAGAATCCCAAAAAGTCCTTCTTTGAGCTGTCCCATGCCAGCACCTACGGCGGCAAACTGACGCCGGACAGGTCACCCGATCACAAGGGCAGCAGCAGTGCCAAGGCCACATCCAGCAAGGAGCCCGACCGCAAGGCGAAGGAAACAAAGGAAAAGCCAAAGGAGGAGGCGGCTGCTGCACCACCCAAGCGTCGAAAGTCGGTGGACATGAATGCCCTCGACTACGAGCAGCAGACGGACAGCGAGCCAGAGCCCGAGCCCCCCGAGGTGTTGCCCGTCAAGGAGCCGAAGAAGTCAAGCAAGTCCGACTCCAAGACGGAGGCGCCACAAAAGAAGGACCGCGACGACAGCCGACCCAAGCGCGAGGAACGCAAGACCGAAGAGAAGCCCAGGGATCGCGATCGGCAGCCGTCCAGGCGCAGTCGTGAGCGCTCCCCCTCGCAGCCGCCGCGCAGCAACCGCAATCAGAGGAGCCGCTCCCGTTCCGGCCAGCGCTCTCGTCGCTCGCCGCCTCGTCGGGCGCAGTGGTCGTCGCCGGGGCGACGGGGCCAGGGCGGCAACAACAATCAGGGCCAGCATCAGAATCCGCATCAGAATCCGCATCAGAATCAGTTCCAGAACCAGCACCAGAACCAGCATCAGAACCAGAACCAGATGAATCGCAATCGCCGCAATCCCTTTTCCGACGGAGGCCGTCGCCGTCGCTCGCGCTCTCAGGACGAGTACAAGAATCGTTTTCCCCTGTCGCCCATTCGAGGACGGGGGGCATCGCCCCTCGGCGATCGACGCCGCCAGCAGCGATCCCGCAGCCGTGGGCGGCGACAGCAAACACCCGATCGCCGTCGCCAGGAATCGCCGCCCCCGACTCACAGGCGGCAGGAATCTCCAGACAGCAGACGGCGCCAGGAGTCCCCGCCAACAGATCGACGTCGTCAGGATGCGTCGCCGGCGGCAAGGAAGCGCCAGGATTCGCCAGTACGCAAGCGGCAGGAGTCGCCGGCAAACAGAAAGCTGAAACAGGACTCGCCGCCAAAAAGGCGGCAAGACTCGACCGGACGAAGGCGTCAGGATTCCTCGCCCGAGCATCGACGCAGCCGTAGTCGTGGTGGCCGCCGGCACAGCTCCTCGCGCAGCAACAGCAGATCCCGGCGCCGGTCACGCAGCAGCCCGCTGCCCAAGCTGACATCGGCCCTGCCCATGGAGGAGGACCGTGAGAAGGCGGCGCGCGAAAAGATGCAGAAGCGAGCCGAGGCAGCCCTGCTGCTGAAGGAGCACATGCGCAAGGAGATAGCCAAAGAGGAGGAGCGCCGGGCCGAAAAGCAGCGACAGGACGATCTCGAGAAGGAGCGCACCACCAGAGAGCTGAGCGAGCTGGAGCACCTCAAGGCGGAGACCCTCAAGAAGCTGCACGAGGAGGATCGGAGTGCACCAGGAGCAGGAGCTGGGGCTGGGGCTGCATCAGGAGCCGACCAGCCCTCGTCCAGCCGGGGCAAGCGCGACAGCAGCCACGAGGATCGGCACCGCGACAAGAAGCGAAAGCATAAAAAGTCCAAGAAGGCATCCACCCGCTCGGACTCCGATTAGAGTAGAGTTCTAGGCAGCAGGATGAGGAAAACCCTTTCGTTCCACCAATTCGAGACATTTTACACCCAACGGCCATTGTATAAATCGTGTCCCAATCTCTGTACTGAAGACCGTTCAATAAATACAAACCTTTCTGTACTGATCCGAGGGTTTTTGTCATGTTTTAAACAAAATTTGTGCATTTTACATCATAGTTGAACGTTACATAATATTTACATTTTAGTGACACGGTGTATGTATTTTGTGTAGTAGAGTTCTGCTGGTACGATCTTTGAGTCAAAACCGCCTGACGGTGTAACGGAATAATCAATTATTGATACATTTTATAAAATATATTTTTAAGTGTGCTACGGTCGGGTAATTAATTAAAATCTCTGTTGATCTGTTGCATCCACTTCGAAGATTCGAAAAGCAATAAAAAGATTCGTTCGATGGCAAATATACAAAATCAAAACGGATAAATTAATTACATATTTGCGAAAAGTAAGATTTTGTACCATTCGAGAAACAGAATTGAAATGTAATTTGTAGTTGATACCAATAAATTTTAATTAAAAAAAAAATCATACTGTTTTAATTTCTTGGCATATCCTTTCCATATCTAAAGCACAGTCTGGCAGCACATTGCTTTTGTTTGTTTTTGCGCTTTTTGCTTTCGTTTCATTCATGCTCTCCAGATGCGGAGCTTTCGACGCCGACGTCGACATTGAAATTTCATACGCAGCCGGCGCAAACAAAAATGCCGGCAAATAAATGCAAGCTTACGCAAAAGCTTGTTTGCGGCAGAGTAAAGAGAGCGATTTGAGTTAACATGCTACTGGATTCACACGAAACTCGTATTCTCTCGGCTTTTGTGAAATGCTGCTCGTAAGCCCTCGGCAAGTTGCTGGAGCAGGGTGTATTCGTAGAACAAGGTAAAGATTCGCACAATTCCAGGCAACATTTTAGGTTGCTGTTTACCACCTTGTTGTGGTAGCACACCCTGCTACTGGGAGTAACATGCGGGCTTCCCATGATATGAATTTTAAAAGTTTTTACATTCTCGTTTAGCCTGAGCGCCAAGCCAATATTCCTCTTTGGAATGGCGTATATGTTTGGACGTGTTTGCTCCGCTCGGTGGGAAAGCTGCGGGCCCGCGTTCGCAATTTCGTTGTAATCCCCAGCGCCAGCGCCGCCTCCGCGTAGCCGTAGTATATTTGAATCTGGGAAGCGAATCTTTGAATCTCTGTGCTGTTTGCGAGCGTGCATAAAGATAAAGATTTTGTATCTTTTGCCAAGCGGGGCGACAAAGCAACAAACAAAAAATGCCAAACAACAAAGCTTTGGGCGAATTGTGCGCGTAATTCCGTTGATTTGAGCAGCGCTGTCCGTGTGCGTGTGCGTGTGAGAGTGTGAAGGCAATACGAAATACAAGCGTAAAACGGAAATGGAAAGAAAAAACAACACAAAACAAAGGTAGCAAAGTAACAACAGAAAAGGCAAGGCAAAGGCAAACACAAAGACGGGGGGCGACGCGGGCAACAGGAGCCGGTGCAATGCGTGCACAGAGACAGAAAGAGAGGAATGGATAGTGGTTCTATGGGTGTGTGTGTGTGTGTTTGAGGCAAATCAAATGAAAACGAAATGTGATTCATTCATTGTCTGCCGGGTGGAGTGAGAGAGAGAGTGACGTTCAATTGTCGAAAATTCCGGCATTGTTTAGTCCTTACTCAAAACCAAATTATGACATAATCTATGTGACAGAGAGAGAGAGAGAGAGAGAGATAAAGATAGAGAGAGAGAGAGGAAAGTGACGCCAAGTGCGTGCTGCGGGGGTGTGCAAAAAACTGAGATAATGAATATTTTAAAACTGAGAAATTCCAAACAAAGCAAACTCCTCCACCACTCCAAAAAAAGGATATGAAACGCAATAAAAACATGACCGCCAAAGTACAGTAGTTCTTCCTCTTCTACTACGGATGGTAGGCAGGCAGGGGCAGCAGCGGCAGGCAAGGCAGCAGGCATTCAAAGCTCTCGGACGCAACAAAGCGAAAGCGTAGCAAAAACAAGGAGCAAAAACAGGCATCAGAGTGGGATGCGATGATGCTCAGAAAAAGCTTAGTAAGCTGCGCTGCTGCTGCTGTTGCTTCTTCTTTACTCTTCGTTTTCTTTGCTTTGCTTTATTTGCAAACATAATGTATTATCTCAGGCCTTGTTCCCAGTTTCGTTTTCACAAAATGTTCGATCGAAAAGTGAAATTGATGTGTACATTGATGCAATCTTCGAGGACGCTTTAGTGATCATGGCCAGCCAAAACTCACATTTCTGCATTCCTTATTAGCCGCCTTTATAGTAATTCCGCTTTCGAACCAAATTTGTGCGGAAGTAAAATTGAGAACAACGTCTGTGCTCTGTGTTCTGTGCCTGTGCATGATACTTGATGATGGCTGAGGGCAGAACAACAGCAGCAACAAACAGCAGGAGCAGATGATGAATACGAGAAATAAGCATAATAGAAGAACAACAAAACGAGGTAGAAATTTCGAGGAAATCGAAATTTTTGCGTCGTTGCTGAATTTTTGTTTGCTCTCCCCTCTCCCTCTGCCATTGTGCCCACAAAACAAACTTTTATCCATTCTGAGCGCCTGTTTCTCTCTCTGGCTTTGCGTTTGCATGTGTGTATGTGTGTGTGTATGTGTGTTTTTGCCCGAAATTCCTCATACATGTGCATTGTTCAATTTGTTTTATATAACACACACACACACAGAGAGAGAACCAGAACCCCACTACGATTTCCGCTATGCTTTTTGCTTATCTCTCAAATTGAGGTTTTTCGTTTGGGGCTTTTTTTTTTTTGTACGGTACGTTTCTGTTGTCCTTTCGGGCAGCAAAAGTTTTTTTGCAAAATACAAAATATTGTATATTAAAAGTTGTAAACAAAGGCCACGCCACGCCACACAACAAATAAACGCCAGAATGCGTGTGCAAAACATTTGCCGGCAGCAAAGAGTGAAAAACCATTCAAATTCACTTTTTCCACAAAAATATATCCTTAGAAGAGGTATTTTAGATATGAGTAAAAGTTGGTCGAAAGTGGAGTCGATAAGCCATTATATAGTATATGCCAGCAGGCATTAGCTTCATTAGTTTGATCCAAATATGCATAAATTATCTACCCAGTATAGTATTATTTATTCATTGGGGATTTCCACAAACTCTTCCACTTTCTGAGCAGAGTATTAAAATCTTCGACTCGCTAAAGAGCCGCTGGGTTTTTGTTTTTTTTTTCTTGTTTGGTTTTTTTTTGTTTTGTCAGTTTTTTGCATTTTCTTTTGATTTATTGAATTTTTTTACATTTTTTTTTTGGCCTCAACAAAAAAGCAATTGTCATACATATAAAACTTTGTCTGTGGTTGCAGCCTCAGTAGCTGTCGCGCAGTTGCCGTTGCCGCCGGCGGCGCAGCTGGCGTCAGCGTGTGCTTTTGCAAAAGCCTTTTGATAGTGGAAAAAGCAACAGCAGCAATAACAGTAATGGCGCCGCAGCAGAGGCCACAGCCGCAGCCGCAGCCACAGCCGAAATATATTTTAGCATTCATTTATGCGAATATTTCTTTTTTTTCTTTTTCGTTGTGTGCTCGCTTTGGTTTGCCGCGCGAATCCGAGCACTCTAGAAAGCTAGAAAATGTATCTTTCAGATACACGCGCCTTTGTGGTACTTGCTGTCGCTGTCTCTGCTGTCGCCGTCTCTGGTTGTGGAATTGAAATGTGCCCGCTGCCTTTTATGGCACCATCATCATCAGCATCAGAGCATCAGAGCATCAGCATTATGATTACGGCACGATGATGCGTGCGTAATGGCAATGGTTCCGTAGTGGCCACCGCCGCCGCCGCCGCCAGTCGGCAGTCGGCAGAAGTTGGTCAAAGAATCATCTTTCCTGCGGTGGAATCACAGAATTTATCACAGCTTAAAGCGGACCACAAAAGCCAGTACAAATTTAATGATGATACATAGATGATACTTAAAAGGATGTGTGGGCAGGGATCACTTACCCTGGCTGTGGCCTATGGGGAAATCTTCCGGGAAACGAAATGCGGCTTCCAATCTTAGAAATTACGAGCACAGATTAAAAGTGAAATATGTATGGCCGAGAGAGCCTTTCAATCTGGGATCTGGGCAAATGGGTTATAGAATACGAATAATAGAGTATTGTAAAAATATTTTACAACCGCCAAAGACTCTTTTCTGGTACTTAAACCAAGGAAACGCAAGGAATGACCAGCCAGTGGCAGTATCTCAATGAATCGGTGTAAAATTCATTGGTAGAAAAGAAGGCTAAAGATCTACAATCGATTTAATCCTTGCAAAAATGGAAAGCATTTTGAATTTGATGAGAACTTATTTGGATATGTACTTTAGGGATTTCTAGTACATATCTCTGGGATAATAATATACTATACAATAATAGAAGAGCATATAGAAGAGCAATAGAAAGCAAAAAAAGGAATCCACTCTCGAGCTGGGTCTAAAGAAAAACATGCCGTAAAAATCTGTGGCCTCCCGCAGCGAAGCTTCACTGTTCCTTCACTCTCCTCTGCTCTGTTCCATAAATTTCAGGACTTGAATGTTGACAGCAAAACGAGATTGGCGCCAGGTCCCCGTCCAGGTCTAGGGGTGTTCCGGGGCCCATCGTGTTGTGCGGACTATTAAACAAATTACGTATACGCACTGTTGCACGCGTAAAATATTTATGCGTGTGGCGTTGCCCCCCCCGTCCACCGAAAAAGCAAGCCAAATATATTAGCATACTTTTGTGTGCCACCCCCCTCCGCCATTGTGTGTGCCTCCGCCTATGAGTGTGTGTGTGTAGATTAGTAAATAAAATTCGGTGATTTGATTTTTCCATTCAACCCCCCTCCCTGCCATCCTCAAAGGAGAGCCGCCGCCATCGAAGCAAAAACAATGAGAAAATATCCATCCTAACCCCCGAAATCGAAAGGCCAAAGCGAAGCGCATTCGGAAGCAACAATCGGATCGGGAGTTAAAAGCCCCCCAGACTGTAGGATATAGTAACACAGATTTTGCTTGGGATCGAACGCCAGAACATACCATCCGCAGCAGGAGGAGGAGGAGGAGGAGGAGTAGGCGTAGCAGGAGGAGGAGTAGGAGGAGCAGAAGCCATCGGGCAAAGGGCAGACACGGCCAGCGGAACACACGTCTCCGATTGCAATGGTTTTGTTTTACAATCGAAGCCTTTCTGTTGTGATTGAACTCTTGGAGATCCTGCTGCTGCTGCCGCTGCTGCTGCTCACCGACAACAATGGAGGACTGACCCTCACCAAACAGCCAACAACAGGTGAGTACTGTACTCTGTCTGCCCCCCACCCCTTTCGATCTCGCTCTAAACTTGGGCAATAATCATAAACTAATGGCGTAACGGGGCGGGCGTGTCCGCATGCCCACGTTCCACACTCCAGGCCAAGGACCCAGGAGTCTTGGCCAAAAACTTGTTGAGTTTTCAAGGGAGTGGGACGGGGAAGAGGGTTGGGTTCGAGTTCGAGTGCTTGTCCCCTGGTTTTCGGGGGCCAAATCCCATAAAGAAAATCAGCAACATAAAATATTAAAGTTGGTAAAACACGCGAGAAAAGTTTTCGGTCGGCGTTCCACTCGCAGATCGCCGCCCCCCGTTGAGGATTGTGGCACAGCCAAAAAACTACCCTCTGCCTGATGTTTGGCATTCGCTGCTCTTGGGGGTTGGCTCTCGGGCATAGTCCTTTCGCATGTGAGCCTGCCATCGGGCCCGGTTATTGCGTCGTTGATTTGGCTAAGCGAAATTATAATTCTAATTTATTGTGGAGTGAACAAGTCACACAGAGAGAGATGGAGAGAGAAGGGGAGAGAGGGCCTTGGCCCGCATCTATTTGGCTGGAATTATGAAACAAATTGAGAGATACACCTGGCACATTCTCACGAGCAGCATTCATCCTTTCAAAGTAAAAGCCAAAATGTAAATAAAAAAGAAAGAAGAAAGCCTGATGCTGGGGGGTGGGATGGGCATACCAGCATATGGGCTTATGGCAATCGTTTAAATGTTTTTCCAATGTGCCGCAGCGACAATCAATCAATTCGTGGGACATAGCATGCGGTCATCCCTCATTCGATCAGCCCCCTAAACCCTCTCCACCCCCCACATGCACACACACACACAATCATCAACTATTTATCCCCAATTGCTTGGAAGAAAGAAAGGGCATGGGCAAGTTCATGAAACCAAACCAAATGCGAAAACTTTGCACACATGACAGAGCAGCAGCAGCGGCAGCAGCAGCGGCGGGGAAAGCAGAGCAGGAGCTGGCCGGGAAATAGCTTGTCCGGAGAGGGAGAGGGTAGTGGGTTGGGTTGGGTTGGGGGGATGGCTGCCACCGCCTCCGGGTGCTTTTCGGGCACAGCAATGGCAAAGGCAAAAGTCCAAGTCCAAGTCAAACGACTAAGCGGCATGTCGTCAATAAATTTTCCATTAAATTCAAAGTAACCCAAAACAAGCAGCAGAAAAAAAAATATAAAAGGAAAACGAGAAAAAACGAGAAAACTGAGGGGGGGGGGGGCGGTAGGGGGAATTGAAGGAAAACCCTGCCCCTACTCCCGTAACGGAGGAGAATGGAAGGTATCCGGAGGTACTACATGGCATGGAACACTACATAACTTTTCCTTGTTACACGACCACATGTATCTGTGTGAGTGTGTGTGTCTGTAATCTGTGTGAGAGTGTGTGTGTGTGTGGGAGTCTCTTTTGTGGGTGGGGAAGGGGGAGATGTGTGTGTTTGTTATTGGTATAGCTTCCTGCTTTCCGCTTGCCTGACTGCCGCTTGCCGCCTGCCGCCTGCCGCCTGCCTCTCTGCCACTCTGCCCACATCTTTAGCCGGGAATTGCCTTCAAGTCTCGAGCCTCTTATTCAATTTTCCTGTGGCGTGTGGCGCCATCTAGCGCCTACCACTGCCACAAGCAACAACAAATGGCATCAAGCGTTGAACGATATTGTTGCCGCCGGCAATACACCACAGGCAGGCACAGCACACACACACACACACACACACACACACACACCATAAGGCTTTGGAGGCGGCACAAACCCACAAAACATTGTGTCAACAGAAAAAACAACAACAGGAGCAGCAGCAGCAGCCGCCATCAAACATCAAAGGATGGATAGGTCGAGGCTTCAAATACCCTTAAAGAACGATGAGCGGAGACACCCTCTGCTATGTCTTTTGCGATAAATATGTAGAAATGTAGAACACCCCAGATAGAAAACGCAAATATCCTTCGCACTATATAACCAAATTGTAGATACATATAAAATCGGAATCAATTATCCTACTGAGCTTAGGGCCTCAGTTTCTATAGCTGCATCCAAAGTTAATATTTAGTTGTAACTATTTATTAGCATTTTTATTGATATTTTTACCGGAAAATAGCCTTATGTACGTTGAAGATCCCTTTATGTTTTTAACAAAATACTTTTAGGCGCGTGGGCACTGAAATCCTATGAGAAGGCGGTCCTGTTGCTCCCACCAAAAGGGTTGAGATTTCCTTCTGTAGAGCGCAGGACATTTCCATAGGCTGTGTTTCTACAGGAGTCTACTCGTATCTCTATTAGTTCATATTTCTCGAGACGGGATCTCAGATAAATTGCATCGAGAGCTTTATCTCCGTTTATAAGCCATTTCATTTGAAACTAAGTAAAAGCATAGAACTTTTGCTATAGGTTATAGATTTTTGGAATATATAATACGTATATATCTTTCATATGGGTTTTTTTTACTTGAATTCTGTCTTACGATCCATTCAAATTCGTGGGGATTATAGATCTTTAAACAAAAATCTGTTGCCACTTGGGCTGTGGCCTTCGGTCTCTCAAAGCCTTAAAATAACTATTTTTGGCGATTTCTGCCTGCTCATAATTCTTTAGAATTTTAAGAGTATTATTAGTAAATAAATAAATACAAAAAAATAAAAAAATAAATTAATAATGAATGATACATTATTAATTAAGTATTAAAAATGCTTCGATCAAAGCATTTTGTACTCTTCTTCCACGGCATAGAACATAGAACTTCCATGGATAAAGGGTATACGTTTTCTTAGCAGATCTTTTGTTGTTGTTCCTTTGTTGTTGCTGTTGTTGTTGGTTTATTCATATATGTGTGTACCTATAAGATGTGCCATGTGTGTGTGTGTAGCAAGCAACAAATCGTTTGTGCCCCATTGCTGTAGCTGTAGCTGTTGCTGTAGCTGCTGCTGTGGCTGTTGAAGCAACAACCCGAAAAGACCCCCATCTCCGTCTCTGAGTGCTCCATATTCATATGCAAATATCTCTGGGACCCTTCGCTCCTTTGTTGTTTCTGCTGTTGTTGCATGCCACTTTTATTGTTGTTGTTGTTGTTGTTCGGTGCGTTGGCGTCGCCGTCAACATCGGCACCGGCATCGGCGTCTGCGTAACTGGCGCCCCAAGCTTGATTTCAATTTCCAAGTACTTCCTGCTGTTGTTGCTGCTGTTGCTGCCGCGGCGTGGCGCTCTGCTATTTGACATCTCAAGCAGCGTTACAACTTGGCTGCTGCCACCAGAACAACAAGCAACAACCAAGAACAACAACCAAGAGCCAAGTACCACAAACAGCAACAGCAGCAGCCAGCCAGAGGAACGAGTAAGAGAAATGCCTGAAACTGTTGGATACCCTGCAAGAAAATTACAATGAAAATATTTCCAGGACAGAATGGGAATTTCGAAAGAAAAGGAAACCCTTATCGGCGAAACTTGAGTCGAGCATCATGTGCCGCGAAATGCACACGAAATGTATGATTTTCGCTTTAAAATTCCCAGAAATTCTCTTTTGCGGCATTCGCTTGTGTAATCGAGCATTCGAGCAGCAGAATGCCTTAAGCTACACCTTTAACCGATAATTCCTATGTCTTCTAGAATTGGGATCCGAATTATGGACCAAGACGAATCCCAATTGATAGTGATTCAGAATATACCTTCTAGGATCGAAAGTACTCTCTTGTTGGAGCCTTTCTTCTAGAGTATTTAGAACAGCAAACAAGCAGCAAGCAAGCACCACGATGGTAGTAGAGGGTGGTGGAAAAACAGTTGAAACAACAACTTGAGGAGTCGAGGAACGTTTTGCTGGCCGCAATAGAAAACAGAAAATCGGCTCAGCCAGACCACAAAATGCAAGCCGTTTGCCGCTCTTGACTGGAGTATGGAGTGTCCCCATGAGAGAGAGGATGGTGGATGTGGGACGGGTGGGTGGAGGCTATAGGACAGAAGATGAGCCCTAAATGCTGCCGGCGCCGAAAGAGACAGCTTAAAATGGTTAGAAAGAGAGACAGAGAGGGAGAATGGGGAGAGGAGCAGGAGCAGGAGCAGGAGCAGGAGAAGGAGCAGACTTTTGCGGTGTCTTGAGGAGCTCCGCCTTGGAAGCCAAGCCCGAAAACTGTTCTTTCTATCTATGTAGCTGTATCTGTATCTGTATGTAGCGAAGCATTTTCCCTGATTAAAGTTTCTACACATGCACACACTCACAGAGAAAATGGCTATGGGAATGGCAATGAGACTATGACGATGGTGTCCTGCCTGGAGAGGATCCTGCGTCGCATTATTCGCAGCAGTTTTCCCTCGTTTTATAGCCTCATTGAAAATCTCCGGCATTTCCTTGACAGCTTTAAACTGATTGCTCCGCTGTGCTCCTTCTGCTCTTGCTGCTTGCTGGTCGCCTTCGATTCGATTCGACTCGATTTCCCTCTGCTCACGTCCGTCCCCGCCGCCCCCGTCACCCCGGGGGTGGTCTGTTTGTGCCGTGAAATGTGAAAATTCCTGGGAAAATCAGTTAAGTACAACATGGACGGACATCATGGACCTTTCAGCACCCCCCTGCGGCGGAGTCGCACTTAGCAAGAAAGCAAAGATTTTACTTTTTCCATCGTCGCGCGGAAAAAATCTTTGGGGAACATTTTTGTGATAATTTCATAATCTCCTGATGCGGATGAGGGGAGGGTGGGGGCCAAGGAAGTGTCTGTGAAACATATTTCCTTCATTTTTTTTTTTATGCTGACAATTATACGAAAATCATCCCCCTCTAGACACTTATCCGACGCGTGCGGTGTCCAATAAAAATGATAGAAGAAAAGTGGAGTAAAATTCTATTAGTTCAATTAGGAAATTGCAGTGGACGAAGGTTTTTCATTTTACTTGAAATTTGAATGAGGAAAACATTGAAGTTAAGCTTAAAGGAGCAGGAGATACTTCTACAGTAGGAAAATGTATAGAAAATATTCTGTAGAACGAAATTTCTAGATGAATACTGACTTAAAGTAAATTTAAGATCTGCTGCTGCCATTAAAGTACAAATCATTCCCATAACTGAATAGATTATATATTGAAAACCATTTACCATCCCAAACAGACTGTCACACGACAGAGATTGAGGCATTGATCTCCTTTCCGTCAAAGTCCAAGTATTGTATTTATTTCCCAACGTCTAGACAAAGATGACAATTCAGTTTTTATTTATTAACATTTCTGTGCCGACACAAGTGAACCAAATATATAGTACTATAGTATTTAGAGAAACCGTAAATCATAAGTAGACGACAATTAATTTTCATTCATTTCTGATGATGGAGACCTTGAGGAAGTGCTCCGTGTAGTCGTCGTCTGCTCGGAAGGAAGGTTCTCTGGGTTGCTTGGTACTTTTCCGCTCGGTCGACACATAAGCATATTAAGGCTTCAGTTTGGACCCAGCCACAGTCCCATCTACATCTACATCTACAATCCCGTTCCCATTCCCTCCATCCACGTGTGCGAATTTCGCAGAAAGGTTTCTTCGTCATGGGGAGAGAAATAAGTGAAACAAGTGGCAATGTTATAGCCGAGTATTTCGACTGGTTCCTTACCCCTTTTATTGATTATATATACATATATATTGAGACATAATATTATATCTATAAAAGACAATGAAAATTAATTTATAGAAATAAAAAAATCAAATGTAAAGAAATGTCTGTGTCTCGACAAAAACGTTCCAAATAAATAATTCTCAGAAATAAAAAACAAATCAATGTCGTAAAAAATAATTTGAAGTTATTAATTATATCTACACTATTTTTTTAAGAAGTAACCTGTAAAAAGTTATTTTTTTATTTAAAAAATAAAAAATAAAATATTTTGTAATCTAAAAAATAAAAAAAAATATTTTTAAAATGATATTTTAAAAGAAAAAGAGTAAAAATAAAACTTATATATTTGAAAATTGAAAAATCATTTTTATTTTTTATTTGTATTTACAAAGTAAAAAATAAAAGTTAAATGATTAACTTAAATCTGATTTTAGCAAATCAGAAATAATGGAAGCCTGCTCTCAAAAGCAAAAGATGCCACATAAAAACTAAACCTACGCCCAGCTTCCCTTAGTAGGTATCCCAACATGCCCCACAATGTACTCTGCCGAGTACAGGGTAGCATTCAAACCAGAGAAACACCAAATAGAAGAAAAAGCGACAAAAATGAAAGAAAATATCCCCCTAGTCAGCATGACATTTGTAATTTAATTTCTCAGCCTCGCACCCCCCTTCCTCCTTCGGCTCCTTCTCCTCCTTCTCCTCCTTCTCCTCCTTCTCCTACTCCTACTCCTACTTTGGCAACATGAGCCATGCGTCCAACTTCTTGCAAAATGTTTATATAAAATAAGTATTAAAAACGAAACCTTATGAAAACATAAAAAATGAAATGAAAGCAAACTGCAGACCCGCAGACCCCCAGTCCCCCTCCCCCTCGCCGCTGCCCGCTGCCCGCTCCCCCTCCCCTTCACTGTGGCATAATGCGTAAAGTGCTGCCGTTTGGCAATTAAAATTATTATTAGAAGTTAGTTGGCATAAATTTTGCGTAGTCGTGGCGCCACATTAGAAAACTTTGTTCTCTCCCCATTTCTCCCACTTTAGAGCCAAGTTTATGCGCAGGCGGAGGCGGAGGCGCAGTAGGAGGCGGGGGGAGTGGTAGTTGGCCATAAACGAGAAAATGCTTTAATAGCATTCAAACGGTCCTCGTTTCTGCTTTAAACTGGGTCTAAAGTTGAGGCTTTATCGGAAAAAAAAAAAAAGAAATGCCCTAGATGAGGCAGCATTTCCATTGGAGACTTTGGCTCTGGACTTAGCTGCAGCTGTGGCATGCGGCAGCTGTGACCCAAAATCGAACAAAGCCAAAGAGCCTTAATTTTATATTAATATTTACTTTTGCAATTGGACGATTTTACTTTCGAAGCATTGAAATACAAATTTACATGGCCCTAACAGGACTCCAAATCATGCTCCAGATGCACAGGTTACAGGTCCATGAAATTTCATAGGAAAAAGCATTATCAGATCGTACATACAGTTACAGTACATTCTTTTCTATGGTTATGGCCACCCAAAGGAGTCCAAGCCCCCCCCCCTGAATATGGCTCATGGGAGTTGTCGGAAATCGAGGGAGAGTTAACGATCCCCAGCAGAAAAGTAACTGGGAAATAGGGGAAACTCCCGCCCCCATCAAATATAGCAGTTACGGAATATTTGGGATTCCAATCTGGGGCTAGTCGAATCGAATTGACAACTGGAGCAGATAAAATCGGTTTTATTTATCCAATTAACCGAAAGTCGGGGAGCTACAGACTCGTATGTGAGGAGGAACAGGTTCGTTAGGGGGCTGTGGGCCCATCGAATCCATTCGCTCTGCTCGACACCCTGAAAAATGTTCATAATTCATGGACTACCTGGCTACCTGGGTTCTATTTATAAGGCACTTTCATGCTTCTTTACATAGCCAATTGTTGGGATTCTTTCAATATCACAACCAGTCGTTCAGTCGTGCCCCCTCTGGGCCCCCTGGAACCACCTCCTGTAAGCAATATTGTTTGTCATTGTTCGTTTCGACTGCTTTACGCACAAATACAACAAATCAAACAACAACAACAACAACAACAACAACAACAACAACAACAACAACAACGACAACACTTTACAAAACAACAATGAAAATAGCACTTACAACTTGAACCTGGCCCCTGCAACACCACACAGCAGTCCATTCCGCACCACCCCACTCCCCTCCCCTCCCCACCCCTCCGCCACTGTGCTGCCCTGTGTCCCTCCCTCCCCTCTGGGGACCAACTCCAGTGCCCCAACGACAGTGGCAAGTACAAATAAAATCCATTAAAAGTAGTACCACGTGTAAGCCGAGTTTTTTTCCTCCTTTTTCTTCTGCCCCTCTCCCCCTCTCTCTCTCTCTCTCTCTTTTTGTGTTATTTATTTATTTTTTGTTGTTGTATTAGAATGACGCATATTATTGACGGACAGCAACCAACGGTGGCAGGAACGGTGTAGAGTAGCGGATGTATCGACTAGAGGGATACCCCCGCCCCCCCTGAGTGTTGCACAGATTGTTGGAATTTTGACAGCTTCTGGGCAGAATATTTTAAAGAAATATGCAAAGATTTCGACAAAGAAGAATTAAAGAGTTTCAAATAAAAAGAATCAGAAAAAATAGGCAGAAAAGAAAACTATAAATTTGGGAGGCATTTCGAGAGTAAAACTTTGAGGTAAAACAGCGATCTCTGTCGAGGGAGCGGCTCGTATTCCAGACCTAAAAGGGCAGAACGAGATGGAGATGGCTAGATCTTAGGCCTCAGATGGCAGAATGAATAGTTAACAGAAAAAGGAAATTCAAAAGGAGTGGAATCGGAAGTAAAGAAAAGAGAGAGCACTACGAGCAAATATTTTTTTCATTAGCTTCGGGATATTTATACCCTGTACTCATACATACATATATGTCGTAATATACGTAGTCATTTAATATATTATATTTATTATTATGATATTATCATATTTATTATTATTTTTCATAGGTATATTTATATTGATGGTCCCAAATCGAATTCTCAATTACCCTTGGAGGGGGAACAATTTTTCCAGACAACTCTTGACCCAACCCAATATACCTCTATGAACTCTACAATTACCAGGGTGTAATAAGAGACAAATGAACAGAGCGAGGAGACAGGGACAGGCAGGGAAGGGCAGACCTGAGGCGGCGGTAATTGACGCTTTCCCAAAGAAAAAAACAAAAAATAAGAAATGGCCAAATGGCAAAGAACTTTTATGTCCGATCATGTCGATAGGTGAGTGTTGCCACCTCCCCTCCCCTCCCATGCCCCATGACCACCCCATTTGAGAGCAGCAACTGAAATATGTTCCGTCTGTTGGAGCATAAAAGCAGATTTCATGGTGGTGGTGTAGCTGGAGGGGGGGCGGTGACACCTGCGTTGTTTTCGCCTAGTCATTGTGTGGTCCAAAGAAAACAAAACAATTTACACATATCTCCATGTGTGTGTGAGTGTGTGTGTGTGTGTGGATACGCATAAATACGAGTGCTCGTGGATTTGTGTGCCCATACAACCTATTAAAAATAAACGCAACACTCAAGTGGTTTGTTGTGGTTGTTAGCCTGGACCTGGGAGCCCAGTGTACCCAAGTGCCCAAGTGTACTTGTAAAAAAACATATCAAACTCATTCATACGATATGTGATACATATCCACAAAACATAGACCCAGAGGGAGGAGGGAGGAGGGGCTAGCCAGCCAATGTCATTTATCCATCTCCTGTTCAACATTGAGTGACAATACTCCCATTCTGCCACACATACACAGATACTACTACCACTACTACCACTCCTACTGCTCTTGGTAGTACTCTATTCTTTCTGGGCCATTCCTCTCCATTAGTCCTCGCACCCCGGCCCACACCTCTGTGCTGTCTGTGCTGTCATTTGAAAACAACATTATTACTACTTTTATTATTATTATTGCGAGTATTATCAGCAAGTTTCGAGTTCATTGAATTTGACTAGAGAGAGGGAGAGAGAGAGCGAGAGATGGGCGAGGGGGAGGCAGGAAGAAGGAAGAAGGAGAGAGAGGTGATATTGATGGTGCACACGAGTTGCCTGCTGCTGCTGCTGCTGCTGGGGCAGAGGAGGAGCCTTGGCAAGCAGAAAAAAGTGGGTCAGCGTAATCAACACAATCAGTGCCTAGGAATGCTACGTGGGCTGCTCTGCTCTGGTCTGCTCCTTCTTTTTCTTGTCCGCTCTTCTAAAATGTCTCCCATCCAACCTCCCATCGGGCTCTCGCCATGGCAGCAAGAACAACCCATGATGATTGCAATAAATGAAATTAATGCGTATTTTGGAACACAAAAAAAAACACCCCAGCACCCCAGACAGGCGAATCAATTGACAAAAATGCTACTTTCGGGGGAGGAACCTGAGCAGAAGAATAAAAACAACACAGACACAATGAAAAGTGAAAATAGATATATATTTTTGTTGACATTCAAGGGAAAATCACTTGCACAGCATAAACATGACTTTTCATTGGTGTCTTTTTGATCTAAATAAAGACCATAACAAAAATGTGCGATAATGGCCAAAGGAATTTTTCCACTTTATTGTACGCATTGAATGAGAATTTTGTATATATTTCTCCTTGTCAAATTATGTTTTTCGGTCGGATTTTTCCTTGCCAAATTGAATTGGAAAATATGTCAATTAGTCAACAGATTATCTGGCACAAAAAATGTTTGTTGAAAAGTTTGGTTTATGTGATATTCCATTGGAAATTGAATTTATAGCATTTATCGTTCATTTTTAATAGATTTCACTTTGATAGGAAAATCCGGTTTCAATGAACTGGAAAATTAATTTTTTTCAGCTTGATTGAAATGAGTTTTTTGGTCTTGCCGGTACCATTCATAAATAAGTAACAAATATTTCAATAAATCAATTAAATTTGTGTCTAAATTATGTTTATAATTGATTACAAATTATGAATGAATGTCTGATTTATGGGGTATTATTTTATGCAAATTAAATTGATAATTATTAACAAATTTCCACGATTTCCAATGGCATTGAATATATTTTTTTGAATGGTCTACGAGCGCAACGAAATCCGAATTATCAATAATAAACTCCTTTAAATAGGTTTTTTTTTTTTTTAACTCATTTAATTTTTCTCTCTCTCTCTTGGCACATCCACCAAATGCTGCCTGAGAAGGGTTCTGTGGCATTTCGCTGAAAAATGATTAAATAATCGCTCAAGAATACCCAAATAAAACAAAAAACAACAAAAAAACAACAAACAAGTACCGAGCATGGCGTATAATTTATTAATTTGTATTCCACGCTTACCAATCAACACCAGAGCCAGAGCCAGAGCCAGAACCAGGCACCAGAGAACAGGGCCAATCCCCCAGCCTGTCCGTCACTCAGCCAATGCCGGGCAGACTGCCGCCACCAGGCCTAGACCCAGTCCCAGTCTCAGTCCCAGTCTCAGTCTCAGACTATGTCTTTGGGCAAGAGAGCATTCCCAAACCCCGAGCGGGCCCAAACCGAAATCCGATTCGAGTCCCATGAATGAACACGTATTTCGAGGGGCAAAGCTCTTCCAGCCGCTTTGCGGCTAACTAAATAATAAAATGCATTTAGCATAATTAACTTAATTTCATAAATATATAATTATACTTAGTCATGCCGCCTCCTGTGCACCTCCCCCTGTGTTCCCTCCCCCCACTGCATTGCATGTGTCCAGGGCATTTTTTCGGAGCCTAGCCAAGCGTAGAGGAGGCAGCCACGAAAACTGTTGCAAAAAACTACAAAAAAAGACAAAAAATCCACCAAAAAGTAGGAGTATCTCAGAGAAGGAGACAAGACACTCTTTCGGACTTTTGGACTCTGGCGCGCAAAGGGTGTGTCCATCCGTCCCTCTGTCAGTCCGGCTGCAATTAAATTTGCGCCAAACAGCAAAGAAAAAAATTGAGAGAGAAAAATATAACAGCGAAAACCAAAACTCAACTAACAAAAAAAAGCATTAAAAGGAGGAATAAATAAATAAAATGAAAAAAAAGAAGTCGGCTTGCAAATTGACACGAGATATGAACACGGACACGGACACGCCGGACAGGCAGAAACTTGGCTCGGGTTTAACACTTCTTGGCTTTGGCCACGGCTGAAACACTGATGTTCGTTTTTTTTGTTTTCTTCTCTAAATTTTTTTTGGTTTTCTGTTGCTTTTTGGCAAAAAAAAAAATAAAAAAAAAACCCCTCCACCATTTACCACTTACCTGCTGCTCCGTTCTCTCGCTCTTGGGTCTGTGGGGGGATCAAATGTTCGTGCAAGCTCGTTAAAAAGAATTTGGTTCACTTGTTGTTGGTGGAGCTATTTTTTTTCTGTTTTTGGTGTGTTTGTTTCTCCCTCCTCCCAGTCCCTGTCCCTGTCCCTGTCATGCTGGAGATCGAAAAAGTCCACAGGCTGTACGCTAAAAACTGGTTTTTCGGACTGCATTCTTTTGGGCCACGTTTTATTGGCGCTGCCCGGGCACAGAGCACATAGCCCAGCGCACAGCGCACAGGCTCTCCTCGGGTTATTTTTCTTCTTGGCTTCTTGGCTTCTTGGCTGAAAAGCAAAATTGAATCATATGCGTTGCAATTTCTATGAATTTCAGACAAGCCTCGCGCCTCCCCGATGAGAGGCGGCAGCGGGTTCGTGTTTCTGCTCTTCAGGGCTCTCTCTCTCTCTCTCTCTCTCTCTCTCTCTGGTCTTTGTCTTTGCAGAGAGTGGGATTCCTTGCTGGGGAGAGGAGGAGTCGGGGAGTCCCATTGGCACAACTAAATTTAGTTTTCTGGTTCTTTTCGAATTTTGTGCACGTTTCGCGCTTTGCATGATTAATTGTTTATGCAAATTGCTGCTCTGGCTTACAAGGCGATACACAGCCTGCATGGGCATACACACAGCGTACTATATATTTCTCGATGTTTCTTTGAGAGATAATACCATATGATTTCATTCGTTTGTCAGTCAGGCATTGGCATAATTGATTCAATGCCCCCCCCCACTCCTTCATTTGTTCTATTGATTCCCGACTTGGTATAATCCCACACACACTACACATGTACGCTTAGGATTTGCCACAACTATTTAATTAATACTCAATTAGCTCACTCTCTCCCTCCGTCGCTCATTTGCATAAATATGCGATATGATATGTACAGACTCATTCAGCATTCATGGGCTATGGACTGTGGGATATCAATGCGACCGAGAGATACGTGATTAACTTTGTTTGCAAATTAGTTGCCCAAAGACGCGATACTTGGCCCAGAGATAAAGTTTTAATTAACATTACAGTTAATCCGCTTACAGCTTAGACTCTCAATCTCCCTCTTCCTCCTCTCTCTCTCTCTCTCTCTCTCTCTCTCTTTTGTCTCTAAACATATATATATGTATACATAATAATGTGGCACAGTGTGGCCTAATGGCCCTGGCATGGTTACGATACCAGAAATAAGTTTTGCCAAGAATAACTTTTAAATGTTTTTAAAAGTCCATAAGTCGATGAGCAGTTTTTTTTTTTTTTTTTTTTAATGATTTTTGTGTGTTATGGTTTTTTCTTTTGCCTTCCAAAGTACATCATATACCCTTCCTAAAGGGTACTAGTGGTTTCTAAGACACTAAACTTGTAAGAGAATACTTATACTAAGAATACTTATACAGTCATGGAAAAATTAATTATTTAATTAATTAACAGACTTTGGATATATAATACTTACATACATTTTTTTAATATATCATTTTGAAATATATTTTGATCAATATATTTATTTTAATAGATATATTTTGAATATTTCATTTTTTTCAAAATTATTTTAAGTGAATATATTTTCTTAAGTTTCATAATTTTTTAAAAAGTTGTTTGAAGTAACTGTTTTAAAATATACAAATTATAAAAGATATACAAATTATATAAAATAAAAAAAATAGTACATAAGCAAATAAAATAATTGTAAAAACTTAAGAGACGAAAAAAAACCGCAAATATTCACTGAAAACTAATTTGGCTGTATATTTAATATGTAAAAGAAATATTACATTTCGATTTTAAAATGAAAGGGCATCTAACACTTTGACTACCAAAACACCCGAGCTCTCCCTTTTTGTGCTGTGTGTTTTCCTTTTGGCCAGCAAGCATTACGTTTAATGGCCCAAAAATGAAGAAGTTCCAGCCACGAAATGTATTTTGGAAAGGCCGGCACGTTGTGGGGGCTTCCCCCAAGTCGTGGAAACGATCTATTGTATATAATGGGGCCGTTTATCTTTTTAGTAATAGGTCTACGGCCACTGGGAGTGTAGAACAAGTTCTTGAATGTGTCATTTCGAAGGGCTAGTGGCTATGGCACAACAACACAATTTGTCAGCAGGCTGAAAAACTGAGACAGACACCCGGTCGGGGCCCACTGTGCCGCCAGCCGTTTGACATTTAGCCCCGCACAACGAACTATCACACGGATTAACATAGTTGGAGCCAAGTGCACGACTTGGCCTGGTGTTCGTTGGGGGGCTGGGGTTCATTTACACACAATCGTAATAGAAGTAATAGAAGGCAAGTGCACTCGTTGTCGCTGACAGGTAATTGTAATAAATATCTCGACTAATTACCTTTGAGCTCTGTGCGATTTATCTTAATTATACGCACAGCGAGCACACACACAGACAGAACGTGGAGCGCAGAATGTCAAAACAAACTATAAACCGACTCGATATTGGAGGGGATTTCCCAATGGGAATTTCGAATTTCGAGCAAATTGATGTTTCGTGGAAATAACAGAAAAAAAAGAAAACGCTCGTGGGGCCAAAAATATCTTGGAGCATTGGAAAAGAAATTGATGAATTAGCTGACAGGAGTCGTGCTGCTGCTGCTCTTGCTGTTGGTTTCGCGGCAACCTGGGAGAGAACAGACGAGGACTGAAGCACGTACCGTACCAGGGCGCGCGCGGCGTATGCGTATTTTCTAATTAAATGGTTGCTTGCCTCCCCTCGCCCCACCTGCAATCACTGTGTCAGCTTCGTCTCCTCTGGCATCTCTTCTGCGTGTGCTTTAGTTCTTTTCTTCCAGCTGCTGGGGCACCTTTTACTCTGAACGTGCCACAGCCACCATCTACAATCCGCCCTGTGCGACTTTTCATTTCGTGTTTGACACCAGAGTGTCCTCTGGTGTCATCAGAATGGCTGCCATGCGGCATCCGGCCATGCGGCCATGTTGTGCGGTGCTCCTCCCAGCTCCTCCCACCCCCCCATGTTAGACCCTCCCCCATTCGCACTCTCTTGTGTATTTTGCTGTCATTTGTAGGTATTTCCGTTGTTGCTTTGGTAACTAATTGTCATATTGCCCCCGGAGAGGACACTGGCAGCAACACAGTGGAGCCCTGGAGCAAGCCTCCTTCTGGGCATGGGGAATTCTGTGTGTGTGTGTGTGTGTGCGCATATGATTCAATTTCATATTCGTTTTTTTTTTTTTTAACTTTTTCAATGGAAATGCCAACAGCAATTGAATTATGCGAGAAATGAAAAACATTCCATATTTGTTTTGCGCATATTGGCAACGTGAATGAAAAGAGGACATACAGGGGATGCAGAGATGCACGGGATGCAGCACAGACGAGAGTCCTTTGTAGCAATTTTTCCAATAATTAATCACAACCGAGAAGCCCCCAAAGGCATTGAAAGCACGGAAGGCACGGAAGGCGGAAGGTGTCCCGAGCAGGCAAAAGTGATTTATGCAAGTAGTTTAATGCCCGCTTACATAATAAGTGGAATTGTGGCTGCCATACACACACACACACACACATAGACTGTGCGTATACGCAACGTAAATTACCCAGACAGCCATTATGCAATGATTCTTTCAGAGCTCTGGGAGCCCCTCCGTCCGTGCTCGGTCCTTTGGTTCGTTTCATTTCATTTTGTTTACATTGTATTGGCCTTTAATTAATTGGTTTTTATTTCTGGCCTTATCCAGCGTCCCGTCCCGTCCCGGACATTGACAGACCGAAAAAGCAACAACAGCAAAAGCAGCAGAGCAGCAGCAGAGCAGTTTCCTTACCCATTCCAGGGGATAGGAAAAGTCGAAAATCTCAGACGACACACACAGAGAAACTTGTTGATTTGCGAGCCTAATTAATTTTGCCCCTGGCAAACTAATAGAATTTGCGGTCATCTAAGAGCCGAAAAACCCACTTAGCAACACATGGCGTATACGCAACATTTGTCCCCGACAGCTCGTGTCAGCTGTCCAGTCCGTCCAGGCTATACAGATTGGTTGGACATATCTATTTGTCTTTGCGCCGTCCCCTTCCACTGTATTTTCGGCTGTTATAGAAACTAGACACTCGATGGACTACGAGTACATACATATACATATACGTACATAGTGGGTGGGACGGGACCAAAGACCTAGTCAATATGTGTCCTAGCAACGCTTCGGCTGGAGTGCGCGGACAAATGACAAGGCTATTTGTTTCACCCAGGACACAGGTGAGCCCAAGGGCTCTCTCTTTTCGGGTGGAATTTGTATTTCGAGTGGAGATATATTGGTACTCCAGATGAGTTATGAGGTAAACAGATATGAAGAAGTCTGCCTGGCTCCCTTCCACACTTAGAGAAAAATGGCCTGGAAACAGGAAATAAAAACACATTTAAAATAAATATTCAGTTTTCAACATAGCGAATAAAAAAAGAAATCATTTTGATAGAAAAAAAATGTATAGCAAATTATTTTGAATACGGTCCATAATTTTGTACATTTATATGTTTATATGTTTTTATTTGTTTTTAATTATATTTTTTATTTCTTAATTATTTCGTTTTTTTTAAATAATCTTTTAACTTTAATTTTATTTAGCTTTATTATTTTTTTTAGAAAATCATTTTTTTATAAAATCATTTAAAATAAATATTTGCTAATTCTTTGTTGATTTATATAAGAAATTGATTAAATTGGAAACTAAAAGTATTTAATTGAAATATGAAATATATTTATTTTAAATGTAAAATAAATTTAAATAAAACTGTTTCTTACGATTTCCACTCTCGACTTGAATCGATTGGTATACATTTGTAAATCTCAGTATAGGTATTAATATTACAGTACTTTTTCTCCGAGTGTACCCGTTGTGTGTCCCTTAAGACGCTTTTGAATTGCTCTTTACATGAAAGCCCATCTAAGAAGCTTACCCATTAAAAATAGCATTTAACAAGGATTAATTTTTGTCCAAACAAACACTAAATTTCTGTGTCAGGTGTTCGGGCTTTCAGCACCCATCTGTTATCATCTATAAGATCTGTTGAGACATTGATTTTTCATTCCATTGAAAGCAAATGGAAACCTACCAGCTGTGCATAATTCAATGTTCATTAACTACATACTTATAAAAAGCTCTTCGAAAATTCCCATTTCATTCTACTCATAATTATAGGCCATTATACTGATGTTTTTCTTCGTATTTTTAGGCATAAACCGCCTCAGGGGGCCGTACGCCGTCGTTTACATTGGAAAAAAAACTTTTGAAAAACAAACAAATAAGCGATCAAAGCAAACAGCGGGAAAACCCAAAGCCGCCACCATCATGGGAGTGGAGAGTGGGGAGTGGGGAGTGGAGTGTGTGAGGATTACATGACTTTCGGCACACGTGTGGGGGCTCTTAAACGTCTTCCGATGATGTTGGCCAATTAATCAAAGACATGATTTGTGGCTGCAATACCCTACTAAGCGGAACGCTACCATAAATCACGTAATGGCAAACGCAGAAGAAAAAGAATGACAAAATCCCATACGGAATCAAGACATTCTCATTGCCTAATGAAGCATTCGATTCTGCATTTTGCCGTTGGCCAAAAGATTCAATTTGTTAATTAAATTCGGTTACAGGTGGCAGCAATTGCCGTACCAGAGAAAAAAACCAAAACTTTTCGCCCCACATGCGCACCCCCCCGCACACCCGCAGAATCGGTTTTGGGGGCCACAATCGGGTTCGGGTTCTGGTTCTGGCTCTGGCTCTGGCTCCCAGTCACATGATTTATTGTTGTTTGTCGAACGTGGTCGCCAGTGTGTGTGCCCCGAACTTTTCTAAAGTAATTTGCGACAAATCATAAAGGCATTTGTTTTCTTTTTTATACCTACATGTGGCGCAGAATTTATGTGTGTGTCCCTCCCTCGGGAGGAGCTCTCAGGTGTGCCAGATTCCTGGCTGTGACGTCTATTAAAGCCACCTGGCAGCCAAAAGACTGAATTATGAACAGAAAAAATAGATGTAATATCTCGTCGTTGAGGGGCAGGCAGGCAGGCAGGCCGGCAGGCAGGCAGGCAAGAACCTCAAATGGCCATCCATCGGCTTGCTTGCCCTTTTAGTAGACAAACATAATTAACACTTTGATATAATTTTTGCAGTTTTACAAAGTCACAAAAGTTGAGGGAAGGCCAGGCACTAGCTGGCGCTTCAACGCCAGGGAAATCCATCCATTAACATAATTACGTAGAAACATGAAATTATCATGTAAAGGGGCATCCTGTTCCTGCTGTTCCTGCTGCTGCTGCTGCATTCCTGGCCTCGTCTTCCTGGTTGATTTTAATTTGTTTTGAGCTGAACGGAGCAGAGCAGAGCAGAGCGGAGCCTGAGCAAAGAGCAAAAAACCAACACGTCCTGCAGTACATCATCGTCATCATTAGCGCGAACAGTGTTTCCTTCACAATGATAGCAAACAGCACACAAAAGGGGAAGGGAGTGGGGGGATGGATAGAGGATATATACTCGCAGAAGGAGGTGGCAGGAACAGCTTCCCTTTTGCATAAACTGGCTCTGGCTCTGGCTCTGGCTCGGGTTTGTGGCTACGGATCTCTGGCTGCTGGCCTGGCTGCTGCCTGCCTGCCTGCCTGGCTGGCTGGCTTCTAGGGTTCGCTCGGTTACCCCTGCTTATGCTTCCTTATGCCAGTACTCAACGCCACTTCCTTCAGCTCATTCATCTCGCAGCACGCACACAAACCTACAGGGGAACCTACCAGAAAATGTGTGGTGCGGATATTGCGACTAGCAGATGCCCAGTGGATTGTAGTTTTATTATACGATATCTTTGATCTATTGAAACCCTTTGTAGGTTAATCATGCACATGAAATGTATGTTGTTTTTATATTTTTTCTATTCTCTGGCTTTCTTTTTTGCATCAGTCGCTTGAGCATGTCGAGTAGGAGCTATGGCAGCAGTTGGGATTACTTCCTGGAGGCACTACTGAGGGAAAGCTGTCACAGAACTGTCACTCCATTGGCTCGATTTGCATAAGGGGCTACACCCCTTTGGCAGCATACCCGTTAGCCTACAGGGTATACAGAGAATATATACATATCCAGCGGCAGACAGGCCATGGCGCACATAATTCAAGTTGAGCTCGTGGCACAGGGAACGCGGTCTGGTTCTGGATTCCAGGATTCGGCAGGGACTGGGATCTCTCCCGAGTTCCTGGGATCTGGAGCTCAGCTGTCGCGGCTGGCAGTTTCACTTCACGCCATCATCTCATTGTCGTGAACCGAGGCGCAGACGGGGTTGGGTTGGGGGTTGGGGTTGTCTGTGCCTGTCTGTTTTTGAAAATTTTGAAGGGTCTCCTTGTGCCTTGTTCCTCCTTTTCTTATTCTCGTTTTTTTTCATTCCTTCATTGTTTTTTTTTCGGTGAGGTTTTCACCCTTTTCTCAGAGCGGAAGAAAGGGTGCAGCATTTTTCGTGCACTGTGTTAAGTGTTTCCTAAATTGTAATTATACTTTTGCGTTTAAAAAATTTTTTTCTTGTTTTTTGTGCTTGTTGATACAGTCCTGCCACATTTCGTCCTGTTTTCTGTGTCATTTTATCGGTTTCTGTTTCTGTTTCTGTTTCGCTCTGTTGTTTCTGTGGTGTTTTCGGTGTTGTTTCTGTGCTTTTTCCCTTCTTAATTTGAGTCAAATTGAAATTGATATGATAAAGTGCCATAGCGCGTGCTAAATTGCAGACTTCCAGAGTGCCAGAGTTGCAGAGTTCCAGAGGCATATTCCTTTACGTATTTGTTCCCGTAATTTGCCAATTGCATTTTAAGCAGATACCGCTCAGGGGTTGCTTGCATCCCCCATGAATGTCCCAAGGTGTCGCAGTCAATTGTGAAATGAAATACCCAGAAGAAGGAGGAGCTGTACCACATGACGTATGGGCAATGCCTTTTTGTTTTTGATTTTTTGCGGTAGGCTGTACCATTCGTAATCCTAGCAAAAGCAAGGAAGTTTATAAATCATTTCAATTACATTTTGTGGCAGCCTCGAGCTCTCTCTCTCTCTCTCTCCCTCTCTCTCTCTCCCTCTCTCTCTCTGTGTGACAGCTCAAGATGAACTGGCCCTTGGAAAACTTTTCGCCAGAAAAAGCAGAAAACTTTGAAAAAGTTTTCGCCACTTGACATGTTTGAGAGTGTTGACAGGACAACAGACAGCTCCTGGCGCTCTGGCCATAACGGCTGCTGCTGCTGCTGCTGCCTGGATTAACAATTGAAATATGCCACGCCGAGTTGAATGCATCAACTTGGAACAGTGCCACATAATGTGGCAATTAAGCTGGAAAGGTTTTTGCTTTTGCTTTGTCAAAGTCAGGGAATGGCAGGAAGGGCAGGGAATGGCTAGGCAGAGTTCACATTTCATTGAGCCCGACCTCTGACAACGGCTATCCCTATCTTCCCTGGCAGAGGCAGAGGCAGAGCCAAAGCCAGAGCCAGAGCCAGTACTGGGCTGCTGCTGGCCACTGCATTGGCCATTACTTTATCTCTAGTCCATTATGTCTCCGCTAATATGCCAGGCATCTCCTGGCCACCTTTTTTGTCCGCTGCCGCTGCCAGCTGCTCCCCTCCCCCGTACATTTCCGCTGCTGGCTCTCTGGCTCTGGCTCTATGGCCTCTCGGGGACTTCCCTTTCGTGGAGGGGAAAGAAAGTAGAATTAAATGCAGATAAATATCAAATAGAAGGTTCCATTGCAAGGGGGAGAGACAATATACATACATATGCACATATACATATATATACCATATCTCTTATGATATATTTCGCAACATTTATCACAAGTTAATTTGATTTTAATGAAATAAATTCTGAAGCACAGAGAGGGGGCCACACGGCAGCGTGGCAGCCGTGGCAGACAACTGGAAAGCCCGGACCCAATGCCAGATCTCAAAGGGTAGATAATGTTAATGAATAAATGCGAGGGAATCGTGAGGTCATCAGGAGCAGACCCAGCAGCAGCAGCAGCAGTAGCAGCCACTGCCAGGGACCATCCAGAGAACCATCCATGAACTTTCGACAATATTAAGCTATTCCCACTTTTTGGTGGTGGTGGTGGTGCTGCCGCTGCCGCTGCTGCTGCTGCTGTTGCACCCCACCACAAGCAGCGGCAGCAGCAATTAAAAGGGCAGCAACGAGGCACAAATTTGTTTAGCTTTTTGGCGAGCGCTTTGCAGCTGCCACCACGCGGGGGAACGTGACATGCATTTTTTTTCGGCGACTGACTATATGTTTGCAAATGTATGTATTTTTTTTTTGTTGTTGTTGTAATAAACAGAATTTTTATGGCTACATTTTTATTTGGTTGCCGCCTGTTTTTCTTGCGCCTTTTTTTCGGGTGACTCTTTCGCGTATGGTGGAAAAGGAATTAACATAAACGTCAGCGGCGCATATTTTAACTCGGTCAAATTGCCGGCGTCCGGTCCGCAGTGGGTCTCGCGGTGCCTCGTTTTCCGCACTCCCTCCTGAGAAACCTCCATCTGCCCCCAGCCCATACCAATCCTCGGGTCGTTTGCATAAACAAATTTGCAGCGCCATTTGCCGGCCGGTTTCAGTTTTGCCTTCAGCTGATACCCTTTGCAGAAGGCATTACGAATATGACATTGATCAGAACCAGAGCGGGAAGAAGTTCAAACCAAGAAAAATATGAAGCATTGAGGATTAAGGATCGTTTCAAGCACACAAGGCAGCGGTGGGCAGGTCCTGGCAGCCATGGCTCGACAGCCAGATGTACTTGGGGATACGTGTAAAAGAAAATTCGTATTCGAATAGAAACTGGAACCGAGACTCGGTCCCGCAATTTCAAAAACAAAATACATGGCAAGGGGTGTCACGAGGAGTTCCTATCATCCGAATGAACAGCGGAAGAGCTCCAGTCGGATAGCAAATTGGAGAGCAGCGAAACCTAGAGGCTGTCCCAGAAAGGACATACATAAGGGACAGAAGGTGGTACAAGATCACGATCACATCATCAAAGGTGGACTCCTGATACCAAAGGGTTTCCAACTAAGGCTAGAAGATCCAACTAAGGCCAGAATATTCCAGCAAACCAATAGAAGTCGTCCTTATAAAAAGATTTTATATAAATCTTCTAATGATGGGGATGATGGCTCTGTTAGGGTATCTAAGACACCACTTGGCAACCCACCAGCCAGCCTTCCTTTCTTGTTTAGTATATCTCGTTTATTTTGTTTGTCGTTTTTTTTTTGGTTTTTTTTCGGTTTGCCATCGCCATGCAGTTTGTTAATGAAAGTTCCCACCATTAGAAACAGGTTCGGTGCGTCGGTCGCGACGCCGGAAGGAGACGCCTCGATGCTGATTACGCCAAAAAATTCTGTTTTTTTATTTTTTATTTTAAATATTTTTGTTTGACAATTTTAAGTTATGTTTATGGAAATTAGAAGGCACTCGGCCGGCGCCTGCTGCCTGACTCATTGAATGGAAGGGGTCCACGAAACTGGTAAATTATATTTCGAACCAATGGCTGAATGGCAGATTTGTTTGCATTATTTCGTCATAAAAAAACAACAGCAACAGCAAAAAAAAACAGAAAACAATACAGAAATTGATGCTAAACAAACTGAATTAACATGGATGAAGAGTTCAATGGACGACGCTACTCTTTCTGCCTTCCGATGGAACCGAAAAATGGCAGCGTCGAGGCGTGCCAAATTTTAAGGGTTGCTTCATTAGGCGGGGCAGCAGCAGCAGCAGCAGAAGCAGTAAAGCGGCAGAAGAACCCTTTTGGAACCCCCGAACCAATGCAAACCAAACCCGAAACCATGACCAAGTAATCCCATTTCCTTTAGACTGAAGCCTTAAACTGTTTTGTCTTTGGAATAAGGGACTTAAGTGATACAAAAAAAACCTATAATCTTTTTCTAAAGTTTTGATTGCGATGCAAAGTTCTTTGGGTTCGCTTTCCCCTCCGGAACTCTGCTTAAAGAAAACAACTCGTCACAAGTGGGCCATGAGGATCTGCCTTGAAGCCCCTTGGCCATAAACGATCTATCTATCTATCATCCTTAGCAAGGAGAAGAGTTCTTGTGTTCAATTGTTCAATTTGTGGATATTTTCCTTCGATTTCCATGCGTTCTGCATTCGGGTGCCATTCGATTCGATTCCTTTTTGATGGCTTTTGTCGCATTTGAAGAGGAGCGACTACAATACATTAGTTACGCTTACGCTAACGCCCCCATCTCGGGGCCACGCCCCGCACAACTCGATAAAGCCATAAAACTCGATAAGGCAATCAAATGGCCCTTCCTACCTTCCCGCCCCCTCCCCCTCCCCCTCCCCCCAGTTGCAGCTCGGTCGTCTCGCCGCCTCCGGTCGGAAGCCATAATAAAGAACTGCCAAAAAGCAAACGCTCGGTGGAAGACGCTTTGTCAGCGCGCTCTCTCTCTCTCTCTATCTCTCTCGCTCTCCCTCTCTCATTGTCTATCTCCCTTTAATGGCGGCTATTGTAAAACGAAGCTTCCACTCTTTCAATACAAGAACTCCCACACCCATAGCACACACACTCACAAACACACACTCCTCGGACGCACACACACACTCACAAACACACACTCCTCGGACGCACACACTCCTCGGACGCACACACACACACTTTTGCAAAACGTAAGGCTTTGCTCTCTAGCTTTTGATACCCTTTTTCGGGGTATTCTAGTTTTTGGTGAGAAGTTTGTGGGCGTAAAATATGGGGAACAACTGTCGATTTTGTAGGGTACATACATACATATATCCTTTCTTGATTTGTGCTTACATATATTTATTTCTATCCAAAAAGACAGAGCTCTCGATTTTTACTGATTTTATCGCTTTTTTTGTGTATGCAGATTGTTATTTTATAGAAAATGTATAAATTTATTGTATTTTGTGTATTCCAATATAGTCATTGTGTTTTTAGTATAAAAAGAAACAGAAAAAATACATAGCATAGTTAAAATAAACACACAAATATTTAAATTAAATATTTCGTTTAAAAAAAAAAAAGAAGATTTATATACATATATATAAATATATTAAAAAGTCTTTTTATTTATCTTAAAATACTATAAAACACTTGAAAATAAATATAATCTATTAAATTTATAGAAGGTATTTTTAATCTTAATATGAATACATTTAATTTAAATATGAAATATAGATATTTAATTTATTTAAATCAAATATTTTCATACTAATATCAAAATGTAGTGGAAAGAACGCTCTTTTTAAATTGTCCCCACACTCGTCCCCCTTGTCCCCATTACAATTGCATGGGTTAAAAAAAAAAAACAAATCTGCAAACCTGCAGGGTATCCCAAGCTGCGATTCCCGCTGCGGAGCTTTCTTTCTGGTTTTACTGTTGCGTTTCCTTGGGTTATTTGTTAAGTATTTTTGCACGATAAATTGTTGTTGTTGTTTTTGCTGTTGCACACACACACACACACACACTTACATACAATTTGACGTCATGCTTCAAAGCAGCGTAAATCACCAAGAGAACAGAGCGAGAGCGAGAGAGAGAGGGAGAGAGGGAGCGAATTGCCTCGCGTAGGTTATAATGGAGTTGCAGCGGCGAAGGCAGCAGCAGAAGCTACAATGTCGGCGATGATGATGATGGCGATGACGTCGTTGGGGCAGCAGACATTAAATTGACAGACAACCACCGACGGCACATACACATATACATACACATATTGTACACACATACAGACACACACACACACGGCTACGCAGGCATAACGAAACTTACTAAAAATCACGTTGTCGTAGGCCATGGTCGACATGGGTCTCGTCATCGTCACAGAAACATCCTCAGCGTGTCATTCGTTTTGCCTTTGTTTAAAGTCTTTTATGACCATATCGCTTGCTCCTCCTCATCCTCGTCCTCATCCACATCCACATCCTTCATGCTTATACTCTTTCTCCTTCTGTCTCTCTCTCTCTCTCTGCTGGGCTCTGGGCCACTTACGAGTACGACCAGTTTTCTCAGGGTCTACCCTTCGGGAGGCCTCGGGGGGTTGTCAGACAACTGCAACTGAAATTCCATTTACAGTGTAACGTAATATTTTCTTAAACTTTTCTCAAACACCCCTATTTCCATCCCCAGATTGTTGCTGGTGTTGTTGTTGCTGTTATTGGGTGGAATTTCCATTGTCTGGGCCCTCTCTGGCATACTCCTCTTCAGATCTCTCGTCTGTCTGTCTGTCTGGCAGATTTTTGCATGCGCTTCAGTTGACAGCATTATAATAATGAAGTTTGATTGGATTACATTGCAGCGGACATGAATGCAAAAACATTAACACAGTTCCACAGTGCCACCTCCTCTTTCTCCCGCTCCCGCTCCCGCTCCTTCTCCTGCTCCTACTCCTTCTCAGTTGCAACTTGAGTGGCGCGAGGAGCGGGAAAAAACTTTTCATAATTTCCAAGCAGTTAGTAAAGTTTCCCTCCATTTCGTTTCTATGACAAAAAGAAACAAGGACGACGAACAGTCTCTATGATGACGATGATGCTGAGGAGGAGGGAGGAAAATGCGGTCCAGACGTCGAGCATCAAGAGGAGTTTGATGCCGGAAAGAGGAAGTTGCCATGGCCAAAAGTTCTCGTTTTATATATTATTTTTTTTCCTATATTTTTTGTATCTATGAAAAAAAACTCTATGAAGCGCTTAAAAATTGTATATACATTGACTTCCTTCTTGGCTTTTGTGCGAGGGAGAATTTCAGTTGCAGTTGCAGTGGCAGTTGAAGTTCAAGTTGACAGAAAGGACGGAGGGAAATATAAAGGGAAGCGAATCAAATGTCAATGGTTTCCCCAAAGTTGAAAGTTGAGCAAGATAAATGACACTTGGAAGATGTGCAACAGTAGCAACAACGACAACAATCTCAACTGGCAAAGAAAATCCTTTAATGGAAATGTTTTGCGGAAGAAACATTGTGTATGTAGCATGTACATTGATGATGGTCGGCCACTAGGGGATTGCCTGAAATTTGTCCTGGTCTGAGACTGACACATTCGTGTGCACGCATGTCCAGGTGGAGGGGAAAATGATTGCCAGCAAATATTGAATTGGTTACTTTAAGGTTTGCTTCCTCACACATGAATAGATCTCAAAGCCTCAGACCTAACGAAGCAATAAATTGCATAATAAAGCCATGAACTTTGTGAATTGAGTGAGAAATAATACCTATATATGGATATTTGTTTAGTTGGGTTATTTTCCCACAAAAAATAGCGAATGGGTTCGCATATTTTTGTATCATCGTTATCAAAGAACTTCCCTTATTTGTACAGTCTCTTGAGAAGACATAACAGATCTATTTCCAAAGGAAACCCAACAAAATAATGATTATTTAAAATTCCCTTGAATAACTTTAACGGAAGGAGGAGCACAGAACGCAAACGAGCTAATCAAATGATAAATAAACACAAGTGCGAGTGCGAGTGTGAGTACGTGTACGAGTCCTCCCACGATTGTCAGATTACTTGGCTGAACAGACAGTCGCTTGATGGTGCGGTGTCTGCTTTCCTTCTTGTCTGACAACCAGCCAAATAAATGCAAAGCTTCTCGGATGTGGTCTGGAGGATTGCCTTTCAGAAATATGATTGACATTTGTCATTGATGGCGGCAGCATTTAACTGTCACTAAACTCCACTTCGCTTCGCTTCCATCTGAGACCTCGTCCAAGTGAAATTTCCCGTTTTCTGTCTGCTGAAGGCAACTTTTCATTTTCATTTTATTTTTCTTTTTTCTTTGATAGAGAACTCAGGATCTGTTTATAGTTTTCTGCTCTTTTTGGTGGCCGTATCATTTACCCATCACGTCACTCCGACTTGACTCTCTGCTTTCTTTCTTTCTCTCCATCTCTCTATCTCTGTGGCTTCCGTTGCTTCTGTTGCTGATGTGGTGATACTGTTGCTGCTGCTGCTCTCTTTGCTGCCAACTACTCATCTTGCTACCACGTACTCCTTGAGTTTCAAGGGTTATACAGGACTAGTGTTCTGCGTACCATTGCCATCTATTTTTATGACCAATCGCTAATGGATAATCCTAGCTGAAATTATGAAGAGAACGATTATACTTTTTTTTGTTGTTCTCTTTGGAGTTTCCATTTGCTGGATATCTTTTAGTCGATTATCGTATATCCTTCTATCTGGTTTTTATTTGCATATTTACTTAAAAGCTTGAAAGAACCACAATCTTTGCCTTTGCCACTGCCACTGCCCCGCCCCGCCCCTCCCGTCGTTCTGCTCATTTCGTTCGCTTCTTTTCATTTTATCAAAACGATTTTTGTTATGCTATTTTAGCTACGGTTGGTCGGGAGGGTGGAGGGGGGGGGCGGGGGTTTTTTGTGGTTCCATCAGCTGCCGCTGCTGCTGCTGCTGCTGCCAGCAGCGACAGCTTTGTTTCTGTTGTGGTTTTCCTCGTTTTTGCCACTGATGTTTCTGTTGTTGTTTTTCCTATGCTGATGTTGTTGCATTTGTCGAAGTTGAAGTGCAATTTTAATGCAAACAATTGAAGCTGAAGCGTGCAGAGCGCACGCAAGTGGAAGTGGCTCCAGCTTCAGCTCCAACTTCGGTCTTGCTCCCAGGCTGAGGCTCCACACCCAGCTTCCTTCCCTCGCCCCCTCCCTGGCTGTCAATGCCCCGCCCAGATTCTGTCAGGCGTTTTGTGGTTGCTGTTTTGATGGTTGGCCATACCCTGGAAAAGGGTATCACGTGAGCACCAGAAAGAAGCAGCGGAGGAGAAGGATGCATCTCCTATACACCCATAGAAATTATAATATTTTTAATATTAAATATTTATTTAAAGTAGATCTCCTCCGATAATGAAAGTTTGAAAATTTTACCTACATTAATACAAAATATTTGATTTAAATATATTTTGGTATTTCAAATGAAAATATTTCATATTTAAATTTAAATATTTTCATGAATATATATTTCCCACAAATTTAATGTATCATTTTTAAATATTAAATATTGAATATTTAAAAACGGAATATTTAATTTAAATTGATCAACAGATTGATTCAATTGATTTCGACTGATCAATCGTCAAGGGTATCAAACATTTCCTCCTATCGATGTAATGTTTTCTTTTTCTGTTGTTGTTGTTGCTGTTTTTGTTGCTGTTTCTGTTGTGGCTGGCGGTTGGTTTTTGCCGATGACGGTGAACCGTCTATGGCCGCTGATGTTGGCTTATTGAAATGCATTTGTTCAATATGTTGTTCGACATGTTGCTTGTGCTCCGGCTGTCTGGGCTGCCTGCCGCCTGCCGCCTGCCTTACTGGATGGCAGCTAATGTTGTTCTTGTTTCGGTTTGCCTGTTGTTTGACTGTTGTTAGCTAAAGCTGCCACAACCGCAGTGAGTGCCACAGCCGTACAACCACAACCACAGCCATAGCCGTAGTGAGTGCCACTGTCGTAGACCCATCGCTGACTGTTGCAAATATTGACAAAGGCAATATGTACTTCCAAGTGTGTGTGTGTGCTGGCAGGGGGAGGTGGAGTGGGAGTGGGAGTAAGTTTTAGCACTATTAGCTATTGTTTGTCTTGCAACGGAGCTGTCGAAGGAGCCAGGCGGCAGGATGGTGAAAGGAGCTGCTGTCTGAAGGAGCAGCAGGAGATGGAACCGAGAGGCCTGGCCTATCCTGGTCTTGCCACTTCATATTACGTATACGACCCTTCTCTCTCTCTCCCTCTCTGTGCGTGTGTGTGTGTGTGTGCAACCAGAGAGTGACGTTAATGCGTCAAAAGTGGTTCGCTTCGGTTTGCCTCAGTTTGACTTGTCGTCTGGCAGTCAATGCATTTGTATTTACATTTGCATATTGTATTATTTACGAGCCCCCTCCCATCCCCCCTCCCCCCTCCCCCCTCACCGCATGCAAATAGTCAGGTAGGAAAGCAGAGAGCAGACCCCTCCCGGCCCCGTTCCGGCACACAGGACAAGAGGACGACATCGATGACGACTCCATTGTTGGGCAACAATTGGCAACATTATCGCTGCTGGTGGTCCGAACAGTGCACAGGGAAAAATCACAAAAACAAAAAACAGCAAAAAACATAAAAAAATCAATATTCAAGGACAGCATGGAGGGAGTGCATATCTATGACAGATGGTTCGGCTTTAGATTGTTACATTTGGTCTGCTGCTGGCTCTCTGTCTGTCTGTCCGTCCGTCTGTCTGCCCTTCGTGTCTGTTCTGTTACCCGTTTATTAAGTTAAACAACGCAGCAGCAGCAGCAGCAGCAGCAGGCACAAAAAGGATTCATAAGGATTCCAGGGGTACGCAGCAACACACTCGTTGCACACATATTCACCCATACATATACATATACATATACAGTATATAGAAATGCTTATGTAATACATAAGGACCATTGTTATTTGCCCGCTGACGCAGCGCCCTGGCGGATCTCTCAGCCAAATGCAACCCTCCATTTGGGCAAGGCCGGCAGGAGAGAAAGAAGGCAGGAGCAAGGAGAGCTGTAGAGAGCGAAGCAGGAGCTGGGGCAGGGGCAGGAGGCAGCAACCGCAGCAGCAGTGGCAGTGGCAGCAACAGTGGCAGCCGCAGCCGCAGCAGAGGTAGCAGACCTCAGACATTGAGTGTTGAAGCTCAAATGTCGCATTGCAATAAACTCTAGCCGACATTTCTCTCCGTGTATGTGTGTGTGTGTGTGTGCGTCATTATTATGCCTGTCAGGATGTGAGGGTAGGGCAGGGCAGGGCCGGAAAGGAGAGGACACGACAGGGGGTGCATTCATGACTGGATGGCAGTCGCCCTCTCCCGTCTTCGAGTCAGGTAACGCATCAAGCTCAAATATATTAGGATAGGTTTCGGTTAACGCTTGCATTTTGATGTCATCCACCCATACATGCATACACACATACATACATACATATATGCATGTGTCTAGATGTGTGTGCACATGTATACGGAGAGGCTATTGAACTCTGCTGGCCCTGTATGAGTGTGTGTGTGTGTGTGTGTGTGTGTGTGTGTGTGTGGAGAACGCTGCCAAAAATGAAGCGCAACGCCTTTGGGGGAATCCCTTGGAAAAACCACCCTCGGACGGACTGCAATGCAGTTCAAAATTCATAGCAGTTCAATTCAACAAACAGCTGAAAATGGCTTACCCTTTCTCCCCCCGCCCCCCCGCCGCTCGAACACCATTCGAGTATTTGCCTTTGGCAAAGTTTGCCCTACCAAAGGCAGAGGCAGAGGGGGAGGGGGAGGGTTAAGGGTTAAAACACCTGCCCCAGCACCACCCCAGTTGGGGGCAAAAAATGATCATCATCAAACAGCATATTCAGAGCTGCACAAAAACTAAACTAAACCAAAAAAAAAGGGAGAACTAAACCGAAACCATCGTAATTGCCAGAACAAACCTTTGGCCATATGGCATTTGCTCAAACGGATCATGACTTCCAGCTGGGGGCCAATTAGAGCGTATACGTATTTGCCATGGCCAAGACAAGGGCCAGGGAGAGGGACAGGGACAGGGAGAGGGACAGGGTTTGGGCCAGGCAAATGCTTGTTATGCAGATTGTGCACTAAGCCCCTTCCCGCAGGACCCTTAATTAAGATGCTGTCGAGATGATGATGCCGATGAAGAGATATGTATGAGACGCAGCACCTACCACTACATACCTACATATGTAATATGCAAGCAAACGTGTGTACGAATACGAATATTTATCTCAGCTGGCACTTGGCACTGATTTGCAGTCAATTGTGTCCTGTGTCCTGTGCCTTGAGGGGATTCGTGGCTGCAGTTTCGATAAATTACATATGATATGAGTACGTATCCAGTACGCATCCATTCTCCTGGAAGGTCTTTATCATATTTCAAGCAAAGGGACAGAGTAAATCTCCTTAACCTTTAGTCCTTAAATCTGCACAGATTTAGCTGAGAAGCCGACTTCTAAGCAGCTTAGAAAATTATGCAGATGAGTTGCGGGGAATTGTTGGGGGAGGGGTTGGGTGTAAAGTCCCTGCCTAAGCTGAGAGGCGTTGTAATAAACATAAATATGATAATGTGTACGAGAGTATCCCGCTCGTAGAATGTGTTTTGATTTAAATGGGTTTTTCGTTTGTGCGTCGTCGCTGCCATTTCCAGCCAAAGTTTCTAATTTACTCCTTTGGCAACATGTCTGCAGTCTCTCCTAGGACGCCTAGGAATCCCATTCTGATTTCAACTTTGGTTGCGGCTTCCGCTCTCTCTGTGAGGAGCATCCTTTCTGCTTATCAGTGCCTCTGCACTCGACATAACCAGGCACAAATTTTTAATAATGAAATTGTTCCCAAAAAAATGAAAACTTCGGAATGAGAAAATTCTTGCAAAATGTTTTCTAGCTACCATTCCAGCTCCAGCTCCAGCTCCAGCTCCTGCTCCACCTCCTGCTCTGTACATCCGCCCTTGTAGCAGAACAGGACCTCCTCCTTCTCCTCCTGCCGTTTCGGCGAGAGTGTGTGTTCCCTGGGAGTGAACGCATATTTTAGCATAATGCCTCAAATTATGTGCTTTCTACGCTATGCAAAAATTTAATGCCAGCAAAATGAGCAAAGGCACAAAATTGCCCCGAAACCCTTTTTGTTGTTCCTTAGATTGTTGTTCGTTGTTCGTTGTCCCTTTCCCTGTCCTCGTCCCTGTTCCCTGAGTCTCTTTGTTATACCCTTAAAAAAGGTATTATGAATATTTACTAGTGCAGTGTGAGAAGATTCCTGAGATCATACGATTTTCGATCAGTTGATTGTGCCTGAATCGGGGCCATACTTTCGGGAGAAACGATTAAAGAAAAAGTGGAATGTTTTCTTTGTGCACGTGCCGGACATGAAAAATCAGTTTTAACTGGGCTAAGACACACTGGAAAAGGGAGCATTTTTGAGAGAGTGGGGAGTGGGACAGAGAGTGGAAGTTTTATGTAGCTTTTGAGATCGGATTTCATAATGACTTTTGTCAAAATGCACAAAAAAAAAAAACACTGCTAAGCCGCACTGGAAGAGAGATAAGAAAGCAGAGTTCTCTGCTTAAGTCTCCGTTACTAAATTGCTTGTTGAGAGAGTGCGCATTGGGAGAGAACTTAATAAGAAAAGGATCGAAGCAGTGACAAGAGCGAAAGAGAGGAAAGAGAGACTCGCTTAGAGAGAGTAGAGAGAGTAGAGTCTATTGAAGATATTGTTTGATAGCTTGATCGAATTATATCAATATTAGAGAGTCATCTAAGTGACAAAGGGTATCTAGTGCTCCGGCCTGCCGTTGTATCTTTTCTTTGTGCTCTCGTTGATGATTTTGTTGTCAGTGGCGTGGCCGTGTCTGGCTGCTGGTTGCAGTGTTAGAAGTAAGCTCTGAAATTATTTTAGCTTTGACGGTATTTTTCTGGTATTTTTTTATGGGAGTGTGTGTGCTGCCACAGGGGAGGCGGAGCAGGAGCGGTGGGAGGACGCTTGCCACGGCCAGCGAGTGACTCTCTTTTGCTTGCTCAATTTATGCAAATTAAATTGCAATACTTTATGTTTTTCCATGTCACCAAAACGGCCCACACACAGTGCTGCCTTGTCTCTCTCTCTCTCTCTCTCTCTCTCACACTGGCGCTGAGGCTCTCTGTTTCTCTCTCTGTCCCTCCTGCTCTGTTTGTTGAGGTTGAGCGAAAATTATTAACGTAACTTTGATAAATTATGCTCATAAAAATTGCTTAAGCGGCAATTTAAGCACGCCCAAAAGTTGGTTATTTTCTTTTGGTGCGCCTCGATTTATTGGCCCCATACACTCATTTGGGCCCGAAAAACACTCATTTGTCGAACATGAGTCCGGACTCCGGGGGAACGGAGTGGAGCTACCAAAATACGCGCCACTAATGGAGCGGCACTGCCACACAGTCGGCGTCGACGTGGACGCGTGGTCGTAGGCGTGGGCGTGGGGGCTGCTGCCGTATGGTGCCGTGCGTTAGATTAATAACTGCATCTGCATCTGCATCTGGGACTGAGACTGAGACTGCAACGATGAGGCTGTCTGCCACTGGTGCCCCCAAACTGTGCCGGTGAACGACTCCAACAGAGAGTGTCATATGCACATACATACATACACGTACATACATCCATACACAAACATGTATGGCATATGTACATATGTATGTGATTGTTGTGCTTGATTCACGTTCACCATGGATAAAGCAGCTCTGGTTTTAACTATTTTGGCGACGCTTTTTTTCTTTTTTTCCTTTATTTTTTAATTTTAACAATAAACTTAACTTATAACTCCTATTTCGCCATTTAATTGGTTTTATATTTCATTTGTGGGAATTTGTTTGTTTTCAAAATAATTACAAAAAAAAAAAAGAACAGGACCTAGACAGAAATGGACGACGAGTGCAGTTTTCGAAAGTTTGCATGGTTTTAATGTTACACAAAAATTATTTATTTATATATTATTTTATAAATTAAACAATTGATATTGAGCTATTTTTCTGGGAATTTTTCTTAGATAGTTGATGGACATTGTGGAAGAGCTTTTATCATGAATTATCTTTCTTATAAATAAGAAAATATTCTTATTATGTTGAAAATAAATTTTCAAATTAAACTTTGCAAAGTGAATGGAATTAATTTATATAATATTATTGGAATATGAAAATGTTTTTTTATTGCCTTTAAATTTTGCTGTGTCGCTGAACCTTTTTATTTATATTTCTTTTATTGTTATTTATGGTTTTTCCGAACAGAAATATATTCCGCGATGAAGTGGATTTTTTCTCAGAAACCATCGGTGTAAAATTTCTCGTGAAAAAAGCATCACAAGACGTACATATTTATGCATGTGTGAGTGAGTGTTGTGCCCGTTCCATGCTACAGGTATGAGTGCTGTGGCTGTGGCTGTGCCTGTGCCTGCGCCGTACCTGCCCCCATGTGGGTGTTGCGGCTGCTGCTATTGCTGCTGCTGTTCTTAGCACCTTGGCAACTGGCGCTCAACGGAGTGCCGCAGAGCGGAGTCTGCCCCAGCGATGACGAATGTGAATGACTTGCCTCGAGACATGCAGTCAACTTGACGCGCATTTGTCTGGCAATGCGTCTGACCATATATGTAGGTAGGAGCGGGGGCAGGGGCAGGGGCAGAGGCGGGTGGGGCTGGGACTTTTGCATAGTCGTATGTGGTGCACTCATAGCTCTGTCTCTCTGTCTCTGTGCGGTGTCTGCGTTGTTGTTGTTGTTGTTGTCGATGTGGTTGTGCAACATTTGTGCTCTGTCAAGATGGCGTCATTTGCAACAGAAGCAACAGCAGCAGCAGCAGCAGCAGAAGCAACAACAACAAGGACAACAAGGACAAGCTCCATGCTCTGTGGTGTCTAGGTGCTGTGCTCTCTCTTTCCGAGAGGGCTAACAATCTGTTGAGATAGCAATGACGTTGCCATAATTTGTTTTATTTTATGAAGTTTGCGGTGCAAAAAGTTTGAAATCAAGACAACTTCTGGGGCTGTGTGCGGGCTCCTGGAATTGAATTAAATTAAAGTTCTTTAAGCGAATCAGAAATTGACTTGTTTGAAAGAAATTATTAAAATCTTGCAAAGAAATGGAATGGAACTTTTCCAAAGAAAGTTGCTTTAAATGGAAATTACATGAGGGGCGGGAGGTGGTGGGGCGGAATGTATGTAAAGTTTTTCTTCAGCTTCCATTTCAACTCATTTGCATTTGAAGTTGCTGCATCGCTCTCTACTGCCACTACACCATTAACCCATTGTTCTTTGAGATTTTTCCTTCTTCTGGAGTGTGCTGCATATCCGCAGTGCCATGATCCGATGCCAGTTTACATTTACATTTACAACTTTTAAATCTTGTAAAACTTTACAATCCATGCAGTTTATGTCTGGGATTTTCATTTGCAAACCGAAAGAGGAACAAACAAAAATATGAACACTCCCTCGCCGTCCCAGGACTCTCCCGTTCGGTCTGTCTGTCTGTCCGTCCGTCTGTCGTTTTAGCAAAAGTTTCCCACCCGCCGCGTCTTCTTTGTTTTCCCCTCTGCGACCCTGGACCCACGCCTAATTCAATTAATTTTTATTTAGTTTTTCGTATAATATTTGCTCGCTCTGCACATTTTTAAGCAAATACCCGACTCGCCGGCTAAATGAAATGTTATTTGCATAAAAATTTCCATTTCAGTTTTTGTGCTATCGTTTTCTTCTCTTTCTTCATATTTTTCATGTCTGTGCCTTTCCTTTTGTCCTCTCGGATCTCTCTCGGCTCTCTCCGTTCTATCTTTTTGGCCATTAACACACAGTTTGCTCTTGCCGGGGTGCCCGAGAGTTTTCCTCATTTTTTTTCCAGCACTAAGCGTATTTTACACATTTAATAGGAAAAGCTATCGCATTGTTTCCAACTTCTTGTACAATTTTTTTTAGTTTTTGCTACAGAAGAAAAATGGTAAATGATAAAGACAGGAATAAAGAAAAAGCGTTTGGGCCTCGTTGGTGGGCTGGTGGACTGGGGCACGCGTTGTTGTTGTAAGCCGCTAAAGAAATTACTTTATTTTAATAGGACTTCATTTAATCCGCGCGCATTATGAGGACAGCCCGTCACCAAAGGCACAGAAGAGGAGCAAAAAAAAAATGAGAAGAAAACGGGGCCAAGCTGGCGGGGAGCCACAGAGCTTGGGCTCGGGCAATTTGGTCTCCCCATTCATTTGGCGTGGCGCACGCTGCGTATACGCAATCTGCAATGTATTATATTATAAAACGGTGCGTGGGGCTGGGCTGGGCTGGGCGGGCCTGGGCTGGCCTGGTAAAGGGAAAGGCTTGGAGGGACCGGCCAAATGAGTTCTGGGGGAGCCTCTGTAGAGAGGCAGACAGGCAAACAAACAACAAACACGCCCACCCAATCACAATATATACATATACATATATACTCTCCCTAGATCCATGTGCATCTGTTGCCATGACTACATTGTGTATGATTTAGTTCTGCTAATGCTAATTGAATGAAGGTGGGATTTGGAATTTGCAAGGAGGCATTTCTGAGTCTCAAAGGGATTCTTCTTATGGGCTTCAGAAAATCATGGGCACGTCTTTGCTCCCTGGGCATATTGGAGCTTGGCTCGAGACGCACACGCAAAAGCTTGAAAAGATAATATACATGTCGTGTGCATGATTCTCTAATAGAGCGTTGTTTTTTGCTGTTGTTGTTGTTGTTGTTGTTGGACTACCACCAATTTCTAAAAGGCTGCCCACCGCTGCTTTATATGCATCTCCTGCATAAGCCATAATCCATGTAACCTCTGAAAGGGTATTCAAAGAGGGAAAAGAGCGTGAGGAGAGAGGCGAAAGGGAGGCCCGTCGACGACAAGCAGCTTGTTTAATACAAAAGTTTCATTTCCGCTTTTCATTAGCCCTCAACGGTGTGACACAAGCCGGGGACCGAACGGATGATGGTGTGAATGGGGCAGGGAAAATGCGTAAATACCCCACACAAGCCAACGCACACACACTCACACACACACACTCACGCATACATAGATACACGCGTACAGACAGCAAGAGTCACACACATTTAAGACCCATAATGAGATATATACAAAAGCTGAGCCAGCTCAGCGCCAAATCGGGCAGAGAGCGAGTGTAAACCTCTAACCACGTGTTAATTTCACTCCTTTTGCCTCTACCTCCTGGTCCTGGTCCTGGTCCTGTTCCTGCTTGTGCTCTGGCCCCTTCATTGGGGTGTACTACTTCTCCCAACCCCAACCCCAACACCAAGCCGTACTTGCCGTCCATCCAATTTCTGCTGTTGATGTTCTTGTCGTCCTCATTGCCTCGCTTTCGCTCTCTCTCTTTCCCTCCCGCTCTCTCTCCCTCTGAAGTGAACTAAAAAGCTTGAATGGCGCTTATGTCGGTCGGATTCTATTTGTCGGGCTGTGGATATGTTGATGTTGTTGCCGGCTGGCTCTGTGTTCTTTTTCTCTTTTGGCCAAACGGCAGCCAACTAGCTGCTATATTAACTGACTTACTGGGGCCCGCCCCCGTTTTGCCGCTGCCACATGTGAGTGCAAACACGCAGCGTAATGAAGTAGCCAGAGAGCCAACCGTAATGGCTGACTGAGCGTCATAATAATCTCGAGAGTGTGAGTGCGTGCGTCTCTCTATATGGGCGGTCGAGATGGGTAAGTGGCAAGTGTGGGTGTGTGGGTGTGTGGGTGTGGGTGATCCTAGAGGGAGCTGGAGAAGGCAAAAGGCAGTGAAAGATACAGATACACAGAGGCACAAGTGACGCCGTCAAAGGTTATTCAACTGCCACGCACAGCACGAACCGGGGATTGGAGGATTGGAGGATTGGAGTATTGGAGCCCCCAGCCCACAGGCCCCTCTGCAATGTGTGAAGGCTTCTCTCCTCTATTCCATATGCCCATGCCACAGATAGATAGGTAGACAGATGGCTATATGTATGGATGGATTGCTGGCTGGCTGGCTGGCTGGCTGGATGGTTGGCTGGATGGTTGCTTGGTCGGCTGGATGGCTGGTCAGATGGAAGGGAATGTGCAATACCGAATGGAATTCTTGCATTTGAACCTAAACATTTCCCTAAACGTTCCGCATCCGATTCACTTTGCACGCCATTTCCGCTGCCAAACATGTCTGGAGGCGACTCGAGGGAGCCCTGGCTCCAGCATTTTTGTTTGTGTGTGGGGGGGGGGGAGGGGTTTCTATAGTCAGATAATAGTGATGCTATGTTAGATTTAGATTTATCAGCTGATTTATAGCCATGCCTTACTTTTGTTTATATGGGTGGAAAATTTCGACTGAATTTGTTTATTTTTCCATGCTCCCTAAAGTCGAAAAATTCTGTGGAATTCCCAATTAAAAAAAAAAATACAAGGAATCCGTATAATTCAGAATTATCAGGAATAATCAGGAGATAACTGGCAATCGGTTCAGAATCAAAAGCGCACTTGATGTAAGGCTCTTTGGAACATCTGTAGTTGGAACACCATTCATCACAGAGGAACTACTTTTCGAGTATAGAACTGTTGGATGCATACACAGATCAGGATATAGATAGAAACTGTGTAACGGGCTACTTTCAAAATCCAGGCGGAAAGAATCGTTTACCATGAAATTATTCTTATCTATATTGTATTTAAATTAAAGATTTTGATCGCCGAAAATCTGCGACATTTCGCAGCTCCAGCGCTCTTTTGTTTTGTCTCTCACAGGGTATTCCCTCCATTCTGTTTTGTCCATCGTTTTGTTTCTGTGGCGTTCCCATCGCCAGTCTCTGCCTACCAATATCTATTAGAATCTCCGCCTCCAGCGAGTCAATTTTATTGATTTTTGCTTTTTTACATAAGGGTTTTAATAATCTAAAAGAGTGTGTGTGTGTCCCTCTCTCTTTCTCTCTTTCTCTTTCTCTGGTGTGGTCGTTCGCGTGGGATGCGAGAATCGAGTTGGGGTCCTCTCATGATGTCGGCGCGTGCTCAATTATGTGTGTACATTAAGCTCTTCCTGGCAACAGGACCCACTACTCCCGGCCTCTCGATGACGGGAGCGGCGGCCCTTTCATTATGATTATTATTGAATTATTTGTATTATTGGATTATTTGTTGGTGGGGCAGCCATAATACGAGCATGCCGCTAGCGGCCTGTGCAGGCTGTTCGAGCAAGTGCAGGATACGCAGGATACGCAGGATGCGCCTGAATGCAATTTTCCAATGGTAAGCCAACCAACGCAACGGCTGCTGTCTGATAATATTTAATTTTAATTTGTTTATGCAATGGTTTTTTTTTGTTTTTGTTGCTGTTGCTTGTTCCGTTTTGGCTGTTGCTGTTGCCTTTGTGTTGCCTGAAACTCCAATTACCAGGTCTATTTGGCCTGGCGGTTAATGAACGCTATTAAAAGCAAAAATAAAAGTAAAATCCTTGTTTGATTTTCAATTTTTGTTGAACGCGCCTCGTGTTTCGGCCTTTATTGTTGTTGTTATTTGTATTTTGTTGACTATCGAATTTCCTGGACCTCGGCCCATATGTTGCCTGTCATAAAATTGGTTTTCGGGCCAGCGAGTGGCCGAACAGGCTGCAATTTGGCTAGCAGCTGTAGAACAAATTGCACATTACGCATACGCCACATATGCTGTGCGCTCTTCTCGTTCTCTGTGCGGGGGGAGGATGAGTGCTGTTTTGGGTATGCCACTTAGGCAAACACAAACACAAACACTCGATCCAACAACTGAAAATGGTTGTTTGTCTGCATGCCGGCCAGCGTCCGACTATGCCGTTTGTCGGTTGTTTGTCTCTAAATTTAAAGCACTCTCAGGGCGCCCCAACACTAGCATAATATACACTCAAAGAAAATGGCATAGTAAATGTAAACACACTCGTATTAAATTAAATATTCGGTTCTTAAATTTAAACTTACTGAAATCAAAAAGAATTCACTTTGATTTAAACATAAATCCATTAAAATATCTTTTTAATGTTAAAATAAATATATTCTATTCAATTTGCGGGAAATATATTGAAACCAAATATGAATGTATTTAATTAAAATATGAACTATATTTATTGTAATTATAGAATATATTTCAATCAAATATTTTCATATTAATGGCAATTTGTTTTAAATATTTTCCGCTCTCGGATCATATATATTGGCAAACATTTGCTTAATTTCACGACATTTTTCTCTCGGTGTATTCCCCTAAATCAGGGTATTCCCTCGTGGTCTCATGTCATGGGAGATATATCTTCATTATAGCCACACACCGCGTTCATTGAACTTCAAGAGAAAATCAGAATCTGAGCAGATTTGCTTACTGCCTTTGAACAAACAATTTCGGTTATAATTAAGTTTGGAATTTTCTACTTATTTGCCAAATTTTACTGGGCGCCCTGAGGCAATGTGCTACAGATTAGCCACACAAATATTTGGCATTGTAATGGAAATAATTTCTGCTGGAAAATCGTTCTGCTGTTGAATTTGTTCTACTTCATAGTGGATAATTCTCATTAACTATATAACAACCCATAGAATGAACCATTTTCACATTCCCTTGCACTTGATAGACAGACGGGGAGAAGGAGTGGCGGCGGGGGCGGAGGGTAGAGCACTCCAGAGAGCATAGTACCCCAAAGCTTAGCTGCCATGGCAACATGGCCATAATCGCTCTGCCATTTTTCCAGGAATCGTTTATAATCTTTTAAGACCACTGGATGGTGATGGTGATGCTGATGCCATTGGGTCTCTTGCTTCATAGAATCCCCATCGGAATGTACTCCCAAAGGCACACACTGCCCCCGCACCGCCCCCGCACTTGAGGGGGAATTAATAAAATGAAATTTGATAAATGAATGTGTTTAACAGCATTTAAACTCTGACCCCTGCCCAATACAGCCGAATACTCCGCACGGTTTGTGTTCATTTTTGGTAAAATGGTTTCGAACGCCTCACAAAATTTCATTTCAAAAGGAAATAAAATTTTATTATACGATTTCTTGAAAAGAAAAACGATGACTGCCAGCAGCAGACTGGGCAGCACCAGCAGCAGCATTTTCCATTTCCATGACTACTTTCATTAGCCGAACGTATACGTGGTGCAATTTTAAGTGTTTCTTTTAATTTGTTTTTCCTCTGTACACACACATAAACACATATAGAAGGCAGTGTGAGTGTGTGTGTGTGGCAGTGTGAGCTTTATTGCTTATTAAGCGTTTTTAGTTCAATTAAATCGCATAATCGATTAAGTCCCTCGGAAATCCACGTGCCCTTGCGCCTTCGACTCTTTCTCGGTATTGCCAATGGAGTCGCCATCGATGTCGTTGTGTTATACCCTTCCAAAGGGTAGTATGATGTATCAAATAAACAGATGCTAGTCTCAGTTTAAAGCTGTAAGGATAGTAAGGATTTTAATTTCAACAATACAAATTAACTACCAATTTTTACTATTAATATAATTGGTAGATTTAATAATATATAATAAATATAAATATAATTTAGTATAATATAAATATAATAAATAATAAATAAAATGAGTATAAATAAATAATAACAATATAAAAATAAATAAAATAATAATTAATACATTTTTATAATGCAAATACTCGACATATGCCCTTCAAGGACTCATGATATAACAGACGAAAGGTATTCAAGTTAAGATTTTAAATTCAGAAATCACATACAAAATACATTTTAATTCAATATTAATCTTACATTTTTTTTAATAAAAATTCAGAAAAATCTCTTTTATTTTTAATTTTTTTTTAACAAAAATTGCAAAATAAATCTATACGACTCGGTCGATGTCCTGAAGCAGGTCATACAGATGATCGGTGGATCTGAAAGGGTATTCGAGTCTTCGGCTAATGAACACCGAATCAGGAATTCCTTCCTCTTGCCTCACCTTCTTGCCCGCTGTCTGCTGCTGTTGTCGCTCGTTGGCTGTTTCGCTGCGCACTCAGACGTGCGACGTAATGTCTGGCACGGCTGGCATCGTCATCTGACACCCCGGTACTTGGTGCGATGACTGGGTCCGGTCTGGTCTGCTCCGGTCCGTACCCTGGCCAAAGCCCTGGCTCCAGCTCCAGCTCCAGCTCGGGATCTGGCTGTCGCCCCCAACCGCCCACACAGTTGATTACTGCTGATTGCTGACAGCCAAAACACAGCGCCAAATAGCAGCAATCATCCAGGGCTGCCTGGTCTGCCCGGTCTGCCCCGTCTGCCTGGTCTGCCTTAATTCCCCCAGCCATTAATTGATTTGTTACAATGAAATTTCCACACTCAATAAAATAAGGCTGATGAACATTTTCCTTAATGCCAGCGAGCTTTGCTGCACGGCTGCACGGCGGCCCAGACAGCAGGTCTTCCATTCCGTCTTGGTCTTGGGGCAAGCGCAAACAAACAGCAGAACAGAAGGTCTATAAATAAATGTTATTTACTTTCGAGAGTCCGATTCCCAGTCCCAGTCCGAGTCCGAGTCCGAATCCGCTCTGGCAATAATGTACTTTGAGCCACATTTGTGTGCTTTTTGGTCACTAGCCAAACTTGGCCCGAAAAAGTGCAATAAAATAATCATAAATTTGCACATTTTTTACGCCACAATTAAATTTTGCAAATTTGGCAAATGCACAAAAATGGCTGCCACATTTTATTTGACATTTTTATGAGACTTTGTCGCTGTTGGTCGTTTCACATTCCCATATAACCATGGCCCCTCCGCCCCCCACCCACCAGAAGCCCCAGAAACCCCCTCCATTCCCACATGCCCCATTCCGTTTCCAATTCCATAACTGTTCGTTCCCTGGTCCAGGAGAGGAGGCTGGTTTGTTGATTTATGAAGTTGATTGGCCGCCTGACAGACCAGACCAGACCAGACCCGAACCGACTTCTCCAAATGGAACTTGTGTAGTTTTTGGTCCCCCCCCCAGTCTCAGTCTCAGTCGCAGTCTCAGAGTTTTCGTGCAGTGTATAGTATTTGCGTGGAGCCGCACGCTTTATCGTTTATTCCACATTACTCAAGTCATAATTAAGATCTTGGCAGGCGGGCGGGAGGACAAGCGGTGGTCGCTCTTGCCGCAGCCTCAACGCAGCGGTCATAAATTGTGGAAGTGGCTCATTGACAACTTCATTTCCGCACTTGGCGTGCCGGCAACAATGAGAGCAAGACGTTCGGCAGGCCAGACCCAGACCCAGTCCCAGACCCAGTCCCAGGCCAGACCCAGGCCAGGCGATCAGCTTCTGATGATGTTGCACTGTGTTGCCGCTGCGGCGGCGTCTTAGCTGCGCTCACACGCAACGTGCCGCCAAATGACATAATGAACTGCATTATTTATGCGACACACTGTGCGAATGCCCCCAACAACAAGCGGCACAGGCAGTGGCAGAGGCAAGCTGTTACTGCAGCTCTTCTTGGGGCAGGCCACAAAACAGAGACAACAACAAGTTATGTTATGGGTGTGTGTGTGTGTGTGCCTCATCATAAAACTGCTGACATTTTGCCATATGATGTCACGACAGCCACAAGTGCAACAGCAACAACGACAACGACAAACAGTTGCAAGCGGTCTCTGGGTCTGGTCTGTACGTCACGTGCTACATTCCAGCTGTGGCTGTGGCTGTGGCTGTGTCTGTGGCAATTTGTGCGGTTCGTGTCCAGTGCATAATCGACGAAGTGCATCCGTAATCATAGGTAGAATTCTGTGGGTCATCGCTCATCCAGTAATATTTGACGGCCCCGAATGATCGATGATGCACCAAGCTGTCATTCAGTGGAAAGATCAACGTGAGATGCAGAGCGCAAGTTGATTAAGATTGAGCGATGGAGCAGGCCAAAGCCTACAAATTGGCTATAACTGCACATTACCTATAGCCTCTATCCGCTTGGCATTGTATCTATATTTGAATATATTTGTGGAACGGAAACTTTATTGTAACTTGTAGCTCGCTTCCATCTAATAGCATTTGCATGTGGCCATCATTCAGACATTTCATTCCGACTTTTCGGCCTACCCATTTATCTGTCTGTCCATCCAGATCTATAGAGCTATATGCACTCGTATCTGCATTGGCACTATATGTATCCATCCATCAAATATCCAATTAAAGTCCGCTCATGCATCTTTCATCAGTCGACTCGACGCGCTGCCCGGGCTGCCCGGGCTGCCCAGCTGCCATCTAATTAGTCTCGACAAACATTGACAAACAGATGCATTATTGCATTCCCAGTTCCCAGTTCCCAGTTTCATTTTCTGCCTTTCTGTTGGCCTTTTTTCCCCGCTTCAGCGTTTGTTTGGCGGTTCTGACGTTTTCGGTCTGCGGATTGGTCTGGTGTCTGGCGTCTGTCGTCTGGTCCTGGGGTTCTGGGGTTCTGGGGCTCTGGACTGCGGTTTGTTTGCTGACAATTTGCAACTTTATGCATTTGCCTATAAACTATTTACAGTGTCGGGCGGCATTTACCGCTTTTTGATTACGCCGCATTTGTTTGTTTCCTGTGTCCTGCATTTGCAGCCCGGCACACAGCACACCCTGCTCCCTCCCTGTCGTTATAGCTACAGCCATCCCTGTGAGAGAGAGGGTGGAGAGGGGTGGAGAGGGGGGAGAGAGATACTCTTCTTCACGCAGGTGGTGGCGGCGTAGTCGTTTCACGCGCTTTTAATTGAGTGCTTCCGCTGCAATTAACAAGTACAACGCGTCCGACCAGTCGAGGGGTGGGGGGCATGCAACCACTGACTGGCGCTGACTGGTTGACTGGTCAGCCGCTGGCCATCAGAGGGGCATAGCCAGCTGGCTCTCAGGCTCTCGGGCGGTTGATTCTCCCCTCCTGACTTCTAGATTACAGCATACTTACGCACTAATGCCTCCTTATATTAATGCACAACCATTAAACGTGTTGACTGCCACACTTTGGGCCAGAGGCCACAACAAATTGGTATTGGCATGTGTGTGCGTGTGCGTGTGTGTGTGTGTCTGTGGCACAACAATGCATTAACTAAATTAATCACCAGCCAAATATAATTAACAATCGAATGTCCCAGCGAGAGCGAGAGAGATAAGTCCTGTTCCTGTGCCTCTTCCTGGCGCTGGATTTTTTTTTTAATTTCCGCTGCGCGTGTCCCTGTCTGTGCGCTGTCTCCTCTGTCTGCTCCTTTTGGTGGCAAATTCCATTTACAACACACAAAGTCATGTTGCCGCTAATTTGGCAAATCGATCGATCCTGTGGATGCCTCTGTCGGGGGAAGGGGGGAGATGGGGCTCCGGTTTCAGAGTACTTTTATTTTTAATTTAAAATCCCTGCCTGTCCATGGCACGCAACAGCAGCAGCAGCAGCAGCAACAGCGTCACATTAAACGCATTTCCCAGAGAGAGAGAGAGAGAGAGAAATCACAACAATTTTCCCCAGCTTCTTTTTGGTTTGCTTCTAACCAATTTCCATTTCCCGCCTCCCCCCGTTTGCACCCCTGCTTTCCCAGCTGCCAGCTTTACAGTTTGCAGTTTAGTTTTGCAATTTTCCGGCTCAACGATAAATGCAAATAGATTTCACCTGCAGACGACGACGACGACGATGTTTGTCCAATATTGGGAGAGAATCTTTAAATAAATTATGCGCATGGAATTTTCGTAGCCAGCTCCAGCTCCGGCTCCAGCTCCTGCTCTTTGGATACGTTGCATGCAACATCAGAGTTTAGCTGCTGCTGCTGCTGCTGCTGCTGTAACTGTTGTTGCTCGCTCTGGGCTTTGGCATGTTGGGAATCATGTATGACTTTGACATTGACAGCATTGAGGCAGCGATATGGAAGCCCAGCTCAGAGAGCGAGTGGCATGGGATCCACACACACACACAGACATGCACGTGCAACATGCGGCCATGCCGTGCTGTGATTACACATACACCATAATGGCTATGGGGCACGAGAGGGGAGAGGCATGCAAAAAGTGTACATTTAACGCTTATTTACAGTTAGTTTCGTTTTGTTGCACTGAAAGAAAATATTGGGCATTCGCTTGTCAACAGTTGAGAAGGGTAAGCGTCCGGTGATGGGGGGGGGGGATTGAGTCTGTCAATATTCGGCATTTTACCTTTTTCTGACAGCCAATTGGCTGAGAGATAAGTCATGCAATGAAAAGAGAGAGAACTGAGGCGGGAAATTTCGTTTGTTTCTGTCAGTTGCCATAATTTCCATCAGATATCAGTCAATCAGAGAGATTGAGCCTGCAGCTTCGTATGTATTTCGGGATGATATATGATGGATATATGGCTATCCATCGCCCAGGGTTCTGGATATGCAAAGCCCTTTTCCCGCGTGTAGTTTCCATCTGAGCGACCACTCGATTTCCGCTCCATCCCTGCCCCGTTCCGTGTGCCTCCCTGCCCCATCCCATCCCGACGGCACATGGCAACTCCATTCAATTAGCAACTCATAATAACAATAATTTTTCTTTGGTAATTCGCATTCGGCGAAACATTTTGCGGGGCACGTTCGCCGGTCGCCCGACAGCGTTCGTAACGCTGCCTCTTTGGCCCTGCCCCCTGCTGCTGCCACTGCTGCTGTTGCTGAAGAAGCCCGCCCCCTAGCCTCCTGCTGAACCCTGGAGCTCTAGGCATTGACTGCAACAATGTTTCCTGTTAAATGATGCATACTAATCGGGAAGCGAGGGAGCCCCCACAGAAGGGGATAGCAGAACGCTGAGCTTTGGTGGCTTCAATGAGGTGAAAGAAGTTGCTGCCTGCCTGGCTGGCTGGCTGGCTGGCTGGCTGGCTGCCTGGCTGGGTGGAGCGCGACTCCTGGGGATGTGGGACAGCATTCCATGCTGGAAGGCACTATAGAAATCATGGTAGATCCGGGGAGACACACAAACACAAGCACAGATACGTGTACGAGTACGTATACGTACTACGTATACGTATTGCTGGCCATCATGACGATGGCCATGACGATGACGATGACGAGAACGACGACGTTGATGGGATTGTGATTGTGAATGTGTTGCCGGACACAGACCGCAATGAGCCACACAATCGCAGAGACGCTATGGCAGAGGCATGTCCATACTTTCAACATTTTACACACATTGTAGTCGTCCTCTTGCACCACGCCTCTGGCCCGTTACCCGCCCCCGCCTCCCGCTTTTCGGCAACGCCCACCTTTCGCAGAAATTGCTGACGATTGCGGCTTGCGGTTGCACTTTGGCTGCGTAGCTTACGAAAATTCCCTCGGCTTCCGTTGGCTTCCACTTCCACCGAAAACTGAGCTCCTGCTCCTGTTCCTTCTCTTTCGCTCCTTCTTCTCCTTGCACTTTGCTGTGTATGTGTGTGTTTTATTTACTCACTTGAACTGAAACATTTTTTTAATTTCTTTTTTTATTTCCTTCGGTGGTGGCCATCCTCATCTTCGCTTGACCATCGGTTTGTGGTTCTGGTTCTCGATTCTGGCTCTGGCTCCTCATTCTTCGTATTTTCACATTCGTTTTTCCTTTTTCGGTTTTCGGTTTTCGCTTTTATTATTTCATTGCGTCTTTTGTTGCTGTTGTTTGGCTCGTTGGCTATTGGGCAACATTGTTATTTTCTGCTATTTGGCCATTGACTATTGATCATCCATCCGCCTCCTCCGCCTCCGCCTCCTCCTCCTCTCCATCTCGCTTGGTCATGGTCGTTCTGTTCTGGTTTGGGCCATGGCTTGTGTGCTGCCTCTGCTTGTACTCAGTATCATCCTTTTTTGTGTACATTTACCCAGCAATCTGGGAGCGGAAGGGTATATTATACATGTATGTATATGGCTATCCCTGAGCTGAAGGATAGTGATTTTGTGCCACTGAAAGAGTAGATCATGTCGTCATATTTAGTACTTAAATATTTCAATTAATGTTCAATTTAACCACAAAATCTTTTTATTTGTGATATTTCTTTCATAATTTTTACTCGGCATTTTCCTACCGCCGATATTTAAAGCAATTGATGGATTGAACAGAGAATTATTTGAACTTTCATAGGATTTTTTTATTGTTGCCAATAAAATAGGGGTACTTGAAGATATATGGGGTCAAAGTTCAAGTTGTCTACCATTTTAAATGTTTTTTCAACTTTGAAATTAAAAATAATTATATACTTTTTATTTTATTGTCCTTTTTGTTAGCATTTATTCCCAACAAAATCAGCGAACAATTATTCGAATTTTCATTTAATTTCAAATGTCAAAATCCTTTTAAATAAATTACAAAGGTACGAATTTGTTTGTAGCAAATTAGCCCCAGTTGTTTATGGAATAAAAAAGAACAGCATTGCCATACCCTTAATTCTTAGAGCCATTCCCCTTCACCTGTTCGCTCTTTTATAGGATATCCCACAGTCGAATTGCGTTCCAAATCATTTGTTGGTTTAATTTTAGTTCCTCTGCTTTTTGGCATTTTTTTCCAGCAGCTTATTTATTTATTTGGTTTTAATGCATCTGGGATACGTACGTACCCGTTCTTTGTCTGCCTGTCCGTCCGTCCGTCCGTCCGTCCGTCCACTGGGTGGAGGATTTCCAGCAAGCTGCATTGAGTCATTGGTAAATGGTTTACGTTTAACCCATTTAAAAATGCCAGCGAACAGAAGGCCACAGAGCTGTGCTGGAACCAACTGAAGCCCATCATCATGGTAATCATCCACATCTACATCCACATTCGCATCATCATCGGCACCCGATCCCAATCCGTATTGGGTCCCGTTCCCGTTTTCCCATTTAGCATACAATGTGGCCAAACAAAAGTTGCATGGGTAAACAGCTCGGCTCTGCTCTGCCCTGGAACTCTCTGCTCTGCCCTGGAACACTCTGCTCTGCTGCAGCGGCAGTACGCTCTGCCCCACGACCTGGAGGAGTCTCTTTCCCTTTCCTGTTCAAGCACCCATAAGGCAACACTCCTCCACTGCGGAACCCCTGCTGCAACCTCTCTCCATCTCTGTTTCAATTTGTTGTTTCTGCTGCTGCTGCTGCTGCTCTTGCCTGTTTGTTTGTTTGTTTTCATTGCCAGCGAAAAATATTGAACGGAAATTTTACAATATGATTTATTGAGGGGGAAATGCTGAGTGTCTCCGCCCCAGCAGAGCAAGCGCTGGACTGCCTGGCCATCGGACGCGGACGCGGACGGGTGCCAAATTCGAACGGAAATGAACTCGTTTATAGCCAGAAACATATTGTATTTTGGTTATCCGCTATTGTGACAGCCATTGGACTCTCGGACAGGGATGTTGGGTTGTTGGGTCTCCAACCAGGAACCAGAAACTGGGAAAAGGTATTTGCCCAGTGTGTGCCCTGCGGAGTGAAGAAATGCCCAATTAGGATTGTGCAACACAAAATTGGTTCCGAAGGAGTCTCGGTGGAAATTCATTGGGCATTTTCTTTGGCAATTCTCTGCCGCTCATCGATGGAGCGGAACAATTCCATTCAAATCCTCCCCCTCCGAAATAATCCCTTAATAATCCATGGAAAACTTTTCAGCAAACATATTTGCACATGGCTGCCAAGTAAATTCGAACAAAGCTCTTTTCTATTGTTCTTCAGTCGAGTGGGGAGAGGGAGGAGGGTCTGGGTCTGGGTCGGTGGCCCACACCCTCGAACAACATTTAGATAAGATTCGGCTTGATCCCCGCACAGGACCAGGGACCTGCTGCCTAGGGCTGGGGCCTGTGCCTCTGCCGGTGCTTCTGCCTGTGCGTGCAATGCAAATTGCCAAAGGAAATTTATTCCTCAACTACGAACGAATGCGAATTTTCCGGAGAGCGCCAAAAGTTAACCAAATATGTCAATTGAATGCTTTGTGTGTGTGTGTGGCAAGTGGCAAGAGGCAAGAGGATGCCGCTGCCAATGCCTTGGCATGTGGCAAACAAACAAAGCGCAGGACCCAACTAACCAAAGCGGAGACTTGTAGGTTAAAAAGCAATTTATCTTTGACTTTTGCCAAGTAAATTCCCGCCATTGTCTAAAGTGGTTTGCCCCATGGACAGGCCACGTGTGTTTGTGTGTGTGTGTGTGTGCGTGTGTGTGTGTGTGTGGGTGCTCTGCTGAGTTTTTGGCTTAGAACTCGGCCCGAAAAGTGTGCGTGAGTCTTGGCTTAGAACTTGGTTCTGGCTGTTCTAACTAGTTTCCATTTTCGGGCGGGGGGAACCACTCAATTACACTGCAACCACAGACATTCAATGGAGCAAAGACCTGGTCGTGGTCCTGGCTCTGGCTCTGGCTCTGGTCCTGGTCCTGGCGAAAAGGCAAACAATGCTCTCGAATGGCGAAATTATAGCCGTGTGGCAAGCAGCAGCAGCAGCTCCATTGAAACCCATTGAAATGCCTGTGGGAACGTCGACGACGACGAAGACTTTTCAATAAATTCTCTCTCTCTCTCTCTCTCTCGGTCTCTCGAACCGGTGTTGGTGGCATTTGAAAATTTGATCAGAGCAGCACGTAAAACTATTTGAACTGCTAACCCAAATAAGCTGTGGCATGCCACATGCCACCACAGCTGAGAGCAAAGCGCGCAGCAGCTGGGCTGGGGGCATGCTGCACTACGCCAATGAACTGTGTGCAATCAATAGAAGCGATTCAAGTTGCAGCAGCAGCAGCAGCAACTCGAGCTACAAGATACTTTCTGTGCAACCATAGAACTTCTTCCCACATGCCACATGCCACATCCATCCCCTCCCTCCTCGCGCTAGTGGAGTGCCATGGAATGTGCACACGCATCTTCGACTGCCATACGATCTGCACATCTCTCCATCTCCATCTCCATTTCCATCTCCATCTTTCCGCAGACTTGTGGTGGGTGCTCCCCTGCCCATGGCCCCTCTGTCCCTCTCGCTCTCTCTCTCTCTCTCTCTCTGGCTGCAGCATCTCTCTCTGTTTGTATGGTTGGTGGTGGGGAGGGGTGGGGGGCATGTAGCTGGGAGCTTACATTTATGCGCGAAATTGTCGTATGCATTTGCACATTCATAAATTCTCGTTGAGCGCCCCCAAAGCGACAGCAGCGAGCGGAGCCAAAAGAATGCTCTCTATGCCATTATAGTGTGTGGCACTTGCATAGATGGAGAGAGAGAGAGAGAGAGAGAGAGATAGATGGATGGAGGGAGGGGGAGAGAAAGGGGGGGCCATGGCTGGGGATAGTTGGCAGAGTCACTTGCTACTTGCCACTTGCAACCCGTTCCTCTCAGCTGCTGATGCTGCCCGATGCTGCTCGCTCGTGTGGCATTTAAATTTCATTTTTAATTTGCTTTTTTCCTCCTTTTTGTGAGCTGCCCCTCCCGCTCCTGCTCCTCCCGCTGCTGCAGGCACATTTTATTATTGCATTTTATGCCAGCGCGCGGGGGCAACCTTAGAACAGCACGTCATTAGGCGATAAATTATCTCAAGCGCGTTGCATTTTGCATAAAATGTTGCCCGGCCCTGCCCTGCCCTGCCCTGCCGCACCGCTGCTGCTGCCGCACAGCCTTGGATTTGGAGCGGTAAATGTGTGCCAACAGCTGTGGCACAGGACGGGGGCAGCAGCAGCAGCAGCATTAAAGGATGCCTGGCAATTTGAATTTGTGAAATTCCATTGGGAGGGGTTGTGGGGGCGGGGGCGGAGGCGGGGGCCCAGCAAAGGCAATCTGCAATCCAAACAGTTGCCGTTAGATGGAGGCCACTGCCAGTGCCAGGGCGCTGGGACCCGAGACAGAGACAGAGACTGGGACCGTGAACGGAGACGGTTACGGCGACGGCGACGGGGACGGGGCTTATCTATCCACAAGATGTTGCCGTTTGATAAGCTCAGCGCAGCAGCCGGCAATTTATGTGGCAGCCCCACTGCTGCTGCTGCTGCCGCTGCTTCTGCTGCAATTGCAGTTGCATTCATCATCATGGGGACGGCAGCAACAGTTGCCGCATGGAATGCACTGCCGTCGACAACGTGCGTTCAACTATGCAAATTTTGTGTGCAGCTCTCCAATCGCCAGTCCCCAATCCCCAGTCCCCCCTTGCTGGGAGACTATTGACTTGCAACTTGCTACAACTTAGTAGAAGAGTCCAGAGTGTATGGGTGTATTGGTGGTGCTTCTATGTGTGTGTGCGGCTTCTTGTCAAACAGCATTCAAGCACGATTCTGGGAAACATTCCTCTCCACTGGGTTGACTGAAAGAAAGAGCCTGAGACTGCAAATAGTCAGGGGTATGGGGTGTGGGGTCTGGGATCTGCGGTCTGTGGTCTGGTGGGCGGAGGGAAGACAGAATTTAATACAAATGACTTGAAATTATATAGCGTGGGGATCGAGAGCGAGAGATTAAGTGTGGCCTGGACGAAAGCTGGATGTCATGACAGTTCAATCATTGCAGATCCGATCTGTATCTGTATCTGGAGCTGGAGCTGGGTCTGGTTGCAGGGCAGAGATTCGAGTGCCGATCCAACGGATAATTGATAGTGGTTTAGAAAGCTGTATGCCAGCACGAGCGAGTCGAGTGAATGTCCGGAGTGCAGCAATTAATCTGGAAACGCTTAACGATTCCCCGTGCTAACGACCCTCGAGCACATAATGCTGCCGTTGACATACCAGCGCCAGGAGCAGGAGCAGGAGCAGGGCCAGGGCCAGGAGCAGGATCAAGGCGATGACAAATGGTTCGTGCGGAAGGTGTGTGTGTGTGTGTGCAGCGAATGACAAAAAATCGCTGAACTTTGACTCCGCCCAGCACCTGTGCGTGTACCTGTGCCTGTGCCTGGCTCGTGTCCTGTCCTGCCTTGGCCCTGCCCCTGTGCGGCATGCCTCGTCGTTAGCGGCAGTGGCGTGGCATGGAGTAGTAGTGGCCGAAGCGCAGTTAAACGCCCAGCCATTGAAACAATTACGCTATAACAATTACGCCCTGTGCTGCACATGCAACTGCTGCAAGCTACCCTGCCCCGCGCCCCCTGTATGTGTGTTTGTGTGTTTGTGAATTTGCCGCACTTAGCGATGTTGCTACTGCCGCTGCCGCTGCTGCTGACGTGGCAGGCATTTTCATGCGTCAAATTGCCGCCAGGGCATTGCGTGTAATTGCAGCAATAAAAATTGCAACACATTGCGTATAAACATGCAACATGCAGCAGAGGGACAGAGACAGAGAGAGCAGAGTGGAGCAGTGCAGAGAGCAGAGCAAATTCCCCAAGTCCCGACCCATTCCCATCCCATTCCCGACGTTAAGCAATTATCTAATTTATAGAAGTAGATTTATCAAAAAAGCCGAAACAAATATCCAGCAGATGAACGGCAGTCCACTCCCTGTCTTGCCACAATTTGTGTCCCTGGCTAACGAGCAGTCAGCTGTCCAGCATTCAGCATTCAGCACTTGGCATTCGGCCACAGCTGAGTGCACCGGGCACTGCCTGCCACAGCCCCCACAGCGCCCAACAGCCTGCCACTTGGGTGGCCCAGCTGATTGGGGCAGCTGCTGGTGGTGCTCGCTCGCCCCTCCTCTCTGCTGTCCTTCAAGCGGAACGCAAGTTGATTGCATTTTTAGCATAAATTTCAACGCATTTGACTAATGTCCGGACATTTGTTATTGCTAGACGAGTTCTTGGGACTCTCTAGCATTCGGTGATTTTTCATCAGGCACTCCCAACTCCCACCTGGCCCTGGCCCTGGCCATTGGCCATTATCGTCTGCAGCAGTGCAACTGCAGCTAATAGATACACTTGCCTCGTTATGTTGCAGTGATGGGTGACTCGTATGCAAATGCCGCTGTTTCGCCTGCTTTCGGGGTCCGCTGGCCATGTAATTGTCTGAACTGCTTAATATCACGTATACGCAGCGTACGACTAGCCCAAAATCAACAGCCAGAAACAAAGACAAAGCCGCGCCAGGCACTAGGCACTAGACGACGTCAACAGCAGGAATGGCAGCGGCACCAAAAATTAATTAACACGCCAAGTCTGGCTGGACACGCCTGCAGCACGTATCGCACTGCCAGCAGAAAGGCGGAGCCTCGCAGTCTCGGACTCTGATTCCGATTCCGAGAGCCAGGGACAGAACCAGGGACAGAGCCCAGCCAGGGCTCTCCGTTGTTTGCCATTTTCTGCAATATTTCTCTGATTTTTTGTTTTTTTTTGTGCTGCTTTTTTCGTCCGTATTTATGGGCATTGCAGGAAAAACCTCAATGCAATTGGCGTGGGCGTTCGCGCTTGCTAAGTGAAAAGCGTGCAATTTATAACGGCCAATAGATTAAGCCAAGAATATAAATAACACTTTTCACGTTTCTTTCTGCTCTTTTTTCTATTGTCTGGGCACAAACCACATACATAGATGTACATAGATGTACATAGATGTACACAGATGTACACAGATGTATATGGGTTGATGGCCCTCATTTATCCCCGTCCGTATGGCTAATCAATTGTTTTTCCGATTTTCTTTTGGTCTTTTGCAGTTGCTGCCGCCGTTTCACAGCCGAAGAACACAAGCGCCCTGCGACCGTACTTGCAGATCAAGAAGCATTCCGTCACCAGGGTGACAATCAGCAAGCCCCACGCCCCCCACTATCTGTCATGCGAGCCCATACTCAATCCCTACAGCAACTATCAGGGTAGGTGTCCCCGCAATCAGCCAAAAGGATCCTTGCAATATCTCCCTCTCTGTGTTCTTTGGCAGATAACCAACCCATCTACTGCAGCTGGTATCGGAATGAGGAGGCCATCGAAAAGCTATCCATACGCAAGAGCGACTTCTTCATCTACGAGAATGGCACCCTGCGCCTGCCACCCAACGAGCGGGCCAGCGGCGTCTATCGCTGCAAGATCGAGTGGGATGAGTCGGCCGTCCTGTCCGACAGCATAACCGTCGAATATCCAGGTACAAATATCAGCAAACTTTGCAGCGAGGACACCCAACTATAGCACCTCCCAACTGCCCCTTCCCCTTCCTTCCGTTGCAGTTCTCAAACGTTTGTTTCCGGGCCAACAGCAGGCGGCTAATATCAGCGCCCTGGAGAGCAAGCCCCTGGTCCTGAGCTGTCCCTTCCTCAGTGTGCCCGCTGCCCGGATCAGCTGGTACTTTGGCAACGAGTCCCTGGCCAATGACAACAGGCGAGTAAAGATCAGTGTGTGGTAGCATCGAGACTGGCGCCCCCAAGTGCCCATGAGATGGCCAACTCTTTGCAACCAACGCTTGAATGCCCTCAGAGGATCCCCTTTACCACTGCGAAGGATTAGCCACTAATTTCAGACGCTTCTTTTTGCCTTTACAGTGCGCTTATCCTGTCGAATGGCACTTTGATTTTGCGGCATTTACGCCGCGAACAGGCGGGAAAATACAAGTGAGTAATGGGAAAACTAACCAGGTCTGACGTGGATTTTCCATTTGTCTGGTGAATAATGGGTGGTGGCTGGAGGGTGGTGGGTGGTGGCTTGGTGGTTGCTTTTTGCGGTGGAGCGGAGGCTAAATCAACACCTTTGGCCAATCCATCCATCAGACAGACGCACTCTCGCCGCACGCACCGACCAGGGAGCCGCACACAATGCATTCATTAACATGCAGCCGCGCCCCAGCGCCTCCTGTAATTGTGTGTGTGTGTGTGGGGTGGGGGGGGGGGCCCTATTGTCCAGTCCTTGTCAATTATCGCCCATGAAACAACATATATGTAATGCATTATCCGTGCTTCCAGATGCTTGGCCCAGAACGCGTACGCCAGCAAGGCCCACCGCCAGTTCGTGTGGCTGCTGCACGTGGAGCCGAACGGGGGGGAGCGGGAGACGGCCGTGTCGGAGGCCCAGCTGCTGCCAGCCTTCCAGAATGGCACCGTGCATGTGCCGGCGGGCGGCTCTGTGCTGCTGCAGTGCCATGCGGTGGCCGACTTCGTGCCCATCGAGTGGTGGCTGCAGTACCCGAACAACACGCTGGTCAAGATGAGCAACAACAGCGTGGCCCTGGCCATCGCCAATGCCAGCGAGACGCGCCACGAGGGCTTCTACAGCTGCATCACGCCCCTGGAGACGCAGACGTTCCATGTGATTGTAACGACACCGCCGCGCATCGTGGGCACCCTGCCCGTGGAGCTGGTCTTCATTAGCCTGTCGAAGACGCTGAGTTGCCGCGCCGAGGGCCATCCCCAGCCGAGCATCAGCTGGTACCACAACGGCGTGAAGCTGAACAGTTCCTACACGCGGTACATCAGCGGCAACGAGCTGCACATCCACTCGTTCGACCCGGAGGAGGAGGGCATCTACCAGTGCGTGGCCCGCAATGTGGCCGGCGAGGACTCGGCCACCGGGGAGATGCGCTTCAAGCGGCAGCTGGAGCAGGGCAATCCGCTGCAGAACATCCGCTGCTATCCGCACAGCTTCCACACCATCAACATCACCTTCGACAGCAGCACCCTGGAGTCCATGTTCGTGGTGTACATTGTGCGCAGCAGTCCGCACAGCTGGACCTCCTTCGCCCCCATGAAGCTGAATCACACCTCCTTCGTGGTCATCTCCACGAACCTGCCGGTCTATCGGCCATTCGCCCTCATCACACGATTCCTGTATCCCACCTCCGAGGTGCGCTCCGGCACAGCCGTGCCGCAGCAAATGATTGTCAGCTCGCTGCGAAGTACGCCAGTCACCTGCTGCACCCAGGGATGTAAGTACATACATTGGATATTGGACTGGTGTCTCGCAAGTGCTAGCATTTTCCCCACTTCTCCCACAGTAATGCTGCGTCCCATTGGATTGGGCAACGACACCTATGTGAAGTGGTCGCAGGCCGAGCTGGACAACAAGAAGTACTTCATTCTACAGTTCTCCATCAACCATACGCATCCGCATCCCAGCCAGCTGCTGAACGGCCCCCTCCACGGCACCCTGTCGCCCGTCGAGGAGAAGGTGGACGAGGTGCGCCGCCATTTGACCATCATACAGCCCCTGAATCAGTCGGCCGCCGCCACGGTTCTCAGGAACGCAGAGCACGAGGTGCTGGACAACGAGGTGGACGATCTGACGCTGGAGATGGAGGAGGACATCTTCAGTCTGGTGGTGGACGCCAGTGTGACGGGCATGCTGCTGCAGCGCTTCATGCGGATCAAGATGCGGGTGCTGATCATCACCAGCGAGAACGAGTTCCTGGGCCAGGACTTTCGCTATGTCCAGTGGAAGATTGTGAGTAGACTGTACTGTAGGGGGCGAATCGCCAGCATCTGTAGAGAGGATTACCTGTCGCCTTGGGCACCATACTAAAGCCATGCTCGCATCCCTTTCCCCCGCAGATTGAGAATGGAACCTCGGAGCAATCGAATATGCCGTTTCGCTTGACCACCATGGAGTCGCGGGCGCTGGCCTTCAAGTTCCTGGACAGCCTGAACGAGACGTGTGTGTACGAGTGCCACTTGGTCAAGCCCATGCACAACACCAATCAGGAGTCCAAGTGCCAGGAGCGCACCATCTTCAACTCGGTGCTGCTGGTCAGCGGGCTCAGTGCCAACGAGCGATACAATTTCCATTTCTACAACTGCAAGACGCGCATCTTCTACGGCGAGATAGACGTTCGCACCCTGCCCGATCGTAAGAGAATATACATCCATTTGATCTATGTATACCATATATATATATTCTTTATCGAACAGCCCCTGGCACCATCAGCAACTCAAAGCTGATCAAGCAGAATGGCCTGAAGCTGATCTGGGAGCCGCCAGTGAACCCCAACGGACGGGTGCACCACTATAACATTATCTGGACCCTGGACAGTGTCATGCACGAGGCTAATGTGCTCGAGTGCAGCGCCTGCTCGTACAAGGTACGTGATGCAAGGACTTTCCTTGACCACCGCTAACCGCTAACTCCCATTCCCATTCCGTTGCGCTGTCTTGCAGTTTCCCAATGTCTCGGTGTCGGACAAAATCCATGTGGCTGTCCGCGTGGTGGGCGAGACCGGCGTGGGGGCGCCCATGTATTTCGATATGGCCAGCAACAGCCACAACCTGCTGGAGGAGGACCGCGCCTCGTCCCGCTCGGAGGTGTACAGCGGCATTGCCATCGGCTCGCTGCTGTCCATCGCCTGTGTCTTCATCTTTGCGTTGTTCATCATCCTGCAACAGCGGCGGTTCAAGGCTCGCGTTCAGGGTCCCACGCACCTGACCACGCCCACGGACATTAATTTCGGGAACCTGAGCAGCGCCTCTGGGATGCCCGGCGACAGTGCGGGCGGCCTCAGTGGCGGCACCCTGCAGCAGGACTGCCACGAGATGCAGACGCTCATTCCGCGCTCGCGGTACCACATCGAACTGCTGCCGGAGCACACGCTGGAGTACCAGACCAGCACGGCCCACGCTGCCGCCGTCCACCTGCCCAATGGCAATGGCAGTGTCCAGCTCGTCGCCCCCCGACGCCCCGACCACGAGGGGCACTCGGAGTTGAGCATCGCCGGGGTGCATAATCTGTCGCAGCTGCCGCTGTGCGGAGGGGGGTCGCCGGAGCGCAAGACGGTGCAGGATGCCATGCTGCAGGAGGCCAAGGCCTTCTACATTCCCTACCGCCACACGCCGCCCAATGCCGTGGCTCTGGGCGCCAAGCAATGTTCCTCGTCCAACGGCGATGGCGGCGGCAGCGGCGGCGGCTGCCTGGAAGTGGCTGTGCCGCCCAACTCTCTGCCGCTGGTGGCCACCGTGACCGGCCTGGGTGGCGGCGGTGGGGGCAGTGGTAGTGTCAGTGCACGACGCAGCGGCAGCCTCAGCAGCAGCAGTGCCAGCAGCAGCAGCAACGGCAGCAGCAAGAAGCAGTTCCACACGAACTTCGTGCGGCACTCGAACTCCAACGATGGCATCTGCCTGCTGGCCGAGGAGGAGGCGGCCGCCACCCTGACACCCACCTCGGAGCACGAATATGCTGCCGTCTGCCTCACAAATGGCTTCAAGCTACCCGCCGACATGACCAAGCAGGCAAGGTCATCCGCCGCCAATGCCTCCACCAAATACAACAGCAGCAACAGCAACAACAACAACGGCAGCGGCAGCAACAGTCAGAAGAAGAAGCCGCCTGCCGGCCAGCCAAAGGATCGCCAGCGAGGCAATGGCAATCCGATCTCGTTCAGCCACAATGCATCCATAGTTCCTGCCAACGGACCACAGGCCTCATCTGTGGCATCCGTTGACAACACTGCCCCAGCCACAGGCACAGGCACAGCGACAGCCACAGCCACAGCCAGTGGCCAAGTGGCCATGGCTAAGCAGCCCTGGCCGGCGGCGACAGTGGTCCATCGCCGGGCCCAGGTGGATCCCAATGGGTGAGGCAGTCACAGCCACAGCCACAGGACAGCAGCTCCGCTGCCAAGCCAAGCAAAAGTATTTTTATGAAGCTACAAAAGAGAGGGAGGGAGAGAGAGAGAGAGAGAGAGAGAGAGGATTAAGGAAACCACCACATTCACAGCTCGAAACATTCCAAAAGACAATTAAGGACGAGGATGAGGATGATAAGCATTTATAGAGCATACATTTTATAAATGTAGAATGATATTTAATAACTGAAAACTGGAACTATGGGAGAAATGATTCGATAAGGATGATATTTATACACACACACACACACACATACATCTATATATACGCTAAGTTTTAAGCTACTATATGGTAGGTTTTGTGTCTCGCGATTTTTGACTATATTTTTAGCTGTATTTTGTATTTGTTTTAGTTTTTAGTTGTTTTTCTTTTCGTTTATTGAGGCTAATGTTTGTAACGTCTCAAACATACATAGAATACAATACAAAAAACATAATTTATTGTTGCTGTCGGAGGGCATACCGACGATGCCGATACCGATACGAAAACATGCATATACATTGTACATTGTACATGTCTATGCATGACAAATATTTGTCACTAGTAATTACATACCACATTTAACAATCTACTTGTATCCGGACTGCCGCAAAGATTCAATTACAGCCACACAAACACATACATTACATACATACATTACATACATATATATTTATACAACAAGCCAAACAGAAACCACACATATTGCAATAGCCCACGCACTCACAGTCCAGCCACACTCCCACGCCCACGCCCACGCCCACTCCCACTCCCACTCACACCCAGACTCAAGACCACAATAGTCACAAGTGTTTACATCGATTCACCGATTTAAAACGTTATGTAATCCATATTTGTACGAGCTATTCGTATTTCGTATTTGTATTTGTATTCTTATACCTTACCTACCTTTTTTTAACATACATACATACATACAACTAAATATTTAATTTGCGCATATTTTTACTGCTGAATTTTTGTTTTTGTTTTTATACAACCGATATATCAAATGTACCTGATTATATTCATTTTTGCATTCTTGTTTCTCTACCGCTATACACACTACATAACACACACACACACACACATCTAGTAACAGATTACAATTATGATACATATATACATAAGTACATAAATAGCATATTGAATCCATAGCATTTTGCAAAAACCTTTTGTACTGTGTATTCGATTCAGCAACCGTACCTCGTTTCTACAAAAACCAACTAAAGCTGTAGCTACGCCAAAACATACAGCAACCCACATCCCCCTGCTCCCTACCCATCCGTATATGTACCATATGCATTGACCCATACCTATGCATCCTTGATATTATTTTTGATAAGCATAGAGAAAAGTTACAAGTAGTAGCCCCGCCCCGCAAACGATGATACGATGAGTATTTAGCCAGGATAATATGAAAGTGTATTTTGTGAATTGTTGTTCAGTGTGAAATGAGAAAAAAAACGAAACGATAATTGTTACACTCACATACCACAAATATATAATAATTACAGAAAATATCGAAACATTCCACAGAAGTATGCACCACACACACACACAGAACAACAAAACTCTGACACCAATTAGAGAGAAATTTGAAATAATGAAAATATGAAAATATATACACATATGCGCTATATGATTCGATGTGAAGGAAAAACAATGTGTTTTGAAAACTGTAACTGTAAACTGTATACGTATTTAGAGTCTAAGTGCAATACCAACAACAAAATATTACATACGATAAATAAATAGCTAAAGCAAGAACCTAGAGGATCCCTGAGGCAAGAAACCAACCAGCAACTATAAACAATAGTACCTTTCCATACAAAAAACAGCCATGAGCCACAGATGCTCGGAGACCCCGGGACAACACCCAGTTGGGGGGGCATAGACCATTTAACATTTACCATTTACCATTTAACAATTATCCAATAACAATCTAATTTGTGTTCATACTTAATAAAGCCACACAGACTCTGCATTTCCAAATCAATGATCGATGTTATAGATGTATAGCCGAATAAGTTTGACAACCGTTTACAAGGTATATTTCCAGTGTTCCATTTAGAACTTACACAAAAAAAAAACAAAGGCATTTAAAGAAATACAAAACGAAAAGAATATTCCGCAAAAGAAAAACTCAAAATTCCTAGAACAGAGAAAAAATACGAAGGAGAGAACATTTTAAACGTTACAAAATAAAAAATTAAGCATACGACAGAAAAATTTAACTAATACTATTATATATGCAACACAAAAAAAGGCAACATGAGAAAAATGTATGTACTAAAAAATATATAATTAGGCATAAGAGAATCCATATGTATGTATTACGTGTTTGGAAAAGAAATGATGGAGGGACATAGAACGAGAGAAATTAAGTAAAATAGCTGCGATTGTGATCGCCGTGTAAGTGGATGTGATAAATGTTTAAATTATTTAAGCGCAAAAACAATAAACGGATAAAGGAAAAATAAAATTAATGATTAGGATGACATAGAAACGCGTATTGCGAATTTTGCAACGGTTTTTGGCCCACAGAAACCAAACCAAACCAATAACTAAAAGTCCACTAAAATTGTAAGGCGAAACCATGGTTACAGACATTTGTTCGAATGAATCTTTGGCAAAGCTGCTGCTCCTAGCACACACTCTCTACTAAGTCTACGATAGTATACTATACGTATCTGCATATATCGTATACATACCTATATAATTTTATTTTTGTAATTTTTGTATTTTTAATTTGCATTTAAGCCCGCATTTTGTATACCTCATTAGTAGAGTGGCGAGTAACTAAATTTTGTAAAAGTATTTAGGCTTGGTTTCCTTATTTTTGAACGAACAGAAACAGCATGTTTCCACTATCCATAAAAAAAAACATAAATTAAACAAAACGGAACGGAACGAAACAAACAAAAAAACTAATGTATTTTTTATGCAATTTATATGCATTGTATATGCAAGCGAAATTAATTATTTGTAGAACACCGAAACTGCCAACGGTTCGTGTTAAAGTTTCCGATGCAAATACAGAAATTGGCAATTGCCAACCAACCAACCAACAACTAGCCAGAGCAACAGGCAATTGGCACGGCTGAAAAGAGTCTAAGGGAAAAGTGAAACGAAGCTCTCGATGTTTTTTTTTAAATACAGAAGATATGATGGCAAGGAAGAACACAAGAAATGAAAGCAACCTTAACTATTGGACAAAATATACTAAAAACTAAGTTATGATGGAAAACATACAGAATGGTGTTTTATTTATTTATGGGAAATAGTGGTTAAAAAAAATAAAGATTTTTCTATTTGGTAAACAATATTTTCAGTCTCGGAAAGTCTCATATTTAGTTTTTATTCCTTGATGAATAAGGTCTATTCTATCGTGAAGGCTGAAAATGTAATTCTACACGAAATATACACGATGAGTCGTGTAGCATACTTGTGGGGGCTCTAGTCGTATGTAGCATACATGTACACTGTACATCTGCGTGTAGCAAAATGGAGTATACACTAGCAATCTGTGAGATAAAGATAGTAAGCGAGAGATACACTTGTGTTTTAGGTTCGTTGACATCTGAGAGTTGTATGCTCACAGATTAGTATATGGATTAGATAAGTACATCTCTGCTATACATGTGCGAGGCAAATCTGAACGTATAATATCATCTTCTATTTGTTTTATCAAATATAATCTTTTTTATTGGTTTTTATTAGTAGATATTCAATCTCTTATCAAATAGGTATAAAACATCGATTGGTTTAGTAATCTGAAAATTCACATATATGTTCATTCATTTGTTTTAGTCGTTGGTAACGTTTTACAGTGGTGTAGGATTTTGCTTGTAGATATAGACATTTATAGAACTAGCGATAACTAAATCTATATACACATATATATAAATGGTACAATATCAATAATGTATTCACGGGGGATCGGGGTAACATCACAACAAAGTGCCACAAGGTGATCACAATCGATCACAAAAATTGAAAAAAATTATCATTGATGCTTAAGCGTGTCTCCATCCTGTTCGGACGGGACATGAGTTCTAAACTAGAAACAACAAAACGTGTATAACTAACTTGAGCTATGGATAAAGCGAATCATGTAAAATTAGCGTAAAATATTCAATATGCTATGCACTGTTAAAAAACAAAGCGACGCTCTGACACGCATCACATTTAGGTACGCGTAATTCCCGTGGCATCCTCACAGTTGGCCATCCTATTCACATTTCGATTACAACAATATCAGGTCCTCGCACAATAATTTATGTATTTTCCTCAGCTGATTGACACACACAGCTCAACACACCTTCTCAATCATTTTCACCAGTTCTTTGTACAATATACAATCACGTCCACGGGGCTTGCATATCTCGCGGTGGTCCAGGCGTATGCCGCAGACATCGCCGAACCCAGGATCTGTTGAATATGGATCTGGTCAATATGCCATCATATTTGTAGGATAATAGATAAAGACTCACCTGCCGAATCCACGCCCACAATGCGCAGGTAAAGCACTGACATGAGCGTCAGGGCCGTCTCCACAAAACTGAACACCTCGATCTTCAGATGACCCATATGGTACAGGCCAGCAAAGCGCCGATGCAGGTCCAAGAGATACTTGTTGTCTGTTGGAAAATGTATACTTATTATTCCACTCTACATTCAGCAGAATTCCTTCGGGCTTCCTTACTTTTCTCGATCTCCAGGAGCTCCACGGAACGCGTGAGCAGGGGCGCCTTGATGCTGGCCAAATGGGAGCCACGATGCGGCACCGAGTAGAAGAAGCAGCCGCGGGCTGAACGCCAGAGTGGGGTCATGGCGGGACGCCCACTCTCCCAGGCATCCACAATCAGCTGCTTGATGAAAAGTCCGCCCTTTGAGTGGCCCACATAGATGATAGGATGGCCGTGTCCAACGCGATGCTGCATGAGTAGTTCGGCCATTTCCCTACTGCGCTGGAACAGGTTGGAGCGCGGTTCCTTTCTCTTCCACAGCGGACGCCACAGGTACGGGTCGGTTGTGTAGTTAACGGCTATGACCCGAACTCCAGGGCAGTCCAGGGGCAACCAGTCGCCGGGCCAGCACGTCGAGTAGTTTGGATCGTCGGGCGAGGGCTTGCTCTGCTTTCTGCTTGACTTGCGCGGTGCAGCACTGGAAGAAACTGGGGAAAGTGGCCGCTGGTTGGATTCCTCGCTGCCATTGCCATTGCCATTGCCATTTCCATTGAGCATGGACTCCAGTTCGTTCTGTCGGAGGCGACTGTTGTCCTGCATTCGCAGGCGGAACGTCGGAAAGCTGTACTCGATGCCCTCGCAGATCTGAATGTCCTCGGGGTCGCCGCACACGTAGGCATAGCTGCAGGACAGACGTCGTTAGTTGGTGACAAGTGATAACCAGCGCGGTGTTACTTACTCCTCGGTATCATCGCTATCGGAAGCATTGAAATTGAACTCTTCTGAGGGCGTTTCCACCGGCTGCTGCAGTTGCACCCTCTGTTGCACTGGGACATCATCGGGGGGCATGTCCGCCAAGCGGTTGAGTGAGGTAAATTTGGCTCTCTTCTCCTTGGGTGCTGGATGGATGGCTGCGCTGCGGGAATGGCGGGCTCGCTTCGGCGGTCGCACTGGGGGACGCGGCGGACGGTCAAACTCCACCGGCTTGCGATCGTTTTGCCAGAGTCCCTGCTTCCAGGTGTTCACCAGCGATCCGTGCAGCCCATGGACCAGCACAATGTCGGCTCGAATGGGCTCGCCGGGCGGCGGCTCCGCCAGTATGTTGATGGTGCAACAGCTGGGCGCATCCGAGCGCACGCCAAAAAATGGCGGACCCCCCTGCATTGGACTACAGGGTGTACAGGGTGTAGAGGGTGTAGAGGGTGTGCTGTGCGCACCTAGGGTGTCGGGAAGACTCTCCAGGCAGTCCTGAGACTTGCGCTTTTTGAGCAGCTTGAGCAGCGGTCCAAGGCGATTCGAAACTGTGGAAGAACCGAGGGATTGCTGGGGGGTAAGTGGGACATTGATATGCCGCAAACACTTACCCTGCACCGAGGACAGGTTCATGGAAATCGTGTTGGCGGCAAAGGCCACCAGATGGGTCAGTGCCTGCCTGCTGGAGGCCAGATTCTGCAGCACTCGCAGCACACGAACATCCCGAATCCCCTGGATGCCTCGCGCCACTCCATTCGCCAGTGGCAGCACCAGACGCACCAGTATCCCGAATACCACCCGCATGCTGCCGCCGTTGTTGCTGTCCCTAGTCCAAGATTAGAACGAATTATGGTTAGGCAATCCATCGCGTAATCTCAGGTGTGCAACATACCCCTCCATCAGGGCCCCGGCGCTACTCGATCGCACCAGATCGCTGACCACCTGCTCCTCCTCCTGGCGATCGATTTCCAGCTCGTTCGATTCATCATTTGTACTCTCATTGTTGGCGGCACGGATTCCGTTCTCCGGAACGGGCACGTTCGGCGATTGTGAGTCATCGCCAGTTGACAGCCTGGTCCCCGTCCCCGTCCCCGTATCAGCCGCTGTCGCTGCCGCCGCCTCCTCTCCACCGATTCTCATCATGGCAATGTCGCAGACGTAATGCTCATCGATTTCCAGCAACTGTGAGCCGCAGTCTGTTCCCTTATCGTTGGGGCTTTTGTTTCCGCTGTTTCCGCTGTTTCTGCTGTTTCTGCTTTTTCCGAACTTTTCTATCTCCGCTGGGACTGTGACTGCGACTGCGACTGCAGTGTCATGTTCGTTGCTGCCGTACGACTCAGGGTATGGCGCAGATCCTCTGGCAAACATTGCCGAAATTCTGCTGACGATGGCCGATGCTGCGGCAGAGGCTGCTGCTTTCGGTCGACTGGCTGAGGGCCAATTAGTTAGAGCTCAACATGTTGCAGGGCAGCACAAGCTGTAATTCAAATGTAAAATTTACTTTTAATCGTGCGTTCGCCTACACGGATGCCGTTTATCAATGCCAATGGGTTGTTGGGCTGTTGGGTGGTGGTGGGGAGGTGGGACGCTATTCTAAAACAATCTGGTCAAGGTTGGTGGCCTCTTTCTCGCGCTGTCTCGCTGTAAACGAAGAGGGCAGGCAAATAGCCAGCCAGACTATAAATAAATGCACGTTCACTTGACGGTTGGCAGTGCAGTAAACAAATAATGCGACACGTGGCACCAGTGACACAATTTTGAGACGAACTCCAATAGGAACGCGCTTCTGTTCTAGCATTTCCGATTCCCAAAACTAAACGAAGTCTGAATAAAAGGCTACTTATCACATACGGGCCTGTGTACACCCACAACACCTGTCTCTTGCCTGATGACGGTCACAAAAATGTTAACTACTTAACCGCAAGGCAGCGGTATTTATAACGAACGCTTGGATACCACTGCCTCCCTCCTCCCCCCTAATTACAATCCAATTACATTATGAATGTTAGCTAGTGACGTGCCTGTGGTCGGGCTATAGAACATAGCCCTCCAGAGGCCCACTTGGTGGCCAAGCAAAAGGTTCAAGTTGAGGGTCGTCAAGTCGGATCGAAGGAAAAACAAAAGAACAGTGGAGGAGGCCTAAGAGCTCGTTGCATGTCGGAAAACAGCGGGAAAGCATTCCCATCGCTTTGTGTTGGCGACTGATGCTATTTATAGCGCAGCGAAATGCCGCAATATGCCTTTGCATTTTAATAAGTTCCGTTCCCGATCTCGGTGCCACTTTCCAGTTTCCAATGGGAAAAATCACACCCGCACTTAGCACACTCCGATAATACAGTATTATGAAATCTCACAGATTCTCACAGCTTGACAAGATTCGCACTCGCCGCAAACGACGTCCACAGAGCAGACTGGAGCTCAGCTTACACTTGATTTCCTCGAACACACACTCGAGGCTGATGCGACTGAGGCAGTGCTATCCGCTCGCCAGGAAAATCAAAGCAAGACTGCAGCGCAAACGGCAAACGGCACCCGGCACCTTGGCGCAGCCCGGACCGATGCCTCTGATTCTCCGATTCCGATGTTCGAGGCCTGGCTGTGGCCGTCCACCCCCAGAGAAGGGGCTCGAGTGCACTTTCAGCGGTTTGAATTGATATAAATACTTTTGCCTAGCGACTTGTTGGAATCAAGTGGCTGGGGCAGGGGCTGTGGCTGTGGCGTCAAAGCTGGCCAATTGTCGGGCCTGGTCTAATAGCTGGCGAAACGGCGAAATGGAAGACAAGACAGAAAGTTCAATTCATTTGGCACATCGCTTATCGTTCCGTTCATTGTTTCATTAAGTGCGACTGCGGATTCAATGGAAATGTTTGTTTGTCGCGCGAAATGCCCATCGAAATGCCAAGAAGGTGCCTCTTCTGGGTCTCCAGTCTTTAATCTAATGCCCAGCACTGATAGTGTCGCAATATCGTCTGATACTCCCATGTGGATTAGCCTCACAAATTGATTTTATGGAAATTGCGTAAATTAATTGCATGCAGATATGGCAAAGTACAAAGGGCAGCCGCGCACTCTCTCTATTATCTAGGTGGAACTTTCCTTTCCTCCACTCCACTCCACACATCGTACGGTACGGTCTCACCCAATTGAGGGGGTTGCGAACTCTTTTGATTGACTGCTGTCACTTGGTGTAAAATGCCTGGTATGCCTGGGGTATAAAATGCAAATGCAAATGCACAGATAAACTCACTCAAGTGCTCGGCCCATTGTTATGCGAGCCGCGGGAGGCGAGGCGATGCGGGGCTTGGCAGGGGGAGGAGCGGAGGCGCACTAGTACACAATGGAACCTCCTCTCTAGTATACGCTCGGGTATGCAGCTGGGAAATTGAATTTTGCATATATATACTAGTATGTAGTGCGAGGGGTAGCGATGAGTAGCGATAGGTAGCTGTAGCTGCTACACTTGGGCGTCTTATCTAATTTCAATCGACAAGAATCGCCAATTTCATTGTGCAACATTGTCGTGGTATGTCCACAAGCCACAAGCATCGCTGGCAGCAAGGTTAGCTGCTTTTGACCATGTCATGCTTGTGCGCCAATCCAAGTGTGTCTCTCAATTGGCCAACAGGGCGTATGCACAAGCCGAACACAGGGTGGGGGGGATTACTCATGCGACGCGTGGACTTTGTCCCACCAGCTTTTATCGGCAATCCCGAATGCATCCGCTCTGGCTCTGTGTTGTTGCTGGTCGATAATCAGTAAGCGTTGCACATCCGAAACAAAGACTTCCCAAAAAGGGTTTTTCCTAATATCTGTCTTTGTGGCTGCTGTCTTCCGGCCATTTAATGGCTGGCCAACAAGCTGCTAAAACAGTCGCAGTCAGCATATCGAATCGAGCCAGCCCTGGGGAGGTGTCTCTGCTCCCTGTCCAGTCCCAGCATAGAGTCGCAACACGCAGGGGGCGCTCTCGGAATGGGAATGCTAATTAACGTGTCGCATGCTGCAGCCACGTGAAATGTAAGCGGGGTGTGTGTGTGATGTGAATCAAGTGGCGGAGATTGCATGGTCGAATAGAGCAGCAATTCACCTGTTTGTCCTCGCCATTGTTGTGCAAAGTGTGCAATAAACTGGAACAAACATCACAATACAATCAGATCAGGGAAACCGCCACAATCACACCAGTACATGTCTGCGCTGACGATGACACGATGACACGATGACACAAGTGTGCTTATCCCAGCACACACTTAAACTAACCATTAGTTACTCGTATTTGGACACCATCACGTCTGCCCTGCTGCGATTGATTAAGCCCAAGCCAATCGGAAACATGTATTCTTCAGGTTCAAGAACTATTTGCACCGATTAGATAGGCATTTAGATTTTATTCTACAATACTTCTGGGGAATGTACTTGAAAATGAAAAAAAAGAAAAGTAAAACCGGAATAATGAAAACGAAAAAGTTAAAGCAATAAAATTAACTCGAAAACAGCTGTCGGATAAAATAAACGAAAAAGGTCGGAGGCAAGGAGACATTAAACGATAATTTTGTATTTTTATTTCCCAGCCCACAAATGGGCTGCCCATTTATGGGTTTATGGGTGACTGACAGATAAGCAATGCACTATCGGAAGGTCGTTGTCTGAGTAGGTCGAAAGTAGATGCACTCTTCCGGACAATGAATGGAGGGGAAGGGCGACCCATAAATCACATAAATATTCCAGATATCAGCCGTATTTGTTCTGAATAAATTTAGTGGAAATTTCTGATAAACAACTTTAATTATCAAACAAACAGTAGTTGTTTGAACCCAACAGGCCGCAGTCAACTATTTGTAAACAATGGATATCCCCCCACCACCACACACAGAAACAACAACGTTATTAGCAACACGCTCAGATCTTGAGAATACAATTTCCATATACTTAAGTTGTCAGACAACAAATCCGAAAACAAGTTATGCGCAAAGCGAGTGGAAATTAAATTCGATTATGTCGATATGTGTATTCTGTGTCTGCAAGGCATAGATCAGGCCATACGGCGAATACGTAAGGTTCTGGGGGCGGCCTGCTGCCATGAGGAACTGTACCACAACACAACACAGCACAGCCCTGACCCCCAGCCCGCCAGTCCCTGGCAGAGCCAACAAGAAGAAGAATCACCTTGAAGGAGCAGCGGCATCCACACAGGTTGCTGTTGTATAATTAGTCTGTGCTGGTCTGTGGTGCCAATGGCAACAGATTCTCCGTGTTAATTGGAATGTTTTCCCAGAGGGAGATGGGTGGCTGGTTAATTACCAACTGGAATGCACTCGGGGAATGCGAAGCATGGACTGGATGATGATGAGCTGTATTACACAATTGCACAGCAATGATTACTTATGTGTCAGATTGCTTATAGTCCATCAACAACTGTCCCCAGGTAACCTTTGGACTGCCATGGAAAACATGCAATCCAAACACGAATCGTACACACAGAAGCATAACCACCAGATGAGCTTCCTCCACATTTCCCCCCCCACTAGCTTTTCCACTGTTGCTTCCCACTAGCTACTACTACTAGTTGTCTGCCCTCTCTCTCTCTAGCTCTCTCTCTGTGTAAACCGGCAAAACGATAAGAGAGCCACAGCATCAGCATTTGCGCTAAAAAGCGCAAGCGAAACCAAAAGCTTCCATGTCGTCGGGCTTCCATGGGTGTTGTGTTGTTGTTGCGAGGCGTAACGAAACCGAAACCAAAACCAAAACAACACGTGCAAGGTGGGGAGGGGTGGGGTGGAGTTGGAAGTTGACTCTGGTCGTGGGCGCTGAAACCGCCGCCTTAACCTTCAGCACGCGTGCTAAGCACAGGTAAAAGGCCACCAAGTGGCAGAAGAAATGAAACGACAATTGGAATGAAATACACATATTTGCCGCCTGGCCGAGAAGGAGCCTCATCATTTTTGAGCTTTAAGGCCAGGAACGTGTTTGGCGTTCGTGATTCTGCCCCTCGCACACAATGTGGGGCAGTTGAATAGGATGCGGGAGTGGCTATCCGCCCCATTTATAGGCATCATCAGCATTGCCTGCCGGTCTCTGTGATGATTCGCATTGTGTCGCGGCGGCCCCTAACCATTTGTCGAGGGATTTCGCGTCGCAAATGGCGCGTGTGTGTGTCGTGTCTGTACGGGTTTCCATCATCGGAGCATTTGTCAGGCCAACTAACAAGTATTAATTGAATTATTCAAAACTTGTCATTGGATTGGACAAATAAAGAACGAGCCCTCACACCTGGCCGCCTGCTTCATTATTATCGTTTAGTTTTTAATCGGATCCCAAGCGACTTGGCAACTGCTTCTCGAATAATTAATACGAATTTGGGTGGGTTTTTTTTGAAAAGGGTGGGGGGGGGGGCACTTCTGCAGATGTTGTTCTTTTCTGGTTCTTGTTGCTGTGGCACGTGGGGGATGAAGTGATGGGCTGACGCTGCCCCAGGGCGGGATTTGTCGAAAGTTCTTCAAGTGTTTTCCACAGCGTTCGTTCTCAGACCATATCTTAATTGGTAGATAGGCACAATATATACATATATACACACACACACAGTAAGATCCAACAAAGCACGCCAGCACACACACACACACACACACAGTCACGGTTCAACTTACACATCAGAGAGTCACTAAACACAAAACGAACAAAGCTCCAACGCGCGCGGGCTTTTCAAAGGCGTGAGGAGAGAGAGAGAGAGATAGAGAGGAAAAAATCGCGGCCCGCAGCGGTTGGACGCTCGGCAGCAACTATTCCGTTGTTACAGCAACACAGCAAGCAATATCTCTCCACCGACACAGTTATCTGTGTGTCAACAAAAAAAGTTTAGCTTCGCAGCTGTTCGCTTTGCTAAGCTTTTCGTGCGGTTAAATACATATATACAGAGAGAGCCAGAAAGAGAGAGAGAGAGGAAAAGAACTGCTGGCTGACATTACAGAAAGCTAATCAAGAGAGCTTTCACAGTTGCTGGCAGGGCTGCCAACTTAGCAATAACCAGAAATTACGAGAAATACAAAGACCAACCGTTACAAAGAGATTATCAGTTGCAGGCGCTTCCAACTTATTGGACTGCCATCCGCGCTTTATTCTCAATTCAAATATACAGTACAGATACAGTTGGTTTAGCAAACATATAAACATATCAAAATATATGTAGGTATGTATGTTTTTCGACAAACTTCCGACCACCCTTCATTTGGGGTCGCACAAAACGGGGGCGCTCCTGGAGCGGGGCGCTTCAGCCCCATCAATGGGGGGGGGCTGCCACACAAAAATTGCTTCTCTAACGCTGGAACGTTAGTGCCAAAAATATCATCGCTCAATGCACGAACCTCACGATGAGGACGAGGAGGAGGAGGAGGTCTCCGAGCTTCTTTCCGAGGAGCTGCTGTCAGTGCTGCTGCCGCCCCGATGCTTGCGCCTTCGGGCCTTCGCCTTCGCCTTCTTCTCGTCGATCACCTCGTAGCTGGGCAGCGTCGAATTGCTGGAATCGGAGCTGCTGCTGCTGCTCGAGCTGCTCGACTCTTCAATGACTGCCTCGATCTTGCGGGTTTTCCTGTTGATGCGTTCCGGTAAAACTAATGAATCGATCAATGTGCGGCAGAAAAAATATTACCTACTTCTTATCGTTTTTATCAGCGTTCTTGGCCCGCTTCTGCTTCTTGGCATTGGCCAGGTCACAGTCGCTGGGCGAGCTGCTGCAGATGCGCTTCGATTTCTTGCCCTTTTTGTCCTTGCGTCGCGGATCCTTCTCGGTGCCGCTGGCCTTCGTGGAATAGAGATTCTGTGAGCTGGCCGTCGAGTAGCCCGTGTCCTTGCGTTTGCGCTTCTTCCTGCGATTAGGAATTATCACATCTGCCATGTGGGTATATTTTGCCACTTACTTGTCCTTTTTGTCCTTTTTCTTTTTGCTGTAGCTGGCCTCCTGCATGGCATAGTCCTTGTCCTTGGCCCTGCATGGAAAAAAGAGTTTGCAATAGATTGCCCATTGTGCCCTTTCCTTGGGCTAGTCTCACTTTTTGATTTTCTTTTTAACATCGCCGCCACGCTCATTGGATATCATGTAGATGCTGTTCTGGTCTGCGTCCTGGACCCGACGACGCGACTGGAACTGGCGCGACTTGGCCATCCGACTCTCCCGTCGACTCTTCCAGAACTCAGCGTTGACCACGTACAACCGATACAGCTGCAGGATGATCACCAGAGAGTTTTTGCCTACAAGGAGAGGGAGAGAGCTTGAATATTCCCCTCTGCAGCAGAAAAGGCTGCCCTTACATGTAAAGAAAACATTCATGTAGTTGATGATCTTGTACTGGAAGATGATCAGCAGGCGGAAGGTGAGGAACGGAGCGTCCTGCAGTATGACATTGAGCACAATGCCCCAGACATCGATGCCGCAGCAGCAGTTCTGGCAGCAGTCCGTGTGTCTACCCAAAGGAGAAAAGGGAATTACAACTGATGGAGCAAGGAAATGCCTGCCACTTACTCCTCTTTGTGGTGCGAGCCACTGCCACGGGGTCGTCGCCCCCGCGTGGCCGACAGCACAATCGTGAACTGCATGAGACTCCAGGACCAGATGCCCAGCGTCAGGTAGACCAGGAAGCCAATGCTCGCAATGGAGTCATCCTTGTAGGAGTCGAAAAACTCAATGATGTCCGCCGCCGTGCCAATGTACACCAGCAGCAGCTGACTCAGCTGATCCCGCGTGAGGTCGCCCTTGGGCAGCAGCCAGCGACCCACGATCAGGATGAGCATGAGAAACTGTTCAATCAGGGTGGTCCAGGTGTCGGGACTGATCCCGTCCAGCTTGATGCCGGCACCGTGCAGCAGATTATCCATTGGAGCCATGACACTGCTGTTGCTTCCGGCATCGTCCAGCAGATTCGCCATTGGAGCCATGCCACTGCTGTTGCTGCCGCTGCCGCTGGGGCCGCCGCTGATGAGGCTACTGGCGGTGGCATTCTGGTTGGCCAGCCTGATTATGTGCAGGCGTCGCTCAATCTTGTCCAGCTCCAGCAGCCAAATGGCGGGCACAATGCTGCTCAGGTATAGAAACACGGAGGGGCAGAACCTGGCGACAAGGGGTGGACATGAAAGAGCGTTCAAAGAGGAATAGCAAAAACAAACAATGGGCCCCGAGTGATGCGTCCAAAGGTAAACATCAACCACCCCATCCACCTCCCTGCCTCCCCCTGTTCACGCGGCATTCCACTAAAGTTTTTACTGTCACGACAGTGGGGGATGGGTATGGGGATGGGATGGGATGGTCAGTCTGGGGGCCAGGCCAGGCCAGCCCCACATTAAACACATGATTTCACTTTTAATTGAAAATCAAAACTCGAAGGTGACGTCAGCGGCCAGCCGATTCTTGTTTACATTGCAGGAGAGGAGAAGGAGCCGGAATGGAGGAGGATCTGCCAGGGGATCTGCCTTACCATCGCCACTCCTGCGTCTTCTTGATCATGATGGTGAAAATGCCCTCGAGCAGCAGCAGCACCAGGGGTCCGCATAGTGTCCAGTAGATGATGTCCTTCTTGAACGTCGTCACCTGCCAAATGGCCAGCAGACTGTGCGCACTGAAGATGATCCTCGTGAGGATGGCCTTGATCGTCGATATTATCTTGGCCATGATGGTCTCAATGACATAATCCTGTCGCTTTCAGTGTCATCCAGTGTCAGTCAGTATCAGTATCCTCCGATAGAACCAAACCGAAACCGAAACCGAACCGCACTGGGCGAAAAGCCAAACGAAACTAAATTGGCGGACAGCAGAACCGCAGAACCGCAGGCCAAAATGCTTTCATTAGATGTTTAAACGCTTTTTAAGAAATTAAGGACACCGCAGCGGCGAATGGCGCGTAATTGGTGAATGGACGTGGGCCCAGTCCCCGTCCCAGTCCCCTTGCCCGTCCCAGTGTCTCTCTGTGTGTGCACAGTGTCTGCTTTAGCCGAAGCGTCTTCGGCTTGGCCAGGACCGTCTCCAGAAGCGAATGAAGGACATTCGAAGCTGTACTCCGAACAGTTTGAAACGCTCCTGGTAATGACACCCCCCAAACGAAATCGAACCCATGCGTGTTACGCTTATGTGTACCTAGAAATCACACGACCGTTAAATGGTTCAGCTGACTTTTTAGCCAACCACTAGCCAGGCCAGGCCAAGCCCTGCCCTGCTCGGCTCGGCTTGGCTCAGCTCCGAGGACCAGGTCTGGACACAAATGCAATGCAAACAAATCGCGGGAGTGAAACGGCGCCCGCCCAGCCTTGGCCATCAAAACGTGATAATGTAGCTGCATGGAAAGTTATAGTCATCATAAAACCACCCCATCCCCGTCCCCATCCCCACCCCCCATAGATGTTGTTGATGTTTACCTTTAATGTGGGTAAAGTTAGGTCAATGTTTTTAGCGCACGTGAAGTCATTGAACAGTGAAAACAAAGACAATGGGGGTCCGATAGAGGATTGTCCGTGCTGGACGACCAACCTGTTGATTAGAAAACATAAATTGTACCAGTAAGTACGCCTTTGTTGAGGTTTAGGGCTATAAATTAACCGATTCTTGGATTTGACTGCCACCCAACAGAACAACAGAAAAAAATACTTCGCATTTGGGCTGCGGATCATAATGATTTTTCATTCAGTAGATAATATCCCAATATATTGATAACTTTAACAATTTGGAAATGTTACCATAACTCAACTATAAAGATTGTCTACAGCTCTCATATTCTTTTATTATACCAGTATATACCTATTTCGTCAGATCAAAGAGATTTAATCATTTCCGTGCAGTTTTAGTGAGTAAAAACTTTGTTTTATATCTATATTGAATCCAAATATTCAAATTTAAATTCAAATATGTCTGTGTCTTGTGTAGAGTTTTTCAATACTGGCTGGTGTTATCGTTATCGGTATTCATTTGCCAGCCCTGCAATCAGCTGTTCCATTCCAAACAAAACACGTGAAGAATTTGATGTGGTAATATTTAACTCAACAAGACAAAACTTCCCATCTCTAAGAAAATATAATAATATTTACACGTGAAGTATTTTTAAGTAAATAAATTACAATTTGATAGCTAATTCGATGGAAATGTCTTCTGGTGAGTCTGCGTCAGACTCGGAGGCGGAGTCGGTCGCAGTCAGCGAAGATGAAAGCCAGGTAAGACAAAAAGGGCTAGGATTGAGCTTCTGCAGCTAAATGAAAATCCATTTCAGTCGGCCATTCGCCAAGATCTTAAGGGAATGTCCTTTGAGGAGATTATGCAGCTCAAGGAGCAGCTGGGCGCCAAGATATACAAGGAGGCAGTGCTGGGCAGCAAGAGCGTCCCGGGCAAGCAACGAAAACCCAAAACCGACCTCAAACGTCTCAACAAAAACCGTCCGCGTGAGATGAGCTCCAGGAGACAGGTTCCCTTTCTGGGCGCTGAGCAACGTGTAGAGCGCAAAAAGGAGGTTGAGTTGCGGGATCCACGATTCGACGAAAAGTCGGGCAACTACAACATTGAAACGTTCAAGAAAAACTACAAGTTTGTGACGAAAATCCGCGCCAAGGAAGTTGGCCAGCTGAAGAAGCAGCTGGACGAAGTGACTGATGCCGGGGAGAAGCAGAAAATCAAGCACACCATGCAAAGGCTCATCAACAAAAATGTGGAGGACAAGCGGTGGCACAGCAAGCAGCATTCCTTGCATAGGGAACGCGCCACCATCCAGAGGTCGCACAACGAAGGACAGCAGCCTCACTATCTCACCAAGAGTATGTTCCACTATATTGATCCTTAACAGGGCATATCTTTAACAATAATGTCTGTTCCAGAGGAACGGCGTGCCAAAGAGCTGGTGGCCCAGTTCGAACTTCTGAAGAGCACGGGAAAGCTGAACAAGCACTTGGAGAAGAGGCGCAAGAAGAATGCTGCCAAGGACAGAAAGCGGATTGGCATAGATTAGAGTTTAGAGTTTCCTTCTTTAGTTATAAATTTACATATATTAACGATTAAACAGTTTTCATATTGAACTCCTCCCAAACTAGCCTGTGCGCAGCATCTTTGCCTCCCGCTTCTCTTGGAGCTCACGTCGCTGCTGCTCCACAATGGTTTTGCGCTCCTCCAGGAACTCGCCGTAGGCCGCTGGATCCAAGTCGCGGACCACCTTAATGCCACAAGTCCGTGCAATGCTGATGAGCATCTCACACATTTGCTAAAAAAAGAGTACAAATGAAATATTCCTCTCGTTGGATTACTTCCTGCTTCATCTGGACCTACCTGCATGGACAGGAGTGCATTGGGCGGATCTTGGATCTTTATGGCTGCGATTTCGTACAAATGTTTTAGGGTAATCATGCCGGCCACTTCCTTGCCAGGCGTCATGGTGCCCCGCTGAATCCCCGCCGCCTGCTTCAAAAAGAAAGTCGCCGGCGGATGGTGTATGGTGAGGTCGTAGCTGCGATCGCTGTTTACCGAAATGCGACACGGCAGAGGCACGCCCTCCCTCATTTCCGCTGTCTTCGTGTTGAAGTCCTTGCAGAATCCGGCTATGTTGATGGCTCGCTGTGGATGGATTGTCATGAATTAGCCACCAAATGTGTTATATTTTGTGTAGCGTAGCACGAACCTGACCCAGCATGGGTCCGAGTGGCGGACCTGCCGCCGCCATGCCAGCGGGTATGTTGGTCTTCAATTTGCTTGTGTGCGTCACCCGTTCGACTGTCTTCTTCAGAGACTTTAGTTTACCGGCTGCTTTGGACATTTTAATTGTTTAATTCGTTTAAACTGCGGCACGGTGCTCTTGTTATGCAAAGTTAAAAAATATCTGATCCTTAACCCACTTCACCCACTATAAAAAAACTTCTATATCAACAGGTTAAGAGCTAGAGTTAAAACACGGAAAATAATACAGTGTAAATTATCCTTATAGATCCATCCTATCAATGCAAAAAAAATACGATATCTTTCACCTGAACTGAGATAAAATTCTTCAAGATTCATCATTTTTATGGAGTATATTTTAATACCCACTGGTCGACAATGGGCTAATCGTTCTCTGCCCATGTTCAGAAATCACATTCCTCGACTTTGATTTTCGATTTGATATTACTAGCTAACCAGAACCTTCAGCGCTGAACATATAATTTTATCCAGTTGATACATCGAATTTCAACAATATGAGCATTTTATGAGACTCCTTTTTGTTGGATTTAATATAAATATAGTCTAAAAGGTAAACCATAAATGCCAGTAAATGAATTATTGTTCATGGTAACTATACATTTGCTACATGACAATTACAAAGTGTAGTGTAAAAAAATATGTTATCGGGGTGTCGCAGCAGCCAGCTTGTGCCAGTGAGGACTGGGAGCTGTTACTTCTTAAAACTGATTTTTAATTTAAATTGCAGCTGTAGTAAAATCGAATAGGCAACTGACGGTAAAACAAATTTTGTTTTTTTCAATCATCCTCATCAAAACTCAACTTGAGAGATGTGCAGAGAATGGTCACACTTAAATACTTTATTTCATTATAATTTATTTTCAATCTATTATCTGGTAGATTTATGCCTGGGACTTAATCAAGAAGTCCATGAAAATCATTTGGTATTTATTGCAAAAGGCAGTCGGAAGTCGGAAGTCCTTAAGTACATATTCATTCTTATGGTGGTCAGCTCCGATCTGAATATCTTGGTTAGTTACATGGATGAGATACTAAAAACTTGGATTCCTTCTCCAAAAAAAAAAAAAACCAATAAAATGGAGAACTTAAAATTACACAAGCTTGTAGAAAATTAATTCATTTATCGGATGAAATTATTTGTTCAGTGCTGATCACTCGGGATATGGTTCTGTTTCGTCCATTTCAGTAGTCTCACGCTCCACGGAAATGTCTGGCTGTTGAAAGCTGAAGCAAAGAGATAGATTTTCGGTTATTGAGAAATCTGAAATACAATTGGGCGAATACGTACTCGACCATTAACAACACTGACCACGTTGGGTTGAATGAAACGCAGGAATATGCCCATAACACTCAATCGGATACAAAAACGAGTATAGTTTCTCCATCTCGAAAAAGTTTGCAATGAGTTGTGATGTGCTCCCAGTATCCACTGTTTATTCATTGTTTCAGTTTTATGAGGTCTCTGGTTGTAAATGAGTTCTTCTCTGGGAGGAGTCCAAGTTTTTAGCACTTCGTCCGTGTATCTAACCAAAGAATTCAGGAGTCTACCATCATAAAGATGAAGATGTACTTCTGCATAGTCACTATTACAGACAGGACTGAAAACAGAGTTAACTTCTTTCTAACTTAACGAACAGCAGGCTAATGAACAACTGACTGGCTGAGACTTCCTTTTATAGTATGTAAATAAATTCTGCAGCTGTCCGAGCACTTGGAAAACCACAGTACCACCTCGTTCACCCAACATTTTACACCCACCCACCCATCCGACTTTGCTACTGCTCCAACTGCTGATAAAACTATAACGAATCAAACTAAACAAATAAAATGCAAGGCAAGGCAAGCGTGTGTCGTTCTACATAATTGCAGTTATATGATCTGTTAGATTCCGAAGAATAATTGCTTCTCAGGCTAGCGAAATGATTGTAATTGCCATTGCTACCCACCTAATAAAGCGATTCCTTTGATATCTTCATCCATATGTACGAGGGCTGTTTAATAAATCAACTGCCATTTAAAACTTAATTATCTGCGTCAGGGCTAAGCTTGATAAAAACAATGGGAACTCTGGACCCTTAATTTCAATTGTAAAAAAGTGGTTTACTCAATTTCATTTGTGGCCGTACGAGCACGAACCATACCGAATGTCCTGGACGTCCAGGTGAAGTCTCTTCACCAGAAACAATTCAAAATATTCACGATCTCTGATCGGAGATTAAAAGTGCGAGAGATTGTGGAAGCCATAGGCAATCGATGGCTCAGTGGTCTAAATTTTGAATGATCACTTGGGTAAAATAAGTTGACCCGACAAAAATGCAGAGGTACAGACTTGTTTAAGCTTCTATGGCAAAAATGCATTACTCCCCCACCCGCCCTTTTCTCCGGATTTAGATTTGATTCCAAAGCTCACAGACTCATTGAACAGCCCTCGTATATTCATTCTATTAATCGTTGTGGGTAGAAAGGATGATTTCTTGGAATTTTCATTTGAATGACTGCTCTGCTGTAGTTTTTCCCTCTACCGTAATAGTCTGAAATCGATTATTTATTTGTTGTCCCCCTGGATAGGGGCATAATCTGAATCCGGTTGAGAGCAGCAGGAGATTCGGGTGAGCTCGAAATAAGGCACGTATCGGCCTTCGTATCGGCCTCCCATCTCATTGATTTGCAGAAAGTAGCAGGAGGAGCACCTGGATCCCAGTCTTAAATAACATTCCATAATTATAATTCCGAAAAATTACTCTAATGAAGAATACAAACAAATAACCGCATCTGGGCCTGCCAATAATATTTCCACAAACCAGCTAAGGACTGAATCTTATCCTATACATGTTTGAGAAAATAAAATATCTATTTATACATAGCTTCCGCCGACAAATGGCATTGGAAGTCCCAAACTTTTAAGTATAAACATGAACGTACGTTATTTTATTCTTATTTATTTTCCAGATTTATGCTACAAAGGACCTATTCAAGAAACCTTTGAAAATCATTTGATCAATCAATTGGGCCCCCACAAACTTCTTGGTACCAGTACGATGGGGAATAGTTGAAAAGAAAATGGAAACTCGGTGCTGCCTTAACATTCTGCCACTCTGCGTGGGCTTGCTTATGGTTTGATGCATTTGGAATATGCACCCATATTGCTATTATAGAACCGAAGAGAGATCCAGCAACAATTGTGACTTGATTACACACAGAGTGCTGGGCTAGAGGCAGGACTTTCCTCATAAAATAGCACAAACAATAGGTGGCACAACAAAGGAAATTGTGAAAAATGTACAGAAGTCACACGAGTATGCTAGGACGAGAGTAATGCGTATTTCATTTGAGAGGAGCCAGGCCAGGACACAGGCAATAAAGGTGGGCATAGGCTGTTAGGAAAGCCTGTTACTTTGGCAGGAATACCATAGTTTCGGCTGTCGGCTACTGCTAAGCAGTAAGAACAAGGACAGACAAGAGCAAGGACAATCAATCTTTCGCATTTGTCTTGATACGACTGCAAATTGGACGAAAAGTGTACCTCCTCGAGTCACAAAAAGATACAACTAATTTATGGAAATATCGTCTGTCTGTCTGTCTGTCGGGCCGAGAGGAAGAAGCCGCCTGCATTTGTAATGTAAACAAAGGAGGAAACACGTGCTGGCTCTGGGTCTGCGCCAGCGCATGCGCCACCTAACATCTATGTAGTTAACAGCAGGATTTGCAGAGATGCCTGTTCGGCGTCCCCTTTTAAAGAAGATGCTAGGGACTGGCCGGCACAGTTCGGTGTTGGCATTCGTCCGGTTGACTTTGCCCGAGAGCCCCGTCAATTACTATCCTTTATCGTGGCAACAAGTGTCCTTGAAAGATGTGCGTAAACAACTCTTTTATGTTCATAATTTTCGTGCTTGTTATCACGCTGATTGGAACTGCGGTTCCTGGCCTCGGCCAAAATGAGACCAGGCAGCAGGCGGCCGTTCCCAAGGAAGACTGCGGTAGCACGCAGAGAATGGTGGATGAGTGCTTCAAGGACTTGCCGCCTCATCTAATGGAGTTCCTGCAGAACACCAAAATAGTCATCAGCAAGAGCGACATCACAACAAAGTGCAAGTAAGCAATCAGCCTAGGACCCACGCTACGGATACGATACCAGCTCCCGGAATCAGAAGAGCATACGAATTACGAATGTGAAGAGTTAAGAGCGAGCCTCAAGGGGGGAAAATATGCACTCACGGCCTATTGATTGTCTCACCACTCAAGCTGCTCTCGACACCCCACGAAATATTTAATTCATTCCTATGTACATATTTGACCAGGGCCAACAAGGGAATGGAAAGCACTCTTATTTCATGCACACTTTCAGTTGGGAAGATTCTTGCCTGGGCCGCTAAGAGGATGAAAGTTGGCTGATTAATTGTTTCAACTTCAAGTGCCAAAACGAATTAATTATTTCGAGACTTTTGTAATCAATTCTGTTTTTTTTTTTTTGTTTGTGGTGACACTACATTAACAATAATCAGGAGTATAATTAAGTGATTACGGACTCATACTTAAAGAGAAAATGTAATTTAAACACGTCCAATTAAATGCTTTCATTATTAATCGGCTGTGGTCATATGTCAGCATACATATATGCATTCGTGTGGATAAGCACCTCGGAAGCTTTAACTTAAATTTAATCTACTGATTAAAAAGTCCTGCCTCTTTGCGTTATGGCGGCAAAAAACTTAAAACAAATAATATTTAAAGCTGATCAAACTGTAATCTACCTATCTAGTCCCGTAAACACTTGTGTAACAATCGGATATCAATTACCCGTTTCTGTTGGGCGCACCTCTTACACATCTTCTTTCTTATCTTTCTGGGTCCCTTCTGTTCTATGAGATTTACCTATAGACAGTTTTTGTATCCCAATCTGATCCAATGACCCATCGCACAATTGGGACAATCTTTACCCTTGATTGGCGTAAACGGGAAAACTGTCAGTGACACTCAAGACAGCCTGCAGTCGGCGATTCGACTGACAAAATTGCGTACTGATTGATGTTCAACGCTTTCTGTGTATTTTCTTGCAAAAATAACAAAATCGTTTTTTTTTCTGGATGGTAGACGGACATATTAAAGTGGGAAAGCAGATACTCTTCAGACGAAATTCATGAGAAATTCATAAGAAAAACTTCTGTTGCACATATGTAACTATAAACAAAAGTTTTTATGTTTAACAGGACGTAATACGAGCACTTCCTGCAGTGCTCTGGGGCTGCTGAAACTTGTTTTCTTTATAAAGAATAAGGCTGAAAGATTTATTAAATTCGAAGGAAAGCAGGGGGTCCTGAAAAAACACTAGTGTATCCAGCCCTTTCGCTTGCTTTTATATGTATCCCCTTGGATTTACTTTTAAAATGGCCCAAATTAGATTTGATACAGTCAGCAAAAGTGTGGGCATTCCGTGAACCGTATCAAGTTTCTGTCGGAAAGGCAAACAAGTAACTAGGGACATTTTTCAAGAGTGTTCTAGCTTGCTGGCTTTCTTTTTAAGTTTATTATTTACAAAATGTGTCTGTATCGAGGAAAATTCTTTCGGGACTTCCTTTTGTGGGGGAGTAGTACATGGCAACAGTATTTGGGGGGAGGGCACTGAAACGATTGTGTGCGATGTTTCGTGTTTGCTGAGGGCTAACTCAATTGTTGCATTCAAAAGGGACTACCAACTATACGTACATACGTACATATGTTTTATTTATGCAGCATTTTCAACCGCGGCATGCGCTGCTTTGATGCGTACTCGAAGCGCTGCCTGAACGACCGGAAGCTGGAAACCTTTAAGAACAATGTGGAAGGGGCCCGACGATTTTTCTACAAATTTTGCGGCGATGCGGACTTTCAGCGAGGTAAGATTTATACGCAAAGATAGCGAAGTCTTAGCACATCCGTGGCGCAAAAGCCCAGCAGACACTCGTACACAAGGCACAAAGTATAGAATAAAATGTTTTACACAAAATATATATATACAAAGCGACAAATTCAATGCTATACAATCGGATCCCATGAGATAATCCCACGATTAGTTCAATCAAAGGACACTCTACTTCAGTGTTCCGCAAACTTTTTGTGTTCAAGGTAAACTTATCATATACAGAAATGTCAAAGGTACATATACATATTTGATATTTATCTATACTATAAATTTCTAGAAAAAAATGTGTGTGAAAGAGGCTATCGCCCCAACGCGTAAATGATAGCAAAGTATGCGGCAAGGTTTTTACAAAACAAATTGTTTCATTTTCTATAAATAGGTTCCAAAAAATTACAAATTATTTTAAAAAATCTCTACTTTGACCCAAACATACATTGTGTTTGAACGCCTATTTCAGTTCATTTTCTGTCTGCTAGCTTATTGCTAAAATAATTTATTAGCTCTGTGAAAATGCTTGGGGAGAAATATGAGCTCTTCCGGGACGCACCAACTGATGTCCGTAGACACACGCTCAGCGGAACACTGTTACTTGACAGGACTTTTAGTGCCTGGTAACAGGATCTATACACTCATCGCAAGTACATATATGTATGCTGCTTGGCTTTTGCAGATTACCTGAGGCACAAGGACTGCTTCGCCTACATCCAATTGGACTGGGTCAGCTGCACATCCGAATTCGAGAGCATCCTCAGTGACGAGGTACACGATGGTACGCGAAATGCCAGCGAGAAATTCATGGAATTCTGTTGGTAAGTGTGTCTGAGAACTGTTGCGAATCGAATGGCTAATTGCTATTTGACATGAGCCATGAGCCATGATCCGATGATGTGAGAGTACGCCATTCCTTTCAGTGCCCGCTACGCCTACGAGAACTGCATCTACAACAGCGCGCGGTACAAGTGCTACCAGAACTCGGCGGAGTTTGCCCGGGAAACGGCCAAAATGCTGTCCGACGAGAAGCACTTCAGGAACTGCGCCATACTCGAGAATATCTGCGGACAAGCCTCCCGGCTGGCCCGCCAATGGCTCGGTACTCAGCTGACCCTGCTCTCCATTCTGTTTGTGGTGCGACTCCTGCCGTAAATCAATGTTCAGCACAAAGTGTGAGTGAGTGTGTGTGTGCTGTGTGTGCTGTGAGTATATGGGTTAGTGGGGGTTTCTGTGGGTGTGTGCATGTGGATATGGATGTGGGTGTGGTCTGGAGATGGTGATTTGGGATTGAGTTTTAATTTTTGGGTTGTTGTCCTTCGGTTGTCCAAATGAAAATGCCAAGCATTTTCATTCTCCCTCCCCCTCTCCCCACCTCTCTCTCTCTCTCTCTCTCTCTCTCTCTCTCTCTCTCTGTCTTTCGATGTGTCCCTTGATGGTGTCATGTGGAGTATTCTTGGATATGGTTGGGTGGGCGGGTCACGGGGTCGGAAAGCGGCACTGGTTTGTCTTTAGTCTGTTAAGCTACATTAAATGTATATTTCAAATAAATTTATCATTCATGATGTTCCACTACGATTGTTTTCCAGAATTTGCAGAGGGATTGCGGGAATGCAAATTAATTCAACCAACCATTCCTTCCACTATAGAGCTGGCTTTGGTTCAGTGGGAGCTGAAGATAAACTATTTTTACAGGTGTTCGAGCAAAGAGAAGTTCATGGGTTCTGCTCATGGGTTATAAGGAAAAACTCTACGAAAACGGGATCTGCTTAAAGCGTCAGTACTCATCAAACGTGGCTCGCATTCATCTCTATTCAAATTAAAGCAGAAAGCAGAGTGGATTTCTATCCGAACTTTAAGGAAAATTGTACGAACAAATACCTGGAACCGAGCCGAATACCATCACTTTTTTTGCTTTTGTTTCGCGTATTCCAATATGGCTAGAAATACTTGCCTCGGAAGCATATTACATTTTTGCAGCATCCACAAACGAAAATGCAGCCCGTTCCAGTTCTATACTTTAATAAAAAAAATATCATGGTAATATAATTTATTCAATGCACGAGTGTATCGAGAAATTGAAAATACCACTGCACGTGTCTCGCGGGCAACCTTTTAGCTATTCACTAACTATATTAGCAATCTTTTTGCCATCGCAAACAGAAGAGCACACACGCGAGGTCATTGGCTCCAATCTGCTGCTCCCCTCCCCAATGACAAGTTTAATTGCATTCCGCCATCAAAGGGCGTCTGGGCGCAATGTTGGCAACGACAGCCACTACAACCTCCTAACGATGGCGAATGGAAAGCAAAGGAAAGTATAAAACCTCCCGAAACTAAAGCTTGCTGCAAGCAAACTCAAAATGAACTCATACCACAAGCCACTAGCTCCCGTCAAACTTATACAGCGTATATCAGGGGGAAAACTCACTCCCCCAGAAGCAGCTTCTGCGCTGCATAAAATTACCAAAGGAAAACAATTTCCCATCTCGATTAAGAGTCGCTCAAGTGGGGTGGGGGCGAGCTATTGCTGGATGCTGCTTACTATACATTGTTGTTGGTCGCTGGTCCTGGTTAATTTTCCTCGCTAGCTCCTGCAACATGAAAATTGGACACTAATGGCTAATGGCACTGAACTGCATTACCGATACTGTCACTGTAGCTAAAACTGTGTTCTAGCTAACTTTGACACTGATTTCTAGCACGACTTCCACAAGTAAGGAAAAACGGAATGAAATTAGCTGGAAAAATGCAGTTTTTCTCTTTCAGCATTGACGGGAAATAACTTCATGGAAAGAAACCATTCAGTCGAGTAATATTTTTCTTACCTCGATTACCTCGTCTTTGAAATTCATTCAGGCTGCAATTTTTCTACTCCGACCTAAAAGGCGGCCTGTCATTTGCATGCGAGTCAAGGGAAAATGGAAAAAATGCCTCGGGTGGCTAAAGGAAATTGGTATCCTTGGAAATGATATACTGGTATTTTTTGCTGGAGTTCTGTGAATTGTTTTAGGCGATAAGTCTTAGGTCAGAATTGTTGTAAAATAAACCAATTTCATTTCGGTAATTCTATTTAATTATGTAAAATCACATTTAGGTTTTGTTGAATTCAATTTTCTAATACAATTTTAAGAAATACATAAACATACCTACCCTCCAGAGGAAATACACGAAATAAATACAAGACAAGGCTTCCTTGCAGGAGAAAGGATGTATATTGTTTCTTAAAACTAATCACACTGTGCATAATGAGTATTTATATTGACCATCTTTAAATTAGAAATGTACCCTTAAATATTAATTAATATAGAAAAATATTTGTAGGGTATATTTAACATTTTAAAGACCATCTTTAAGGACTACTGAACCAGGACTACAGTTGGTTTTCCAGCACACATTCTGAAGTTCTTGATTTTGTAGCACTGTGTAGTTGAGTGGCTGTGTTTGAGGTGGCTCTTGAGCTTTTGTGGCTTTGGACCTATTTTGGTCTGCAATTCTTATTATGGATTCTTATTATGGATTGCCGGAATTGAATCTGAATCAAAAATAGAAATAATTATTACCCCAAAGAGCAAAGCTGACTGAGAGAAAAAAGATTTATTTTTAGAAATAACCAAAATTGCCCAGATATGTAATTGCATCCACACAAAAGAAGAGAAATAGTATTGGTCTTGGGAAATGTTGGACAGCGTGGGCTTAAAATGGATGTATAATACATCGCATAAAATAACGACCAAAGAATTAAATCTTGTGTTAAAATTGCGCTGAGCAACAAGTAAATTTCATGGGTCATGCACGCTGGTATAAGCAATGCTATCATCTCCTATAAATTGCTTATGGGTGGGTGGGCGGCTGGGTGGTGGCTGTACGCTCGAATGGTTCTAAATCGAACTTTTAATTGAGTCAATTAAGTGGTAGGGGTATTCACAAAGGTTACTGGGTCTTTTGCTGAATGGAAACTCAATGCGCTGCATATTTAACAAGAACCCCAGTCCTCCAATTAATACACACAATTTAAAGGGACCTTCAAACTTTGAAATGGTTATCAATTTCGCTGCCCTGCCCACAGATCCAGAGTACCAGAGCCAGATGTTGCCATGGTCCCAAAAACATTTACCTAATGAATTCCTCTGCAAATTCTTCCCAGCGGAAGGTAAACTATATAATTTAGTCATTCCGTTCAGCGTCCAAATTAAGGAGTGGTTTTATTCGGTTCTATTTATACAGAGATGTTCGCGCATTAATTACACTCAACGAGTCAAACTTTCAATTAAAAATTGAGTTCGCCCTCTGAGCTTTAATGAATTCCTAATTAGAATTGGATGGAAGGACTTTAAGGAATCGAGAAACTAATCGTTCGGTTTAGTCCCCATAAAACGGAAAAGGTAATTCGGGAATATAAAAGCGTGCGGCAATAAATCATGGAAAAACTGGGAGCGTTTCCCCAAGGGGGAAATTCATATGAAACCATCGAGCAACGAATGCTCCACCGGCCAGCCAAATATATGGCCTCGACACACCCTGCCCTAAAAACATTAGGTTAAGGAATTTATGGTCTTTTGGCTGCGAAATGAAATCAAAAAATACTTTCTATATTGCCATAAAATGTACAATTTTAGCTTAAAACCGAAAAAAACGTATAACGAAATATTTTGAAGGTTTCGCTTAAAGATCTCCCTAGACGTCTTAAAATCCGATGCACTCTTCAGAGAATTTCAAATGTTGATGGTGTGGTAAGAGCAGTTGTGGGTAGCAGAGCAGGTATTTTCTGAAAACTAAATCAATTTTGATTTTGCCATTTCCCTCAGGGTAAATGCAAAAAGATTTAAGTGCCAAGCTATGAATAATATAAGCTTGTGTGTTGATTGGTGGCCGGTGTCTTATTCGAAATAATTTGAAATATGAGTTAAGCCTTTTATCGATTGTGCGGCACAACGAGAGCTTTAGTAGAAAGATGAAGACAAAAGATAATACATACATATATATGACCTTGAAGCTATTATTAAATATGAGGGAGTCTGAGCTAAGCTCACAATGAGCAGAGAATAAACAAACTGCACCTGCGTGCCTCTAGGACTTGCCTTTCCATATCTGCTTTATTGATACTTTGCTGCTATTGAAAGCCAGATCCTTGCTTGTGCAAGCAATCCCTCCCACCAGGAGTTGCATAAGCCCAAGATTATTGCTTGGACCCCTGAGCTATTGTGTGATTATGAACACATTCAGTCGATACTATCTGAATAGTTTTTCCTTTAAGCTTAAAAGCAGCTTCACAAATATCCCCAATGATTCCAAAAATTTCAACATAGTATTTTTATTCCAGCTTATTTCGAATGCAATGAGAATTTTTCAAGAGGTCAATAAAATAATATTAAAAGTGCATCTCATCTTCCCAATCGTACATGTACTATATATGCCATAGAAAACTGTTAGCGAGAACAAGGAAATTTTTTTTGCGGTATAGGTATAAATGGAAAACATCGAAGCAAATTTTCATTAGACAATAAAGCAAAATGGGACTTAAGATTAAATACATCAGCTATATGTACAATCACTCGTTTTAGTTTAGTTACAATTACTTTACTAACTACAAGTTAGCCAACTTTCTGCTCCTCCTTTCGGCTGAGTGCAGGAGAAAAAAGGGCAGAAAAATTAATCATATCGTATAATCTGCGTCAGACCCCCATCGTCATAGCCACCGCCGCCTCCATTGCTATAGCCGCCCCCTCGACCGCCACCGCCACCGCCACCGCTATATCCATTTGGACCAAAGTTTCCGGAGTAAACTGGACGACCACTGCCGCCTCCGGAGCCTCGACCACCTCCTTGACTATAGTAGTTGTTGGGTGCACCGCCTCCTCGTCCGCCGCCGCCGCCTGTATAGATGCCGGGACCCTGGCCACCGGGCGGGTTACCTGAAAGTACCGTTGAAAGCAGAGTGTTATGTGAGTGCTCTATGACTGTGGTTCTGATTGCCTTACAGTCATAGCAACCGCCGCCAATGTAAACCGCTGCCTCGGTCAGAGCTAAGGCACAGAGTGCGAGAACCACAAATGCCGTCGGTTGTCTCATGATGAAGTTTCGAACAGGTCTGGGGCAAGTGCGCCTCACAGCAGCCGCTTATATACGCTGCTCTTTGTGGATCCCAGCGAACCTTATCGCTCCAGCGAAATGGAATATAGACAGGCCGGGCCGCTACGTAAGCATTAATCGCGGCAGGGAAATGCCCAGAGATACATTTCGAAAAACAACTGAGAACTTGAGAGTCCGAGTCGGAATAGACTATTAGATGACGGTTCATTTTATTGATGCACTTATCATGCATAAAAATGCATACAATTTGTTTGACTATACCATGATTAAGACACCAATTTTTGCATTAAATATACATTTAAATTTATGTGGATCTGTGTGTCTTGAATAGTGCTGGCAGCGATGCACTTTACATTCATACACAAGAACCCAATATACCTTTGTAAGCCATGCGACACAGGCTAAAGCAATTAGCAATCCATCAGTCGGGCAGTCAGTCAGTCAGTCAGTCATACAGATGCGCTACGTTCTCGGGGGGTTAGGCTTCAGTTACTCGCGAGTCACGACTTTTGGGGTGAAACAAGTTATATTCAGCTCTGGAGATGGGAATTTGCGGGCTAGAGTTTCCCTGGAAACGTTTGCCATTCATGCTTTGAACGTTATTAATTGCCTCTTTTGGGGTGTGCCTGTCTGGAAGATCATAAATTTTGCGGTACTAGTTTCAGGTGAATCAATTACGTCAATATGAGCGGGGAAAACCCATACGTTCTATCCGAGTTTCTAAAGGAAATTTCGAACGAAAAACTAGAAAAATAAATAAGAAGCTCGCTGTTAGCGATTAATAGCAGCGCACTGCTGTGAACTGGAAGGCTTATCGCCTTGTTAGATTCTAAATCTAAATCTCGAAAACTATATAAAAAGCCTGAAAGGTGGGACAGTGAGCTATTGACAATCTATCATGAAGTACTTAACGTGTGCACTGCTCTTGTGGGCGCTGATTCCGGCTTTGATCGGCGGTAAGCTCGTTTAATGATACTGTATCTCAGCTACTGCTACTGATAATTGATTGGTCTCTGTTTATGACTTACAGCAGCTCCCAGCACTGTGGTGGTAAATGGTGTCTGTCTGACGTGTAAGCTTGAATTGATCTCTAGCCTTTGATCAATTGTTAATGAAGAAAATCTCCAATCTCTGGTGAAACAGGTGACAATCCCCAGGGAGATCGAGTCTATTTGGATGGCCAGGAGTATCGCAGCTTCTCCTCCTCCCCCAACAACGATGGCAATGTGGTCATCACCCGAGGAGGAGAAGGAAGAGGGAACTACAGAGGCCGAAGCACTGTCTACCAAAGAGGCGGCAATACCATCGTCAATGGTCGCTGCGAACACTGCAATGTGGATGTTTAACATCAGAGTAAACTCTGGAGGGAACTATTATGTTTCAAGTCCATCGGATATGAATTCATTCGGTTAAAGGCTTTGACCATCATTGGCTTGTCCTGCCTCTATTCTTCTATTCAGACTGTGAGATGACGGTTCATTTTATTGATGCATTTATCATGCACTAAAATGCATACAATTTGTTTGATTAAACCACGATTAAGATGCCAATTTTTGCATTAAATATACATACATATAAATTTATGTGGCTCTATGTATTTGAGTAGTGCTGGTAGCACTGAATCCACTTTCAACGGGTTAAATTTCATTTTATTAGTATAGTATTAGAGTTGTCGTGAAAGTGGATGTGTGTAACACCCAGAAGGAAGCGTTTCTCACCACATAAAGTATATATATTCTTGATCAGCAACAATAGCCGAGTCGATATAGCCATGTCTGTTGATCCGTCCGTCCGTCTGTCTGTCTTCATGAGCGCCTAGAGCTCAAAGACTATAAGAGCTAGAGCAAAACCACATTCTGTATCCAGACTTCTGTAATATCACAGTGTATTACTAAATTTTGCCACACCCCCTTCCGCCCCCACAAAAAACGAAAATCTGTGGAATCCACAATTTTTAAGATACGCGAATTATGGTAAATAACCGTATCTACCAGACTGACACATCTGGATCAGGCCGGACTATTATTATAGCCAGAAGGAACAAATGAAATATATATATATGTATATATGTAAAGACGTAGATGTAGATGTAGAAATGTAGAGAAGACATATCATGAAAAAATTTTAATTTAAGTTTTTAAGTTATTTTTTGGCAAAAATTCGATTTGTTCTATTTACGAGCAGCGATACAAAACGATGTATAAAATATATTGTATTAATTATAATGACTGAGTACCGGGTATGAAGTAGAGCCGCGGCCTTTTCTACGGCTCACAACGTTCCCCCTCATTTTGGGGTGTTCCGGTCTGGAAGATCATACATTTTGCCGTGCTAGTTTCAGGTGAATCAATTGCTACGTTATGAATAGGAAAAACCCCATACGTTCTATCAGAGTTTTTAAGGAAAATTTTGAATGAAAAATAAATAAGAACGTAGCTCGCTGTTAACGATTAATAGCAGCGCACTGCTGTAAACTGGAAGGCTTATCGCATTGTTAGATTCAGATTTAGTTAGATTGAGCGGCCGTGTAAACTATATAAACAGCGTGAAAGTTGGGACTGTAAGCTATTGACAATCTATCATGAAGTACTTAATGTGTGCACTGCTCTTGTGGGCACTGATTCCGGCTTTTATCAGCGGTAAGCTCGCTTAATGAGGCTTTATCTCGGCTTCTGCTACTGATAATTGATTGTCCTTTGTTTGTTCTTTTTGACTTACAGCAGCTCCCAACGTTGTGGTGGTAAATGGTGAGTGCCTGAGGTGTAAGCTTGAATTGATTAATAGTTAATAAAGGAAATCTCCAATCTCTGGTGAAACAGGTCGCGACACCCAGAGAGATCGAGTCTATTCGGATGGCCAGGAATACCCCTCCTCTAACAACAACGATGACACTGTAATCATTACAGGAGGAGGAGAAGGAAGAAGAAACCACAGAGACCGAGGAAAATTCCACCAATAAGGCGGCAAGTGTCAATGGTCGTTGCGAACACTGCAATGTGGATGTTTAACATCAGAATAAACTCAAGAGTGAACTCTTAAGTTCTTAGTTTTGTATTTACTTGTTCCATCATACCGGATATGAATTCATTTGGATAAAAGCTTTGACCATCATTGGCTTGGCTGCCCCTATTCGAATAGCAGCAGCAATGACTGCAGTCGCTATGGAGGGCAGAGGGCAAATGTCAATGGAGAAAAGTTGGATACATTTCATATTCAGTTAGAGTCCCTGGAATGCTTACGAGTATATGTACATGCCAATAGGGACTCTCCTTGATTCGATTCTCCCAAGTAATTTTACATTAAGGCGATAAGCAAAAGCCATACATTTTTGTTCTGTTGTGTTCTTTTGATGCTTTGATTTCTCCTGCAAACAAATCGAGTCTGCTGCCGGCCAGACGTCTGAAAAGGAAGACCCAGGACAGGACCAAATAGCTGCTGAAAAATAACTATAGAAATCGATGTTGGTAACTCGAATTCTGTAAACAGGCACACACAAAGCAACTAGTCTACGTAGCTATTTGCATATATGTACATATATGTACATATGAATGTGCCTGGAGTGAGTTTCGAGGATGAGTTGTTGATGATTTGGCATTTGACATGGACATAATTGAATGCGTGCTCATGGCCTCTTGTAGCTGCCACATCGATACTTGAATGAGGGCATGGGCATCCAGGCATTCGATAAACAACCATCTGTGTACACATAATGTAATCAGCGCGAGGTGAAGGCTTAGGATACCTTTCGTCGTTGTAAATGAGGCTCGAGCCCCACTGGCCTCTTGCCACGCATGCAACATGACGCATGCAGCGTATGTCTGCAATAGTCATAGCCATAGGTAGAGAAATCATGAGCACTAGCTCTGAAACAATAGAAGGGCCCTTGCTAAAATTCAATTTGCAATTTCCAGAGGTAAACATTTACACAGAACCACAAAATACCTGAAGCACATTTCATTTACCATTTCCCTGCGATTGTCTCTGCGGAAGAAATTCGCAAAAAGGCAACCTGAAAGCACGAGAAGAGCGAAACCACTCGAAAAGGCAATGCAATGAAGAATTGAGATACAATTACAATTCAAATTATTTGCAAGCCAACCACCACATTGAAGTCTTCCAACGAATCGTAAATGAATCAATCTTAAATACGTGTCTGAAAATATGAGTAAATGGTTTTTTTTTCGAAATATTCAAGAAGGATTTGCTCGACTTAAAAATATGTACTTATTTCCCAACTAAAGTTAAACATTTCCCTGTTTGAGTAGCTCTGAAAATAGTACTACTTCTTATGTTGTTAAGGATACCACTCGTATCTGTACCTGGCTTATATTCTTCGCTTTCTACTCTATAGTCCTAGTCAAAGTCTTTACATTTTATTTGTACATTTGGATCGTATTTTATTTCGTTGCCCTTCGCCTTTAATATTGATAGAAATAGACCCCTAGGCTCATTGATTACAGGGTGGAAGATGCTGCCAGGCAATAGACAGCCCTGAGCACACTCGAACTTGCTGGCAATTTAATCTACGTTTGCTGGGATTTGATGTCAGGTCAATTTCTTTTCTCTTGTGCCTAATTTGTGTGGAATTAGAAGCAGATTTCATGGCTAAGGTTAAGAGCCAAGGCAGCAGGAGGAGGAGGCGACACCAAACACAATAGTTGCCTTTCTGTTGTCTGGATTTTCAAATAAATTTCAACATTTCCTGTTGGCCTATTAAATGTTCCGGGAAAATCCAAACATTGATTTATATCTTTCAGCGGCTTTTGTGTTTGAGAGTTTTCTGTGTGCGTGTTTTTTTCTGTGTGCGTGTTTTTGTGACCGAGAGGCAGGCGCCTCTGGTTTAATGCCGTCACGTGCTCTCTGCTTGAAACCGCACATCTGCTCTCCGGCTGAGCTTTATTTGAAAGGCCCAGGCCACAGAGTAAATTTACATAGCATGTTTAAATTATTACTCTGCTCTCTGGATCTCTGGATTCTTCCTGTGGCACTCTCTGTTTACACGGGGCTGTCGCCAGGAGACATTAATAAATGAATTCAATTCAGATTACCAGCATGCCATTATCGAGTGGATTATCCTTGACTTTTTTCTTCCCTTCCTCCCGGTGCCATAAATCTCAATTGAAATGTGCGGCACGGCACATATTTGTGGGTGGCACTGGCTTACACGGCGTATGCGTAATTAAAATGTGGCTGACGGCAGTTGATGGAAGCCGACACTCTGATTGTGGGAGTGGGTGTGCCCTGCCGCACAGTCTTGCCACAAAAGCAACTCCCACTCCACAGTGACGGCAAAATTCCTTGAATTGGTGCAGAAAAGGTCCCCAGATTCATAAAGATAAAGAAAATACATTAAAAGCAGAGGTCAATGGGGAACAACACGCTCCAAAACGGGGTGGGACTGTGAATGATACAGCCAGCTGTGGAAAAAGCCTTTAGTTAAGCAAATAGCAAATTAGTCTTGGTTTCTTAAGGCATTCTCGTTTTCCAAAGTGTATGGGTTGTAAAAGTATTGCCATTCTTTTAATCCAACTACCTATTTTTCCAAGTGTATCAAACAAATATGGTCTTGTTTGGTCGCCTTGCATACCACTACTCCTTCGTCTGAACAATTTTGTATAAAACTTTTGTTCTTGCTCAATATGAGCGATTTCCAAAGCTGTGAAGAGGGCCCAGGCCACAGATTTCTGTTGGAATGCCACCACTTTTTAATTATGCCTAAATGTGTAGATATTCAGAGTTTTTCCAGCATCCCAGAATCTTGATCAGTAATAAAAGGCAATCACCTTAGTGCAGCTGCACTGTGAAGCCATAAATTAGGCATAAACTTGATCTTAGACAGAAACTTTAAGCCGATTTCTAGTTATTCAAGAACAAAGAAAAACTTTCAGAAATTCCACAAGAATGCACAAAATAGGAACAGTAGAAAGTAGACAGGTGAATGTTGTAGGCGAAAGTTTTCATGGGAAAACTTTCTCGACAACGAATTTCTAATTGAAATATTTTATGCAGTCAGTAACCTTAGCAGCAAACATAAGCTGCTTCGGATCGCCCAGGACAATGACACAATGCCAGGGCATTCATAACGCAAGTGGCATTTCATTAAGCCATTCAAGAGAAGGCTAATTGAGCGCTCTCTGGCGGAGAGACCATGTCCAGTCATGATTAATTCATTTAGCATGGAAGTAGCCAGTGCAATAGCAAAGCATATCTCATGCAAGAGAGTTCCGGGAACATATTATTTTCATTTGATTTCACAGCTTGGTTCGGGTCCTCTTGTTGTCAATTACTCGTCGCACATTTTTTGTGTGCTGTCTGCTCGCTCGTGGTGTGTAAACTAATTAAATGATAAATGTGTACACATTTTAATTTGCCTTTCCGGCTCGTTCTGTGGTATTTGCTTTGCACATAAAAAAGGATCAAATACTTCAAAGGGTGTATTTAAGGTAGTGTGAAAATGTACTTTGCTTTCAGGACTGCCCTTCCCCCGTAGGCTATTTAATTATGTGTCCGCTAATGAATATTATTTCTTTAAATGAGGTTTTCCTGATTAATCCTTTCAACAGCCGGATAAATTATCAGCAAGATATCCTAAGAAAGTTTTGAATTTCCTTTAAATTAAGATGTGTCTCTTCTGTTGTTGGTGATCCTATAGAGATCCTTAAAGAGTCGTCGTAACGGCAAAATCTTTTGGGCACAATCGTCTTCCCAAGGCGGTACCATGCACCATGAACCTGCTTAAGGTTCAGTGGTTTTAAAAGTGTGCCCTTATGTTTGCGCAGGGGAAAGGTATGGAATCAAATAAATTTTTCCATTTTCGGTTTCTTTTTGCTTTCGCACAAAAAAAGGCCACCTGAGCTCTGCCGCCCTTAGATTGCACTCAGGCAGCTTCTGAGTCAAAAAAAGGAGTACGAATAGCCGTAGCAGTCGGCACCAACATCGGTAGCAACATCAACTAGAACAAGTACAACGACTAGCAAAAACATGCAGCAGCAGCAGCAGCTCTGGCTCTAGCTGTGGATGAATAAATGTATGCAACTGTTGTTCTGCCCTGCCCCCGACATCACGGACCTTGAAAATGATGGGAACTTTTCCATCTGCTGCTATTTTTAGTTTTAGTATTCTACTCGCATCGGGAAGTGGCCCCACTCTGTCTGCCACAGTTGTGCCCAATGGTTATATGCCACTGACGCCCCTATTGTTGACCTGTCAACACGGGGCGTATGCGTATTGCATGCAACAAACCATTTTTGTTCTGCAAGTTGCTCCGCGTGGGTGTAAGTTATGGCCAGATACTGGGAAATAAGTGTGCATAACGAAAGTCCGATTTCCCTTTCAAATGTGAGGCAAGGGAATGTGATTAAACACAGTCAGAGTCGGCAGCAGCATATGGGAAGCATATTTATATTGCGCGAAAGCCTCTGCTCTGACTCTACGGTTATTAATTAATAAGCTTCTACCAAACAAAAAAAAGAAGAAATTAGCCAGGAATTATGGTAGAATACGAATGCCTTTATTGTGGAGGCCATTAAATCATTTCTAATGATGGCAGGCTGGTGCTGGTGCTGCTTTGTGTGTGGTCTAATGCGATTACGGGGAGATGTGTTACCTGTGCTCCTGCTTTCTTAATTAGCTTGAGGCCGGACCATTTGCTAAGCAAAACCATCGAATATTCAGAGAAACCATTCCAGGCCATTTCCGCTCAGTCTTAGAGGCTTATGACGTCAGCATTTCCAAACGGAGGCTTTCCCAGAGGCTGTTGTACTTGTAGTTTTTAATCTGCTTTCCAATGACTGGCCTTAATTAGGCCAAAGTTCACTGCCGACTTCTGTAGAAGTCCCATCTGACCTGCACCCTGCAACAACCTATTCAATTTGATTTACTGCTGAATTCTGTCTGGCTTTCCTTCCACCCGACGAGCCACTAAAATATGGCAAGGGCACCCAGAGTATCTGTTCGCATTCACAGCAGGAAGGTCGATACCAAACGGCTGTCAATGCACTTAAATTTCATTTGGTTGGACACCCACCTGTTCAGCCACATATAAGTATGTAAGTAGAAATCGACGGCTGTCTGCACGGGTCTTTGCCGTATTTGTGCGCTGAGAGGTGAAGGACCTGTACTCATTAGAAATGATTCGTTTCTGACACCCAGAGTAGGGTTGGATTTATAAATACCCTGAGGGATTTGTTGCGTTTATGTTACTTACCCTATTATTTAATCAGCTAAATACCCGGTAACAGTACCTCCAATATGCTTATAATTAGATTCCGGAAATTATTTCATGGGGTAGAGAAGCTGTTAAGCGGATGAGTGGGAAGATAATGATAACAGGTTTGAATTTTACTAAATGTAAAAAAAAATCCATCAAATCAAAGCATTAAGACAGCTTTCCATTTAAATCAATTAGCAAGTTAAATCAAGATTAATCAGGAGTTTAAGCTTAATCCTCCTATACTTGGAAAAGTTTAAGTCCTTAAAGCCTACAGTGCATTCGCTGGATGACGCCCAATGGGGCAATCGCAGAATTGTGCCAGCTTTTAGCACAGCTGAAGACGGATGCTTTAGTCGGAAAAGAAAAAAGAGCTCCCATCACATGGAGAGCAGATGATGGAGCCTCTGGCATGGGGCTAACTGCAGCCATGTGGGTCGTAAAAGTGCCTAGAACTGGATGAGGAGGCCGAGGTCCATCAGATATATGGCTCGACCCATGAGTTTTATGGCTGGCACTAGAGCCTTCCTGTTTATAGTCGTGGCACATGGACGGGGCTGCAAAAGCAATTCTGATATATTAAAAAAATAAATTTTACAACAATAAAACAAACAAACTTCAGCCTTTGTTTTCCATATGTTTATTAGGTTTCCAACATAATTCAATATATTTTGCATAGACTCTAGCATGGCCATGGCATTATAGACTGCTCTCAAACCCCCCTGGGTCTGCCGGTAAAGGCTATAAGGCTATTACGACTGCTCCTGGTGTGATATTAATAATATTATTATAATAGAAACTGGCATACGCTTTCCACTTTCTATGGGTCGCCCGTCTGCTCGTGCCAGTTCTGCCTTTGACTTCCTGTCGTCATTAGCTATTTGCCTGTCGGCGCTTGTCATTGAATCAATAAGGTCTTTAGACCTCGAGATTTACAAGATATTGCCGCCAGTCGCTGTTTCAGGCGGGCTAATGGAATTTCCATCTACAAAGTCACTTCAAAGTGCTCGGCGCAGTTGGAGAGCCTGAGCCAGAGAGACATTTTTTTTTAACCAATATCCCACAATTAACTGATTTGTCAACAGTTGGGGCAGGTGCCTAAAAATGATGGCCAGAGCCAAATTAATTTATTTTACTGTCAACCGCCATTGATTGTTATTTTAAGAGGGAAACTTAAATAACAAAATTCTAGTGAAAAGTACGCAGCAAATAGTAAATATCCTTCAAACAAAATTGCATTCTTAACAGGAATGAGTGATAATTTATGCATTGCAAACAGGGCACGGCATATTGCAATGGGAATATTGTAGTTATATTTTGTAATTAATTCTGGAAATGGAAATGGAAATTTTATGTGCTTTGATTTTCCAGAAATGTGGCTACATTTTCTCATGAAAATTTTGTTGAACTTCAGAAAACGGGCCAATACAACGCTCTTAAATCTGTCATTTAAGGTCTGCTTAATTTCCCTAGATAGCAACACGCATACTTCAGAGCTTTTGACAGCCCCCGCACACACACACATACACACGCACTTGAGCACTCGGCGAGCTCTCGGAAAGTCACAGCACACTTTGGGGGTGCCCTGATTCCATGTGTGTAAGTTGTTGCTAAGCGTTGCCTGATGGGAGCAGAGACAGGCTAAATGGCAGAGGGATGTGGTGGCAGCCATGACGGTAATTGGTGGTTGGTGCCGCCTCATCAGGCACGTTAATGCCCGCCCATAATTAAAGTTTAAAGATCAACTCAAGGATCACCGTTACGGCTGTTGGATTTTCGGCCTCATTCAAAGTTGACTGAGCCCCAGAAGACCGCAAGTACGTGGGCCACTCCGTTATGCATATTAATTTTCGTTGGTGGTCATTATGCATTTACAAGATACTTAAGTATCTACATTTGTGGGCATACACATATCTGTGTGTGTTTCCAACCATTTCCTATGTGTGTGTGTATGTCGATATGTGTTTGTGTATGTCTGTGTGCATTTTAGGGGGCATGCAACACTTAGAAGTGGTCATGCGGCAGAGCAGTTTTCCTGGAAGAGCTCATGCTATTCGCAAAACTGTCCCATTGATTTGACATAATTCCGACAGTATGCTTAATTTTTGATGACCGCTGAACAGCTGGATTAATTTTGATATAATACAATAATGGAATTTGATGCAATAAATGGACGATTTCGGAAAAGTTTAACAAAAATTACACTACTCGACAAAATCGAACTTTTTTCCCGGTGTAACCAAAGATTATTCTTTCTGATAGATAGATTTGGAGAATTGCTAATTTTTAGGAATTTTTTTTTTTTTGTCGCTTTTGTTTTTGTTTAATTTTTTAAAATCTTATAGTTTTTTCCAGAGGTAGTGCTTCTCTGTTTGAAATAACTGAAGCATCTTACATCTGACTATGTTAAATTTTGCAGTTCTGAAAACCTGACAGATGAAGCCAAAAATCGTACCCAAGCCCTTTATGTTTCTTGGGCGTTGTTTTAATGTATCGTTTGTAAAAATCGATGGATAAACAGCTCAGTTGCAGCCGAATTTTGCCGTTAAATTTCGTTAGTCGACATATAATCGTCAGAAATTTTAATTTAATCACAAAAATCTGTGTTTGTAATGGCAAAATGACACTGGGGATGGTTACCGAATGGAGTGTTATGTACCGAATGCATAATATGAATATAATGAACAAATGTTGTAACGCTTTAAATCTTTGGAATTGCTGTACTTATGTTTTTAGATTTAATCGATTACAAACTACATACGTATATGTATATAAAAAGTGAAAAATGGTTGTGTTAAATATTTATATAATCTACTGCAGGTTAGAAAGCTAAAAGTGAATTGAATTGTTTCTTTATGTTTAAACTATGTTTATGTTTGTTATAGTTAAATCAACGAAATAATAAAATGGTTAGCTTTAAGTATTTCTCTCAACCATAATGTTTAATTTTAAATTATGGAATTTGAGAAGGTATATTTCGGTATATTTCTGAGTGTATATTTGGTCGATGCGCTGCTTTATTAATGAATTTCCATTATATCTGCCTTAATTTGAGGCTGCTCGTTTATCAGAACTAAGTGGCAAAAATTTCAATTAATTGAAATTCAAATTTTCTATAGCATTTAAGACAATTCAAACTCTTTATATCTGCGCTCCCAGACGTGCGTTAATGTATTTTCAAAGCATAGAATATGTATGGAGAGAGCAAGTCTCTCTCGCGGCAATCCACATGGCTTTTAGTACTCGGTCTGGGTCTGGGTCTGGGTCTGTATCGTAGTATCAACTAGTTGGTGATGTCTGCTTCGTGCCACCAGAACACACCCACGGAACAGGTTTATTGTTGCGTTCAATAAACTCTCAGAGAGTGTTCGGGGGCTAATAAAACGATTCAGCCGATCGTCCAACCCAGAACCAGCTGTGGGTTTGCTGCTTGCATTCCCCCAAATAAATGCCAGGCGTCGCAGATATGCGCTTATCACATGTTTGAGAGCACCGCTAGAGAGGTGGACCGCAGATCCGATAAGGGCTCTGGGCAAAAAACATGGATTTCGAAGAGATTCTAGCCAAATGCGGCAACAGCAGTCGCTATCAGTTTCTGCTTCTCTCGCTCTACGGTTTCCTCATGGTCGTCATATCGATGCACTATTTCTCCCAGAATGTGATCAGCTTTGTGCCTGACCACTGGTGCTATCACGAGCAGCTGGCGAATCGCAGCTTTGCCGAGATCCAGGAAATCTATTCCCAGTTCGAGAATCCCTCCTGCACGCGACTGGCATCGATCGATCCGGATGGCGGCAATGCCACAGTGAGCACGGAGCGCTGCCATCGATGGATTTACAAATATGATTTTGGGTACAAGAGCATGAACACGGAGGTAATTCGGGGAAGAGTATCTGAAGTTTCAAGATTAATGCCTAATCTTTTGCATATGTGCAGCTAAACTGGGTCTGTGACGAGGCCTATAAGCCGCGAGTGGGTCAGTCTCTGTTCTTTGTGGGCTCCGTCTGTGGAACCCTCGTCTTCGGGGTGCTTGGCGATCGGATTGGCAGAATCAAGGCTCTGATACTGGCCAACTGGTGTGGCTTCCTGGGCGATTTCTCCACGATATTTGCGGAAGGTTTGACTTCATTTTCCCTGAGTCGCTTCGTTTCTGGTCTGGCAGCCGATGCCAACTCGTATCTCATGTACATACTAAGTAAGTAAATGGAATGGAATATCCTACTCAGATTGTAATTTGCTTCATTAACCAGTTCTCGAATATGTCTCGCCCTCACTGAGAAATGTTGGCCTCAACACCGTGCTGGGATGCTTCTACTGCCTCGGCCTGATTGGGGCCTCTTGGCTGGCCGTTTGGGTGGGTCACTGGCGCATTTTCCTGGCCTGTTCCTCGCTGCCACTGCTGCTCGTGACGCTCTTCTACTTCCTCGTCCAGGAGAGTGCCCAGTGGCTGGTCACGCGCAACGATATCGATGGAGCCATAACGAGGCTTCAGCGCGTGGCCAAAATCAATCGCAACGAGGTCAGCGACGATGACTTCAAGGCGTTCCGCGGCTACTGTGAGCGCCAATACCAGAAGGAGACCCAGGAAGCGAATAGTCAGACCAAATTGCTCGATATGCTCAAGACGCCGCGCATGCGCAGCACGGCATTCAAACTGCTAATGATTTTGTAAGTACTTATCTGATTAATTAAGCTGTAAATAATAGGAGGTAATAGGTAAATAGGAGTTACAAAAGGAAATTGTAAAAGAAGAGACTGTCAGGACTCTGAGATTTTCAATTAAAGCTGGAAAGGATACTTTTTTCATTGCAAAAATCAATTCTAAATCCAATATTTTCCCAGTATTATAGATCATAGAAAATGTATGCCCTTAAATTTATTTTTAATGTAAGATCAAGACATTATTCAAATAGTTAATATTGTTCTGTTCGTTTCCGCCCGCAGCATAATTATCACGCCCTGCTACAACACCATTGCCCGGAACGTGGAGGGTCTGGGCATCTCGCCCTTCATCATGTTCTCCCTGAACGCACTGACGTTGCCGCCCTCGGGCTACCTGCAGGGACTGTTGCAAGATCGCATCGGTCGCAAGGCCACCGCCGTCAGTTGGATGACCGTCACGGGGCTGTTTGCCGCTGGTGCGGGTCTCGTCATATCGCAGGGCAGCAATCAGAATGTTCTACTGCTGGTGGCTCTGACGCTGGCAGCCCGTTTCGGGGTGTCCATTGCCGATGGCGCCAGCTCGCAGTTCTCCACGGAACTCATTCCGACCTGCGTGCGAGGTCGAGGGGTGGCTGTGGCTCATGTGGCCGGCTTTGCCGCCTCCTTCCTCTCTCCCTACATCCTGCACTTGGGCACGTACTTCAGGCCAGCCCCTTGGATCATCCTGGGTCTGCTCTTCCTGGCGGGGGCCTATGTCTGTCTATTGCTGCCCGAGACGCGTAATCGGAAGCTGCCCATGTCCCTGGCAGAGGGCGAGGAATTCGGGAAAGGAGAAGGCATGTTCGATTTTCTCGTTAATCTGCGAAAAGGCCAGGATATGAAAACAGGAGTCGAGATGGGGGTTAAGGCCAAGGAAGAGGACACACTCATGACAAAAACTGCTCAATAATAGAGAAATGTTTGTGATTCAGTATTACGGAATTATCTGTGTATAAGTTTCCCTGCCATTAGCCACACAAACAATTGACATTCAGAGTAGATATTTATCTTAGGCTTTAATGGATGATATTTATTTATCTTATTTTTGGGGACGATAAGGTGTGTATCACATTCTATTATTTGGACTTTGATATGCAATGCCTGACTGAATACCGCTCAGTACTTCCCAAATGCCATTTTACCGTTAAAAAGTGCTACAAATACTCGTATTTCGAGTAAAGGAATTTAACGGCAAAATGCGGCATTAGAAGGTTTGGTCAAACGGCTGCATCTCAGCCGATTATCCATTTATTTTCCCACACAATACCTTAAACGACGCCTAATTAATGTAACTATTTAAGAAAGGCGAAGACACTTTTCTACTTTTCCATAGATTTTAAAATGAAAAATTTTAAAAAATATACCGCAATAAATGAATACTTTTAAAATTTAAAGCTTAATAATTCCCTTACCGTTTGGGGTAAAGTTAGTTTAAAGTAATTGTGTTAAGAATTTTATGAATATTTGCTCCTTTTCCCTTAGCTATAATTTTTACGCGCCAAAATTTGAATTTGGATCTGCTAGTTTTGCTGTTACTAGTGGTGATAGTTCACACGATTGGCAGAACAGGGCTGAAATATGAAAAGGTATTTTTCGGTATATTTCTGAGGTATATTTTATCGATAAGTGCACAGTTGACATCCCCAATTCACACGTGCAGCGGTTTATTTATTTAGATTATTTAGATTGTCGAAATAAAACTAAAATGGATGATAAAACCATTATTGAGACTGTTTGTCACCATCAACACGATGACCAGCCGGTATTGCGTAAGTCTTAAATTATCCGGATCCCTCTGTGAAGTAACAAGTTCTTGGCAGTTAAATTTCAGAATGGCACTTTAGGCGGTACCGCCGACTTCTCTATCGTGGAGAGCAGAAAGGATAAGAGGAAGCGCGCTGCGGTCGTTGCCGGTGAACAGGTGTACACGGGCGAGGTGCAGGATAACCAGCAGTTTGACACGTACATTTGCTTGCGCGACAAGAGCACAAACAAAGTGCAAATCATTCCCGTCCAGCAGGCGCTGCTGTCCAACAACGTCTACCAGCAGTTGGAGCAGAAAGAGAAACAGAAGCTGCTGCCAATGCTAACCAAGGAGCATGCTGCCAAGAAACTCCTGAAGGAGTTCGGCGGCCGCAAGGCCTCGCGCCTCGTGGACAATCGCGAAAAGATGATGGTCAATGTGGAAGTGGTGCGTCAAGATCTGGACGAAACAGTGCAGGGCTCCACGCAGAACGACGACGAAGAGGACGATACACTGGTCGACGTGAACGCCAGCAACGAGGAGTACTTGGCAACCATAGTGCCCAAGTTTGACAAAACAGCCACAAAGATCAGTGAGGTCTTCGACGTGGAGGACGTGGTGCCGGCCAGCCTGCTGGAGAGGCTAGACGAGGAGGCCAAGGTGGTGTACGCCACGCCACTGGAGACGCTGCCGTAAGTAGATTATTCGAATGGAGATATGTAGCTCAGAGTAACCAGATTTCTCCCCGTCGCAGCATTGAGTCGGAGTATCTGCGCACTTGCCTCAAGCGCATCCAGGATAGGGAGATTACCTCAAAGCAGGACTTTCTGCACATTAAGCTGATTATCTACATGGACGCCCTGCAGTCGCTGATAGCACTGCGCTCGCGCCAAATGAAGCGCGTGGAGCTGTCCCGCATCACGGAGAAGATCGAGAACGACATACGGCACCGCTTCGCGGACCCCAATGTAGCCAAGAGCTACACCCGCACCAACTACAGCACGGAGAAGGCGCTCACCCACTTCATTGTGCTGGCCCTGCTCATCAGTGACAAGCACGAGGTCGATGTGAATGTGCTGTCCCGCACCCTACGCACCACCAAGGAACGCATCAAGTCATACGCCCACATCGTCAATGCGCGACCCAAGTCCCGCTCGGATGTGCTCAGTCTGCGCCTGCCCAGCACCGTGCCGGCCCTGTCGAAATCCCGCCGCTTCCAGCGCAAGAAGTAGAAGTAGAACACCCTGTTTGACATCGATTAAACAACTTCTAGGTGGCCGGCCGGTCAAGGTCGTCACAATAAAGTTTATTTTTACATTACATTATTTAGGCTTTAATTGAAGAATATCTTGAGTAACATGAGGCGCATTCACCTCCAACACGATGTCGTGCTCCAAACGAAAAAAAACAGAATGCTGGAATTGGTTATAATCCTGCGTGTTTGAGTGTAGTATGTAACTCCTTTTATTTATTCATGGTCGGGGCCTGGTCCTAGTCCTGGGCCGTGTGTACGTGGCTGCGGTCGTGTGTATGTGTTGTCTCACTGTCGGTGTCCGAGTTGTGTGCTGGAAAAATTATGTACGGCGGCAATCTTGTTAATCCCTCCCCCTTAGTAGTTAGTTGTGTGAATTTTATGTTGCTTCTTGGTTGGCATCCGCATCCACAAATCGCGTCTAAACGGCCAGGCCGAAGACGGACACGATGCAGTACATGGTCTTGTTCTCCCAGCGGACTGTGCAGCTGCCGTCTGTGTCGTTGTTCCAGTAGCAGGAGCTGGCCGTGTGCAGTCCAGCTCCGTTCTTCTGCATGATCATGGCAGTGACGATGTACTTGTATGGCTTCTGCTCCTTGGTGAGCACCGTCAGGCAGTTCTCCACCACCTGGCCGGTCCAGTTGTTCACCTTGTCGTGCTGGTACGCATTGCCCCCGATGGTGCTCTCGATGGCCTCCTTAATCGTCTTGCTCACATCATCCACAATGAACTGGCTTTCTTCGCGTGAGTCATCCATTTTTGTTTCGGTTTGCAAGTTGCCAAATCAGTCTACCTTTTATACCGTTTATGTTGTTTATTTAGCTTGTTTGTTTTACTGTTGTGCGCGCGCTTTTGTCCCGTAGTCGACGCCTTGAGTAGAAAATAAAATATGTCGGGCTTCAAGAATTTTTTTGTTGGGTCTGAAAGGGATGTCAAAGTTATGTTGTTGCTAGATTTTTCTGTTTGCCAAATACGGTTACACTACAGTATATATCGGGTTAAGTTATTTTAATAACGCCTAGTACTCAGATCCGAAAAAAGAGCTAGCGAACAGAATCAGGGTTGATATTCGTATGAAACCGATAAAAACATTTATCTTGGCAAATGGTTTTAGCCTAGTACTCAGACCAGCAAAAGTTCTTCTGGCAGAATGTGCAATATAAAAATACTAGCGATCGAGTGTGACCAGGTGTGCATGCCCTACGGTTACACTGTGGACAAATAAAATCAGTTAGAAATTCAAATTTTGTATCAAAGCAAGCAGACTTGTTTTATTTGTGGGCGCCATAGCTACACCCTGGGGCAGTACAATTTGAAATATAATAGGTTCCTGGTTCGAGTAAGCCACTATTGGTAAGCGCTCCCAGCTGCACCAAGCGAAAACTAAACCCAAACCAATTTCAGGAATGCGAAAACTTCTCGGTCAGCCTTAATCACTATATTCCAGTGGCTAGAGCTGCTGAAGATCCAGGTGTCTAGGACTTGCGAAAACTAAGGGCCTTGAATTGGATTTGATTTTGAAAAAGAATTTTAATTTTTCTTCGAAATTTTCGAAGCTGAATAGCTCTGTCCACTTTCACATATCTATGCCCATGACTAATGACCAACTTCTGGACCTCCTGGAGGCGCTTCTTCGTCTAAGAGTTATCAATTTACAGTTTTGCCCGAAGTTATACGGTTCCTTTCTGAATATTGTTCGCATCTGGGAGAGCTAACAGAGACAACAGCGTTAGAGGATCAGCGTTATTTCGGATATAGAGCTAAACAAATTATTTTGTATGAAAATCTGTTTGTTGAAATCATAAAGGGGTATTTAGGTCCCATATTATTAAACAAAGAACTTAAGATCCAATGTTGCCTACAAATAAATAGAGTTTACCAAGAGGCATGAGAAGATATTAACATTACGCACACTACCCAGAATCCAACTTCAAGATATTGAAAGAATTAAAAAGAATGGAAGTTGTCATGGAAGGTATATATTTAAATATACATATGTTGCTCTTATCATTTTCCAAATAAATAATATCGAGGGAAATGACGTCCTTTTTCTTGACTTGACTCATTTTTCATTCTTGATAACAAGTCTCCAGATCCACTACTTAAGCATCTCCCAAGTCTCAAAGCTCTTCAGTCTTGTATTTGAATTGTTGAGCTACACTGATCAAAATGAGCTACATTACTGCCTTATTTCTCCTGGGGTTACTCTCGCAGCGATCTCTGGCAAAAAGTTTGGTGAGTATATCAGATCAGTGTAAGGGAAATAGTAGACAGTGAAAATATTCAATAATCATAATCCCAGGTGGAATCAAATACTGGCTGCGCCGACTTCTGCTACACAGCCATAAAATCAGTCGTGGATCAACAGCTTATGATGCAACAGCAACTGAATAACATTGAAAAAAATTCGATGATCCAAAAGATTTGGACTGAAAATCTAGTTAATCACAAGCAATTGGAAAGACTATACAGTGTAGTACATACATTAAGTGAACGTCAGAGGATGGATAGTTCTGAAATGATCGAAAGTATGAAACAAAATATGTCAGACCAGAAGGAAAGCAACGATTCAGATATAGGCAGGTTAAGCGAAAGACTGGGTGAACTAGAGAAGCAGATCACAGAGCAGCAGGAGAGGGCTGCCTTGGCCGAATGCACAGCAACAGAGACTCTTGAAAAATTAGAAGACAAGGCACGAAGGCTGGTTTCGGGTGAACAACAGATGCTTGATAGACTAGGACAAATGGATATCCAGATCGGAGTCGAGCAGGCGAATGTTGGCAATAACACGTCATATTTAGACAAGTTACGGAATAGAGTAGAGGTACTAGAGAAACAGATCTCAGGACAAGAAGAAAAGGTCTCCTTGGGTGAAATCTTAGCTACGAAGAGACTCGACAACATTGAGAAGCTGGTGTCGGGCCAACAAGAAAATATAACTTCAAATTTTAGACGATTCGCGGATGATCTAAGCGGCATAAAGGAACAACTGTCTGGCCACCAATTGAAGCAGCTCTCCGAAGCCTCTCTGATGGAGACAATTGGCAACTTAAAGAAAGACTTAACTAACAAGCAACAAAAGATCGAGTCGGAGGGAAGTAAGCTGGAAGAAATACTGAACGGGCTCAAAAATAAGTTTGCAGGCCATGAAACGAAGCTTGAAAATGATGAGAGGAAACTGTCGGACTCACAGACCAGACTGTCAAAGCTACAGGATCAATTGACGAATCAACAGAAAACAGTGTCCACACACGAGGCAGCTATCAAGGAGTCAGAGTCCAAATTAAAAACACTCTGGAAGGACCGGTCCGTATCGTTTCAGAAACTCGGTTCAAAATATTATTATTTTGAGATGAATGGGAAACTCAACTGGAAAGAAGCTCGGGATAGATGCCAAGAGCTGGGCGGCCACCTGGCTAGCCTGCAGAACAGAGAGGAGTACGAATTAGTGCAAGGGGCTCTAGGTAAACAACGACATTTTTGGTTAGATGTTAATGATATTGAAAAGGAAGGGGCGTATATGTCGAGTACAACTGGGAAGAGGGCAAATTTCTTGGAATGGAGAGGATCCGGAGCACCAGATAACTGGAAGGGAAATGAAAATTGTGTAGAACTAAACTGTGGAGGAATGAACGATTTGAATTGTTCGGAAAAACATTTGTACATTTGTGAAAAATAGTTGTAGGCTGCGATAAATTAATTTGCCTTTAATAAGCCAAAGTGGAGCGCTTTATAAATTCCAAATTCTACCAATAACGATTTCCATTTAATTAGCCCAAGAAAATTTTCAATAAACTTTTAAAAATTTTAAAACGGATCTAAAACAAATTGGTTGGGGTTTCTCTTCTAGTCGTTTTTTTTTTAAACCTCCAATATTTAGGTATATACAATTATTTTAAATTAAATTAAGAAAAGTTCTGCTTTTGTAAACGAACAGGAAGGAGGAGCCTTGTATATTATCCGAAGAACTGCTTTTGTTGTTGCCGATGTTTCTGATGACGATTTTAACCGTTTTCCTTTGATGTTAGTTTTGCTTCTGCTTTGTTTGAAAGGAAAGTCGATGTGTATTTGTCTTGTTGTGGTTGAAGCGATTAGCATTCTTCAGCTGATTGGAAAACCAGTCGAATCCCTCGAAGAGGCCATCGCCGATAGTTGCACACGTCGCTTGAATGTACCAGTTGCGGTTTCTGAGTGAGTGCAAGCCGAGCTTGTCGGTAATTTCAGCAGCCTTCATTGCATCTGGCAGATCCTAGAAAGATTAAAGCAAAAATGGGATTATGTGACGATTTTCGAGAAGGGAAACAAATATTCTTATCGATAATTGGCATATCAGTCCCGTCTTGAAACAAAATAAACTTTGAATAATCATAGTAGGAATCATAACAAGTCATTAACATCATCTAGGAGGAGTTTCTGGCAGTACTGATTCGGTTCGTCTGCGCTTCTAACGCTTACCTGTTTGTTGGCGAATATAAGTAGGACTCGAAGCTCGTTCGCGGCTAGGATGCGCATCAATTCCTCTCTCGCCTCATCGATACGCTCTCGGTCAATGCTGTCCACGATTAAGCGAAGAGCCTGTAACCAAAAAGGATGCCAATTAGTGGATCTACAGAGAACTTTTTGTGGGTCCCGTCTTGTAACAAATTAAACTTTGAATAATCAGCATATATGAATCATAAGTCCCGTAATTCCGAGATCCCAGGACTTACTTGTGTATTCGCGAAGTAATGCCTCCACAATGGGACATTCTTGTATTCGAAAGTCTCCACATTTAAACCTAGTGAGTGTGGAGAAGAACAAAACAGATAAGCAGATCTAGTACCGATATAATTTATGGTTGCTAGATAGATTTACTTACCAATGGTAGGTATCGCTGTAACAATTTCGTTTGTAAAGAATTGTGGTTTTACCAGCGCAATCCAAACCGATCATCAATATTCTCATTTCCGTTTTTTCAAAGATACCTTTAAATAGATTGTCGAATACATTTCCCATAATTGCTGGCTTATCTTTCGATTCTCTAGATAGGAGGAGAAGGAAATCTGTTCTCTAGATTGCTGCTGCTGCGGCTGGCATTCTTGCTTGGCTGGAATTATTCCAAGTTCAAATCCGATTTGGCAAATGTCCAAACTCTGGAATCGTGTGCTTGGAATTGGAGAATCTGCAAATAAACTAAACAAAAAAGATATATAAATAAACCACTAAAGTTGGCATGTGGTGTCTCGCATGTCTGTCGTGAGGTAGTCTTTTTTTTATATCTATTTATCTGACGTGTTAATATCTGAGTCATAACCGTTCGCTCATGAAATTAACTCCAATGGTATTAGTCTATGTACCAGATATCTACCAGCCGCGGCCATCGTCGAGGTAACATTGTCCTGATTGGACGTAACAACTTCAGCGTGGAGCCGGCAATTACATTCATTAGCCAGATGATTTATTGATAACCAAACTCTGAGCCCAAACAACTTCGTTTTGATTTGCCAGTGCCTTCGGCTTTTAGCCCATTGTGGGGAAACGTAAATCGCCTATGTTCGTATTCCACTACTTCAATTGAAAAGTGTGAGACTAACAATTAAACAATAAAAACCTTGGAGGAAAGCATGTAGTAAGAGCAATGGTGTACCATTGTATGAAAAACAATTCACAAAAAAAACCCCCCCGTTTGTGTTACAAGCATTTTAAAATGGAAACTATCATTTTGGATGGTCCCCATAGCGATACACCTTTGCCTCAACGCCAGCCGATGGGCAACGATCCGGCCAATAATGTTAGTGGCAAGCACACGGCACCTAAACGAAATGTTGGGCCTGATGGTAGTTGCCTGCCTTAACTGATCAAAACAGAGAACATTTAATACCATTAATGTATTACCCTTGTTTTATTCTTACCTTTAAAAACCACCGCCTGACGCCTCTCGCTGTGAGGGCGACTCAAAATATCCTCCTCAAGCTTGGACTAATCCTTGGCCTGCTTTTCGGGCATTTCCCATTTTATCTTCTTGCTTCTAAAGTAAATACACACACACTATTAGGGGAAATACCACGATCATTGCCTTCTAACGAAGAAGAAAAACGCTTTATTTTTTTCAGAATGAAACGGGCGACAACCCAATATCTTTCAGATAATCCTTCCCACCAGCCATAAACTTCCAATGGAACAACAGCCTAGCCTCTATTTTTAATATGGATTCACTCAGATTTACAAAGAAATGGTAGAAAAATATAAGGAATTCGGAACTTCACATTAGAAAATAACAAAAAAAAATTGAGAATACAATTGTAGCAGTGCATCTTTCCAATATGTTTTGCTGTCAAAGATACCCTAATATTGCACTATTTTATAAACTCGTCAGAAGGTATCTAGAAATGGAATTTCTTAAAGCGATCGGAGCAAATCTCCTCACAGTAAATTTGCAATTAGCACCCAAGATCCGTAGAGAAAAACTGTAAAGGTAGTAGTTTCGAGCAGAGGTTGTCGAGCCGCCATTTTGCAGCCGCCATTTTCAATTTTGGCATACAAAAAAATAAAAACTTATTAAGATATAATAAACCAATTTGTCAATAAAAACCAGAAGTTATTATGTAATTTCATTATCCCACAAAACATTTTCAAAGTTCGGTGTATTTTGGGCCGATTCAAAAACCTCCCCTTAATTAAAAAAAAAATATCTCTAGCCGAGATAGGACATTTTTCTGGGATTTTTTTTAGTTAAATAGAGAAAAAGATAGATTTTTTGGAAGACATTTTTTTATGAATTACTATTCCTCTAGTAGATATTAATAATACTAAGGATTCGAGCCACGATCCCAGTCTCAAGTCTCAGGCTTAATGGTGCCTCGTCATGCACACGACATTTAATTGGGTTTTGAAATTCTCGATATTTGCCTTTAGTACTTTTCGCTTGTGCATCTGGCTGGCGTCGGTTTTTGAATAATATAAGGAAAACATGCTATTAAAAACATCGACAAAATTAACTTTTACTGACTTTAATAGGTTTTTACATTAAAGTTTCAACAAATGTACGGAATTATATGGAAATTTTTTTATATTTTTGGCTCTTGGTAGAGCTAAGTAAGAGATAGATAGGTGACCCCTTGCATCGTGGGTTCACCAAGTTGCTCCCAAGTTTTATTGAATACTTAAAATGTACTACATATACCGTTTAAAAGCTATAGTATTAGTATGTAAAACCAGTCTGAACTTTTTTTTGTATGATGCCATTTGTAAACACTGCCCTGAATACATATACTCACCCCCATTCACATTCAATTATCATAATCAGTTAGTTGACCTCTTGAAATTCAATAGTCGTATAATTATATACCTTTATATACTTTATTCGAATCGTACACAAAAAAGAAGGTTAGACATACTGCAAAATATATTCACTATTAATCTCTAAAATTATCGTATGATTAAATACATGTATGTACATAATGTCTAAGATTTGATGGGAATACTGTTTCTTATCTCACGCTGCACGCGGGGCATTTGTTGCATGGTTTTCTTCCCTTCCTAGGTTAGCGATATTATGTTTTTTTTTTGGGATCATGTGACAATATTCAAAATAAAGCATATTTAAAAATATGAGTGCATTAAAGACATACAGAGTTCATGTTTCATTTATTTCACTCGAGAGAGGAGTGAACAAGTCAAGTGTTTAATATATGTTTAATCCAGTAGTATTTTTATCTTAAAAACGACGTCGACCCCATGGGGCATTATTTCCTCCGCCATTATTTCCACGCTGATTGGCGCCTTGGTTCATATTGTTAACTCCAAATTCAAAAGCGAAGGAGTCCTATTCGAACAGGGAAATAATATTGTTGAATTGAGTGTTACATTTGCCACATATAAGCCCAAAATCCCATTTGATTAATGCTATCATGGCCCGAGAGTGTCCCCCATAAAGAACCAGATCCACCGAGTCACCAAGCAAATTCTCCCCCATAAAAGCAAAAAATATGTACATTATAATATAACTACTGTTTTTTGGAAAATAAAAACCAAACGAAATAGAAATGAAAATATATCTAATCTAATATATACCCTTACTTTTTGAGTACCGGATAAAAAAATATTTGCTGAAACCATATATGGATTCAGACAACCCCACGAATGTCCCAAAGCAAATAGTCGGAAACTGCTTTGCTCCCATTTACATATATACTATGAAGTATCCCAGGACAGCAAGTATACATAAAACTTAGCCACCACATTAAAAAAAAAAAGGTATGAAAATCTAATTCGGATTTTTTTTTTTGTTATACGTCCAAGGGACATGTTTTTAAGAGTTTACACAATGAGTGTCCCCAGATATTTAGAAAAATTCACCCCAAGAAGAGTACGACAGATGGTGCCCTTGCCCCTGCCGCTGAATAAACCATACCCTCCCACACAATGGATGTTTACAGAAAAGCGTTGGGCAAGAACAAACTCCTTGCCATAGGGTTTTTGGCCGGGCTGAGAAGCATCTGTGGTTGAGAGCCCTGTACATACCTGTTTGTTAGGTCCGCCGGGACCAGAGTTATTTCCAGTCATGGTTGAATTGTTATTGTTTCCTGATCAGAAAAAAGCATAGAACATTTATTAAAGCCTCAATATAAATTATTCATTTATTCGTTTATTTCTTACCTCTAAAAACTTCAAAGGGAGAATTGCTGTTGCCTCCAAAATTGTCAAAACTAGAGTTATTGCCGATGCCGACACCAACGCCGGCACCACCACCGCCATTGCCGACGAAACCTTCCTGCTGATCGAGCAGCGAATTCAGTTGCTGTGCCTGCATGAACAATGTGTTCTCCTGCTGGCGACGACGCATATCGTCCTCCTGACTCACCATGCGTGTCTGCATCTCGCTCTGATGGCGACGCATAGTTTCCTCGTCACGCTTGCGCATTTCCTCGGCCTGCTTCTCGCGCATTTCCCATTCTAACTTCTTGCGTTCATTGTCCACTTCGCGCTTTCTCAGCTCTAAAGGAAATACACACACTTTATTAGGCAAAAAATGTACATAAATAAAATGGCCATGATCGGCCACGATCATTGCCTCCTAGCGTCAAAGGATGACAACACGATATCTTTCAGAGAATCTTCTCCACCAACCACCAAATGTCCAACGGAACAATCTGGCTGCCCCACGCCCCACAGTATAAGAAACATTCGCTTGGATGTTAGATAAATTCGACATCTCAGCAACTATGCTAACAACCTGAAGCATTAAAATATCCTTAAACCCCTTCGTTGGTTTACACTACACCAATGCTCCCATACATTCTTGTTGCAAAATCAAACATGATTTTTTTGTTTGCTGTTTGCCAGTCACAAGTAAACGTCGAATGTAATGGGCTGTAGTTCCCATTAGAGTTGCTGCCAAAAAAGCAGGTTTTTCACATGGGATAAGCAAAGGATATGGGTCTAGTGTTGGCAAAAACTTAAGTTATTCTTTTAATATTTCGGCTGTGTGAGCGTATCACCTCTATCAGGAAAAAAATATGATGACGATATGATGTATAAAAAAAAATGTTTAATCAAATCTTATCATTAGATATATGTTAGATTTTTGAGTAACCCTGTGGCCATACAGGCACTGGTTGTCGATGGTTGTCGTCACAGAGATATACAAAGAAATGGTAGAAAACTAAAAGGAGCTTCACAATCAGAAATCAAAGACAAAATTGGGAATACAATTTTGCAATAAATTTGTTTGTTTTCTATTGGTTTCCATATTGGGTGACTTTGGGCCAAGTGTCCTGTGTTTTCATATATCGATAACAGAGGAACAGTGGAATCCACATCATTCAGCAAATATGGAATATGTTGGCAATGGTGATGTTTATTTATAGGCGCGTGCCATAGCACAAATTGATCAGCTATCAGTGATCTTTATGATACAATTTTTGCAAAAATTCCTAGAGCACAAGTAGCGTAAAAATATTAAACTCCAAGGGATAAGTAAGGTATGCATCTTTCGCTTTCACCATTTCAAAACATCTTTAATGCGATACTTTACTGATCGCTGATCAGATTTTGCTGGTGAACGCGCCCAAAGTTAGAAAATTCTATATTCCTTGTCCCAAACCTCTGGACATGCAAAACAATCAATCTGCATAGAGGAATGTATGTTTCATAATACGCCCCCTTAGGACCCTATTTAGGCCAAAGACTTTTCCTAATCCAAATATAAATGAAATACCCTTTTGTTAGGCAATCAAAATTGAGGGAGAAACACGAAGATTAGACGACAAAAAGATAATTTGATTTGCCGCAGACGCATCCACGTCATGCACAGGGCAAACAAATTAAGGCCATGAGACACAATAGTTAGATATATAATATTTATATAGAGGAGAATGGGACAATATCAAGGTATTCCCCATAAGTTTTTTTCGTGTTAATGGACACCCAACGTGATAATACTGACCTTGACGCAGGAGCTCAGTCTCTTGCTCATATCGAGCGTACTGCATCTGAGCATCCAGCTTGTCCTCTTCCATTTTGAGCTCACGCTTAAGAGTATCCTGCTTGCTTTTGTACAGATCGTGCAGCTGTTTCCAGCGGGAGCCGTACTCGTGCTCAAACGAATTAAGATCTGCAAAGCGCGGACCGACGCTGCGCTCTTGATTGAAGTCCGGCATCTTCTTGTTGAGGGCCTTCTCGGGTAGTCCATCGTTGTCGTCGTTCACCTCCATGGGCTCCACCAGGCAGGGCCGCAGTGAGGCCGTCAAAAAGAAGCACTTCTCATTGCAGAAACGCAGACAGGCGTTGGCTGAAGACTTCTTGGCAAACTCAACGATACCCTCGCCCATATGCTTGCCGCGATCGTCGACGGTGATGCTGGCCCGTTCGATGGGGCCGAATATCTCGAAAGATCTGTACAACAACTCGTTGGACACGAACGGTGTGAGGTTTCTCACGCGCAAGATGGTTGCATTGGGTGCGAAACGGACGCGGAGCTGACGCCCCTTGCGCATGGTACCGTCCAGGGCACGCTTGGCCTTCTCAGCATTCACATGATAATCGACCTTAAGGAATGTGAAGTTCTTCTCAATATTGGAGAAGATTTCGCCAATCTCCCCGAATGGTTTGAACATTTCGCGCAGCTCATTGTCGGTGATGTCGCCGGTAAGATTGCCCACATATAGACGATTGCGACCAGAGAATTTGGTCTCCTCGGGCACCTCCACGGGTGGCAGTTCCAGAGTGGGTCCAGCAATGGCCCGCAGACGTTGGGCAATAAAGAAATCATCCCCGCCGCCACCACCACCGCGTGGACCGCCGCCTCCACCGCCCATCATGCTCATGTTGGGCCCCCCTTGACCACCGCCCGAACGTTGACCGCCGCCACCGCGATTACCGCGATCACGCTGATGGTGCTGAGCACGTACACCTCCGCCGCCGATACCGCCGCCCTGGTGATTGCCACCGGCTCCTGGATGATTGCCACCAGCTCCTGGGTGATTGTTACCAGCTCCTGGATGATTGTTACCAGCTCCTGGATGATTGCCTCCTTGGTTATTGACGCCGCCACCACCTCCTTGGTTATTGCCACCGATGCTGCCGCCGCCGCGAGGACCACCGCGGAAACCACCTTGCCCTGGTCCTTGTTGTTGAACCTGCCCTGGACCTTGGTTTGCATTGGGAGCTGGCTGCTGATTTGCAGCCACAGATTCATTAACTTTCTCAGCGACATTTGGAACTTCTGGCTTGACTGGTTCATTAGTAGTAGACTTTTGCTATATTTGTATTATATATATTCAAATCAGTATAAGAAGAATGATGAAATGGATGTGGAAAATATGCACGGATATGTCTGGGCCCCAATCTGCAGTGCGTCTAGTCCCCCTTATAAAAAACGAATCAATTAGCCTCTAAGCAGCGCGTTTTTTCGGGACACGATGCCTCAACGTTCTGGGGGACTAAAACTGGCACTGCAGGGAGGGAGCCCATTCATGGATGTACATAGGTATGTTTGTATATAGGGTGGTATACTATATAATTACGCATGGATAACCCCACTAACTACAATACATGCCAAAATCCCTTATTCCTAGGGATTGTACCACCCATCCAAAAATATTTCGTTGTGTACACCCTTTCACCTTCTGCAGAAATTAGCTTGATTGACGGCACTTTATCCATATATTTGACATTGAAAACATCATTCGAGCCATGGATTCTTATTAGAAAAACTAATGTTTATAAGGTTTTGCAAGGGAAACTGTATAATGATTTGGTTGATCTTTCCTCCCCAGAGTTTCGGAAAAAAAATTCGATAGATTCCCGCTAGCTTAGCGACGGTGCTTGGTAAAGGCAATCCTTTTTAGGGGGTGCAGCAGCCATCGCAACATCCTAGGCCGTGCAGCATTTCCTAAGCAGCACTTTCTCTGAATTGCTCTCACAATGACTCGTTGAAATATAAATAAATATACAAATAAATAGTATCCATGTCACCGGACACGAGCTTGAGAAGTCACCCCTCCGAGTACAAAGATTCCAAACCTTGAATCTGCATCAGCATTTATATCTATTCCAAATAGATGACCAAAGACACAAAAAAAACAACAAATTTTCGCTTCGATAACCCACAAAAGCTGTACCAAGAGTGCTCTGCTGCAAACAAGGACTCTGTAAATTGTGGATATATTACAGTCATATTTATTATTAGATGGGCCTTTCCCAACAACATAAAAAACAATTGTATGTGTGGTAGAGCTCTGCATGAATGGCAATAAGCTGGTATTCGAAATTCGAATTAGAAAGAGTTGAATAAATTCGAATGCTACTCCGATAGTTTGAGTGAGTGAGAGTGATGGCGTAGAACTCATACACACAACACTCAAGCGACTTGACACGAATTGAGTGAGGGGCTGTTTCCGAATTCATTCGAATGCATTATATTTCTTTGCCTTTTTATTTGGTCAGCAATCAATGTTATCAAATATTGAGAAGAAAAAAATTTGTAAACTGCTAAAATAGCTTTTTTTGAGAAAGTTTTGCACACAGTTTCAGAAAACAGATATAATTAATAACAAAATATAATAACAACTTTTAAATTGTTATAGAAATCGAAATTTAAAAGTAGCCAAAACTAGCTATAAAATAGCTGACTTGGGAACAGTGTCATCAATAGCCCTTTAATTGTTGTTGCTTTTCTGTGCGTAAGGAAAAGGACGAGAAGAAAAAAAATCCAAGCAACGAATGAATGCGCATGCAAAAATTTGGGAAATTCGAATGTCTGAATTCTATTCGTTGCATTCATTTCCCTTTGCGCACTCCCTTATTCTCCCTCGTGCAACTGAATGCTGACAACTATGCAGCCACTCGCATTTAATTCGTATTAACTCAATTATTTGTGTGCGTCGCACTCGCTCAACTCAATTCAATTCGAATGCATTCTATTTTAGTAATGTATGTTTTGGATGGACCCATACAGATCTCTAATGTACGCACAAGATATATACATATATATTTGAGTACCCACATAAATCAGACACATAAATCAAAAAGTTCAAAAAAACAAAACAATGAACCGGTATATTTTACACTTTTCTTTAAGAGAAATAAACCGCACTTATACATACATATGTATGTATGTATGCAGATGTGTGGTGTACATACAATATACGATAGTGTAAAAGAAGGAAGGGGATCTTTCGAACAGTTTTCAACTTACATTTGCGTTATTCGGACCCTGAACATTTTGTCTATTTTGGTTTCCTCCACGGCGATTGCGGTTGCCGCCGAAACTCTTGTTTTGATTCTGGCCACCGCCACCGCCGCCGCCACCACCACCTCCAACACCGGCGGGACGGCCATTTTGGTTGTTCAAGCCACCGAATCGTGCCTTTTTTTCGGCTGGACTGCCATCGGGGACAACATTTTGTTTAGGTGCCGGATGCTTGCCCATAACTTTATTGCCCTGGTTATTGCCCCTCTGCTGGCGTTGAGGCATAGGTTTAGCGCCAGTAGGCCCATCCAAAATTATAGTTTCCATTTTAGAATACTTCTATTTTAACAACGCGAAAATTGCACAACAACACAACCTAGTAGTGACGGGATAATAAACGATAGTAGTGTCGATACTATTGATGACCATCTATTTATATGTTTAGCCATCGATAGTATCGTGCTGGAAAATTAAATTTTAATATTATAGACATATTTCATACATTGATGTTTTTCGTATTTTTAGACAGAAGGGATTCAGATGGAGGGGGGAAGACTTTTAAGCGGAAAATTGTTTAGTGCACAATATAATTATAGCTCTTAAGGGGTGCTTGTGTCGTCGATACGCTCATAAAAAACATGCATTTATATCTAGTGCAACCAAGAAAGTCTGGAACTGTGAACTAGTCTTAATTCCTTGATCTATCTGATATCATATCCCATCCCTATCCTTTTGCAACAACAAATCCGCACCGATACTTATCGATTTCCAAGGCCGAAAAAAGGAAATCTTTGTTTATTTTTTTGTGAGATTTTAAGCGAAAAATATTCCACCATGACAGCATCGCCAACAGAAGCAGCATCTGCATTTTCGAGCTCGGACACAGCCGCATTGGAGCGCGAGACAGAAGCGCAGGCCGAGGAACAAGTCACATTCGAACAAATATGGAATGAAACGCACAGAAAAGTGAGCAGTGGATGGATACGACAGAATGGCTTCAAGAGGGTGTGTACAGAATGTTCACATCAGAAATACCAGTATCTAATTATATGCATTGCAGATCTGCCTGCAATTTCCTGATGACTATTTGCCGCACAGCAATGCCGTCAGCGTTAGCCTGAAGGAATCGCTGGCTCCAGAGGACGTCAAAGTGTTCATTATGGCAGACACCACGTATGGCAGCTGTTGTGTGGACGAGATTGCAGCCGCCCATGTGGAGGCAGACAGTGTGATCCACTTTGGAAACGCCTGCCAGAGCAAGGCTAGTCGCTTGCCCGTGCTCTACATGTACCCTGAGCTGCCGCTGGAGGTGCCAGTGATGATGGAAAAGCTGGCCTCCTCCCTACAGACCGAGTGTAGGGAACGTGATGTGTGTGTTTACCTGGACATTGGCTATCATCATTTGCGCGAGCAGCTGGGCGAGGAAAATAGTCTGTACAAACAGCTCAATGAGGCACTGCAGCCGAAAGAGCTGGTTTTGGAAGTGTACCCTCCGGCTGAAGACGATGCGGATGCCTCCAGCAAGCATCCAAAGACAGCCAGCGAGCGCATCTGCATCTTTGTGGGGTCCGATAACCAGCGCTTTGCCAATCTCTCCTTGACTGCGCCGGCCCTTCAATGGCACATCTTCGATGGAGCCTCCGGCATGCTCAGCTCGAAGAATCCCCTGACAGCCCAATATATACGCAGGCGCTACTTCTACATCGAGAAGTGCAAGGATGCGCAGACCTTGGGCCTGATCGTGGCCACTCTGACAGCCGATGGATACCTGGATGTGGTCGCTCGCCTCCAAGCAATGGCCAAGAGTCGGGGCATCAAGACACAGCTCATCTCCGTGGGTCGCATCAATCCGGCAAAGCTGGCCAACTTCCTGGAGATTGATTGCTTTGTGCTGATCGGCTGCCCCTTCAATAACATGTACAACTCCAAGGAATACTACAAGCCCATTGTCTCGGTCTTTGAGGCCGAGATGGCGTTGAACCCCGCCTGGCACATGAAGTACCCCGAGGCGTATGTAACCGATTTCAAAGAGCTGCTTCCCGAAGGACGCAGCTTCCTGGCCTTCGATGAGCAGGCGGTGCCCGAGCACGACGTCAGCTTGGTCAGCGGACGAATGCGCGGTGCGACCAATGAGTCGCTCGAGACTGCTGGCGACCCTGCCTCGATGGCAGTGGCCACCCAAGCCAAAATGGCTCTGATGACCACCAATACGGGGCTGACGTTCGAGGACCGCACCTGGCAGGGACTGGACCCGGCACTGGGACAGACGGAGCCTGCCGAGCTGCAGCCAGGCCTCAGTGGCATTCCGATTAAGTACTCGCATCAATAAATACCACTCCAGATGGATAATTACCCAGAAATAGGTCGATCGTGTGCATGTAATTGTAGGTATTTTTCGGTTTACTGATCTTTTTGCATGAAATTTTCTTGGATTAAACTACTCGTACATGTCCAACAACACGGGTGCGGGACGGGAACGCATAGCGCGATCACTTAGACCCTCAACCAGTACATGGAGGAGCGAATTCTGTTGTAGTCGGGCAGGTTCTCGACGGGTCCCACAGCGGCGACGGCAGGGCATCTGTCGTAAATGTACTTCATGGCCACATCGCGCACATTCGACACAGTAACATTTTCGATGCGCTGTTCCAGCTCGTGCAATGGGATGCGGCGATTGTAGCACAGAATCTGGCGGCCAATGTCCTCGCAGATGGGGGTGGTTCCGTCCAGCTGCAGCAGCATGTTGGTCTTCAGCAAGTTCTTGGCGCGCTCCACCTCGGCCTCGGTGACCATGGTGCAGAGGCGCATCCACTCGGTCTGAATGTTGAAGATCATGTCCTGCCAATGCGAATCTCATTGTCATATCCGATTGGCTTTTAGTGATAAATATATATGTGGCTTACCTCACACTGCAGAGGATCGCACACGAAGTAAATGCCCCAAAGACCGGTGTCCTTGTAGCAGGTGTTGAACGACTGGAAGCTGTGGCACAGGTCTGTGGTTGGGACGCAAGACTGGGTGAAATCGTGTCTGTGATTAAAACTGATCTTTGTACTCACTGTCCTCGGCGCTGGCACGGGCCAGGTTGGAGGCATTGTTGGCACCACCGCCCTGAGAGCGATCCCAGGCACCCACCAAGGTGTTGGCCACCATCAATGGGATGTTGTCCTGATCGGTCCAGCCGCAACCCTCAACGGCGACAGCCACATGGGCCAGGGGAAGGGAATCGTCGCGCACACGCACCTCGGAGCCGGTGAAGCGGCAGGGAGTGATCTCTTGTGGGAGCGTGCTAGCCTCCAGGCTGCCCAGGCTCGAGCCGGCCAGCTTGACCAAATCGTCATGCTTCACACCGCCGGCAGCGGCAAGGACAATGCGAGAGGCCTTGTAGTGGGTCTGGATGTAGTCGGTCAAGTCGGATTTGCCAATGGACCTGCGCAAAAACAAGCAATGAGCCGGGGATCCCCCAATAGGCCATATTTTTGTAATACGCACTGAATGTTCTTGGTGGGGCCAAGGATGGTCTGGCCCAAGGGAGTGCCCTGGTAGGCGGTGGCATGCAAGTGATCGAAAACCACCTCCTGGAGGTTGCTCTCAATCTCCTGCATCTCGCGCAGAATGACCGAACGCTCACGCGAAATCTTATCCTCTTCCAGCTTGGAGTTTTGGATAATGTCGGCCAGAATCTCAACGGCCTTCGGTACGTCCTTCGACAAGCACTTGGCGTAGAAGACGGTCTGCTCGCGAGACGTGTAGGCATTCAGATGGGCGCCCAGGTTCTCAACCTCCAGCTCCAGGTCGGTCTGGGAGCGCTTGGCGGTGCCCTAAAGAGACGAATGGTTTATAAACGGTTTATATAAGGAATAATGTTATTGACAACTCACCTTGAAGGCCATGTGCTCCAGGAAGTGGGCCACGCCATTGTTCCTCTCGTTCTCGGAACGGGAGCCAGCATCGATCCAGAGACCGACGGTGGCGGTGGACGCGCCAGAATCCTCGCTAGCGACGCGCAGACCATTGTCCAGCTTGGTCACCTGGGTGGCGGGTATGTTCAGCAGGGTCTTCTGCAGGGTGGCCGTCGACTTGCAGCGCTGTTGTATTGGGATAAGTGCCGTAAAAGATTAGTTAAGTAAAACATAGCCATAACCTCAAAATCCATGCAACAACATTTTCAATAGAAATGATGTGGATTTTCTGCCCAATAAACTGGGGGACTAGGGGCTGGCTGCCCATTGGCAGTCCCGAACGGGAGCCAGGGAAGGCGTATTGCTCGGAAAAAACAACTGCAGTTTGTGCCCGTTCAAATTACGTAATTTGTATCCTGGTCAGCGTAATCGAACGGGGTGGGACTTACCTTGATGAGGTCAACGCCTCGCAAGAATGAGCGCATATTCTGCGTTACTCCAAGAACACGCAACGCCATCGTTTGTTTCTATCGTTTAATTCTTATTAACTTAAAATTACTTAAACGTTTGCCTTCGGCGCTGTTGAAAATTCACGCACACACACACGACTTCACACTCATGCACAGGGTGGCGATAAGTTGGTTGCGCTCGAACAGCTGTCAGGGCTGCGACAAGACAATTCGTAGTGTTCAACACTTTTTAAAAAATCGAATTTTCTTTTTGTATTGGCGTTGTGTTTGTTTCCCGGAAACATATAGTTGAATTTAGATTGTAAACAAAATAGTAATACATTCGATTTGGGCCACAGCCCACTCAGTTCACAATGGCGGGAAACTTTTGGCAGAGCTCCCACTCGCAGCAGTGGATACTGGACAAGCAGGATTTGCTGCGAGAGCGCCAGCACGATTTGCTGTCTCTGAACGAGGACGAGTACCAGAAAGTGTTCATATTCTTCGCCAACGTTATCCAGGTGTTGGGCGAGCAGCTGAAGCTGCGCCAGCAGGTGATAGCCACTGCCACCGTGTACTTTAAGCGGTTCTATGCCAGGAATTCGCTGAAGAACATTGATCCGCTACTCTTGGCACCCACCTGCATACTACTGGCCTCCAAGGTGGAGGAGTTCGGCGTCATATCCAACTCTCGGCTGATATCCATCTGCCAGTCGGCCATCAAGACCAAGTTCAGCTATGCCTACACGCAGGAGTTCCCCTACCGCACCAACCACATACTGGAGTGCGAGTTCTACCTGCTGGAGAATCTCGACTGCTGCCTAATAGTGTACCAGCCATACCGACCACTGCTCCAGCTCGTGCAGGACATGGGCCAGGAGGATCAGTTGCTCACGCTCAGCTGGCGCATCGTGAACGACTCTCTGCGCACCGACGTCTGTCTACTCTACCCGCCCTATCAGGTATCATTCAGCGCTCCTCGCCTCTCCTCACCGAAAAAGGTCTTCCCCTGTCTCAAACCGAACTTTTTTTAGATTGCCATTGCCTGCCTGCAGATCGCTTGCGTTATACTCCAAAAGGACTCCACCAAGCAGTGGTTCGCCGAACTGAACGTGGACCTCGACAAGGTACAGGAGATCGTTCGGGCCATTGTCAATCTCTACGAGATGTGGAAGGACTGGAAGGAGAAGGATGAAATACAAATACTGCTGTCCAAAATACCGAAACCCAAGCCACCGCCACAGCGCTGACTTTGAACGACATTCTTCTAGAATCTAGATGTACACGAGACGAGTATTGCTTAAATAGGTTTCTTTTTTTTCAAATTTTATACATATACATATATTTCTACTATAGCGATTAAAAGGAGATTTTAAGCTAACAAATATGGCTGATAGGGGCCCTCAGAGATACTTGGACTGTCCCCGGGAGAACTTGCTGTTCAGTATCTTGGCCTTGTCCACAATCTGTTTGGTTTGATTGGAGTCAATCTTGTTGAGCTTCAGGTCCACATCGCGACTAAAGGGACGACGCTCGGCCTTTAAGCCAGCGGCAGCCAGTTCTTTCTCCTGCAGAAAATCAATATAATTATCAATTATTAAGAGCTCACCCATTAGTGTCTTACCTTCTCCTTTTGCTCCTTGCGAAGCTTCTTTTGGTGCAGCGCCACCAGGGACTCGTCTCGCTTGTGTTTCTTTTTGTGCTTCTTGGCCATCAGCTCCTGTTCGTCATCCCGCTGTTGCACATACTTGGCCTGGGCCATCTGCTCCAGCTCCTTGGAGCTGCAAGGCTTGGGCCCAGCGATGGCCGCTGCTGCCGCACTCTGCGGCGTCTTTGTCCAGTCGGAGCGGTCGCTGAAATCGGGCCGCTCTTTGCCCTGGTGGAAGGTACGCTTCAGGTTGTTGAGAGCTGCCAGGCCACCCTTTAGGCCCACATCGGGCAGCTCCAGCATCCACTCCTCGCGCCCGTCCTTGTCATTTGTGGGGGGGCCCAGACCGCCGCCCTGCAGGACAGACAGTTTCAGGGCCAACGCTCGCTCCTCGAGCTCCACTTGGGTGGCATTCGGCATGGGGCCAAAGGTTCCACTCATGTCATCATCGTCGTCATCCGCATTCTCTTCTGGTGAAGGGTCCGCCGGAGGTGATGCTGCTTTGGGAAAGTCGCTGGGCAGGATGGGGCCTATAATCTGAGGCGTTTCTGTCTTCACCTCTTGGCGCAAATGCGGCGGCAAAGGGGCACCGAAGGCACCCTCTTGATCTTCAGCAGGCGGGAGACTTACAGAGACTGTTGGCCTTGGCACAGGCTGCGGCTGCGGCGGCTCCTCCCACCTGCTGCGCTTCTTCTCCGTGTGCCGGCGCTTCTCCTTTTTGTGCTTCTTTGACTTTTTCTTCTTGGACTTGTCCACACCCTTGCTGGGCTTTTTGTGCTTCCGCTTGCGCTGCAGCTCCTCGCTGGAACCGCTGCTATCGCTGCTGCAGTCATCGCTGGACATGGCTGCTGGTCGCTGCTGGCGAGAATAATAATGGAAAAATCAAAATCAAGAAACGATAAGGAGCCACGATAAACCTTAAGAAAAGTCGTGGGTTCTTTGGCTTTGGAGCTACGGTCTCTGTATTTTTGTGTCTTTTGAGCTTAAAATTATACAACATAACGAAGCGGGAGACGAAGCAACTTAGTCAGTAAATGGCAGCCTCGGGAGCATGCTGGCATGGGAGCATTTAGAATGCTGAAAAAGAGTCGGAGACTAGAATTGGAGTTTGGATGGGATGGGACCTATACGACGAACGTCTTCTGGGCCTTGCGGTAGCTGTACACGAGCGACTTGAAGATTCCTGCACTGGCGATATTCTTCACCGACTGCGTCACACTGCTGCGCCACACGATGTCGTTCACGGAGGCCTGCAGGACCTTCGGCAGAAGCGGGGACATCGACAGGTGCTCCACCACATCGTGGAAGTCGCCACGGCAGGCGGCATTGCTTTGGAGACGTCGCCTCAGCTCCTTGGGCATGCGGCGCAGATGCTGGGATGTGGCCAGGCGCGACTTGTCCTGCTCGAAGAGAATGGCCGGCTTGCGGGAGCCCGGCTCCTGGCCGTGCATGTTGACGGCCAAGTACTTTTCCAGCAGGCTCATGGTCGGCTGGTAGAGGGCGAAGAACTCGGTTATCTGCGGCGTCACTATGTTGTGGACCTTCTGCTTGTTCTCGCCGAAGATCATGCGGAAGTCGCCCTTGTAGCTGAGCCCGGCAATGGCCAGGAACAGATCGTAGGCGGTGAACTTCTCGGGCAGCAGCAGCAGGGCCACAAGGAGGGCCGACAGCAGGTTCTTGTCGAGGGCGGACTTCAGCAGTGGATTGTCTGTGGGATTAACGAGATCCGTGACCGGCTTCTGAAGCCGCCCGGCTAGATACAGATACCGCCAGTGCTTCAGATCCTCGATCAGGCTCTCCTCCGACACCACGCCGTACTTGATGGTCAGACCCAGGTCAGGCAACGGCACCAGCGTATTGAAGTATACACCGGCACCCACACGCTCCTGGTACTTGGCCACAAGCCGCGGACCCAGGTGCCTCAACGCCGAATAGTGGCTGGGATGGCGGTGCATGTTCTCCGCGTGGAAGCCCAGCGAGTCGCGCACACAAAACACCAGATCGATGACGCTATTTGGGGCCGGCTTTGCACCGATCTCGCTGTAGCCAACCTGCTGCTTGACGCCCGATCCGTAGGCGAACATGTAGCTCACGCTGCCTAGGGGAAAGCGCGTTACCGTGCGCCTGTACAGGTCCATCATGGTGGAGTGAAGTGGAGGATTTGGAGGATGCGCAGCTGGTTAGAGCGGGACTAGTAAATGCTTTATAATTACGTTGTAGGCTCTTGATTGGGCAGGAGGACGTTGCTTTTCCCGAATGAAGGGTGCTGGCCGCCGGTACTGGAACTGCTTCTTCTTCGTAATGCCTGCGACAGCTGTTGTTGTACAGTGCTGCGCAGCGTCTCAGCGAGCGTCAGGGCTGGAACAACAGAAGGCAGGCACATTTTAGTCGAATGTGTATATTCCTGTTTAAAGTCCAAATTGTTCACTATAAATTTCCAAACTGAACCGATTTCACTCTCGCCCTCGTACTGGTCTATTGTGCTGTGCGAGTAGTGCTTAATGCTTTTTCTTAAATTTTGCCGCTGGTAGTGTTGACAAACTCTAAATTATAGATGTTTTTGTTTCTTTTGGATGAAATAAGAAGAAGAAAAACGCACATTTTTTTGTAAGAACAGAACGGAACATTTACAACAATAGGGGAAACATGCAACGCTCATTGAAAAGAAAGCAGGAGGAACAGCCTGAGGAGGATCAGGCGGAGCAGCCGCCCAAAATAGAATCGGAGAGTTCACCAGACAGTGGCATTGGCAATATTAAAGATTTCACAAAGGTCCGAGCGGTCGCTGCCCTGCCTCCGGTTTCCACATTGTAATGGTTGTTTTTTGTTTCTTTCAGCAAGCCTTTAAGAATGTTGTCGCCGCCACACGTGCTTGCAACTCCTTTCCACAGGGAACCGCCCGGTCCCTATATCTCAGCTATCCGGGGTATTCACGTGTCATAGACGATCTGTCTCAGCGTCTAGTAGGCCTCATTGGAAATGTAATGCAGGCCGAAGAGATCAAGGGCGACATCAAAAAGTAAGCACCTGCCCTGCGGCCCCAACAAGTCCTGCATAAGTCCTCTTTTTCGCATTTAATACAGACGCCAGATGGAGGAACAGTTCGAAATGGTCCAGGAGTGCAACGATATACTCTTCGAGCGTATTACAACGAATCTTGACATCAAAGCTGGCCAGCGGAGGAAACCACACATGGTGCTAGAGACCCAGGTGGATGTTATGAGCTCATCCTCGCCAGCAGCGACGGCGGTAGCGACGCCAGCTCCAGCAGAACTAGCCAAGGCGGTAACCCCAACGGCGGGCAGCTGGAACAGGTGGCCGCCCACGCCGCAGCGTAACATTGTCTCGGCTCGCCTGTTCACCGCCAAGAACATAATGCGGCCTCAGATGAATTTCAAGGAGCCAGTGGACAACAGTGACCAGAATCCGTTTATGCCACGCCTCAAGGAAAAGCCCAATTCCTTGAAGCCGCTGGCACTGCTGCCAGAGTACGACGAGGCGGGCAATGTGCATGCCTATCTGCATCCTTACGAGTTTGAACTGATGAAGCTGGAGCCGTCGGCGGAGCAGCTGCAGAAGCAGACGCCTCAGCTGCCTGCTCCTCCCGCGACCACCGAGCTGATGCTTGTCGACAGTGTGGAAAAGTTGAACCAGGCCCTGGAAGAGCTGCGCCAGGCGCCCCACATAGCCATCGATGTGGAGCACCATTCGTATCGCACATTCATGGGCATCACCTGCTTGGTCCAGATGTCCACCCGCACCAAGGACTACATATTTGACAGTCTCGCGCTGCGCGAGGAGATGCACGTCCTCAACTTGGTGCTCACTGATCCAAAGAAGCTGAAGATCCTGCACGGCGCTGACCAGGACATCGAGTGGTTGCAGCGCGATCTTTCACTGTACATCGTCAACATGTTCGACACCCATCGGGCGGCCAAGGCCCTGAACATGGCTCGACTATCGCTGGCCTTTCTTCTCAAGCACTATGTGGATCTGGACGTAGACAAGAGCCTCCAGCTGGCCGACTGGCGAATGCGACCGCTGCCCCAGCAGCTCATCGACTACGCCCGCCAGGACACGCATTATTTGATCTACGTGTATGAGCGTATGACCAACGACCTGCTGAAGGCCGAGCAAGGACAGCCGCAGGCGCTGCGCACCGTCTTCCAGCTGAGCACGGAGGTGTGCAAGAAGCGCTACACAAAACCCCACATCGGACCCGAGTCGCATCTCGATCTGGTGCGAAAAACAAAGCGATCCTTCGACAATCGTCAGCTGCACGCATTGCGTGGCATTTTCCAGTGGCGCGATGCGACGGCGCGCCAAGAGGACGAGAGCTACGGCTATGTGCTGCCCAATCACATGATGCTCCAGATAGCCGAGAGCCTGCCCCGGGAGATGCAGGGCATACTCGCCTGCTGCAATCCCATTCCGCCGCTGGTGCGCCAGCAGCTGCACACGCTCCACCAGATCGTGCTAAAGGCGCGCGAACAGCCGCTGGTTAAAGTGAGTTACCTTCAAGACTCGGCACTCCATCTTATCGCCGTTCCCGGCTGCTCCACTCCACTGTATCCATTCACGATTAATTGTACTTAATGTTGAAATCAAAAGATCACGCACCATTTCAGCGCATGTCATTATTTAAGCCATTATATGTATATATTTAGGAAATAGTTATATGTATATGTAGTCGTGGGAAATGGATATTGTATCTCTTTTGCTTTTGCTCTTTCAGCCCATTCTGGAGGCCCGTAGCCACCCGCAGGTCCTGCCACCTACCAGCAAGGACTACAGCAGCAAACTCTACTGTCCGCACGACTTTACGCACCTGGAGGAGACGCGCGATGATCTGCCCACGCTGCTCAAGCGCAACGCGGCCGGAAAGCTGCAGCTGCCGGCGGTGGAGGAGCAACCCAAAGAGGATAGCCCCCTGGCGGTGCCGGTCATGGCTCTGTTCGCCAAGCGTTCGTCACTTACTCCCGAGGAAGAGATGCGTATGGTGCACTTGCGCAAGGAGAGCCAGGTGCTGCGCATGCCCTACAAACGCTACCTGGCCATCCTTCCGCTCATGGAGCAGGTGAAGGCCGACCAGCAGGCACGGGACCGCACAGAACTGCTCAAGCGTCGTCTCTGTCCGTCGGCGACCGCGCCAGAGGACATCAAATTGGAGTCCTCATCGGGTAAGGTCGAGCCGGCAGAAGATGCCGTCTACAGCCTGCCGCTAAAGGAACAGCTGAAGCGTAAGCACAAACCCGACTCTGATCAGCATGCCAGCAGCAGCAAGCGATTAAAGGAGAGCAACACCAAGCCCAAGACCGAGCCAGTGCCAGCAGCAGTGAAGAGCGAGACGATCGCCTGCATAAGCGACGACGATGACGACGACGATGTCGTAGAAGTTCCTATAGAGAAAAAGCCTATAGCACAGGCAGCGGAAGCTCCGAGCAAGCGCCAGCAGAAGCGTCAGCAGTTCCAGCGCTTCAGGGGTGGCAAGGCGCGTGGCAATCATCCCCAGAGCTCCAGTCAACCGGTGGTCCAGCAGCCCCGGCCCCACGGCAACAACTTTGACTACAAGAACGTGGACTTTCGCCAGTTCCGGGGCGGAGCCCAACGAGCCCGTGGCACAGATATCAAGCAAACCATTCGCGGAAAGGTGAGAGAGAGGGTTCCGTATTTTCTATTCTTCGCTAACTTACTTCTAATTTATTTCAGAATCGTCCCAACAATCGGAATAACAAGCAGTTTAACAAGCTGTTTACATTTAGTAATGTAAAGAAAGATGGCAAGAAATAGACTGTGCTAAAAAAACCACCATAAAATACGATATATGAAATATCGGACATCAGACCGCAAATGAAGCCAGAGAAAATTAAAAAAATATTTGAATTAGACAAGAGTTTATTTGATGTACAATGTTTCCGTTTAGTTCCAAAAGGAAACTAACTATTTCCATATATTTGAAATTTTCTAAAATATTTCCTATTAAATAACAACCATAACTATGCATACAACTAGAGCTATTGATTATGTTCGGTATTCTAAGGTGTGGTTAAAGTATGGATTAGCTGAACGGAAGGTAAAGTTGTTGTTTCGTCTAGCTGCACAGAAGTTTCGTCTATCTATTCTATCTATTTTTCATACTTTTAATCGGGGAAATAAAACATTATTGCATTGGAGACGTTGATATGCAAGACGGCACCATCAAGTGGCTCATGCCGAAGCCTGTTACGTGCCGATCCCAGTCATCAGTGGTGGATAAAACTGGATTCATGTCCACATTCCTTCCAGGGCTGTGAACTGTGGTGCACCCGGTGCAGCAGAGGAGCTTACAACTTGACTGAATCTATTCCCTACCCTCGCAAAGTAGATGCTGATTGGCACATTTTGGTCTACTAAAAACCATCTTAGCCTAGTCCCCATTTTGGGTTAGAGCGTTTTGAACATTTTGTCACCCTCCAGGTCCATGCAGTATTCCACCACGGCATAGACCACAAGCAGTCGGCGTTCCACGCCGCGTTTATGCTTATCCGTGATGAGGGGATACAAGGCATCCTGCTTGGACAAACGATCGACTATTTCCGTCAGCACGCCGCCGGAGAATACCTGAAGGCGATCCCATGTGGATTTGCGCAGACTGAGGAGGGGGTTGGGACAAATATGAATTTTATATCAATATTGCAAGGGTAGCAGGAAACTTACAGGCAGCACTGGTAAAGCGGCGCCAGGATGTCCAGGTGATCCTTGTTGGGATTCCCGAAGGCCTTGCCATTGTCGATGAGCACCACGCGCTCCTCCCGCGTCTCGTAGTGATGGCGGTCCCCATTCTGAATGAGATAATCGAAGATGGCCACGTCGATGAGGTCCAGCAGGCGAATCGTTTCCATTTTGTTCTTGAGCGATCTGAGCACAGGAATTTGTTACATTTAAAGGTCTCATTGGAGGGAAACGGCAGCCCAGGAAACATACTTGCAGTAGGTCATGTCATCCTCCCAGGGCGCTCGTCTGTCCTCCTTGTAGGTGCGCTGCCAGGGGGAGCGTCGTTTGGCCAGAGTGCCGGGCACAATGTAGATGAGCACGCCCTCGATATTGTGCTTCTCGTCACCGCAGACGGTTTCCTCCTCGTTGCAGTAGTGGCACCTGCCGTACAGGCAATAGGTCTCATTGCCATCATCGTCCACCTCGATGTTGATGGTGTTCTGCAGCTCCTGGTCGCCCTGGGCATAGATTTCAGTCTTCAAATTTACCACGCGCCCCACCACGATCGGCGTCCAACGCAGATCGAGCACAGCTCCCAGATAGAAGGCGTACACTTCGGCCGTGTGCCGGTCCTTGCCGCTGTAGACGGCACCCTCGATGATCTCGTCGCGCGGATACCATTGCGGCTTGAAGATGAGCTTCTGCTGGTTTGAGAGCCGCGTGAGGAGCTTCAGCTGAGTGCCGCGCGCCAGATTGCTCACTCGCGTGATGGGCTCCTTGCGCAGGGTCTCCAGCAGCTGGCCCATCGAGGAGTCGTACAGCGGATAGATCTCGTTCTCGTGTGGCCACTGCAAATAGAGAGTTCTGTTGGCTCGCATGGGGCGAATCTGTCGACCAAGCAACCATGACTCACCCAATTGGCAATGTCCCAGAGCACGCTGGCATTCTCGTAGGGGGTCATCTTGTAGTTCTTGAGGAGTTTGTTGCGGAACATGAAGAAGCGCGGATTGCGGTTGAGGTAGGCCGGATGGAGGTGGCGCATCTTGTGCCGAATCATGTTCTCCAGGGCCCGGACACTCGCCAGGTGGCCCTCCTCGACGTTCAGGTAATACATGAAGTAGAAGTTCGCACCTAGCACCAAGCCCAGCAGACTGGCAACAATGCCCAATATGATGACGGTGCGTTTGTTCATCCTGCAACTGCTGCAACTTGCTGTGCCACCAGCTGCTCTGCTCTTATCTGCTGCTGCTGCTCTTGCTGCTGCTTCTGTGGTATGGTCTGGGCAGTCGTCGCTGGTACTTTATTTTTAATATCACGTATACGTAACGCGGCGGCACTAGCAAATTGCTCAATTTTAGCAAATATGTTGTTCTGTTGCATGCTGCTGTTGTTCCTTCTGCGGCTGCTTTTGGCTTTTTGGCAGACATCGGCAACAACTGTTCGCATCAGTCCATTGTTGTCCCCATCCGCACTAATTGCGGCCATGCGCTTCTGTCTTCTTGTTTTTGGTCGAGAATCTAGATAAATTTCATTGGCATTTTAGTCACTGCAGTGGGGCGAGTCCTTTTCCGGTACGGGTCGGATTGGGTCGCAACTCAACTACTTACTGGGTACTGGGTGCGTGCGTGTCCGTGTCAGTTCACACTCCGCTGCCAACAAGTCAATCAGAGGCTGCGTTGCCGCGCGATGTAGCGCCTCTTGTTTAGAGACGTGTACGGGCCTGACCCTTTTCCCGATTCTTGGCAGCCGAAGCACCAGCACCAGCCAACCACTCAATAAATCTTCTGCGCGTACACACTTCTGTGAATTAAATTAATTGGACGCCGCGCCGCGCCGATCGTTGGCCACCGTCGTCGTCAGCACGCATTCGGCACCCAGGAGCTTCTGTGGCGGCCGCAGACAAGAACAAAGCATTTTACTGCTGCCGTTGCTCGTTTAATTGTGTAGTCCGGTCCGCCGTATTGTTTGGTTTTGCGGGCAATTGCAGTTTAAAAATAGTTTTGTTTATGTGAGCGAAAATGGGGAAAACGTGCGTCCGCAGCCGGCGCAGGTAAAAGAAAACGAAAACAAAAAACAGCTGACTCACACATGGATGGCAGCACTGTGAAACAGGGCTGTCTCCGCACTTGCATCCGCTGATCTGGCAGCGCTACGAGGCCAGCATTCCGTTACAAAAAAGTAACCGAGTAAAACTTTTTGCCACCACAAAAGAGTCTGCCAGGTGTGGAAAAGTTAATCAAACGCCGCATGAAATAACAAACGAATCCCGGTCTAAAGGTCAGACAATGAACTCACTTAGGAGTAAGCACTTAGGTTTCGCTGCTGCGGTGGGCGGCAAACATTCGGTAAGTGCCCTGCCAGACGCCCATACACCCACACAGGCGCACACGCAAGGAACACTGGATTAGCACTCTTTCGGGTACACTGAGAGAAATAACCAGTTAAGATAATTCCAATTCGAATCCTTGATTTTTAGTAGAACTTTTAATGGAAACTTTAGTATAAATTCAATATATTTCCAGAATTTAGTTAATTATATTCTGAATAATTCGGCGCTCTTGTTTTTCTCGAGTGTAGAGGTACGTGCAACTCGCTTCGATACACTCGTATTCTCTTCATGAGGTTAGGTTAGGGTTCACCGGGCATTGGGAGCTCTCAGAGGAGCAGAGCGCATCAGCCGTCGATGGCTGAACGGGGGGTGAGCGAGGAGCTCATGTGCCCTGCCCCGGCCACATATGGCACAAAATAAACCGACAAATGATAACGGCACTCGAGCAAACAACAATAAAGGATGAAAAGCACGAAAATGGAGTAAATGAAAGAAATAATGGCGCCAGAATAAGTATAACATGTAACAAAACGCACGAACATGCTTTACACAACCATCCCACAGCCCCCGACGCACACTTCCACGCAGCACATCCCTGGCATCCGTCGCATTCAAATGCCGACGGCATCCGTCGCCCCAGTCGCCGGCTGGGGACTTGCGGGCGGGGGGGCGTATGGAATGCCGAATGTACATAACACCCTCACTCGTTGTCGACGCATTACGGTTACAGTTAGCCTAACCCACATTCATGCCCGTACCAGAACGCCCGTACGCAAATGCCAGCAAAATGTTCAGTTTGTATTGTTCTCACCCGTTTTTTGTTATTGCTACATATTACCCTTCCAGAGGGTATTATAATAGTTACAAGAATTTTTGTACCCACAGGTGCAGCCTATAAAGTATTTGCCTTTACGAAAACTAGTCACTTGGTTTTCAAAACTCATTGTGAATCTCTCAGTATGAATACTATTTGGAACCGCTAGGACCTTAGCATCGTATCATTATATATATGTGTATAATACTAGGGGGCAAGTCCCAGGGCCCGGGTATTATACATTAATCCAGGACAAAATTTTTTTACCATATATTTAGTACCAGTTTATTTGAAATATTATTTTATATATATGTAAGGAACATAATTTGACTCGAAATATATCTCGATCCTTGAGCCTGGTTTTGTTCCCCCTTTCTTCGACGGCCTCTTCTAGTCTCTCTCTCTCTCTCTCTCTCTAATATTTCCTCTCCACAGACTCTACCGCTATCTGTGGCTTTACACCAAAAACCACATGTGGATATGTACATCAATTAGACAAACCTTATGAAAATCTGATCACCATTTCAACACAAGCGATCGGAAAATAGAGTGTTTTTGCAAGAAACTTATTAGTTTTAGTTTTAGGAGATTGATAAATAATTGTAGATGCATATTTACAAAATATAAATAACAGTTTAGAGGGACCTTCGTTTTTCAAGGGTATTTCAATATTCGGTGATTGAGGCTTTCGATTCGTATTGGTTTGTTTAGTGGGTAGTTTGGGTTGCTTACAACATATTAAAGTAAGCCAATTTCCATTTCCGAGCCCTGTTTGTGTTGGCCATGTTAATCATAAATGAACTTGCTGCATGGAGAGTTGCACATGTGGCATCCACACCTAAAGCTTGAGGTTGCCTCTGGTTTAATTTGCATGCAAATCTTGACCCAATTTGCCAGACAAAGCTAAATAACATTTTAATTCTTTGCAATAAGTATTAACTGCCTGGAAAGTTTATCAAATCAAATCAAAGGAAATCCCCGCTGCGGAGACATCTTTGAAAAGCTGCCAGCAAACAAACCAAACCATACAATTCAATTAGGGCTCAAATTGAGAAATGGCAGCAAACGATAATAAAATATTTAGTATCTGGGTCAGATATCCCTAACGACCAGGGATAATTGCCCCGCACATATGATAAGTCAAAAGTGGACGCTTAGAGGGAGTGTATGAATTTTCCAGGACTCATACGTTTTTATAGAACCAAGGACTATTAAATTCAGATGATTGTGGTGGAAAAATAAGGAAATCTTGAAGGTCTTAATGCACTGCGATCTATTTTAAGATTCCGTTGCATTACAGTAGGAGACATTCCTATTTCATAATATTTATATGTACATGCTTCACTCATACACACATTGTACATATATTGTGATAATCGCGGATCAAGCCGCTTTCCCAACTGTGTGGATCATCGCATACTTGTAATTGTTAACAAATGTGCCCAAGCATAATTATAATTTTTATTGCCAATGCCATTTACACTTTCCTTTTAGCAGAGGTAAACACAAAGCGAGAAAATCAATTATTTGTACGGCGGCACAGATGGCAAAGTCACTTCCAGGGTGTTAATTGCTCATGTGTCTCCATCCCATCCCATTTCGGGGGGCTTTCTCTCCCCATTTGCCCCATCCCATTCCATTCCTTTTTGTTTTGTCTTTCGTTGGCGCTTTCCCTAATGGCTGCCGCTCTTATCTGGCCTCTCATGCGTTTTGTAATTAATTGGCGGACATTTTACTGTCATGGAACGTTGTCATAGGTCGCTCAGCACGTGCGGGGCAGAAAGGAGGGTTGGGTGTGTGTGTGTGCGTGTGCGTGTGCGTGTGGGGGCGGTGGTGGTTCGAGCTAATGATTAATTACAATTTAATTTGTTTGGCATTTAGCCAAGGCATTCCGTCGCATTACAGTGGAGAGCAGAGCAGTGATGAATCTGCCACCAAAGGCAATGATGGAAAAGCGTCTGCCAAAATGTTGGAAAATGAAAAATCCTGGCAATTTAATGGCCTCCTTTATTCTTGGGTAGGTCCTTCATATTTTGCTAACAGCCGCTTTAATGGAATGTACCCCACCCCCCCTACCAACCAGCACCACCACCATATTGGGTGGGATCCATCTAATTAATTGTTTCTTGTCTTTGTTATTATTCGTTTCCATTTTTGTTCGGTTTTCCACGCTTTTGGGTCTGTTTCAACGGTTTTCTGTTTACTTGGCTGCCAAAAATATGCAAATTTGTTTGTGTTTTGGGCTTAGGAAGCTGCTTAATGAGTCAGCCTAGGAATTATGTGCATAAACTGACGGAATGCCCTGAAAATAAATCACGCTTTAAAGCCGTGTTTTAAGGGCTCTTTCAAGCGTTCTTTCCATCGTTCTTCCGCTATGGCCACAAAAGGACAAGAGAAATGAGCTTCAATTTGGGTTGCGACATGAAATTAACTCATTCGTTGTGGCCTAGAATAACAAAAGACACTCGCTCACCCACACACCCATAAACAGTCCGCACTGAGGTCAAGCAACGTCATTTTTCAGGCGCTCCAAACAAAAACTTGAAGTGCCGCCACGCCAGGAACCAGGAATTTAATGTAGGCAGAATGCCAATGTGTGTGTGAGCCAAAACACATGCTCTGCTAGGAGGAAAATATAAACAAACGCCCACGCGAGGGAAGCAGAAGTAGCGTAAAAGCTTTTAGCTGCCACGCGAGCTTTGTGCGTAAAATGTGCCAGGCAGAGCAGAGCACGAGCAGAGCAGAGCAGCAGGCGCAACAGTTTTGGACTGCCTGCAGCACGGCAACACTGGCCCCAGCCCTTGGACGCTGCTCCTCTCTCACAGTCGTGTGCTGTTGCTCTCAGCACTGCTTGGTCTCTCTCTCTCTCTCTCGCTCCCTGTTGCCTTGTGGCGGAGCAACAGTTAAAATGCCCTTGTCGCTCACCCTTCGCGGTCCCCGGACAAAGTTGTTGCTGCTTCACCTGAAATTTGTTGGGGCCAGACTGGGGAATATGAGTCAATGGAGCAGAGCAGAGCACAGCAGAGCCGAGCCGAGCCAAGCACAGCAGAGAAGAAAAGAGAAAAGCAGCACCAGCACCCCAGGATATGCTGAGGATGGATGCCGTTTTTAGTGCCTGGATTGTTGTTGGCCCGTTCACAACGTGTGCCCAGACGCAGAGCGGAGAACGCGCGCACTCCACACCAGTGTTGAATAAGCTAGCCCCATGAAAGTACCGTTTGTTTTATGCGTGCATCCGTATCCGTGCGCTCGTGTGTTGGTTAGTCAGTAGTTTTTTTGGTAACAGTAAACCAGAGCCACGTGCGGCCATTACAAGTGTCTCGCTCGAAATGCAAATAAACGGGATCCAGTGGATCCAGCCAGTGTGCAAAGTGCATATTTTATGGATGCTGTAAACGCGAAGCCATTAAGGTACAACGTCATTAAGGCAGAGCAAGTACGGCCAACTAATTGTCTGGGCTATCAACTAAGAGGGCAGAATAGCACGGCGGCAGTATAAATATGTTTAAGAATTAAGTGTAAGATTAAGGACTTGATTAGAACACTATGTATATCACAGTCAATGGTATATGACAACATTGAGTTTCAATTATGCATGTCTTGCACAATTTTTCGATTTTCCGAGCCATCGAGCAGCCCCCTTAGCCCAGCGCTGGAGGTAGGGTTGGGGCCAAGGTGGCCCCAGTGTAGTCATCTGTTCATCGTATCCTTTAAGGTGTTTTGTGTCTGCTATCTGTTTGGCTTTCATCTTCAATTTCCGTTGCGCATTCGCGCGTACTCCATTCCCCCCCATGAACGTTTCGTTGTCGTCGGCGTCTCCTCCGTTGTCTGGGCGCATAAAACACCAAGAAAATTACAACTTATTGAGTTGCAAAGCGCCCTGAACAATCTCACAGACACACATGCACACACACACACCATGCCATGCCATGCCACACGCACACAGACATTAAGCGACGCAGACATACAGTGCCCCCGGGAGTATGCTATACTTTTCAGCCAGCTTCCACTAGCACTGTCCAATGGACCTTAGTCTTCACGGCTCTTCTCGTCGGCTCTTCCCATTTGCATGCTTTGTGCGAAAAAACATCTGCACCTATCTGGCGCTCTGCTTTAATTCATCTGTTCGCATTTGAGGGCCACACCAACTGCCCAACTCCCCAACCACCCTGACACCCTGACACTCTGACACTCTGCCACCCTACCGCCACCCTCCGCTGCCGTTGCCCGGCCAATCACAGTGGGTCAACAGACAGACAGACAGACAGAACAGTAGACAGCTGTAGTGGAGCGAAAACCGCAGTCGTGGCCTCCAGCACGTGCATACATTCATGTGTTCTTCTGTTCTTCTGTTTGCGCGTGTATGTAGGTGTGTTGAGGTCTTTGGTCCCTTTTTATTATGGGAACAAAAAGAAAGTACTTTGTATCTGTGTGTGTGTGTGTGTGTGTGTGTGTGTGCACCTGTAGCGTTGCCAGACTTGTTGAGCATTGTGCTAACATATATAATTTTAATGGTAATTGCAACAGAGCACCCATTAGATTAGAAGTCACCGCTGGGCTCTATCGATTTACCATTCAGGTCTTCGTACTGCCCCATGAGCACACGTAATGGATGGAGTAATGCTGGATGCTGTGGTAATTGCCATCGGTTATTGGGTGTTCCTTGTCATACTTAAAATTCTAGCGACTTAAGCCATTAAATTCGTTCTTTACTGCAAAAAAAGATCACCATAAAATCAAGGTGAAGGCATCTGACGCTGACCCTTAATTGCTTTTGACTTGGTATAGGTTTCTTTCTGTCTAAATTTAAAGTTTAAAACCAAAGAATCCGACGCATCATGGCTCAAGAAGTGAACCCATTCATGGCCCTTAAGATATAAATGGAAATGGAATGGAAATGAGAAAACAATACGTGAATTGCATGCAAATGAATCATATTTGAAGGGACCTCATTCTACATAAATGCCCAGAAACTTTTCATTAGTTTTGCTAGTACAGTCCCATAACTCAGACTGTCCTCTCAACGGTCTGGCAACGCCGCTGACAGCTAGCGCTATTTCTACTACTATTTCACAGACCGTAATAAATTTACTACGAATTCAACACATGAGCTACTACGCTTTTGTAGCTGCTGCTGCTTTTGGCAACACGTTGCCATTAATACATACTTCCCTTGACACTTGTGAGCCAATAAACTTGAAAAAAGAGCAACAGTTGCCTCAACCACCACACAAACACCCGAGTCCCCAAGTATCCTTCGCCGTGTGTGTCGTCTGTGTATGTGTGTGTGTGTGTGTGTGTGTGGGTGAGCCGAAGTAGAGCCGATTGGGGCTCTGGCTCGCATTCCTGCCACTGGCTGCTCGCTCATAACGCAGATGTCCTTTGCCGTGGCCGCTTCGCTAGCTCGCAGCTCGCTTCGACTGTCAGTCCATCCACGCGCCGGCACTTTCATTCGCACAATTTACGTTATTCGCGTGGCTCGCACGCGCTCCGTTTCGCTCGGTTCCGTTCCGTTTCGCTCCTTTTGCTGGGTCCTTGCGGCTCGCTGGCTGGCTGCCCGTACACGCACGCATGGCTGATATGTTAATTTTGTCTTTGGCATCACTTAGGAAACAATTAGTGCGTTAGTTTCGGCGTCAGCCCAACCTATCCACCTTTCGCGCCGCGCCACACAGTTGGGTGCTCGGCTCCGGCTCCGGCTCCTGTTCCGGCTCTGGCTCTGGCTCCGTGAGGCAAGTGAAAAGTTTTAATTGTCTGCACATTTTCATTGGAAAAGTTGTTTTTTACGCACTTAATATTCATGCCCGCTGTTTGTGTGTATGAATTTATGACGTACAGAAAACCATAATCATAATCATTTCTTGCCTCCTTCTGGCCGAGCCATTTGCATTTGTGTGTGTTTCGTTGCTGCCTCCTTCACCGGATCCTTGGCCATTCGTACTCGTCCATATTTATACCCTTCTCTGTGTATGTGTGTGCTTTTTGTGCGCCTTTTCTGATTAAAATCGCTTGATGAGTTGCAGATGCTTTTCCTGATGCGGATGCCCCTGGCTGTGTATTCTCCCGAAAGGGCATAGGGATTTCTCTAAGAACTTTAGCAATGCAACGCAAGGCACAATTTATGTATTTTATTCGGTTTTGGAAATAAATCAAAATAATCCAATCCAATATAATTCTAAAAATTGTAGACCATCGACAGGAAGCGTAATGTTTTTCAGGGTATCCCAAGATTCGGTCCACGAAGATGGCTTTTTTTCCTGTTTTTATTTCCGGCTCGCTCTTGCGGCAAATGGTTTGCATTGTGCCCGCTCTCCCTCTCCCTTTCGCTTTCTCTTTCCTCTTTTATTTGTATTACTTTTCGTTTACGGGCATTTGCATTATTTATTCTCGGAGAACTGCAGTACAAATATATTTATCCAGGCACTGATGAAGGCTGAGGCTTTTATTGGGTCAGTGGTTTTTCTCCATTATCCAAAGTTTCGGTTTACTTTAATCGAAATCTGCCGATTCCTGCACTCGACGATAAAGAATCTCAATGCCATGTGCCGTTGATTTTGATTTAAATATGTTTAAAAATTACAAAAAGAAAAAACAGACCGTGAAATTCTCCATCTCCTGTAACGGGAAACGATATGGAAATATTTTCTCCTTGAGATCCAAGTCGGTGAGATTTGTTGGATGTCTTGTAACTTGGGAAAGTCATCAGCTGGGTCCTTTATTAGCCCACCAGTTGTAGCATTTTAAATTTGTATCTCTATCTGGGTCCGTGCCCCGTGTCTGCGTGTGCTCCATGAATTATTCAGTTGATTTGATTTCTTCATTTGCCCCATCAGAGAAGCCTTTCTTGGAAGTTCGAGCTATTCCCAGCGGCCCTTCTAATTATGAAAATATTCAATTTAAATTTTCCTAGCCGCAAAACTATTAAACATTGCAAATGTTGCAGATTGAGTTCGTTTTTCCACCAGATTATACTGGAGCAGGAGGGTTTTACCCTCGCATTATGTGCGAATCTGTATGTGACAGATGTTGCACATGCAACCAATGCAAAGAGCTCAAAGGTTTTTCCACAGCTACGAGTATGTGTGAAGGAAAAAAACAAGGAAAAGCGATCAACGAATTTATTTGCATGTGTATCGCTTGCAGAGAATGTCGTTCAATTTCCCAATGAAACAAGTTCAGAGCTTTCGGACTTTGTATGACAATTTTCTGCCAAATATACTCACAATAGAAGCGACGATAAGAAGGCTGAAAGAAAACTGGACTCAAACTTCGAAATCAATGGAGCTGCGGTGATTTGAAAGCCGAAGAAAATAGTGCATTGTTAGTTTGAATTGAAGCAAAAAACATACGTTTAAATACTATACTTTTCCAGGATGCATGACATGCAATAGAGCCTCAAAACTACGTAAAACAATCAGGGGTTGAATAATATATCACAGACTGATGGATTACAGCTAAAATTGATAGGAAGCGCCTCTAGGGCTTCATATGAAGGTTTATTGTATGCATACTTACATATATCTCTATGTATCTATATGTAGTTTCCATCAAGAATATAGAATTGCTTTTATTTTCTTGCTCATATTTCGTATGCATCTCACAGTGTGTTTTAGGTTTGTATTTGTATTCAATCAACATGAAATCTACAGATAAAACCTATTAGAAAAGGAATATTCAATCATTTCAAGAGGTTAATACTTAAAGCTTTAAAATTATTCATTATAAATAAAGTCCATGGCAATTCGGATATCAAAGTTGCATGTAAAATTTGAAAGTACTTCCAATATTATACTGTAATTTGATAACGCTCCATGGTAGATTCTCAATAATATTACATTTTCATACGATTTTAGCATTACATTTTACAGTTTCTGCACCGAAAGCATCTCTGATTGGGTATTTCCTCAGTAAACAGAGATGCGAGCATTTAATGAAGACATTAGTTTGCATCGGTACGTGTGCTGCATGGCTACTGATTATGAAATTAAATTCTGAATGGCATGTCCTGCCAATTAGCAACCGACTACATATTTGAATAGCACAAAACCGAGCAAAGCAAACACACAGATGTTGAGATATTCGAAAATGGAGACAATGGAATGCTGAAATTCCCGGACAGATGCACAGAATGGATTAAGGCTGGGGGCAAATCAAAATTGAGTGGCGGCTGCTGAAAGGGTCCGTTTGCGATGGCACTTGTGCTCTTCTGGCTGATTTATTTTAATTACAATTTGCACTCACTAATGATTAATCAGCTCGTCTTGACACGCCCAACCCAAATAGGCCGGGCAGGGCCGGGGCCGGGGCTGGGGCTGGGCCAAACTTTTGTTGCCTCCAAATACGTATGTGGAACTTCCCACTCGAATGACAAGGTTCTTGGACCGGGGGGCAAAGTTCGTTTGCTGCGTAATGTAATCGATTTTCACATTAATTAAGCTCTAATTACTGTTGCTGGGCCAGGCGAAAGGAGTTTATAAATTAAGTCACACTAGACGAATGAAACGAATTTCCCAGCTCCGCCCCATATTTTGGGGAAAAGGAACCTGGTTTATTAATTCCCAACTGGGTGGCTGCCTGCCTGCCTAAAGGAGAGTGGCTGGGGCTTCATCCTGTGGCTGCTTTATGCCGCTGCTGCGAAATGAAGCCGTAGATATTAGATGCGAGAGTACTAAAACCCAACCGCACCCCGACCGCATTCCACACGAGAATTAAAACTCCGACTCTGGATGAAGCCTGAGTGACTCCGGCTAACCATTTGATGGGCTACTATAAACTCGAAAAATATTTTCTCCGGGTGAAATTTAATTTGCAAATCTATTTTACTATTAATTATACGTGCAACATAAACTGCACGCACAACTGAGATGGAGATGTGTTATGGAGATGAGGGGTGCGGTGGGTGTGGTGGGTCCGGTGGCCAACTTTTATGGTCTGCCTAGAGTGAAACTGAAAGTTGAAAAATAAACTGCCGCAAAAGTTTACTGCCGTGTTGCTGGTGTGAATAAAACTAGCATTAAATTAGATTAAAATGAAAATTTGCTTTTGTTATTATTTGAGACTCTCGCCGGAGGAGCAGAACAAGCAACACCACACGCGAAATACGTACGTACTCGTACAACATTTCGGAATACAATATACTCGTATTCTCCAGTTTCTATGGGTAGAACTTTGTTCAGATATACTTTTTTGAATGGTATAAATATGAGAACTTTGTTTGCCAAATGCGAATATTCAAATATTCCATCATTCCCACTGAGCAAAACTTTTCATAGACCAGTTAATAATCTAATATACATATCTCGTTTCACGCTGCTTGTGGTTAATTTCCACCCAAACGGCTGTTAGAGTGAAAAATGCCATTGGGTCCGTCGAACGAATAAAGCAAGAAAAAAATAGTAGATCTGATATAGTAGTTCTGAAAGAACAGACGAACGAATTCCACAATATAACGAAAATGTGCACGTGAGCTCGTCGCAATTACGTGAATAATCTCAAACACTAGGCTCACAGAAGGCACGAGATGCACGAAATCAACAAAGAAATTTGAATTTGAAAAATGGAAACTCGCAGAGAAAACATTACAAACAAGTATGATATATCCTCTTCGTTTCTTCTTCTCGCATTCGAGAACGAGCCAAGTATTTAATATTCCGCTCATCAGAAAGTGCTGCTGGTATGCGTTGCGCATTAAAAAAAGTGCAACTACCAGAATTTGGAACACCACCAGACCCATTGAATGGCTCATTGGCATTGATCCATATTCAAACCAGTTCCTGAAGCCCATTCAATTCATAATTCCAGATGACATCTTTCGCAGCAACAGAAATAATTCACAGTATTGCGGCAAATGGCTTGCCAAGTCAGCAATTATTGAAATATATAACAGGGCCTATAAGGATCCAATAAGCAGCGTACACCTGATCAAATATCTTTGGTTTACTTTGCTGTCGATTGGGTTATCCCTTTATCCATCTTTACACGTTAAACACTCAACATATTTCATTCAACCAAAATTCACTTAACGATTGGCCTTATTTTTTAAGCTTTGCTTTCTTTCAATTTCCGCATTTTCAATATTTATACGAGCATGTTTGCTCCAATTTCCTTCAGTGGAAAAGCCAAAATACCGACGGAAGAGCTCAAATCAAAGGAATGGTCTGGGAAGTGTATTTAAATTTATGCCAGCAGCACCAGCTAGAGACTCCGCCGTGCATTAAGCAGGCAGAAATTGCGCATACGCCGCGTGTGACAGCAATGCAAATGAAACCGCCGCCTTCAACGAGATTCTGGGCGCAAAGCAAACAATTTTTCGTATCAACCGCACCCTCAACCGCACCCGCACCCGCATCCTTGCTCGCCCCGCCAGTCAACAGTTTACATTTGTTGTGGCTGCTGCTGGTCTTTTTGCTTTGTTTTGTTTGATATAATATTCATAAAAGAAAAATGTTTCCCGCTTTGACATGAAATAATCAAATTGTCACAATGTCAGCAGCGGGCTTCAAGCGGCAGACATATTTTTCCACGGCCGGAACGGGGCACAACAGGGAATAACATTCTGTGGGCTGCATTAAAATTTCAACAATTTTTGCATTTCACATTTTTGCACGTGGACCACAAGTCGTGTGTGTTAATATTTCGTGGGTTCTTTGCGTTATGAGAATGGTTTTGGTTTTGGAATTCAAAAAATGATTGCCTGCACCATTTGTGGGGCAAAACTGTTGCACAGAGAGGGAGAGATAAAGAGAGAGCGCAGAGCATAGAGCAGGAGGAAGTTCTCCAATCAATTGGGGGACGCATCTATCTGGAGCTCCTTAAGCATGACAGACACTCCGACAGCTGTGCGTCAGCCCAGCAGCCCAGCAGATGAGCAGATATAGATAGAGATATCGATTTAATCATTAGTGGTTGCTGGCCAACCCGCGCTCTCGCTCGTGTCCGCGTCGCCACTCAAGTGAGCATTCTGTGGCGGCACCGAAATGAATTTCCATTTTTATTGCACACCACTCACACGCTCGAGATGAAGCCAGATGACAATGCCAGTTACACTCCCGGTCCCCGGCCTCCACTCCCAGTCCCTAGTCTGACTCTGAGCCCCAGTCGCAGGCACAGCTAGGCCCAATTTCCAGCTGGCATAATTGTGCCACGACCAGGACCACGACCTCGTTTTGTTTGGCCAGCGAGCTCCCTTACGTATAAATGTGATTATGTTAGTTCAGCATAAATAATGTTACTGCCCTTATTTGGCCATCATGATGGCCTGAACTGCTTTGGTTGCCATTTCGTGGTCCTCGTTTGTTGGCCATCAAACAGTCGTTGCGGGTCTGCCAGTTAATTATTATTTAATTTGATCGAATGGCAATATCATTTTCATATGCAAATCAGTTGCGGGCAAAAGCAATGCATTTATTTTGTCATCAATTTTCGGCCAAAATTAGTTTTTCGCATTTCAAATACGATGGCCGGAACGTTTCAATTAGAGATTTGATATTTCGGACACGGAATCCCAGAAATGGTAATAAATAATGGCAAAACAATGAAACATTTTTACTATAAACTGAAAGTAAAATTAAAGCATCCCAGAAATGGTTATTACCATGAAATACGTTTACTATAATCTTAAAGTACTATTAAAGACTTAATCTATTCGATGGCAGATCCCTTTAAATAATTGATTCTTGACAACTCACATCAATTACTGAGTGCTTAATAATTAAAACTATGTTTGTTCCTTCCATAAAGTTTCTGGAAAAAATTTAAAATTTAAACCGTTTTTCCATGGTTGTTTCTCTCCGACTTGGGGTCCAAAGTAAAGCTGAAATGTATGCATTTTCCTTTTGTTTTCTAAATTATGTATTGATTGAATTTATTCTATACCCATTCAGAATATTTAAAGGCCAAACACTAATTAGAAGCAATCTGAATCTCAAACTTCCGACTGGCTTAAAGCTATGGAAAAAGTTGTCTATAAAGTTTATAATCAACTCTCCCCATTCATCTTCCACCAGAGGTAGTATTCAATTTTCAATATAGTACTATCTCTATATAGTTCTGATTGAATTCAGTTTGTTTTGCTTTTGTTTCATTTTCCTTTTATTCGCATTGCATTTTTTATACTTTCCTCAGTCTGATTTTTGCTGGTTCTTCCGTTGGACCGCGAGCATTCATCAAATCTGCAGTTGTGGCAAATTTATTTGCTGGCTAAACGACTTTTTAAAGAGCCGTCGACGGTTTTGGCATGTGTATTTTTGAGCTGACATGGATTTATGACGTCTCTCTCCGATGCCAGTCCCTCCAAATGGTGGCCTCGTGCTCGGTGACATTCAAGGATTGATGCTTCCCGCATCCGCAAGTAATCTCCTAAATTGTGTGCATATTTGTTTAGCCAGGCAACAAGTCAACGAAATTTCGTTCACCTTCCTGCCTTCCCACCTTGGCATTCCTCCCTGGAGATATGTGTGTTAAAAGGGTTTGCATGCACTTTGTGGCAGGCTTTCAGGCTGCCTTTGTGCTTGTTTAATCGCACGTACTGCCTCTCGAGGCATGCAACTGGTAGGTCCTCGGCCATGCTTCGGATTTCTATGAAATTAATTGATTGAAGGAGGAAGTGGCAGTGGAAGTGGAAGAGGAAGAGGTCCCTCAACGCATATGCTGCCCGACAGGCTGACATTCCGGCAGTACGAGTATATTCCTCCAGATTCTTTTTGGGGCATTTTTGGGGCTTTTGTTTGCGCAGACATTTTGATTTATGAGTTTGCATTGAGAGGCCAACGGAGCAAGGACGATGGGACACACAGACACACACCAAGAAATTGAAATTTCACAAAAGTTTTCGGGCCATAAAAAAGCCGACAAACAACAAAAAATACACAAATAAAAGACAAAAAGAAGGAAAGAGAAAACTCATTGTATCGCGGCAGGTCCTTGGTAATGACAACCCTGGCGGGCATCGAAACTTTCTGCATGCCTGTATCCATACACACAATCGACTCACTGTACTGAGAGACATGTGGCTGAGATCTAAAATTGTATCCTGGGAATAATGTGATGCATGCAGCGGAGAGCACAAACTGCCAGGAGGCTTCTCTAATGAGTCCAGGGGGAGGAGGCCCAGACCAGACCAGAAGAGGAGTAGATGTTCTGAGATGTTCAGGCGGCCAAAACAATTCTGGTTATTAAAACTTAAAACGTTCCGAGATGATGAATCGAGGAGGATGATTGATGTGTCAAAAAAAGCTAGAATGGGTTGGGATTAGATTTGTGCGATTTCAGGGCAAAGTCTGAGATGTAATTTATCACCGATTGCTCGAAAAGTAGATGAATAAATAAATTGGTCACATATGGGTGCAAAACCAATTTACATTTTCTACTTGTCCTGTACTGATGCTGAAGTATTTACTTATGTTCGTCCAAGTAAATTGAAATGTGTCTTGATCTAAAAATAAGGAATTTCGGGAATTCCTGGTGTTCATATCCCTGTACTTTGTACTTTGCTGATTATATATTTATTAACTTTATTAGCAATTTGATAGATATTCATGGCAATATCTCCAAAACTATATAAGAGTACATTTTTTGTTATTTGGAGGATTATTTATGGATACATTTTTGTAATTTTTGTATTTTTTCAATATTGTAATATTTTTCAATGGATATTTTAAATATTCAACTTAATTTTTTGATGATACTTTGCTTTGGATTGTGGACTTTTTCCTTGTCATATTAAAGATATTCTTATAAGTGATATTTAAATGTATTTTAAAATATTTAACATATCTTAAATGCATGGTTTTGCTGTGATATATTTGAGGAAATGATATTTCTTGGGAGGGCCATTATCTTTTTTGAGATTATTGCTACATAAATAGTCTCCCATTGTCTTATTCGTTCAGAATGAGAGTTCCTTGAGAATAGTGGTATGGTATGATAGTATGATGTATTGACAGCTATAGAGGTATTATTTATGTTATATGTACATGCATATGTATGTCTTTTGTGCAAACCTCATCAGAAATAAAATTTGGCCCTTTCATTACTTTCACTCGGCTCAACTCGTGCCATCTGTCAGCGTCTCAGGCGAATTGGAGGCGTGTGTGCATTTGTGGCTTCTTTCAGTCAATATTTGCTCATCAAACACAGTGCAAACAGTGCCGGGTGGTACATCTTGATCATACTTACTCATAAAATGGCAAATCATAGCGGAGACAGAGGTTGGAGACCTTTGGCACCTTTGACCTTCTGGGTGAAATGAGCCCAAAATGGCAACCGGCAGCCAGCAGCCAGCAGCTGGCCACGCTTCGGCACTTTCACACTAATGCTCACAAAGCAAAACACCCACACACATACACCGAATCCACCCGCCCACGCATACACTTGCATGCACAAATATTTGCCCACGTTAATGACTCGCTTGATGGCCTCAACTGATGGCCCGACTGAGACACGTCCAACGACATTGTGGCTCTCGCTGTTGTTGGTGCTGTTGCTCCCACAGCAGCCACAATAAGACAGTCGTCTGGTTAGCCAAAGGCAGCATCAGCAGCCGCAGCAGAAGCCGCATCCTGAGCAGCAGCAGCTGAGCCGAAGACTGGCAGGATACTGTGGCAATTTTGCACAGCATTGATGCCATTCATTCAATACAAATTATGGCAGAGCATCTGCCCACGGGCCCCGCTCCAGTAGAGAACGGACACGGGTACAGTTATGGACACCGATACGGATACGTAATTTTCTTTGTGGCTGACGCCCACCCGCTAATAATTATGCTAATGCAGACAGGCCGCCACCAGCTGAAATGAGCAAATATAGACACAAGTCAATGGCGATTGCACTCCCACCTGCTGCTGCCTTCGATCCCGTGCACTCGGAGAAATTCAACTACCATCCAATGGATGGCATTCTCCTTTCAATGTAGAATGTATCGGGCCCTGCTTTATTTAAAAAGAGATCTCGGATAAAAAGAGGCGATATATAGTTTTGCGTATCAATTAGCCAATCTATTTTGGCTTTCTCCATTGAATCCTTCATATATTCATCTTTCTATTTTCGATACATATCTCTCTCTATCTATTTATCATCATTTTTTCCATTCCTGATCATCTCAACTCCGGTTTCTCCCAGTGAAGCTGTGTGGTCAGTACTAGCCAAGGAGCAAACACTGCCGAACATACACGGACTGCTCGTCATTTAATTAAATGTTGCATACAGCAGCAAATTGCCTGAATGCCGGAAATTGTTTAAGCGCCGGCAGGGACGGACGCAAAACAGGTATAAACAAATCGAGCGAAACTGAGTTTAAGGCTGAGACTGAAAGCAACAGTTTGCTCTATAAGCAACCCCCACTACCCATCCTCAATGCACAGCCCAGCTACAGTTCCAGCCTCAGCCCCAGCCCCGGCCCCGGCCCCGTATCGTTCCAACGAGTTGCCCTTAATCGCCATTTAAGCTTTGTGGCGCAACAATTGTTGAAGCGTAATTAATGCGATTTGGTTATGTTTCCATCGATTGGCCCATGTCGCACATGTCGTGCCTGGTTGTGGCAGTGGATAGCAGGAGAAGCTTCAGCAGGAGCAGGAGCAGGAGCAGGAGCAGGATCTGCAGCCTGTCTGTCGTGGTCATTGTCGTTGTTGCTGGCATGGGGACCATTAACTGCTTGGCTGGTTGGCTTTCCCGCTGAACTAATGCATAAGCGTTCTGCGAGAAAATGTCTGTCATCGTTAAACCAGCCCTTTATGGCGTCCTACGCTTATTTTCGCTAAACTTTCTTTGTATGCTCCATTATGGCACATGTATTTGTTGCACTTCATAGCGAGAAACTTTCAATGTAGAAATATAAATAAATTAGCACACAACATTAGGTCTTTCGCCACATTGAACATACGTATACAATAATTGCACTTTTAATTGAGGTACAAATTGGTTATTTTCATACGCCGTAGTTTGTTTGAAGTTTTATTGGAATATTTGCCATTCATTTGTAGTAATAATAATTGCAAACAGAACTGTCAGGAGTTGTATTTCAAAGTTTAAAATTAAATTTTGTTTGCATACTGTTGGGGTTGCGTACTCTCATTACGAACTATTCTCATGTGTATCAAAGCAATTATACAATTCTTTTTAACAGTATTCATCTAATAGTGGAGAATTTCAAATGAATGAGAACACTCGGACTGTGTTTATATTTAGCCCTCAGTTCCTCTCAGTTCTGGGTACTCCAGTGTCCTTATCCCACATCAAATTTCCATTGAACTCACTCGCTTGATGTGGAAATTTCGCAACGTTGACGTTTTTGCAAAGATAGTTTATTTTTTTCGCCATAAAAATACTTTATCGCTGACACTTTCAATAGATGAACATTAGAGTTTAACTTTTGAAAAGGAATAGTTTTTATGAAATACTTCAAAGTATTCGAATTAAACTTTGCTGAAACTGAAACTCCTGTACAATATTTTTTATGGGAAATTCTTAAGTAGAACAGAACTTTACGCTTAAGATTACTACACATTTGGAAATTATTGTCGATTAAGGAATTTTGTAAGCCATGCAACCAAAATATGGAATCCCAGGGATGCTATGTTTTCTGGATATTGGAATGGATCATAGTTTTTTCAAGGCTATTTGTACTTTAGAGATAGGCATAGGGGAATCTAACAAAATCTCAGCTAGCATGTTTAATTTATTTATTTCTGAAAATTTTGTATGTTTCCTTCAGAGCAGAGATTGCCAGAAGAGCTCCTCCGTGACATGTATGTCTTTCTTTTGTCTAGCTAATGGATGGCAGAATCTAATTAAGAAGAGCACAAAGTGTCCATTAACTAGTTAATTCTTAAAAATCTTGCGAATTAAATTTGCTTTCAAGTGTAGTGTCACACTCTGCCACTGCAAGGCCATGAACAAAATAACTGGCCTGCTCTTAAAAACAATAAGAATAATTGTCAACAACTTAACCCGCCAAAGCCCTCTCTACTCCCCCTCCAGCCGCCGGGAACATCTGCTCATTTGTGGAACTGCTGCTGCTGTTGTTGCTGGTTTCACATCTAGTGGTGTCGGGATTTTTCTTTGTATTTTAAATAAATCATACGACCCATGTGCCACACACAAAAACCGCTGCGCAAACATGCTGGCACACACAAGACTGAGACATATATGTAGTATGAATAGGATAAGAGGAGGATGTTCCCCCGACCTGCCTTGTCGGGATCTAGCGCATAGTCGTGGCCGTATGCAGTGGACTACTCTGGGGTTTTTACATAGTAGTAGCACACGGATTGCTTTTTCCCACTTACCCTTGATGGATTTCCGCCTTTGTGGAGAGTCTTTGTGCGGGCTCTGTGGATGTGTCATCATTAATATCCAGCCAGGACGGGACGGAATGGGACGGGCCGCAGCCCAATCCGGACGTGGCCTGCACTTCTCAAATATTTATGCCTGTAATTTGTGTGTGGATTGCCTTCGATTTGTTGTCGCACTAGATTTCCTTGGAGATGTTTTTCGGTCCTGCTTAAGCCCGTGTTTAAGAAGTTAAATTATTTATTTGTGCATGTGAGTCATTGATGCATGCCCCGGCACGTAAGTAGCCGCCCCAACACTCCACACTCCTGCTCCACACACTATTCCATCATCTAGAGAACTTTACTTTTGGTATTGGTTGTGGTTTCGGTTACCTCTAGTATGCTGTCTACGTCAAGTTGTCCTTTGGCATTTGCACCGCGCTACGGCTCAGTGACACAAAATCGATTTTCTAAACTTGAACTTACCCTTCACTTGGAAGCTCCCAAAATAAGTATCGCCCATGAAATTAAATCATTTGGCATTTAGCAAGGGAATTAGTTATACGTGATTTTCTGAAATAAAGGGGGTTCAAATTGAACAAACTCCTAGGTTCGATTTATTTATTATACCCGGTACTCGAAGATTATAGAGGTATATTCGATTTGTGCCAAAAATGGATGTGTGTAAAACCCAGAAGAAGCCGTTTCCGACCCCATAAAGTATATATATTCTTGATCAGCATCAATAGCCGAGTCGATATGGCCATGGCTGTCTGTCCGTCCGTCTGTCCGTCTTCATAAGCGCCTATATCTCAGAGACTATAAAAGCTAGAGCAACCAAATTTTGTGTGCAGACTCCTTTGATATCACACTGTGTCAAGTGTATTTCAAAATTTCGCCTCGCCCCCTTCCGCCCCCACAAAAAACGAAAATCTGTGGTATCCAAAATTTGTAAGATACGAAAAAACTAAAAACGCAGAATAATAGATGGCCATATCTATCAGAGTTTTGAATCTGGATCAGGTCGGACCATAAACATAGCCAGAAGGAACAAATTAAATTTCAGTGGCCTTCCAAGCGCTTACTCATTTTCTCTCTCTCTCGCACACATCTCCACGAGTCGTAGTTAAGACGTATGTAGATGTAGAAATGTAAAGAAGACAGATGTAAAAAACAAATGTAAACAAAAATGGAATGGCAATTATTTAATTTTTTGCGAACATGTAATAAATTACATATATTGTAATCTCACATACTGACATACTGACTGAGTACCGGGTATAAAGTAGAGCCGCGGCCTTAGCCGCGGCTTACAACGTTACCTCTCGTTTTTTTATTAGGTGTTCTATCCTAGTGCTTCAAAATAATTAATATCTTATAAGTACATAAGCATTGAACTTTAATAATAACAATATTCTTCATCGTAATTGATTTCTTTTATTATACATTTTTTTTAATGTGAGTTCTTTGATTTTGTTTTATTTTATTTATTTTTGTATATCTATTATTTAATTGATTAATTCGTGTTGTGTTTGTAGAGCATATTTACAATAAAACGTAGTTGAGTTCCGATTATATGTAAGCTGGAATAAAAGTTTTGATTTGTGAGAATCAATTTAGTAGTAAACAAATTAGAGCAACGTATTTGACCTTCAATTCCAATTTCTGTTAAATGATACGAATAATGGGACCAGCTGTATCAGCTTTTGTATCAACAAATTGCACAATTGCCCTCCTGTTTTAAGTAGTAGAAAAATGTTCGCTGTCAAGGACAAATTAGGTTGAATTTCCGTCAATCAGTGCAAATAAAATATACAGACTTTAATAAAAGAATTACTTTGAAAAGCTGCAGAAGCTTGACATTAGATTTATCAAATTTTAAAACTGAAATGAGTGGATTCCAGTATTCGAAAGGAACCCACTTCGATAGTAATTTCTCCATATTGTCGTTTTTTTAGGACAAGGATTCTCACTAAGGTATAATTCTGTGGAACTGTCTAATATTTATTCTCATAGTAGCTCCAACTGTGGTCAATCCGCTTAAATTTAAAAAAATGAGAGCGAAGAAAAAAGAAACCACAGAATTTCAGAGGAAAAGTATTCTGTATTTTCCCAACCAAGGATAAGCGCAAGCTGAAAATGTGGAAAATACAAATAGAGGTACCAAACTTCCACTCTTTGCATCGTTGAACGGTTCAAAAGAACTTCAGAATGTAATAGTTTTTATGGAAACTTTATTTATTTATTATAAGAACTGTAAATTTGCAAAGGACCTTAGAAGTTTCTAAAGACAAATAAGGCAAACGTAATAAAATACTTATGTTGAGCTACTGAGCTTCTTCAGCAGCGTAGTTGCCAAATATTTATTTAAACACAATTGGTTTCGATTTAAGATGATTTATTTTCCATGCAAGGCGATTGTTGCGATTCGATGCGAGAGCTTATAGTCGAGATTTACATGTATACAACGACGACGACGATACGAGACGAGATGCTAGTTGCAGACTGATTCCAAGGGCAGGCGGGCCGATTGCCCGTGCCCAAATGCAAGTGAGAGCGAGCGATGCATCGAGGAAGCGATAGAGGTGGCGAAAGATCGAGAGGGCAATATAGAAGACGACAGATCGAGAGAGCGATGTAGAAGGCGAAGTAAAGAAAGAAGACGAGAGAGAATTTTGGGCTGCGTAACCCAACAACTTACTCTCATAATTTCTTTATCTTCAAATAAGTTTGATGTTTTATATTATCAATTCTATCAAGAATGATCTTTTTGAAGTCATACCAATAATCCAGCAGTATTATTTTGTCAATCGTATTCTCTAAATGTGATTTTTTCCGTAGCGTCCCATTATAACCATTCTAAGTAAAAGTCATAGCTTTGAGGCCATCATAAAGTTGCTTGCACAAGAAAATAGATACGTAATAGGTTTTCCTTAATTCCAATGAAATACTCTTCTACTGTAAATACTCACAGTTTTCCATCGAAATTGTTATTATATTATGAAGTTCATTCCTTTTGCTCTTGCTGTTCATTACTCTCTATCAACTCTATTTAACAATTTCATTTTAGTGAGAATATTTCCTTCATGACTGCTGTTCGTTTTTGCTTTGGCAGAATAGTTTCTGAACTGACTTCATCATTTCCAGAAATTTACATAATTTACACACGTGGAGGGACCCGCAGGCCATTACCAGACAAGCAGCTGTGGGTGGGAGATGTGTGTCTGGGTCGCTTAAAGTCCCACGCCAGCTTAACGCAAACAGAACTCAGAATGTACACATGTTTCGAAAGCCGAAATGTTTTTCATACCAACCAGCAGGCCTACAAGGACTCTGAAGCCTGTCTTCTATGCGATTTCAAAAGGGCAGAGCCGAAAAACAAATGACTTCTCACTTGTCACACGGTTTGCTTGGCAGAACGTTGTCGTTATTCCCATGCCCGTGCCCATCTCTAAGTAGTCAATATTGTGAACCAGAGACAACCTTGTCGACAAGCACTTGACACCAACAAGTTAGACACTTAATGTTCATACATACATACGTAGTACGTACCCCTGCCCGTCTCCTGTTCCTAGTCTGTCTCCCTGCACGTGTATGTACTTTTGTAGTCATGCTTAACGCTTACTTTATAGTAATATATGTATGCCCCTTGGAGCAAAGCTTAGGGTGCCAGGGAGGAGGTGGTGGAGGACAGGCACCGGACGAAGCCAAGCGCAGCGGAAATGCTCAGGTTTAGTACTCACTCTGAGGAGCTCATATCATCATATCTATCCATGTACACATATTCTATGGCCTTTTTTTGTCTATTCGCTTAAGCGACACTTTGACATTGATTGTGATGCTTGTGTGTGTGTGTGTGCTCGATTTCAGTGCCGACCTGCTCCATTGAGCTACTTACTCAAGGCAGTACGAGTACACGTATATCTTTAATATCGTTCTTCGGGATTGCCTGCTTTAAAGTGTGTGCCATCTTCGTGATGTTCTGTTTGCTCTCGTTGTAGCCTTTGGCCTGTCTGTTGCATATTTACCGGGAATGGGTGTGTGTGTCCTTTGGCAGGAGTCAGATTTGCTCTGAGGACAGGAGCTGCCGGAAGTTGACTTTGACCTAGGATTGCCTTCTGTTTGCTCGGGCTGTCTCCGTAACTGTGTCTGATGATGACAGGGCATTGACAAGGGAATGCTGATTCCGTGTATCCATTTGTTTTTCTTATGCATGGAAAATGCTTCATGCTCGCATGTTCAAAGTGCAATATGCATTTTAATCCGGCCAGCATCCATCTGAACATCATCGGAAGGAAGACAGTAGACTAGATCTAGCTTTCACCTGACATCAGCCGGATGGAGAAACAGGCCGCCTGGCCTTCCTGTGCCGTTTTTGTCTCACTATTGATTGTCCTGGCGCCGAGTCAAATTCAATTACCAGTATCGAGCTACCAAGTTTCCGGAAGCGCCTTAGTCATCCTTTCTCTGTCTCCCATTTCCATGGTGTTTTTCCGTACAAGAGCGTACTAAAAATAGCCGTTGCCTGGTACCTGAGCGCATTCAGAAGCTGGCATTTGGACAGACAGACAGACAGACAGGGGTACGTAACGAACTTTCATCCGTGCGTGCGTGTGTGTGTGTGTGGGTGGTTCAGGCCTTTTACATATTGCGTATACGTAACGCATCATTAAAAATTCAGCAAGTGTAAATTAAAAAGGGAGTCAGACAAGCCTGCCATCGCATGCCATCCTGCACGTATGTGCATCTTTTTCTTCTCGTTTTGTTTCTGATATTTTCAATAAGAGCACGTGCTCGGCTATAAGTGTGTGCGGATGGGACTCAGCCACCGTGGAACAAGAGAAATTTGATGATCAAAATGTTTGTGGATGTAATAACAAAGAGTTATTGGTTAACTTGTTCCCTGAAATATTTATAATGGTTGAGGGGCGACGGCTTCCATTACCCCAGGTATCAGGCAAGTTTTACCCATAAGTTTCCACTCACTGTGCTCCGCTCAGACTCGTCCTGTATGACGGGGCTGAGGGCGCAGCGTCAAATGCTTAATTACATTTCCACCGCACGCAGCCAGAACCTGGATCTGCACACGCGATGCCGTGCCGCATCCATCATGTGGGAGGCACAAGGATGCTCATCGACTAAGCAGCAGCGCGATTGATGCTGCTATCACATGTCCTTAGCCCTGTCTATCTCCCTGTCAGCCAGTCAGCCAGTCAGTCAGTCGGGTGATATGAGTACACCCATGCACCATATCCTGGGCGTAACTTTATGACATTTTCAATTTTCAGTTCTTCATTTTGCACCTTCCTAGCTGGCTGGAAATGGCTTTTGTGTGAGCTGGCGGAAGCTTTCCTTTTGCGTATATTTGCATGTGTGTCAGTGTCTGTGCCTGTGCCTGTGGGTCTGTCAAGTCGATAAAACTGTTGGACTAAACCTCCCAGCAATCAGCCATTCCCCCCCAACAATTGTGATGGCTCTCACAGGCCCATCGCCTTTGTCCTTTTGTGGGGCGCCACAGTTAAACTGTCATTGTCATTTAAATGTCTTTTGACTGTTACTTTCGCCCACACATGGGACACATCCCACTCAGGGCCGAACCATTCACACATATTAAATTGAACGCGGAGAACAGTGGGTTTTGTTTAAACAGGAGCCCGGCTACCTGCCTGCCTGCCTGCCTGACTGACTGGCTGCCTGACTGCCAGCAACAGGTAACAGGTTGCTCTGTGCGAGACAACCAGAGACATTGAAGGGCATTTTATTTATAGTTTCATAATTAAATCTTGTTGCGGCTGCACCACAATCAAAAGAGCAAAAGAAAATAAAATCAAACAGAAAAATAAATGGGATTTTGTATACAAAAACTATTTTTACTAAAGTAAATTGTCCTTTGTGCGTTCCTCCTAGAAAATGTATAAATTAATTTTGTATTTCAGCTGAATTTTTCCTTCATATTTGCACATTTAATGCACAAGGTATTCCATGCCAATTTCTCTGAAAAATGCATTTTCTTTCAGTCAATGAAAAACAATGGCAGCTCGTGACCCCAAGGGCCGTTGTAGTCCGCCTTTGACAAAAAGAGTATGACAGATACAAAGTACGGGAAAATAGTACAATTTCTCTTATTTCACTTTCTTTCGATGATAAAAATACCAAAAATGAATTTTGTGAGCAGCTTACTTTTGCAGCATGTCTGACCTTGATTATTTTCATTTATTTAATAACAATAACTAGCAATGCGTAGTTCAAAATATAACGAAAGAACAAAACTTAAATGCCAATAAGAACCATTCCACAAAAGTATAAAAATACTCTCATATATTTTCAGTCCATGAGCAATAAATATTATCTACTGTTTTTCAGATAAATGTTGAATCGGGCTCGCAGGATCAAATTGTGATGGTGATGAGTTGTTTTATTTTCAAAACTTGTGCATTATATATAGGAAACTATAATTAATTAAAGCAAAGACCAATGATAAGAAAAGGAGGAATGTGAGGCATCTACTGCATGCATACCACATGTGTAAATAGACTTGTATGTGATTGTATGTGTCCTTTTTGTCAAGTCTTCAAGAGGACTCTATTGTTTATGAGGTGGCCTTAATCGGTTCTTGTTCATGTCCATGAACAATTGCAATCGACTGATAGCCATACTTTTCTGTTGATATGCATATTAATTAAATGATTGCCACATTTGCAAGCTCTCTGTCATACGATACGTCATGGTAAAGTAAGTAAAGTAAAGTAAGTAAGTAAAATAATGTGCCTTCAAGTTGGGTTAAGAGTTAAATGAATTTATGCCTTAAATGTAATGCACACTTGCAACAATTTAACGCTGTCTGCCATCCAGCTGTGTTTGCCATTGTTAAATCAGTTAATTGGTTTCTCAAACATGGCCAACAGCCGCCACACAGTTGCCACCTTATCAAACACACAAAGCGTTTATGCACACATATACATACATGCATGAATACACCTATATACTGTATGCCCCCGATACAGCCAAAGTTGTATCTCAAATCTAAAGCAAGGAAATGTATCTTTGTGTGTGTTCAGACTCATTGCCACCGCAAAACAAACGCACACTCCCCCTCACATTCTACAACGTGTGCCGCCGCCATAACGTTATTCGTATGATTGGGTTCTGCGGAGAGCGTGTCCCCCGGTCGCCGTCTCTTTGTGTGTGAGCGAATGCCATGGCAGCCGCATGACGACGTGTTCAATATTCAATTAATCAGTTCGTGTATTTATGGCTTATGCTGGCCCGCATCGTATGCTGCACTTTCCACCGCTGAAACGGTGAAAAACTGGGTCACCCACTCCCCCAGGTTGGGGTCCTGGCCAGGAGCTGATATAGCCCCTGATTTAATAACATTGTACACATGACAAAATTGAAAGCATAAATCGTGATCGAAGGGTTGCTTATAAAAGATTCTGCGGGAGAGTAGCATACGAGTAGCTTTGTAAAAAATGATATAGAATATTTTTAATTTTTTTTCAATTGATGCACAAATATTTGCCGTTTGTTTTGTTCCTTTCCACGAACTGGTGACGGTTGAACTCAAACGGAAAAAGCAAAATTGACTTAACGAATTCAACCGTTTTTTCGTTTGTATTCCCAGAATATGCGAACATTTTTCTCACCTGGCCTGTTGTGCATTCCCATAGAGACGGTTTATAAATTGACACATCTATTAGGGTTTTTCTCCTAATTTTTTCCACTGCTCTGAAACGAGTGTTTTGAGGGAGAGAAAAATTCGCTTGGACGGATAACTGTTGATGCAATGTGGTCTTAGTTGCTTTAATGCCTAAAGAGGTATCTATCTCGAGGTATGTCATATGAAAATATATCAGTAGCCAATCCCGCACAGCATCCATTTTTACCGGTACAACAGCCGTTTTCGGATGAGCCGCACCAGATCCGTTCCTGCAGCAAAGGACTGCAGCATTACTGAATTCCTTTTACCAGTCTCCCGCAGTGGCATTGTGCATTGTGCTTTGTCACCAGAAGTTGGACTAAGTTAAAAATCGTAGAAAATCATGACACGGACATTTTTATATGTTAATTCTATTAATATCAAACGCAACCAAATAAGAAGATGTTGTAAGCATGATTAGGTCAAAAAATGCCAACATTGCAAACGGAAATGGCGATTTTGACCAGGTCATACTAAACATAGCCAAGACTACGGACTTAAAAGGCAGTCCTCGTATCCATAACAATATCATACATATATGTCTCTATGTACTCTTAGCTACTGGCATAAAGGAATATATAATATTGAAAGATTCCTACTGATTCGGTATGGAAACAGACTTATGATTAAGTAGCAAGAGAGCATAGTGTTTATTACATTTTGTGTTTTAATTTCCACTTCATCTGTCATAATTCATATGTATGTACGTATGTTTCATCACTGCTAAGAATATGTAATTCAATCTTTAATATTTTATTTAAAAAATATTATTCTTTCTTTGGTGTAATATTTAAATATTCTAGGATTATAAAATCCTTATCCATTATTTAAGCCTTAAAGCTTTAAAAATATTGAACTCTTGGTGTAGTTCCTGATTTAACTATAACTACATTTTGTACAATTTCAGCAAAACTTGATTTTATCTAAAGCTATTTATTTGCATATTTGTATTTGTAGTTATTTTTCAAGCCATTTAAGTTGATTAGTATGCATTTCAATCTATCCGCAACAGAATAAATGTCGAATGATAAAATTTCGAATAATAAAAATAGCCTGAGAGAATTAAAATTGAAAGAGAAAGAACTTTTCATCCTTGTCAAAGCACTTCAATGGCCGCTGCCCTGAAAGTATGCAACTATTTTTTGGTTTTGATATTTTATGCATTTTGAAAATGGTATTTTAAATGGGTTGAAGGATAAGTGTGATTGGGATGAGCGGGTGAATTTATGAAGATTTATTCAACATTTAATTTCTTAGTTTTTCATAAATATATATGCACTTATTTAACGCTTCTTTTCTTTTTGCAGATATCGATTGGCTCACTGGCACCATGATGAGCATTTCGCTGGCAAAACACAAAATTAAAATCAAATTTTAGAACAACAGTGCTTCGGGCGGCAAGGCCTCCGCATTAAAAGTCAACTGCGGATGAGTGTCGCCGCGGGGGCAATCGGGCAATTTAGTAACTTTTCCCCCTAATTTGCATACAAAAAAAACAGCACAAAAACCACCTGCTGACTCTCTCACAGATACAGATACAGAAACAGATACACGTACGCACTCGCACTCGCACACAGATCGATAGACTCAGTCGCTCCGGGATTCAGAATTCAGAAATCGGTGTAGCATGTCAAGTGGACGCAGTGCACGCCTACCGCCCACGCCCCCGCATACCGCCAACAACAAGCACCGGGTGGCAGCCGCGGCCGCAGCAGCAGCGGCGGCAGCTGCCGCAGAGCCCAACAGCAACAGCATGATGCAGTACAGCAGTAGCCATGCCACAGCCCCCAGCTCGGCGGCCACAGCTGCAACGCCAGCCATGGGAATGGGCGGCGGCATGGGAGTGGGCGGTGGCATGGGCATGGGCATGTCTGGTGGCATGGGCATGGGCCTGGGCAGCAACATGTCCGGGGGCGTTCCGCCGTTCAGCCTTGGCTCCGGCATGGGCATGGGCATCTCCACAAGCAGCGAGGCCAGCGTGGAGCGCATACCCGTCGACACAATCGATGCCCTGGGACCCGAGCTGGCCGTGGCCACCACCCAGATGCTCGAGAACCTCTCCGAGAACGAGCGCAAGATGATTATCGAGGTGCTCAACAGGGATGAGTCGGTGCGCCAGCGAGATGCCACCAGAATGATGTGAGTACACTTCTATTCCCGATTGCTTATTGAATTAAAATGACTATAGATCCTGGTCAAATTGGCTATATGATGATATCGCGCCACTCGTCTTACGCCTATCATACAGCCCTCGAGCTCACACTTTCCCCCTGTCTGTCTCCATTTGATTTTCTCGATTTTCTTTGTTAGTTTTAGTTTAACAACTCGCACCAGAGCCGAGCTGCTTCATTGCTTCACTTTTTACAACTAACAAAGTCGCCCTTAATCCAGTTATTCTCTTGCTTCCTAATTAAATACGCCAGAGGTAAGTTTTTCGGCAGCAGACAATGCACTTGCCCTGGAAGCTGCACTTGCACTCCAATTGCAGATGCTAATGCACTTAGAACAAGCATTTTATTGACTGCAAGAACTTTGCCACCGTCGAGTGGCATCTTTTGCCGCTGGCTGCGTGCCCAACGCACGTATCGAACATTCGAAAACCGCAATTTATGGCCCGACATTTGCGCAGAGCCATGCGATGCGATGTGGAGTATTTCGCACTGCGAAAAAGAACGTTTTAAAATCTAAAATATACCCACAAAGCGAGAGCAACTCGTGATTTTTTAAAACATTTTCCTAATAGCTGAGAAAGTCATGTTTTGTGTTGCATTAAAGATAATATTATTTTCAGGTTTTTTTAGAACTTTGAAACTATTTTATCCTGTTGTAAATAGCCCTATGCGATTTTAACTTTAACATGCTATAATTATAATTGAAATTTATTTTAAATTTGGTTCAGTGTTATTGTGAATGTTTGATCCAAGCTGCTTTCGTTAGACTGGTAGTTGGACTTTTTCCCTCAGTGCTGCTGCTGATTGGGACAACGGAATGTGTGCCTGGGTCACGACTCACCTGGCGGCACTTGGGCGACAAATCACGCGCCCCTGGCAGTGGCACTCATCCAGTCAGGGGGCCCTGGCAATGGTCCTTGCCGGCGGTATTAAATTGATATGCGCGCAAAATTGTTTTCATTTGGAAAGCGTCGTTTTGCTCCAGTTGCTAGCGTCTGGTGCTGGTGGGGCTGTGAGCTCTTGTGAGCCCATTGAGGGGTTTTCTCCTTTTCAATTTCTTGGGACAACACACACACACACACACACTCGTGGAGCAACAATTTATCGGAGCTTGGGCATGTGACCCTGGATGCTGTGTTGTTTTTTGTTTTTCTAGTTCCATTTTCACTGCCAGTGCTCAATGCTGAATGCTCAATGCTGAATGCTCTGTCGTCTTGTACTTAATGCGTCGTTAGCGAGCGGAGCCCGGACCCCAACGGAGGCTGCGAGGTGGCAAGAAGGTAGCCAGATCCGAGTTTTATGTTGCATTGGCATTCAAATAACTTGAAAGTGTTTTCATTGTCACGCTGTCGCTGCTGCTTCTGCTGCCGCAAAATGGAAACCAATTTTATTGTCCTCCTTCTCCTTGTCGACATACCCTCCCACTCCCTGGCATGACATACCCTCCCACTCCCTGGCATGACATTCGTCGACGTACACGCTTTCCCTTTTAGACAATTATTTTTTTTTAGGCCTTGTGGCCCAGAGCTTTTGGGTCTCGATTTCGATCGATACGCAGCCATCGATTGGTCGAACTTTACTTTAACTTTACTCTCTTTTGGGCAGTGGTTATATGGGTAGCTGGGAAATGTACTCCCATTTATGGTAAATATATTTCCGAAACAACCAGATATTATAAAAGTAAGTAAGGTGAATGAAATTGAATGAATGATGGAATGCCCTGAAATATATGCTATTTTTAAAGAGTTTTCATCGTATTTCCTGTCCCCGAAAAATCGATGAGAGGCTGGGATTGAAGCTGGTGCATAATTAATTAATTTTATGATGCCAGCACTTCTCGAAATGCAATCACAGGCCTGCACTTAAAATTTATGACGGCCATTAATGACTCGGGGCATGGGGCATGGGTCATGGGGCATCGGCCTGGGGACTTGCGAGTGTGTCGTAACTTGTCCCCAGCCTGGATAAAATAATTTAATGATGGTTTTTTGTGGCCGGCATATAAACGGATTGACCCCCACCCACCAGCTCGAATAATCTACACACATAAATCCTTTCCGCTGGCAACAGAGTTTCTTTCCGTTCCTTTCAAATCAATTTTCTTAGCATCCCCTCTGTGGGATCGGTTGGCTGGGTGGCTGGGTGGCTGGACTCATTTACTCCTCTCAGGCGGCTCTGATTGCTTAATCATGTTGGCCACTGTTGTAACGGAAATAGCTAAATTGAAAAACGCCATTGGAGATTGGCAGTGGCAGAGCCGAGCGCCAGGAAGGAAGTGCCTGCCGTCCAGTGGGTCACATGTGGCAGGTCTCCGTCGCTGTAGCCCTGCCCACGCGTGGGTTGTCAACGACATCGACCCATCGGGGGCAACAATTGATGCTTTCATCGCCATTAAGTCCGCTAAGGCAACAATAAAGAGCCCTGCTTATGAAACTGATGAATGGAAATGCAAAGTGTCCCCTGCCGAGAGTCCCCATCCCCGTCCCCATCGCCATTCAAGCATACCCATACGTACATTCGAGGCGGACTTGGGCTTACTATGCAAATAATTCCGAGCTGGGCTGTTCTAGGATACTTTTATGCAAAAGCTTCTCCTTTATGGGGCAACACTTGTGATTTTCCCGCATTTCCATTTTTTAGGAATTATGCATGTGTCAAAATAAAGTAGAACTGTGTTTTATGTAGAGATGTATGGCAATTTGGTTGTATATATTTCGGAGTTGATCGTTCTGATTCACTTTAAAAAGGTCCTTAATTTAGAGGGACACTAACAATAATTTTTTTAGTGGGCAAGTACTAGTATTTTAGTATTTAGTGCAGACAAAACACGAAAACTACGAATTTGTTTTCTCATTTAGGTACTTAATTTCGATTCTTTTTTGAAAACAGAAAAAAATCCATTAAGCATCAATCGATAATTGATTGAATAACTCTGGGAAACGATTTAATCATAAAGACGCTCTATTTGTGTTGTGAATAATCTGCATTTAATTGGCTGCCACCAGTTGAAGAGTTCGCTCCTGCTAATAGGATTGAGATGCGGCTGCACACGCATTCGCCATTAGCCAAATTGGCTGCAGCCACACCTGGCAACACCCACTCCCGACTGAGGCAATTAATGTGCAAATCTCGGGCGAAATGTGTGCTACTGAATCGGGGGTTGGGTTTCCTGCTCGGCATCTGCTAGGCACACGTGTGCGACACATTGCCGTTGGAGCGATGGATGGCCAGGCACTAGTTTCCCTCCACCCTCTCTCCGACTCGACACTTCGCAAGCTTTCATTTCCCTTTGCTGCTGCAGTTTGCCTGATAAGTTTTCCTTTGGCCATGGCTGCGACACAAACAAGTGCAGGAGAAAGGATGCCGCAGCACAAAGGTGCACAGTGAGTCGCAGCACGGACTAGGGATGCTACAACTAATAGACGACTTAATGTTCCACGACTTGTGCAATTCTTTGTGACATGATATGGTTGATATTTAATGATTTGAAAAGTTTTCTCAAACAAATTATGAAATACTTCACCGGAAAATGTGGTTTGGCATATAGGCATATAGGTCCCTAGCGCTAGAGCTGCTTCAATATGTATACTCAGACATTACTTTCAAAGTTCTTCAAGGACTTCATTTAAATTATGATTAACCACTGTGTTTCCAGTGTCAGGGAAAACAAACTTACTTCATTTCCGCCCGCCCACGCAGGCAGGCAGACAGGCAGACAGACAGGGACACAGACACACAAACGCTTAGTCAAAGAGCCACGAATGGGCGCAAAGGGGAGGTGTGGGATGAGAGGGATGTGTACATTCATCTAGTTAATACATATAGATAATGTTGATAATACTTGTTGAGTTAATTAAATCTAATGGAGCGCTCGTTGATCATTCGACGGCAGAGCGCAGAGAACTTAATTAAATGTTTTCCCAACAAATGTTTGCCGCATTCTCAGCGGTCGAAGATGTCTTCGGCCATAATGGGATGCCTGGAGATAAAGCCAAAGCAAAAGATAAAGCTAAAGCTAAAGCAAAAGATAAAGATAAAGCTACAGACAAAAGATAAAGCTGAAGATGAGGCAAAATTTATAGCCGTGGGCCAACTACTTTTACTTGTTGCGTCGCAGTTGTTCTGGATTTGGTTTGCTTTCCCTGGGCCCTGCGCATTTCACTTGCTAATGTTGTTGATTACTTTTAATTATAATTTCGCTGCTAGGCTACAGCAATGGCTGCTCCTCTGGCAGCCAACTCCCAAGTTCCAACATCCGCAGCCACTTCCCGGTTATGGCCATCAAAATGAACTGAAAACTTTTGCGCAGTCAGCCGTAACCACTGCAGGCCTTTCATGTCGTCTCTGTTGCCATGTCCCCCCCACCCCCCCCGCCGCTCGCTTTATTACACTGTCTTTATGTATTTGGTCATCAGCCACTTTAATTGGTCGCTTAACGCCCACTCACCGCCTGGGATCGGCTCATTAGCCAGCCTAGAAGGTGACCCCGAGCTCGAGTCTCAGGTGTGACCTCATAGCCAGGTCCCGTCTTTGATTTCACTTCACTTGATATACCAGGATATCTCAGTGTTCTGCTCTCCGTGCTGAAGGTTTGCACGGTGGAAGAGCCCTATACACCTGCGATGCATGCAAATTGGCAGTCCCGCGGCAAGTCTAATTAGTGCCACACATGGCACAACAACAGTTGTCCTTTTGTGGCCAATGTTCGGAATGTTAATCAACACAAACAAAGGCCGCGGGCGGGCGCTGGCAAATACATATTCCCAAAGTGCCGCCGCATTGCACACCATAATTAAATACAATTTAAAATGTTATTCAACATTTATGAAAATTGTCAGTGCCGCATGTCACCCGATGGCATGTTCTACTCGTGTGGTTCACTTCGTTATAACTGCACTCCAAGTCCCACCCATTGCCCAGGAGCTCTGCGAAAATGTTGACGGCAAATGTTCCCATGCAAACGGAAGGAAAACCGGAAAATCAAAAACTATTGGCAAACAGATACTCTGCTAATGAAAAGCAAACTGCGAAAAATGAATTTAGAAATTACGAATGTGGCTTTGAGGTGGCTAAAATACATAGAAACTGTGTTAATTAAACGAATTATATTCTGTGTTTTTTCAAAAGAATTCATAAAATAGATTGACACTGAATATCACACTTAAATATTACTGTTAACTATATAAAAAGCTTTTGCATATGAAAATACTTATGAGTGCGAATAAACAGAATGTTACTTTGACCATAATAAAATACCCTGCATTCATTTTCGATAAGTAACAGCTGCAGAATAATCTTAAATAATTCTGGAAAAGGTCATGTCGAGTGAATTACTGAGAACCGATTTAAACGTATCGTAGAATATTAATGCCTATACTAGTATTTATTCGGAATTCCTCTGACTGACCTCAATAAATACGATAGAGTACTGAAATGTAGAAAATACACCGTGAGAAAAATGACGTTTTGACACGAAGAACACCCATACTTAAATTACATATTTATTTTTTAAATACCATCATATTGAAATTAAATAGAATTCACTTTGATTGAAATATAAATGTATTAAAAAGGCTTTCTAATTCGGCCCATTTTTAATCTCAAAATTAAAAATATTAAAATAAATATATATATTTTCTGAACTTTGTAGGAAATTTATTAATTAATTATAAATATGAAAATATTTAATTTAAAAATTTGTATTTTATTTAGATATATTCAGAACAAATATTTGTTGTATATTACTGTCAAAAAGTGTAAGTGAAAACACATGCATTTGAATATTTCCACTCTCGTGGCAAATATAATGGCATAGAAATTAAAATCTAATTGTAGCAGGGCTTTTTCCTCCGGGTGTAGCTTTGAGTTAAAGACATATGATATGAAATGCATATTCGTGCATTTATTTAACATTTTATTCAAATCTCGGATGGATTTCAGATAAAGAGATAAGCCATTGCTTTGAATGAACATTTTCCACTTGATAAAATATTAATTGAAAAATCAGCATAGTCTTTCATAGCCTCAGGAATTGAAAACCAGCAACTAATCCGTTCGTTCGGACAGCGAACATTCTTAATACCTTCCCATCTTCCCATATCGCTTTGATGTATTTATACTGAATCTGCTGATGCTTGCCAATAATCCTCTTAGCTTCAGTTGAGGGGTGTCAAAAGTGTGTTCTCCGAGCAGTTGCATAGGGAATATACCCTCCGCTAGCTCAAATTACCCGTGGTCAGTTTGGGATCGGTTTGGGAACATTTTCTCTTTTCACGCGAAAAGCAGTCTGGTGCTGCCCCGTCCCGGAGCGACAAGAACAATGGCACTGCCACTGCCACTGCCACTCGGCTTTCTCATACGTAATTGAACTGATAGCGGGCGACGTCGCCAGGCGCGCATTCTGGCTAATGATAATGGGAGAAGGGCGGAGCGGGCGGCTCTTCAGGTAGCAGCTGACAAAGAGAGGCAACAGAGAGGCTCCTCAGTCTCAGGCCGCTCTCTGGGCCGCCTTTCAACCTGTTGCTTTCAACCGCGCGACGGGTTGGCTGGCTGGCTGGCTGGCTGCTTCAACCGCTCGAATCTCGGCGATCGACTTCCAGACCCGACTTCAGTCAACGAAACCGTCTCGAGCCGAGCGAACGTCGCTGTTCCAGCTCGCATCCGAAAGATACAACAGCCACACGGCTGACCGTGCGCCGGTGTTGGTGATACTTGTAGTGTGCGTATGCGTGTGTGTGTACGTGTGTGAGTGCGATGAGATTGCCGGTTTGAGATTTGTGTCTTTCTACCTGTGCCGCCGCAGCAGTGTTCTTTTCTGTTCCTCTTTTTATTGCGGCTGATATAAGAATTACACACCCATACGAAAAGTATCTGGCAGATACCGCACGCAGCGCTATCGAATGGTATGCAAAACAGCGGCGATTTCGAAGCAACGAACCGAACCCCCAAACATAGCGAACCCCAAAAGAAAACGAATTGGATAATTTCCTTGCCAAACAACAGAGAATTTGGCATCGGATTGGCAAAACTCACAGATTGCCAGCCAGCAGGCAACTTCGACGAACCCCAACGACTTCTAGTGGATACCAAAAAGCAAAGTATCTCAGAACCAAAAGGTAAAGAAATACACACTCTCTGCACTATTCTCGCGAATGTGCTCCTATGTACGTGCTATTGTAATTGCTGCTGCTTGCATCTGAGAGCTTGCACAGGAGGAATTCGCAGGCGGGTTCTGATTATTTTAACGGTTCTATAAATATAATTAATACCCAGAGCAGAAAAGGAGATACAAACAGAGAGAGAGAGAGAGAGAGGCAGAACAAAGAAGCAACGTCACCGCAAAGGTAGAAAATATACTTACAGTCTCCCATTCTGCTTCTCCTTCTCCCGCGCTCTGTCCCTGTCCCTGTTTCTGTCTCTTGGAATGTCCCAATGTTTTCGTATATGTATCTGTTGGGCTGACTTACACACACAGCTCACGGCTCACGGCTCATGCACCCACTCCTCCGCGAGTGCGTTGAGCGCCTGTATCTGGCAGATACTTTCAGTCAGCTCATGTGCCTTGTCTGCAGCTATTCCCTGTATCCCCTTATTGTTGAAAGTGCCGAGGCTAAGCCCGGTTTAATTCTTATGCACGTCTAAGCTTTTTAAGATGTGTCTTGTTGCCGTTTGACATCGCCATCGGCGTCGCTGTCGCCGTCGCCGAAGATTCCAGTCCATTACCAGGGCCAACACCGCTTGATAGTGGCTGAAACTCGATTTGCAACGCGGCAGTGACGATGAAAAAGTTACGAGCTGACATGAGTAATACTGCCACAAAAAGCCACAACAACAGAGAACAGCAACAGCAACGGCCACAGCAACAGCAACAATAAATAGAAACAGTATCTGTTCGCTGGAGCAAAGTATCTTGTAGGTGTGAAATGATTTGAGGGCGTTTACCAGCAAAGTGCCAACAATTACCGTCAATCGTGTCTGTCGATGGAGAGGGCACTCGAATGCCGTTCTCCCATTGGGACTTGGACAAAAGGAAGCGTAAATCATAATTCATGTTCCTGTCAAGATACTTTCTCACGCTCTCAATGCTCGTGTCAAGCTAGATACTATTTGACTTGAGGGGCAGATACAAATAAGGGTCGCCTTTTAATGCAAGAACTCTTCTTATACATAAGTTGTTTACTTCTCAATCATTTGGTCGCCTCCTAACTCATCCAAGCCTCGTCTGATCTGATGTAGATTTGTAATATTTTCTTTTCTTAACAACGAAATATATGTATTTTCTAGAAACATCTCTCTCAGCTGAAATACTCGTAGTAAGCACCACATTGGGTTTAATTGGCACTTTGCTGCATGGCCATTAAGCTGCAAATTCTTGACTTTCGACTTGACACTGATTCTTGACAAGGGAATGTACTTTTTATTTGTTAGTTCTGGAAAACACACATTCCGAAGAACGTTTCAACGTGCGCTCGCTCGGCTTTTGCCTTGCTGTTTTCTTTATGCGCGATAAGGCCGAAATGAGCTTACTTCTGAGCTCTTATCTGATGTGCTATAAAAATCAAACTGAACAGACTTTGTGGTGGATTTATTTATGTGCTCAAGATCCAAATATTTGGACATTGTGTCATGTCTGTTCTGTCTCGCACGGACTGGGACTGGGACCGAACCGAACAGTTTTGAGATAAGTTTTGTTTCCAAGTTGTGGCACGCTCGGGTGCATTGACCATGTCTGATAGTAGTAGACTTTGAGAGCTGCACGACAGCCTCATCCTCACCCCTGGCTGGGGTAATTGGAGATTTTCTTTTGGCTTTGGGCCATGTCTTGCCACTCATTAATCATTCATAAATATTCATTCGGCTGCCCAGCCCAGCGCAGTCCGGCCCAGCCTAGCCCCGTCTCCATTCCCGCCCATCGCTCGAGCATTTATCATTATCTTTTCAGCAGCTTCCTTAATTTCTGTCGTGTTTGCTTTTCTCGCCTGGTGATGCTGCTGCTGGTCTTTTTCTATTTCCGCTGGAAGCATGGAGTGTGTATCTCTCAGAATGTTTTTCCACCGAATACCCATAGAAATGGCCTGTAATTAATGCAGAAAACTGGTGACAGTTATTGGGTTTAATAACGATATTTTTCTTACTTTTCGCACCCGTTGAACTTGCTGTTGTTCGAGTACTTATTTGCATTTTTATGAAACGAAAACAGCTGCCACCACAACAACAGCCAACAAGAGCTCTATCGAGAGATGGCTGGGAGACTGGCACTGGGCTTGGCTTTTGGCCAGATAGATGTCTGGGCTGAAACAGAGACACAGCCACCGAAGAACGAACTGAACTGGTCGCGAAAACCATAATCAAGTCAAATGCAAATCGGGTTAACTGTGATTTAACGAGACCCATCAAAACTGAACTAAAACTGTGATGATGACAATGACAATGAGCATGAGAGCCGACCCTCGTAGAGAGATGATAGAAAGCGAATGGAACACAGGGAGTGGACTGCTACTGGGGCTGGGAGAAAGGTTTAGCCACTAATGGAGTTCCCTTTACGACTCTTGGATATCGTTTCTACTCACTTTCGATTCTTTTATCCGAATGCAAGCTCGACAATCGCACAACGAGAATTGGCCACGATCGGTTCATTATTATTCGCCCGATCCAATGGCGCAATTATCTCATAGACATGCCAGAATAATTATAGGCAAATTAACGCTCTGCCTTTTGGACACTGAATCCCAAATTGGTCAAATCACATTAAGCCATGCAATTGAGACAGCCGCCAAACAAAAACGGAAAATAAAGAGTGAAACAACAGCCAGATTCTGGCCAGAATCAAGTCCGTCAATGGATGCCGTCGACTCGGTTTCACTCGTATTTTCGCGTGCTGTGTTCTGCTGTGCCGGGCCCGACGAATTCAATGGCCAAAATGGCTGTGAAACATATTTGAGAATGTGACGGAAAAAATCTGTAAACAAGCGGCGACAGAATGAGGCTGATTTAATCAACCAGAGATACAGATACAGATTCGTACAGATACATTTGCACTATAGTGTGTGTACCTACTCTGTATGCCTACATATCTATAAGTATTCGCACATCGATGAATCAGATGGCGGCCAACGGAAATGCAACTGTTTGGGGCAAGAAGCTGAGAACTTTGTGTCTTTTGATACGCTCTCGAAATGGGGTCATACCATTCTGGGCAGAAGTTTGCTATCCTTATCGACTCATATCCCTTTTGATTGTGCTTTTGTCCGTCCGTTTATCCTGGTCAATAAATAGTCGAAATGCCTTTTCGAGATGTGGCTGAAATACCGAATGCCGGCAAGTGTATTCGAGGCTTCGGCTTCTTTCTGCGAACCTTTTGGTCTTTGCCTTTTGCTCATGTCGCAGAAATCGTAGCAGTTTTTGGGGCAGTAGCAGTAGCTGTGGCAGTAGCTGTGGCAGTATCTCCAAAGTGGCTAAGAGTGCGAGCTGTTATTGTTGATGTTGGGGCTTTGGCGTGGCATCAGCTGCCTTGAAGTGCCTGTGCAATGTGTCGCTCGGGCGATTGAAATTCTTATTGAATGGCCCATACAGCTGTACGTCTGTCCGGCCAAGTGCGGTGCGGTTTATTTTTGTTGGGTTTATCGTTTTGTTTTTCTACTGTTTGCTGAAACGCCAACGGTCAGCGCTACTGGCTTCTGGCCGCTTCAAATGTAAGTCAGCAATAACAGCCATAACAATGGCCATAAGCTGACTCAAATTGAATTGTCTATCTCGGTTACGTGAGTGGGTCTGTCCGGACAGCGGACGGAGCAGGGGCAGCTCCAGCTCCAGATGAACAAGCTTAAGCTGCATTTAGCCATTTAATTATTGGCTGACTCACAGACTGACTTTGGACGGGTACATTAGCTGGATGGCTGAGCACAGGCTTCTATAGATAGAGATAGAGCAGACTTTCTAGACACAAGTATTAAATATCCATCTATAACATAATAATAATAATAATGACAAATACATAGAATTATTTTGAGTGTATTACATTTTTCTGAGAACTAAACTGGCTGTTGTTTTGGATAAATTATGAAATCTTTACTTTATTTTATAATATATGTATTACTATAATTTATTTATTATGACAATCCATGGACTTCAGCGTCTACGACGGTTGCCTTTACTCTGATTGCATTTAATAAAAATAATTATTTATTTATAGCCGTCGATTGGCGGCAAAACCAGTTCGACCGACTGCGAAAAAAGCAATAAAAACCGAAACAAATATTTGCGTTGAACAGATCGCAGCCTAAGGGCTCCGGCAGGGCCTATAGCACATACTCGTAGATACAATAGTGCACTCTGAGGAGTGTCTGCAGCGGCTGTGGCTGCTCCGACTGCTTCTGCTGCCACTGCTGCCACTGCTGCTACTGCTGATATCATCTTTGGATAATTGCACGCAATTTTCACTCGGCTTCGCCCACATGGCTCTCGATGAAATCAAGTCGCCAGCCACTCGAAGATCGACTTGACTGTGGGCTGCCTGATCGTGTGGGTTGTGGGGTGAGTAGGGTTGTGCTTGTGTTCGAGTTTCTTTCAGCTGACATGAGCGACCGCTTATGGATTGGCTTCGGTACGAGTAGATGGTATTTTGAAGCCATGAAAGCAATTTTTATGATCATCTATTTCCTCGGTTTGTCTTTCGGCATGGCATTAGTATGCAGGGGGATTGCATTTTCCGTGTCAAGCATATGCGTTTGCCTGCCACACACACACACACACACGACGTTGCATTTCCTTCATTTTTCCAATGCATTTCCATTTCTCCATTCCCAGCAAACAACAACCCACTTCTCGGGCCTTTTATTGCTTTGTTCTCTGTGACTGCAGTCGACGTCAGTGGCTCAGCTGTGGCATTGTTCCCTTTTTTGGTCTACAACTTGGCCCAGACTTGTCCCGGGCTTGGTCCGCAGCCCGAAGTCGATTGCTGGGCCACGATTCGAACAGAGAAAAGGTCTCCGACGAGTGGCCAGCCAAGCAGAATCAGAATCAGCTCAATTACTCAACTTTTGCAGATCTCGTTTGCAATTTCATTGCAATGCAAACACATTTTCAGCCACAGACAGACAGAAGACACACAGGTCTTGTCTGGTTAATTCAGGAAACTCTCCTCAAGGTGGAAAACACACACACACGCGCACATGCACACACACAAGAAAATCAAGAGCTGGCCCCGAAAAAGTTGTGGCCCAAAAAGTTTCTTCACACAAGAAGCGGCTTTAACTGGAAACAGCAACTGAAGTGAAGTTGTTGCCAAATGCGAAGTTACTGCTGGATGTGGATGTCGAGTCTCGGGGCAAAAGTTATTCGCAGAGAAAGTTTTTAGCAGCCCATCAAAAGCATAGTTGCCAAAAAGATACTTGGCGAACATTCTTGGCTCTGCACTCCATGTGCGGGCCCCGTACGCCCGAGCCGCCATTATGAAATTAAAGCCGGACACAGACCAGACCTGCTCCTGTATATACTGTACTTAGTACTCGCATACTGGCTGTGGCTGGCTAATGAGGGCTGAAATTGAAAGTAAGAGTCCTCACAGAGAGCACACACGCCCCACACATAAGTGCACTTCCACATCGGATACAGAGAGTATTATTGTAAACAAATTTTCCAGCTGGCTGCAGGAAAAAACCGGTCGACTCGACGGCCAGCTACTGGCCATGGCTCTGGCACTCGGCTCCGACTGGGCTTGAAAACCTGACCTGCTGCAAAGACTGGGTGAGGCATGGGTAAAAGTGAATTTCATTTGCCAGGGCTGTTGCATGCAGCACCAGCAAAAGCAGCAAAAAGCAGCCAAGAGCAGTTCCTGCCCAGCAGACTGCCTCCTGCCTGTAGATAGGGATTCATTTCTTACTGGAGTGCATCGCAGTGCAGTGCAGAGTAGTGCAGTGAGTACATGCAGATATATGTACCTTCAAAGGTCACTGAGGAAAAAGTTTCTACGATTTTTAGAAGCTCTTCCAAGACATTTGAAAAGTTCTTAGAACTAAAAACGTATTGCTTTGACAGCATAAAAAGGAAGAACATTTATTTGGAATTATTGAAGTATTTTCAAAGTGGTTAAATTATTAAATTAAATTTATATTATTACATTATTTCTGCAAATATAAAAAGAATCCCCATGTAAAGCACAACTTTCTTCGAGTGTCCCTCCCCCTGGATAGATGAAAACCCATCAGTATCATAGCTGATTCATTATGAAATCGAAAATCGAGCAACCTTCAATTACGAACAAAGCACACAATTTTCCGTTTTCAAAATTTCTGTAGCTAGCCCTAGGTTAAGGCCACAACAGAGAAGTCTTTCCTCTTCGGCATTTTCAGATTCTTTCCGCTCTGCTATCCACAATCTGGCCCCAACAGAAGGCCATGCCCTGTTGCAGCGTGCAGCCTGCAGCCCTGCCTGAACATGGTCAAACAGGCAACAAATGCACTCGAATGTGGGTCGTTTGAGACTTGTGGACTGCCAGTGGATTAGCATATTTGAGGATGTGGACTGGTTGCTATTGCCATTGCCTGGAGATGCCATTACATGACCTCCTCAACTGGGAGTAACTTAATGCATCAAAGCAGCTGCGAAGTGCTTTCCCTGAAGCCAAGCCAAAGCGAAACCATTTGCATTTGCAATCGTACGGGTATGTGTTGTGCTGTTCCAGTTCTCATGTCGGACAAATATATGAGTATTATTATATGGAAGGGCGCTGTTCTACCTATGATTGCCTGGGAGAGTTTCAAGCTCAGTGAATTAGAACCATCTGGCTAATACGTAGACGTTACACTCCACATTCTTTAGATTCTGGCTGCCATAATTTATATACACTCGTAGTTATTCAACAGCTAATAGCAGCGGCTTGTTAAATGCTGCCCTGTCATCTTCATCATCATCATCATTTTCATCAGCAGCAACAGCAGCAGGAGAATCAGCGACAGAAGCAGCATCATCCGCGTGGTCAGCATCGAACTGATGGGGCTCATGGCGCGGCCAGACCATCAGTCACTGTCCGTGACAGGAACCCGCAGACTGTGGCAGCAGCAGCAACGCTGCCCGGCGCTTTCTTCAGCTGCATTTGCTGCCTGTCTATAGCCTGGCATTTTTTTTGCTGGACAGACCAGACTTTTAGATAACCTTTCCATTTTACAACTGTCAACTGCGCAACAAATGCGATTTGCCGGCACAGAGCGACACAGAGCGGCACAGAGCGACACAGAGCGGCACAGAGCGGCGTTTCGTTTAATTTTTCCTCCAACAAACCATATATTCTCCTCTGTTTTCCGCTCCGGCTCGTACGTATAATTACGCGCTGAGTTTTGTTGCCTACATTTGAAATTGTACGCAATTTTCCCAAAAGTGTCAACGCATGTCGCGGCTTAAAAGTTTTCGAAAAATGTTAATTTGTTGTCGCTGCTAATGTTGCATTCACTTTTTCCCTGGCTGCAGCAGCAGCTGCCATCGCCGTACGCGTCTGGCATTACATGATGCTCATTATTGCACATTACTCGTGTGCTCAACATTTCACAGGGAGCGCCGTGGAAAGTTGTGGTCCGTCCCTATGAGACAGCAGAAACGGCCATGGTCCGGCCAGCATGGTCCATAGAAAGCATTGTTGGTTACCTTAATTGATTTAATAAGTATATCTGCCCCTCGCACGGAAGTTCAACATTAGGCGTTCAGCTTGGTCATCGTCAATTAATCGAAAAGCATCGAAGATCCGTGTGGAAACTCTGTGAAGGGCAGGGGGTTCAGTGACCTTCAAGGAGGAGTTATTCTATCGGATTCGGATTAGAGATTTCGAAGCTGAAATTCAATAAACAGCTTTGTTTATTTGCTTTCTTGGGTATCGCCACACACAAGTGAGAGCCTTTCACCCATTGTTCGCCCAGAATATCCCCTTTAAATGGAATCTATACAATGGAAGACCGTGTCGATTGCATGCCACCAGAGCGGGGCTTCTCGTATTCCTCCAGTCGGCCACCACATGAGCGAAACTTGACCGCCTCGCACTCATCTCTGCCTGAGTTGCTTTCCACTTGACAAGAAGATTAGTTCAGAAGACTCTGTTCTATTTGTTTACCCGGACTCTGTGGCCATTTAAATCTGAAACTTTTCGTCAACCAATAAGCAGCTCAAAAATGCCGTCAGACTGGCCTGCGCGATGGGGGAGCAGAAGCCAGTCGAGGAGAATGGCCGGCCGGCCGGCCAGCGGGGAAAAACTTTCAATTGCAACTGCAACCGGCAGCCAGGATAAAGTTTCAAGTGCAATCTATTTCTATAAACATTTTTATATAATTTATACGCAAAGAAATAAAAGTCACGGCTGAAGTTCAGGTTCACTCTGGGACATAGCTGGTTTTCCATTTCCCATATATTCGAATGCAGAAAATCAATTTACTATTCATGGAATTTTATTTAATCCCTCCATTTGTGAGGCCATAGGAAAAGCCATTTGCACGATAAATGACAAAGTTCAGGGGAAATAAGTTTGGAAATAAATTCAAATATTAATGCGTAAAGTTGTATTGGTAGTATATTTTGCTCCACCAAAGATACGTTTTTTTAAATAAACAGAAACTCTTATTTTGGAGAAATACTTCTTTCAATATATCTATTTGATAATAGGGTAATATTTCTTGAATTTGAAGTACCCAGGAAAAACCAAGCAGCAATAGATACGCCAGATACAAATATCATATATATTTATTTGTATGCCTATGTACATATGTATATATATCCAAGATGATGTATTTGTTTCTGCCTGAGGGCACAACATGAATTTTAATTAAATTGCGTTTATAAATAATGCCACCGCCAAATTGAGTTACATAATTATGCGGGGCCTGGCCGTGGACATGGGAACAGGGCTAGACCCAAAGGCAGAATCGGCACCAGAGCTAGAGGAAAACCAAGGCAGAAGGGCAAGCCAATTGGCCTATTCTGACGGCAGACTGCCAGTCGGGCAATCAGTCAAAACCAGACAGCGATACAAACATGCTCTGGAGATGGAGATGGGGATTGGGATTGAGGATGGGGGGAATGGGATGGTGGTAGGGTAACATTTCATCGATATCAAAGCTTACACACTTAATCGAATTTAGCGACAATTTTACCGAGTTTCCATTAGCCGCTCGTAATGGATGATTTTCCAATTACCGGTTGCCCGGCCCACTGCTGGCAAGCGACGAGGGGTACAACGCTGCGTATGCGTGATGGCAATGACAGTGGCAGCGGCAATCGCACGCACATTCGTCAGCCACACACACACACACATATACACACGCCAGCCCTCTACAAAATGCAAATTGATGGGGGGGCCACGGGGCACTGTCGCTGTGGGTTTTGTTTCCTTGTGGCTTTTGGCCAAATTGCTCGCTTTCTTCGTGGCCCCCCGCCCCGGGCAATGAGCCTGTCGTCGCTGAACACATTTTGCCATTTCCGAGTGGCAACTAAAATTGATACACTTTCATTGTGGTCGCTCGTGTGGGCTGCTCGGATGGATGTATGGTTGGTTGGATGGTTGGTTGGTGGGTCGCTTACATATGCGAGTGGCTGCCTTGCTGGTTTGCGTTTGTCATTTCCATCACAATCAATTTTTAATGCTCAGCCGTATGTTTGAAGAGCGCTTGACGTTCAGCGTTCAGCATTCAGCCTGCCAGCTCGGATCACGAACCCAAGCCACGTTCCTAAATCCGATGTGTCCACATGGGGCAGCATGATTTGCCTGTTGCATAGAGTGGCGAGTGGCCTTTGGCACAGCGCCGCATTCTCAGCTTCTGGCTTTGACACAAGCAGGTCAGGTCAGGTATTGAATCGCCTCCGTTGCGACGGCTTGACTTGTAGTCGGAATGTGCCCCATCTGTCCGTGATTGGAGCAACCGCAACAGGTGCAATTCGGAGCTCCATTATGTCCGACAAGCAAATGATAATTCACTGCTCGACAGGGCTCCAATGAAGTCCCAGCTGATTGAAAATCAAATTGTGTCTTGCACTGCAGTCAATTAGCGCAGCCATGGAGGCCACTTTTAAATCTCTCAAAATAAAACAGGTCGAGTGATAGCGCACTTTCCCCGACACGTGTAATTAGCGGCTGTCAGTGCGGGATCTTCATTTAATATTAATGGCGCCCATGGCAAAATTCCAAACTGGCCAACTGCTAAATCAATTCGCTGTTTAAATATTAAAATTACACTCCAGTTACAGGCGGCATCAGCCAAGGGAAGTACACGTTCAATGCATTATCTGTTGCCCGTAAAAATGTGTCAAAATAAACTGACGGAACGGCCCCCCCACACGCCCGACTGGCTGCACATATTTTTCCACTTAAATGCAGCTGTTGATTGGCACATGGCTCAAATTGAATTAAGTTTTTGTCATAAATTTGATAGCCAGCCCAAGTGGAGACGTGAAACGAGAAGCAGAAACGAAATCGAAATCGAAAATGGCAAGCGGCAACGGCAAGCGGCCTGGTCTGCGCCACATGTGCAGAATTAACAGCCAACTACTCCAGCGATATATACTGTATACGTACATGTATGCTCCTATACGATTCCGCCCACCCAAATACCCAACTGAGCTGACAGTCTCTCGGAGCCAGAGACAGAGCCATATTTTTGTGGTTGTTTTTGGCCCAGATTGGTGGGGTGCAAAGTGCCTTGTTTTTCGGTTTTCCCTCGAAGCAATCAAAATGGATATTTATGGGACTAGCTCGAGTGTTCATATAAATTAAGTTTCTATTTTAAGAACTGCAGGAAGCAATCAAATCTGAAATTAAACAAGAAAATGTGCATAGGCTTGTACTATGTTTGATGTTGGGTTAGTTTCCATAGAAAAAGTACAAATATCTAACCATGTCCTCTACTCATAAGTAATGCTATCTTTTTCAGAGATTTTAAAGGCAAAATCTAACAATATGGGTATGACAACTTCTGTAATGTTCTCGCAGGTCAAGATTGTTATAAGCATTTCCCATGCAATACTCGACCTTCGAGAATCGCTGTAATGTGAATAGAACCCACAATTGTTTAATATTCTGTACATATATATTGTAATTGTTGGGTAAACATCTAAGAACCCAGTATACAATTATAAAGAATACCCCAATCAACGACAACATACACTTATCAGAGAGTAAGATCTTAGCACTTGTATGCCATGAATCTTGGTATTATCTCATTCTAATCAATCATTTATCTCACGTTAAAATGGAACCTCTTCGAATCTGAGTATCATTTATCCCACACGACTGCACATATGACAGCAATATTTCAACAAAGATGCCCAGTAATTTGTTAACTCAATAATAGACCTTCAACTCGATAAATTATTGCAGCCTTGACCATGCCTAATGTGATTTTCTAATTTTCCAATTTTCCACTTTCAATTTGTACCAGTCGTAGTCGGCTGACCTTTGGCCTCGTTTACTAAAGCCGCTCTAATGCGAATAATTCATTTAGGAGCCAGTTGTGGGATTACTTTGTCCCAGTTGTGTACGTAGGTGCGTTCCACTGGCATTCTCGGGAGTGGGAGAGAGGGAGAGAGGGAGAGAGGGAAAGAGAGAGCGTGCCACTTTTGGACAACGGAGTAATTTGGTGAAAAGCGTGAAAATGGAAATTCCCTCCGTTTCCCGTAGCCTGTTCCGGCCTGCGTCATAAATCGTCTGGACATTACATAATTAAACGGAATTGTTGGCTAGTTAGCGTGTGAGTTGCCTTCAATTACTTAAAATTCTGAATGGCAGGCAATGAATTGAACATTGTCACGCTCGGCCAGAGGAAACGGTCCATCTCACGGAGGGGGCAGGGGCATGGGGCAGGGGCAGGCCCAAAACGGAAGACGGTCTCTGCCAGGCAACGGCAACGGCAAAAGCAACGGCAACGGCACTTGGTTGGCCAAATTTGTGAGCCGGCTGCGACTACAACTACGGCAACGGCACCGGCACCGGCCACTGGCTGTAACTCTGGTTCTGGCCATAAGTCAATAACCTTTTTGGCAGACGGCCAATTTACGCACGTACAATTTGTCGTCGGCGGCGGCACGTAGCACTCACTCGATGGCGACGGCAACGGCGACGGCAACGGCAGCGGCAACGGCGAGTCAACTTTATTTACGGTTAGATGTTGACTTGGTCTTGAGTCTTGAGTGTCTTGGTGGCACTGTCAGAGTTAGTCTGCATGCGGGTGGGTGGGGCTTTCCCTTGATTTTCGTTTCTGTGTCGCAGAGGTCAGACAGCATGACCAAGCTCGCACAGGGGGATGGGAGTTATAAAATGCTCAGGCCTCACTTCAATTTTGACATTTAAAACCGAGTGAATCATTCGATTGCACTTGTCTTGAGCAGGTTCAATGATTCTGGAAAATAAATCGTGATAAATGACTAACTTGGATTCCAGCTCCACTTGAGGGCTACAAAATTCAAGAATATTCTAAATCTGTAAAGCATAAATGAATGTTAAGCATAAAAATCTCTTTACACACTTTCCATCTGATGGCAGAAGCTGGCTAAAGCCGACTATTTTGGCGCCTCTAATCAGGGAGCAGCCAGTTTTCTCTTTCTCCTTCTCAGCCCCTGGCTCTGGTTCTGGCTGGGCAGCCAGTCAAGCGTTTAAAGCCCGGCCACTCCAGTCCAGTCCCAGCCAGTCCCGTCCAGTCCAGGCATTTCCATGCCCTACCCTGGACAGAGCTACCGCCAGGGCCCGGACCCAGGCCCTGCCTCACTTTTCTGCTGTTGCTGTTGTTGTATTTATATTTATTTTTGTGCAGACGCCGGCCATAAATTTATAATTTTATACGAGAAGAAGCAAATTTTCCGAAGCTCTCGTCCGGAAAATGCGCCCGGGTCGCAGTCGCAGCTTCATTTGACTAAGTGTTTAGCAATTTTGTTTCGTTTTCGCATTTCTCTTCTTTCTCCATTTCTCCATTTCTGCTTCGGTTTTCCTTTTTCTTTTTTCTGTAGCCCAACCGGAGACCCTTTTCGTTCTTTACCCTCCCAGAAAAAAAAGAACCCAACCCAATGGAGCCCTAGGCAGCCCCATTTTGGTGGGAGGGCAGGCATGCGTTTCTTTTTAATGTTTTCATAACTTTCGGCGCGTCTGTCAATAAGTCGAACTCTTGGAAAGTCGAAACTTAAGTCGGGTTACGTGACTTTCATGTCAACGACTTTTCGGTATCCTGCCGGCTGGGAGTTCTCCTCCGATTTGAATATTAACACACTGACACCGTTATCCCCGAGCGGGTTCAAGGAAATATTTCCGTGCCACCACAAGCTGACCGACCGACCGACCGACCGATTGGAGCGAGTCCAGTCCAGTCCAAGGAAAAAAAAACTCGCATTTATCGTTTTGTTTGCACGTTCTGCTTCTAAATATTCACTGGCACTCATGCTCCAGGACTCCTGGACTCCAGGACTCCACTCGGTTACCTGATATTGATTTTGCTTAGTTTACATGTGGGACTTATCAAATATTAATCACGAAATATGGCCAACAATGCAGGCTTTCGGTTTTTCCGTTTCTCCCCACACACACCCCGCATCTCTTATCATTTTGTCCGCTGTTGTTTTCGCACATGCGCTAAAAACTCAGCAGTCCATGTCCATGGAGTACGCGCTCCATGGAGTGCTCGTAAGTGAAAATATTGAAAGTTGTTCGACTCGTACTCGAACATGGCAGCATTATCTGGCATTCAGGACATGCGACACGCATAGAAGGGAACAAAAACATCGGTAGACACGCGCACATACATACATATATGTAATCTCCATCTACATTCCCAGCGCACAATTTGGCTCCATTGATTGCTTATTGAAAAGCAACAGAAATCGTGTTTCGCTACAACGCAACATGATTCACGCAAGGAAGGCAGGACCGCCTCACGGAGGAGGAGGAGGTGGGTAAAGGGTACTATCTGGGACAATTTCCATCCCGCCCTATGACTGATGACCGCATTTCATTAGGATAATGAGCGGCGACAATGGACAGCCAGGTTATGGGACACAACGGATTGGTAAAATATCCCTTACAGCCTGCAAATGGATCAGCTGTGGAAAGTATCAAATTTCACAAAGGAAATATCCTGCAGAGCCTTTGAGGAAACTGATTTGCAATCAAATGGGACCATAATGCGTACCAAAAGGAAAAGGCTGATTGTAATTTAATCTTAGGGTTTGGGAAAAGTTATTAAATATAGAAAAAAACCCTAAGATTTATTGAACAAAGTTGTGTGATTAAACTCTGAAAACATTCATTGCCTTAAAGCCTTTGCAGGCCATTCAAATAGACACAATTCCTCCATTGGCCTATCACTCCGTGTACGGTTCATTTGTTCATAATTTCACGCCAAAATTGTGCGTCTGCCCCAGACATTGAGGACGGCGACAATGGCCGGGCCAATTAAGTCCCTCAAATGTCAATTAAAAATACGTTTTTCCTTCGTCATTTTTTTTGTTCTTCTCTCGGCGAATGGGGCGCGCGCTCCCAGCCAAGTTAAAGCAAATAAACAAACAGGCAGGCAAACAAACCAAAAACGGAAAAACAGTCAATGGTCAACAGCGAGTGAAGACCAAGAACAACAGCAGTAAACAGCAAATGGCAACGAACCAGAGAGACTAGGAGGCTTTACATAATACCCTTACAGATTGATCTCTCCCACAACGATCCCTGAATGAATCCTACTTATACCAATAAATAATATATTGTGACTCCAACAGCTATGCCCAAAGTCGAATGGGCTCTGCCCAAGGCCCCTGCTTGCAAATAAAATCCAATATACCCTCTGAAAGGGTATGACAATGTCCAATGGCAACAATGGAGGGCAATCATGGTGACGATGACAACGCTGACAAGCGATGCGTCGATTAACTGTTATTTAGCTGGTACTTAAAATGGCAGCAGTGCGATTTCCGGTGCGCTCTCCTGCTGCTCTGCCGCCCATCCTCAGACACACACACACACACCTCTTTCGCAGCGCTCGCCCTCTTTATCGTTGAGCGAACAGGAAAGTAAATGAAAGTACAAATTGACGATTTGTTTGATTTGGCGCGTAAAGCAAATCTCAGGCAACGGACACCAGACAGCGGACAGCGGACTGGAGACTACGAACAGGGCTCCCAAAAGACTTTCGGCCATACTCGTAATTTAACGCACGAATGGCTCGGTTAAGCGCTGTAAAAAGGCATAACAACAAAGCCAACTGCTGCGAAAACAACTCGAAGAGAAGCCCCCCTAAGCCCTTAACACAAGAGTTTCTCACTCTTTTCTCCTCCGTCTTGGGGCTCTTTCAATTTTCGTATTTCTGCGCTGGGGACTGAGACTGGGTTGGCACTGGGTTCTGACCGCGTTTATTAAGTAATAAATGTTTGGCAATTTTTGTGGCATTATGGCAGTGGATTTGGCCAACGAAAAACTTTGGCTAAGACAAATGTCAACGCTGTTTGAATGGAGCAACAGCAGCAGCAGCAGCGGGAATAGAAGTGCGGCCATAAATCTCGCTGGGCTTGGATTGGCCAACAGCAGGTGCTTTCCTTCTCAGCCTCAGCTTCAGCCTCAGCCTCAGCTTCAGCCATTTTGGAAGCAGCAAAACAAGTGACACAATTTTCTAGTTTGCCATTTGGCAATCGCTTTTGCAAACTGTCAGAAATGTGACAAATGGAACGACCTTGCAGCGACAGAAGACAGCAGGCAGATGGCTCAGCGGGCGGCAGAGTCGCTCTCTCTCCCTCTTCCCTTTCTCTTTCCCACGGTCTATTTGTGTATTGTTTCTGGCCGTGCCCTATATAGGGCCCGGTTCGTCTCATTCTCATGGCTGCTGCGAGCACTTCATCTTGTCGCCCAGTTGGAACACTCATTTTAAGCGTCTTTTCACGTGGAACGGCGTGCAAAGTGCGCGGCAATCAAAATTTGTTATGCCACCAAATTTATGCTCTTCTGCTCGCCTGGTCGCCTGCTCGCCTGCCGAGGGTCCATTTCCTTCTGGATTGCTCTTAAAACTTTTTTCATTCGCTGAATTATGCAGGAATGGCAAAGAGTCGCCGGATAATCCTGTTTCGCCTGCGGCACTGCAGCGACATTAACTTTTATATACTTTTGCGAGAGGGATTGGCAGTCAATTGGGATGCAGCTGCACACCTGGCGTATGTGCAATGCAGCTCATGAATATTGCGCATACGTCGCGTGTTAAACGCTCATTTACATACTGTTCGAGTATGCACTATATGCCAAAGAGTTTCCGCTCACTTAGCAAACTCAAAGATAGCTTTATCAACCATTTACACTTCCACTCACAAAAAGTATTCATTATTATTAGCTTTATTATGAGCCAAGGTCTGGGATCACGGGATCTGGTGCCTGGGATGATGTCTTGCGGCTGGCTGGCTGCCCTTGCTGTTGTTGGTATCATTCATCTGCAGATGGCCACTTAAGCCCAGACCAGACCAGACCAGCCCACACAAAAGGACACCGCCTTATGAGCCATAAGCTAATGTAAACCCCTGCCCGGGGGCCGCTGAAAAGGGAAAAGGCCAGGCCAAAACCATTAATTTCCAGCCACAGCCAGCACAGATATACTCGTTAAGTTCTGCACCCCGATCCCCACCCACTAACTCGTCTCCGTTTCTCGGTGTCAATGTACTCGTATGCTGCGACACATCCCCTCCCCTACCAGATACCCTCTGCTTCTGCTTCTGCCTCTGCCTCTGTCTCAGCCTCTGCTGCCGTCCGGGCTATACGTAATTATGCAAATTCCGGAGCACAGCTGAGGGCTGCCCTAAGAGAAACCCTTGTCTGTTTCTGGCCCCGGCTATCATTGTCAAATCGAAGTTTAACAAGATGAAAAAGGCTGCTTCTGCCAGCTGACTGGGGGACAGCACGTATACTCTAACGGACAAGTCACAAAGGAAGGAAACCCCTTCCTTCAAGTGGAATTATTTAGATTCGTATTTCCTGCTTCCACCCAAGGCACTCCTAATAGGGAAACCTATGACCAATACCTTCCTTCTTAAACTCTCTGCCGGAAGCTGTAATTGGATTGCAGTTGAAACAAGCTTAAGATTATCCTTTCTGTGTTGCAAACTGCTCCATAAAGTCGATGTATCCGCTGCTGTATCCCTGCTCAACACGAGCCAGAGGACCGACCGTGCACACAGCAGAAAAAAAGGCAAAGGGCATGAACGTTTATTTAGGTTTATGTTCCCCCCACATTAAGTATACGACACGTGCGTCGCGCGGGTGCCTTAAATTCAACAAAATTCGCATTTAATTTGATTTGAGCTCGACCGCGGTCTGCAAACACGGAAGTATATATTTGCGCTGATGTGCTGTTTCCGCCAAAGAGCGAATTTACAAACTGCATGAAAAGCAGAAGCAGGAGCAGAAGCAGAGGGCTGCCCAGAGAGGAGGTGGAGGAGTGGAACATGCAGAATGCCCCACCGAGCACTGGTTGCGTGTCCGTTTTAGCTCCACCTATGAGTGGAGCATATAAAATTAATTAAAACTAATAACATTTTCAAGCACTTACCCGGACACAAACACACATATGAGCAGCTCGAGCGACGCCATTTTGTCGTGCATTGCATAATTAAAAGGCGCGCAAATGGCATGCCATTTCCGGTGCCCGGGCAGGTAGCAACCTGCTTTAATTTTAAGCCGCCACCTTAAATTTTGTAATGCCCCACCTTGGCAGAACCGCCACCGCCACCGCTCCCCTGCCCCTGCCCCTGCCGTGGCTCGTGCTCTCAAGTTTTGCCTCGCGACGCTGTCAAAAAGTTTTAATTTGAAACGGAAACGCGAGACCCAAGGCAAGCTGGCTGTCCAGCCAGGAGTCCGAGCCAGCACCACCAGATCCAGTGCTGCCGCCCGCAATTGGGCATTGTCCCTGTGTCCTTGCCCCAGCTTCCGGCCAGGCCTGACCGCTCCCTGCCCATCCTGCTGGGGTCCATTCCAGTGCAGCGGCAGTACAAGGAGAAGAAGAACAGGCCCTCGACAAATCATATTTAGCCTGGTAATTATTTATATTCGCATTCTCTGGCACATCACCGCCAGGCCAGCATTTGGCGTCATTAAAATCGTAAATCTAATGGACAGCAGCCTGTACAGCAGACACCGCCAGCTAGCCAGCCCGCCAGCTAGCCAGCCAGCCAGCCAGCCATCCTGTCAGTTGGTGGCGTTGTCTGTGGTCCGAAATGATTTGAATTATGGCATACTTCGGGGAAACTCTAGGAGAAAGGAAAATAGAGAGTAGGAGGATAGATACTAGATTGTAGCATATTTTATTTGCTTACTGAGATCTGAATAATTTAAACATTTTCAGAATAAAAATAAAGAAGTCTCCTATTCTTCTACTATTGTTCTTAATGGGTATTTTTTCTAAAACAGCTGCACAGGAGACCGCAAATGTTCAGTCGTTCTGCGCTTGATGTGGCATTTGGCATTTATTTGCTGCAAATAAAAAACCAGATTCTCTCGAGCCAAATCAATTTGCAGGATTAGAGCTCTGTTTGGTTCCTTTAGCTGCGGTAAGCTCTCAAAGAGGCGAAATGTTTTCCCCAGGTTTGGTGCTGCGGCTCCTGCTCCTGCTCCTTGGCAACATCAAAGCAGGAAAAGAAGGAAAGCGGCAAATGTTATCCTCCTTTTGATATGTAATAAGGCATTGCTTGGTGGTAGTGGCGGTGGTGGTGCCAGGTGTTCGATCTGGCCAAAAGGTCACACGCCCAAAAGGCCGCAAAAGGACCCCAGTCAAAGAGCCCGAGCCCGAGCCCGAGCCCGCGCCCAGACCCATAGCCTGTACCGGGACGCAGCTGATTTACATCAGTTTAATTAGTTGCTTATTTGCATAAGCCGTGCATGGGACAGGATCCGGGGACAGGACAATCGGAAACATGCGTAAAGCTATTTGTTTAGGCCGTGTTAGGGTTTTTAATCATATTCTATCGGGAACAAAGGCCGCCGGCAAAAGGCAGGACTTTGCACCGTTTTCATGGTCACAGTGAATTTATGGCTATTAGGTTTAGCACTTTTTGGCAGCCCATTGTTACCCTCTTTCCTGTTGCGCCCCCAGTCACTGCCAGGGGTAGTCCTGGCGGCCCTAATGGCTTATTACGATTATTAATTCATAACCCAGCAGTCGTGCTACTACAACCACAATAACAGCAACTACAGCGACAACTACAGTGGCACTCGAACGAATACACGACATAAACAGGAACAGGAACAAGAGCAGCGACAGCCACAGCAAACACTTCTCCTTCCATTCCCCTCCCTTCCCCATCCACAGCCACATCCACATCCACATGGAGCGGTACGCTGGTATATGCGATCCTGACATGCCAACAGACGGGGGCATTAAACATGACGATTGGTACACGGCGAGAAGAAAAGTTCAACGCTGGGAAAAACTACCTAGATAAAACCCAGTGCGAAAAAATCCAACTTTTGAATCAAAATCTACGAATTCACGCGGCATCTGCAGCATCTGATGATTTTACAAGAGTATTGTATAACCTTTTACAGGATATTTTATTCGTGTCGATTTAGGTGTTAAACCTGAAGATATAGTGAACCTAAGTTTAAGTTTTATACCACTTGTATTGTCCTTCAACTTTGATATTTAAAAAAATATTATGGTCCTACTCTTAGAAATGAATTCGTTAGTGGCATTAATTTCCATCAACTTTAGCTATTAACCAATAAAATAAGGCAATAAATTTCAAAGGTGCGAGATTTGTACCCCATTTTATAGTACACCACAAAATGCTAAAAATCGCATAGTGCATTCTTTACGAGGAGGAAACTCATAATTTTTTCCTTAAATATAATAGAAATTACAGCTTTATTTATTCCGGAAAAGTGGATATAATTTCAAGTAAATTCTGGGAAATCTTTTAACCGATTGCCTGCCAATTGTCAAATCAATCAGACCATATTTTCTCCAAGTGATAGGACAATTGAAACTATCGCTGGTAATTATGAAAATAACGAGCTGCTTGGATATCAAAATGTATCCATGGAAAGGCAAATTATGAACAATTATTAGTCAATCAATGAATTCTCAAGTGAGCATTCGCCTAGAAGAAAATTGATTTTTTGAAAAATATAATGAACCTTCTGAACTTTAGTTTTTGCCAGTGTCCGAGTTTCATGTGGATTTTCAGGCAAGAATAGATGGCAGTGGGACCGGGAGCAGGGACAGGCCTTATGCGTTAACCAGGCCAATAAAACATGCCCCCCCCCTTCCCATCCCCTGGCTGGCTGTGGTGCGTGGCCGTGCTAGTGCTATTTCTGCTTACATATGGATGTGTGTGCGTGCTCCTGAGAGCATGCAACAGCTTTGGCTTGGTTTCGGTTTCGCTTTCCGCTGCCTTTGCCGTTGGCGTTGGCGTTGCCGGGCGCCATTGTTCGCTGCTTTGATGGCCTGCCTGGCAGCTCGACTAAGTTCTATGGCTGTCGTTTGTTGATTTTGCGGCGCTAATAAACCACACACGCACCCCATCCCATTCCATGCTTCTCTCACTTGAATCCCGATGCTCAACTGGAGATAAAATTATAATTAAAAATTGCTGTTCCTACGGCTACTGGTGCTGTTGCCGCTGCCGCTGCCGTTGGGGTGCCGACATAATTTACACAGAAACCAAAATCCTGTTTGGATTTTTATGCGCTCTGCGTGACTCCTTCACATACACATCATCACACTTACGCCTATCGTACATTACCATACACATGTGCGCTGCTGTGCCCGTGCCTGTTTGTTTTTTTATGTGTCAGCAGCTTGGCTTGGCTTGGCTTGGCTTGGGGGTCCTGTTTTATTTTATGACCCTGGCCTGCCAACCGCGCGTTAATATTAAGCAGCTTGAGCTGGAGCCTGGCCAAAGGATGCCAGCTGGGGCCACGAAGCGGCCTTCAATTTAATTTGGCAACCGGGCATCGACTTACGTTGGATTGGCGATTTAATTGGATGGCCAACTTTTACTTACATGTCAGCCATTCGCCATTTGTCATTTGCATAATTTGCACTCTGTGGGGAGTCCCAGAATGTGCGTTTAATTAGAGAGCATTGTCAAGCCACAAATTCTGATCGAATTAGCAAGCATTCGTGCCCTGCCCTGGCTTGGCTGTAATTAATTGGGCAAATGAGGGCCGTCAAAGCGGAATACTCAAAATTCACAAAAAACAGACATGAAAATCTCTCAGCATTTTCTCATGTATTTTCGTTTTCGTTTTGAGCTTAGTTTATTTAATTTATCAATTATCGTATATGTTGCACTCAGTCGTACCGAAATCTGCATAAACTAATCAAAAACTAAACAAAATTTATCAAATTCCATTATGAAAATCGATTAAATTGCTATTAAATCAACTAATGACAACTTTTTGTGTGTTCTTTTTATATTCTTTGTCTCTTTCCATCAACTAACACCAACTTATCACGCACACGCACACACACACACACCACAACCACAACCACACACCTATGCTTGTCACTTTCTCTTTGCCTCTCTCTCTGTCTGTGTCTGTGTCTTCAATTCGATAACAAAATGTCATGTTAACTTTTGTAACGTGTTTTCGTTTCCTAACCAACAAAATCGAACCGAAATGTCGATGCGTCTGTCACGTAATTATGTTATGTCTACTCTCCCACCACAAAACCACCCGACCATCGAACCACCCACCACCACAACCAACCACCAACCACCAACTACAACAACAACAATCTCCTCCACAATTACAACAACAACAACAACCACAACAACTATTAAATACAACAACAGGCTCTTGCGCGCCGAATTGTACTCGCTGAGGCGCAAGGGTGCGGCTAAGGTCGTTGGTGGAGGAGTGCAGCCACACGATGCCACACAACAACAGCATACAATGCAGCAAAATCAACAACAACAACAACTACAACAGATCGAACAACACACCAACAACCACAACGCACACAACGACATGAGTCGCCACTGCGCTCGCTGCACCACCGAACTGGGCCGCATCACGAACCGCGGCGCCCCCTGCCGCATCTGCAAGCTGCGCGTGTGCAAAGCCTGTCGCGAGTTCACCTCGCGCACCACGGATTGGGTGTGCGTGGTGTGCCACAAGCAAATGTAAGTCTCGCTCTCTCACTCTCTCTCTCTGTCTGTGTCTCTCTCTCTCTCTCTCTGTCTCTCTCTGTGACTGTCAATCTCCAAACTCCATTCTGCAACTATTAACTAACACAAAAACACACACACTGAAAAACGAATTGAACAGCAAAATCAAACTTTGTGTCCTGTGTCCAATAATATTAAGTCATGTCTTTGTGTGTATATCCTGCAATATATATGTATATGTGTGTGTGTGTGTATCCAGGGAATCGGCTGGGTAGGGAAAGCTTTAGTACCTGAGACAAGTTAATGTCCAAGAGAATAGCCTTTCAATCGGGATACACCAAAGACGTTGTCCCTATATAAGTAAAGATCCTTTTTTTAGAATTTCGAGATAAATATCTCGATTCGTGTAACATTTTCCTATGATCAACATGAATCTTCTTTAGGGGATCAAATAAATGAATAAATAAATAATTGTAGAGCACCAAAAAGAGCATTCGTTAATTGCATATTCTCCAATTCAAAGGGTCTCCCCTTTTCCACTTTTATTCTTTTTACCTTCTTTTCTCTCTTTTGGCTGGCATGCCCTCGACATTGTTGAGCGAACGTTGCAATTTTCATTGTTGCAATCTAATTCGCAAGCCCTTTCTGTGACTTTGTGCAACCAAATTGTCACCCGCAGCCCCCGCAGCTTAGAAGAGCTGATTCTGCTGAATATGGGAAAACAATGCACGGAATTGGATATGGACAATGGAACTTTAAGGTTTTCATTTCCAGATAAACGATTTCCAGGACAAACGGACGCTTTAAATATAAATGTGATTCTCAGAAAGGGAAAGAGGATATCTGCATTACTCCTATGGAGCTGCTTTGTGGATGGGAAATTTCCATTTCCACGTATCCACATTTCCACGTATCCGCAGCCCATAGGCGTGTCAGGTGCCACACAGACAGACCGTCAACTGATGCTCTCTGTGTGCCTGATGTGGCTGATTTCCATCTAGTTTTTATTTGGTTTCCATTTTTCGGTTACTGTTTGTTTGTGTGTTACGTTACCTGACTGTTTTGAATATTTAAAGGGTTTTTTGTTTCGTTTGTAGTCGCATGCACTTTTATAATTGCCCAGATGACATGCAAAACTGTCAACAAATTTCCAAACATACTTCTCTCTCCATTTAAAATTCATTTTCCCGTTTGACGTGTCCCATGTCGGATGAATTTCATTTTGCTTGTTTCCTGTGTTGCCTGTGTGCTTGGGGGGGAAAAGAGGCTTTGACTCTTTCGAGAATATTTCTGTCCAAATTCTATGTCAAGTGCAAAGAGCTTATCCATCATCCTTTCCCCAATGTTCCCCACCGAGTTGCACTCTGTGCCATTTCACCACTCTACAATTACACATACGCCCTGTATTACAAAGAGTATTGGCTCATTCAGTGGCTGAACTCGGGCCAGCCTTTGCCAACTGATGATTTTGCTGTGACTCTGCGACCCCCGCACGCTCTGGGGAGAGTTCAGTGTTAATGGGCCCCAAGCCCAAGCCCAAGCCCGAAAAGAGCAACTGAGAAATACTCGTAGTCGTATTTAGTGCGCAAGGCCAAGCCGCAGACATTTGTGTAATTAAATCTTGGCCAACTTGGCAGATGGCAGACGGGCGGCTGCGGGGCGAATCAGGCTTGTATATGTAAATTTCCCGAGCCAAGAATTCATCAGGTCGCCTACAGGTGCCTGCCACTTCACGCCTCCCACAAAGCCAATCGACTGTCAACACGGATGACGCACACCAAATTTGGCTGCCTCTTGCTGCAGCTGCTGGATAACAGCTACGGCAGCAATGACGACGACGATGGCGATGAGCCCAGCCCCAGCCGTGAAGTCGATGGAAGGCGTCAATTGTGGCTGTGGCTGTGGCTGCTGCCTGTTGCTGTGTCTGGATTGGAATTCATTTTACAAGTCAACGACTGAGGGTCTTCGCCTCAGTTTGACTGCTTTGCCCCCAATCAAACCGAGGAGGCACAGTGTCTTGTGGCGGATTATATGGCAATAAAAATAAAAGAGTTTCCAGAAACGAGTAAACAATAGATACATTTAATTAGCCCAAAACTTTTACAAAATGTTTTTTTTTTATTTTTTTGACAATTTAAATGCATAGCATCGGATTATTGTTGGAGATGCTTGCAAAAACTTAATTTCAGTATTATTAAAATTAATTATTATTTATTGATTAAATATTAATTATTATTTCAAGTTTTTGCTGAAGAGTTTTCCCAAGACACACGGCTCAGGGAAGACCGAGTCGAGTCAGTGTGCCTTGTGGCCCCTTCCATGCCTCGTCTGGTGGCTCACACCTTGTGCTGCCGCCCGAGCATCGCTGTGTTGGCGGCGTGTGTCGGAGCTGCTGCTCTGGGTGGCTGCCACAGACGATTCGGTGCGGCAGTCAGTCTGCCTTGTGCCGCTTACAGGGGCAGACGTTGAGTTTTTGTTTGACTTGTGGGAAATGTTTACCGATGTTTTTTGGTTTCTCAAATGGCAATGTTGTTGTTCTTGCAGGGAGATACAGAGCGCCAGTGGAGAGTGGATAAGGGACGCCTATGCCGTGGGCTCCTGCAGTGCCGTCGATCATCTGACCACCAGCGATGCCCTGAGGAAGAGCATGCGCCGTTCCTGGACCATATCGAGTGAGTTTCCATCAAATTCCAATCTTTCCGCTTCCCTTCTCATTGCTCGACTCTCCTTCCGGCAGACCCCGAGGACGACCCCAACAATCCCAACATCCAGCAGCCAGTGGCCGACAATCTGTACCCACAGCAGCAGCACCTAATCGAGGCCCAGTCCGCCGGCAGCTACCCGACCCTGCACCAGCCGCACCAGCACCACCACCAGTTGCCGCAGCAGCCCCGTCCGGCACACGGCATCGGGTACAACAGCGGCACAGCCACGCCCACGACCAGCAGCAAGTGGCAACTGGGGCGTCGAGTCCTGCGGCAGTCCACGCTGCCGAGCACCCTCACCAACGACCCCAATCTGAGCGGCAGTGGCTCGAACCTGGCCAACTACAATTCCGTGAACCTCACGGCGCCCACATCGCCCCATCAGCACCCGAAGAATCCGCTCTATCCGGGCGCCTACAACAGTGACGACATTATCCACATGAACACGGCAGCCGGAGTGACAGTGGGCGTGGGTGGGGGCGTCGGCGTGGGCATTGGGGCAGGAGGAGACTGCGACAACTACGCACAACAGCAGCAGCAGCAGCAGCAGCCCCAGCTGGAGGTCACGCCCACGCACCATCGTCTGCAGGTGCGGCGACAGTCGACGCTGCCAGCACAGCCGACGCCAGCCATTTACATGTCCACCTCCCCGAACCGCTACAGCCGCTCCCCGGAGCGCTCTCCGGGCGAGCAGCAGCGCTATCCGCCCTTCATGCGCCAGACCTCGTTCCCGGAGCCGCCGAGCACCTACCACCGCACAAAGCTGCTGCCCAGCACCGCCAATCTTCCGGCATCGCAGTCCCAGCAGCAGCAGCAGCAGCAGCAGCAACAGCAGCAGCAGCCGCCAGTGTCGGTATCCGGCCCGGGACCAGCGCCACCCCTCAATTACGAGTCGCAGGCCTCGAGCATGGCCAGCGATGAGCTGGACTACGCACAGCCGCCACAGGGCGGACAAGGACCGCTGCCCAAGCCGCGAATGACGCGCCAGGCCACGCTCCCCAATCCGGAGCAGCACGTGAAGCTGCTGCCGACGTCGCCGCCCAAGCGCCAGACCTCTCCACAGTACCGCCGCTCGCCGGAGTTCATGCGCCAGCAGACGCTGCCCAATCCGGAGGCGTTCAGCAGTGGCAACACGCTCACGGTCCACTCCACGCCCCCCGCCAAGTTCATGCCGATCTCGCCGCGGGCCAAGCAGAACTTCCTGTTCCCCAACGTGCAGAACCCGCGTCCGTTCCTGTCGCAGCAGAATGTGCCCACCGTGGGCACCACGGAGCTGGGCAGTGGCGGCAGCGTGGCCAGCACGGGAGTGGGCGCTGCGGGCGAGCAGTACTCCAGCAGCCAGAGCGTCAACATCCACCACTCGCGCGATCCGCACTCGAAGATGATCAAGGTGCGCAGCCACAGCAACGAGGAGTACTCCAATGCCAAGACAATGCATGTGGAGAACCGCCGCCTGCTGCCGGAAATACCCACCGCGCAGAGCCGCTCCACGAGCCGCTCGCCCAGCCGTCTGGTGCGCCAGGACTGCCTCAAGGAGGAGCACGGATCGCGCACCTTCGGCGAGGCCAAGCAGCAGTTCCATCAGTTCCCCGACGTCACCGAGGAGCTGGAGAGCCGGCCCGAGTACGTGGACTACTTCGGCGACAGCTCCAGCAGCTTCCTCGAGTCCGACGAGGTGCAGTACGAGAAGAACTACAACGCGGGCTTCAGCAGCGAGCCACGCATCATCTACAACAACGGATCCGACGACGGCAGCTACAAGCTCCAGGCCCACCACCAGCGTCCCATCTACAGTGCCGAGAACGTCCTGGCCGAGTCCGGCTATGGGGCCGGCGGGGCGGCCGGTATCGGTGTGGGCGGTGGCGGTGGCGCTGGAGTGTCCAACTACTATCCGGACATGAGCACTCCGCAGGGATTCTACGGCGGAGCCGCTCTGCCCCGCACGCCACTCATGCACAACCGACTGCGTCGCCGTCAGTCGCGGGAGCTGCAAATGCAGCAGGAGGAGCTGGCCCAGCTCAGCGGAGGAGCTCAAGCGGAGGCGCCGGGCGGAGCCGAAAGCTTCTCCCTTGCAGCGGGCGGCGGCACAGTGGACGTGCTTGCCACCGAGCGGCGCAAGCCGGAGCAAATGCGTTCCGTGTCTGAGGATTCGGGAGCAAAGACCACACCGAAACCTGTGACACGGCGCTCGTTTTCGCATCCCGAGAAGGACACTCAGGTGGGTATTCCCTTTTCCCCTAATCAACATCCAGGCATCCATCTAAACCCCCGATTGTGTCATCCCAGCAGCCACCAAAGAAGCTGGAGACCTCAAAGATACCCAGCCCCCGCCCGCTGGCCGACATTCTGGACAAGTCGCGTGGCAACTCGAAGATGCCCCAGCAACGGCGACGCAACAGCCGCACGGGCATCGGCGAGGCAGAGGACGGTGAGTCACGTAGCTTCTGCTTCAGCATCAGTTCTCAGTTCTCAGTAGCTCTCACGCATCTGTAGAACAGCCCCAGAGACCGCAATGATTTCTATATGATTTACATATTTTCACGGTCCAGCACAATCGATTCATACTTCATCTATAAACTATTCATTTTGTAGTATTCACAATAATTGCGGATATTTTGTAGTACCCCAAAACAGGGGATGCCATTTAAAAATCAACGTAGCCTGCACCAAAGTTTTAGTTTCATTCCCATACAATAGAAAATACTATAAATACAAATACTCACAAGTAACACATGTTCTATACAATATCCATTCAAATTTTTTTTAAATTAAAAAATAGCAATCTAGAAAATGTAAAAACTAGCGGTCCCTCTTGAGTAAAAGATTATATTCATAGTGCGGCAAGGAATTTATTGACCTATAGAGTGGATATCTGAGACTGAGATTCAGTATCAGTAATCAGTAGTTCCCTATCCTTTCCATTTCATACCCATCAAGTCCATCAACTAGAACTAGAATCAATATGTAATGAATAATATTAACGACTTGCAGTAGTTTTTGCTTGCTTTATAGAGAGTACACAGTACACACCCACTATACAATATAGATAATGATTTCTTGCGGTCTCTGGTAGAACCTTTGTAGCTACAGCTTGTTCCGGCACCCGATTGATAAATGCTTTGCACCCCTTCCCCATTAACCACCCCACAGGTAGCACGCCCCAGCACATTTACTCCTTCCATCAACAGCTTATGCATAGAAACTCTGATTTAGCCATGCGTCTGAAAAAAACAGAAATTCCTCCTGTCGCCACAGTAGCCAGCGCCGAGGAGAAGCCTCAGGCTCAGCCTCAGTCCCAGTCCCAGCCCCAGCCAGAGTCCGGCTTGGGGACAGAGCAGCCGGCCAACGGCAAATCCTTTGAGTCCTCGGCCACCCCAGAAGCCAGCGACGCCAACGCCCCATCGGTGAGTACAGCCCGCGTCAAGGAGACCTGGTGGACCCAAGTAGACTTAACTGGGCAACTCTCCCCCGTCTATCCTCTATCAATTAGGGCGCCGCCCACACCAGCACACTGGGCGAACAGGAGCTGCAGAATGCAGTGGAGGCTGCGGCCGTTGTCTTCAAGAAAGTCGTCCTGCAGCGCCGCCAGGAAAAGGAGAAGGAGAAGGCCGCCGAGGAAGGTTAGTACTAATAGCTCACTCCATGTATCCCTGTATACGTATATGTATTAACCCTAGTCTGTGTCTGTGTGTGTATGTGTGTGTGCTTGGGAGCGTAATTAACTTGGTGATGGTAATGCTGATGCTGATGCTAATGCGGTGGCTGGAGGGTGGAGGGCGTTAGGGTGGGTCGCTGACTTTGTGAAGGGTTTCGTTTTTCGTCTAATTTTGACCAATTAATTAAGCTCTTCCACTGGGCACTGAAGGTGGATGCCACTCGACTCGGCTGTCATTGTCATGCCCTTGCAACCAACTCCTCCTGGAGGAAGGATGCTTAGCAGTGGGGAAATAGAGAGTGAAACGGAGCTACTTAAGCACAAGACAAACCAAGAATGAATGAACCCTTGAGCCACCAGTTTACTTTGTTCGCTAATAATTATGGGATCTGCACGTAATACAGATATAAAAATCTAACTAATATTGAGAGCAATTATTTGGAAATTGGTAGCTCATTTTCTCTGATAGCATGAACGGAAGTGCACATAAATAGTGCTCCTTCTCTGTTTTTAATAGTCGTTTAATGTCCAGCACTCGGCTCAAGAAAGCCCCACTTTCCTCTCTACTTAAAAGATTTAAGACTTTTGGGACTTCCCTCTTTAAAACTAGACAAGAACTTTACCGTCGAGTCCCTACAGACTTCAGTACCCTTCCCTTCCTCCAGCCACGCACATTATTTGGCTTCTGTGGGTGGGCGCAGCCTAAAAGTATGCCATACTTTTTTCTCTTTTCCCTTTTCCAAGGAGTTCCCCAAAGTATGCAACACGTTTTCCCCTCCTCTTTTCGCATCTAGTCTGAAGCTAGGAATTTCCTTAAAGCAATCAGCGACCTGGCCACAAGCCGCAAACAAATTTAAGACCCGTGCTGGAACGGGAGTAGAAGTAAATAAAAAAAAATACAAGAACTGTGCCATCGGCTGGTGGGATAATTTTTTTTTACCCGCAACAGCACTTCTGGCAATTCACATATCGATTCGATTCTCTCGCCCACACGCACTCCAGTCAGGCATTCTCCGTCGAGAGCGATGAGAGGATTTTTTGGAATTTTGGTGTGGGGATGCTGGAACTGGGGCCGGGGGGGAGGGTAGGAGACGTCTTTGCCGCCTATTGTTATGTTTCAATTTGGCGCTTTTGTGGGAGTCAGTCGGTGTCTTCGCTGTGACCGCCGCCAGCGTCAGCGTCAGCCAAACATACGCCAATGATGACGGCAGCGAAACGAGTAGAGGCCCAGGTCCATGCCCAGACCCAGTCCCAGTCCCAGGCCGAGTCCATGGCCTTTGGGCTGTCATCTCGCCCACGGACAAACCAAAGCCTTTCCCGCCACGAGACTGTCAAAACTGTACTACCGTTAATCTTATCTCGCGCACCTTTTGTGTCCGTGTGAGTTTTGTGAATGCCTAACAGTCCCCATCTCCATGCCCATCCCCAACCCCACCCAATCGTTCCGGCCACCGAGCGAGAAGGAGAGCAATTTGCGAGAGCATGGAAAGGGTTCTCTTGTTCTCTTGTTCTCTTGTGTTCTCTTCTGTTCTCTTCTGTTCTGTTCTGTTCTGTTCAGTTCATTTTAGGGGAAGCACAGTTCAAATATTTGCTTTGCGGCTGGCAGCGATCTGCGGAACGTGCAGGCAAAAGCACTGGCTCGTGCAGTTTTTGCTTGCGCAGACACAATGTGTGTGGGGGGGGAGAGAGAGGCGGTGGGTGGGGACAGGACGTTGGCAACTTTAAAAGCTTTTTGGCAAATTTGTGCTAGTCCTTCCTCCTCGTTCTGTCGTAGTCCTTATGGCAAACAATCACAATCCATCACAAGGATTCTGGAACTTGTTACAGGACCTTATTGCAATTTGATTGATTTAAGTGGCGGCCGAATTGTGCCTATCGTTCATCTGGATTTGCGTATCCTTTCTACAATTTGTGCTCCTATAATTTGAAAATTGCCAATCATTTGCAGTTCCTCAAGGCAGAGTATTTTATTGTGGCTACACTGAAAGAAAAATGGCACATTGTAACGAAACACACCCATATTTAAATTAAATGTTAGGATTATACATAAATTAAATAGAATTCTCTTTGACTTAAATATAAATGCATTAAAAGTATTTTTAATACGTCCCATATTTAATTTAAATGTAAAAGACTTTAAAATACATATTATATTCAATTTGTTGGAAATATATTTAATCTCAGTATTAAATTTGTATATTGAAAACAAATATTTTCAAATTACTTTTTCATATTACTTCAATTTTAATATTTCCTCTATTTAAATCTAAGTGAAAATTGCACGGCTTTTTTGCTAGTAAATTCTTTTGTACAGCATTTGCCTTCTAGCCCCCAGACTATAGTTGAATATTCGCGACCTGCTTTTATCTTTCAATTTCGGAATTACGGAATTACGTACGTGTCTCATATCGTTTTCCATTTCGTTTTCGCTAACAGCATTAAGCTGTGGATAATTCTTAAAAAGATAAAAGGCATACAAAAAGTTTTTATATATTTAAAATATACGTATCTAGATCTTTGTATTGTAAAACGCTAAAAGCCACGTTCTTTTCAGTATAATTGAGAAGTTAAAAGTTTTCTGATAAACTTAATCAACAAATTTATGAATTACTTTGCCCTTAATCAAAAATTGTTTTGAATCTTGGTTCATCTTGTCAATAAAAATTACCCAAAAATAGAATTCAGATCAAACTTTGGGCTGATTATGCATGTACTATATCCTATCTAGTCATTGCTTCAGATTCAGGTACGACTTAGTAGTGGAGATCAAAGCCGTTTGAAGTAACCAATATAGAAATGTCGAGAGAATTCGAGAAAATCTTATATCTTAAAAAAAACCATACATAGAAAGATCCGTGAATATAAAAATCAAATCAAATCAATTGTATGTTGTTGTTTCCGATTACAGATTTAAAGAACTTTTTTTTTCATGGAACAATCATGAACACTTTATAAATATTTATCTTGTTCAAATTAAATGGAAATCGATTCACATTTCTCTCGAAACATTACAAGAAGTAACTGAGACTTAAATCTGGCTTATAAATAATATCAGAGACGACGGGGAACGTTGTTTGTTTATCTGCTAGATGGGATGTTGATAATTGATTTATGGACAATCAGATTTGCAGCAATATGTCAGATTTGAATATTTTTCTGGGCTTCGTTGCTTCCTTTACAATTTACCGTTTGTTATTGTCCACTGCCTGTCACATTGCAGTGTAGGTGTTAGTGAAAGAGTGAGTAGTGTGAGAGAAGACTCGCTCAGAGAGGATCAAAAGGAACAATATAAAAAGAGAGCGCGTTGGATGTGTTCCTCTGCGCCAATGTGTGTGAGTTAGAAAGACTGAGAGAGCGACATGCTAATTGCATCGCAGATAATGGCTGTCTTTTAGGGATGTTTTGTAGGGATGCTTAAAAAGTAGTTGCGTAATTGGAGTTCTCCCGCGGAGCAATACGCTGTTTACGTGGCGCTAGAAACATAAGCACCCGACAATGGATCTTAATCAAGAAGCGAACCCTACCGTGAATCTGAATCTAAATGAAAACCGAACATAAAAACGAGGGGGAACGTTATGAGCCGCGTCTGCACCGCGGCTCTACTTTATACCCGGTACTCAGTCAGTATATATGTATGTGAGCTTGTTGTAGTTTATTACATGTTCGCAAAAGAAAAAAATTTAATTTTAGCCAAAAAAAAACAATTTAAGTCGAACCTTTTCGGAGATTTTGATCTATTAGATGTTTCCATATTGGTTAACATAAATTTTTTACATCTGCCATTTCTACATGTTTTTATCTACTTCCTACATATACATACACGGCTGTGTGCGAGAGAGAGAGGGAATCAGTCTGCGCTTGGAAGGCCACTGAAATTTCATTTGTTCCTTCTGACTATATTTATGATCCGATCTGATCCAAATTCAATACTCTGATAGATATAGTAATTTTCTATGATTCTGCGTTTTTGGTTTTCCCGTATCTTCAAAATTGTAGATTTTCATCTTTTGTGGGGGCGGAAGGGGGCGTGGCCGAATTTTAAAACAAACTCGTCTCGGTTTGATATCACAGGAGCTTGGATAGAAAGTTTGGTGGTTCTAGCTCTTATAGTCTCTGAGAACTAGGCGTCAAAAAATTCGATCAGGCATAGCGCCTACCCCTGTGTATGAGAGAGAGCGAGAGGGAACGATGCATTTCGAAATGGTTTTCTTCATTGTGGCTATATTTATTATCCGATCTGATCCAGATTCTACAATCTGATAGATATGCTCATTCTCTATGATTCTGCGTTTTTAGTTTTCTCGTATCTTTAAAATTGTGCATGCCACAGATTTTCGTCCTTGGAGTGGGCGGAAGGGGGCGGGGCGAAATTTTGAAATACACACACACAAAATAAGGTTCCTCTAGCTTTTATGGTCTTTGAGCTATAGGCGCTAATGAAGACGGACGGACGGACAGACGGACAGACGGACGGACAGACAGACATAGCTATATCGACTCGGCTATTGATGCTGATCAAGAATATATATACTTTATGGGGTCGGAAACGCTTCCTTCTGGGTGTTACACACATTAATTTTTTGCACAAATCTAATATACCCCTTTACTCTTCGAGTACCGGGTATAATAAATGTCTACAAATAAATACCATAAGGGACTAACTAACTAACTAACACTCTCGCTGCTTGTGTAGATAACCATTTTCCAGTTGGGGTTGGAAAAATGTGTAGATACTAACATTTCCATTAGAAAAACCAACCATGCTTGACCCCATTTTAGACATAAGTTAAGCTACTAACTAGTAACCACCACTCGTACTCATACTCGTACTCGTAGTTAACCCATTGCCCATCGCACGTGTCTCTGTCTCTGTAACTAACTCTGGCTTGTGGTGGTCTCTGGTGCATAGTGCCATTGCAACTGCAACCCTCCCCTTTGCAACCGTAAGCCGTAACCGTAACCGTAACCAGTATTTCCACCTGGGAAAGGGAATCGGAATGGGAATATGAATGGTAACCAGTATTCTGTGTCACTCCGTGTCGGTGTTTTTAATGGTGTTGGTGTTGGTATTGGTGCTTGGTCAACTTCAAAGTGGTTGCGACGAAACTGAAATTCAACTCCCAAAAATCCACCCTACTCTACTACAGCCTTGCAGCTGCCGGGCGCTTCCGGTGACACCAGCAGCGGCATGGATGCCATGGAAACGTCGTCGTCGTCGGAGCTCGAGTACAGGTGCACCACGTCGCACGGCCAGCAGCAGCAGCAGTCGCAGTACAGCGTCGAAGCCGACGAGTTCAAGCTCGTCTTTCTCAACTCGGACTCGTCGTCGTCCTGCCGCGAGGAGGAGGAGGAGGACGACACGGACTCATCCTGCTCCACGCACCACTGCCACAGCATCGTGAGCAATGTCGAGGACTGCGACTGGGACTACTTTGAGCCGTCCATGATAGCCTCCACCACGACGACCACAACAATGATTGCCTATACGGCCACGCCCACACCGCCCCCACGCATCCGCCGCCGATCCAGCGACAGCGACTCGCCGCTCCTCCAGCGACGCCACCAGCAACTGCGCACCTACTGCCCCCGGATCCGGGAGAGCGACACGGGCACGGGCACGGACGAGGAGCTTCTCCTGCACACGGAGAGCAGTTCCCAGACCAGCTCCGACCAGACAGCACCGCCGGTGCCGCCACCCCCACACCCGATGAGCATGAAGACGCGCATCAAGACGCGGTTCCTCAAGAGCCACCACCACCATCATCACCATGCGCCGAGTCGCTGCAGCTGCAGTGCCTCCGGCCCATGCCCGCCTTCGCCGCCGCAGCAGCCGCAGTATGTGCCCATTCCGGTGCCCGTGCCCATTCCCGTGCCCATGGCCGCCTACCAGAACTGGCAGCTCGACTATCCGGGCACTGCAGGACCGCTCCTGGAGCAGGACGATCCGCTGGCCGCCTCGCTGCAGCAGCTGTGGCAGGCCGCCGCGGCACTGGGCGGGTTCAAGTCTTCGGCCCTGGCCGGCTTCAAGTCATCGGCGCCGGAGCTGAGCGCCTCGCTGGGCTCCCTGATGACGCAGTCGCTGTGCTCCACTGCCTCGTCGTCTTCCTCGGGCTACGGGACAGCGGCGGGACGCAGCCTGGAGACACTGACCGGCTGCCTTTGCCCGGCAGCCCGGGCTGCCAACTCGTTGCAGCAACGCCAACAGCAGCAACAGCAGCAGCCCCAAATGGCCAGCAGCAGCACCAACGACAGCAGCAGCACCAGCACCAGCACTGCTTCAAAGCCAACAAGTTTAGTATCGTCGCGCCTTCCGTCGAGTGAGCATCAGCGAGCGCGTCCCCCGGTCGAACCCCAACCACGTCCACATCCGAACAACGGCAGCGAAACGGACGACAGCAGCGCAACGCCCACCACTGGGGGGAGATTGTGTAATGTCTATGATAAAACCGGCGACGGCGACGGCGACGCCAACAGCAGCAATGGAGAGCCCAGAGCGGCCCAGACACATGTTGCTGGTGATAAGCAGCTAAGGGGGAATGCGACAGAGGCAGACGCTCACCAATACCAAAACCAATACCAGAGCCGAAATCTATGCGAAACCGAGCAAACACAAGCCCAGCAACAAGCGGCAACAACAGAAACAAAAACAGAAACAGAAACCTACCTGGCCAGAAACAACAGCCATAGCCAGAGCCAGAGTCAGAGCCAGAGCCGCAACCAAGAAGAAGTGGAAGCAGCAGACGAAACGAATATACATAAAAATCAAGTACCAGCAACGGCAGCGGCAGCGGCAGCAACAACTAGAGCTGCCGCAGCAGCAGCGACAGCGGCTCCTTCGGCCATAACTCGTTTTGCAGTCGAAAATGTTGGAAATGCTGAAAATGCCGAGATTGTTGCCGCCGCGCCTAGAGAGCACCTAGTTGAGGAGGAGGCAACATATCCGAGTCCACACAGTGCCGCAGCGATTGCCAAGAATTTGTCCTCCAATCGACTTATAGCCACGGGAACGAGGGCGAGGGCCACCATGTCCGAGGAGGAGCACAAGTCGCGCGAGGCAGTGGGCCACTTGCAGAGCGAAAGCTATGCGGCCAGCAGTCCGGATGAGGCCAGCAGCAGCAGCAGCGGCAGTGCAGATGAGGATCAGGCGGCACAGAGCCCACGCAAACTGGTGGAACGCAGCTACGATGTGGCAGTGGCAATGCAGGCGGAACTGGAGCCGCAGCCGCAGCCACAGCCACAGCCACAGCCACAGAGGGAGCCAGAGATGGAGCAGATGCATCACAGCACCACCACCACCGACAGCAGCAGCAGCAGCGACTCCAGCTCCAACTCCAGTTCCAGCTCGGAATCGTGCGATTCGGATGACACGGGAACCGTGGCCGATCGCCGGCCCAAACGGAGGCGCTTCAACAAGGTGTTCATCGTGAATCGGCAGCCGGGACAGGCTGGACTCCGGGTCAGAGCCAGACGCAGCTCCTCCACGGAGGGAGACTCACTCTCCTCGTCGGAGGCCAATCTGGAGGATTCCTCCGACAACGATACCGACACGGAGCGCACAGATTGCGGCATTGTCTTGAACTATGTGAAGCCTCTGGGCGAGGCAGCACCTCGGGGAGAGGCGGAGGAGGAGGAGGAGGATGTGCAACCTGCACGTGACGCCAACATCGACATCAACGCCAATGCCTACGCCAACGTCAGCGACGACGATGATGAAAGTGAACGATGCCGCGTTGCCAACTCAAGCGATGAGCTTGCCAACTGCATCGTGGTGGTGGGCGGGCAGACGGACGACGGCGACGGCGTGGTGCTGCACGGCATGCGATCTCTGCCAGACGCGGAGCCGATGCAATCAGAGCGCTGCGACCTGGAGCTGGAGCTGCACAGCATCTCGAACGATGTCAACCGGCTGCTGGAGCTGCACAAGCAAAACTCGCAGCTGGAGATGAAGCTGCAGCGACTGCGACGCGGTGTGGCAGAAATCAATGAGGATCACCTGGCCTCCACATCCACATCCACATCCATGGGCACTGCTGCGGCTGCCACCCTCCATGGGAAGCCCGAAGAGTGCGGCCCAGAGGGTTGTTGGTCATCGCCAGGTGGTGAGCCACCCCCAGCCGCTTCTCCTTCTCGGAAAAGCATTGTAAATGTTAATTCTAATGACGAAAGCAGCAAAAGAGAGGCAAAGACAACAGGGGCAGAAGCAGAGGCAGAGGCAGAAGCAGAAGCAGCGAAACAAAACGAAAACGAAGCGAAGGGTAAACACAATGTAAACGAAGAAGCGGCCGCAGCGGCTACTCTCGGGTTTACCTGCCATCAGCAGAGGCAGCGACAGAGGAGCAGAGAGCAGCAGCAGCAGCAGAGCCAGAAGCAGGTAAAAGCAAACAACGATAATAAAGTGGCGGCAGCCATAGCAGAAGAGCGGGAGGCAATGACGAGAGAAGAGCGACAAACAGCTGTGCAAACTGCGGCCGAGAGGGAGGAGGAGGAGGAGGAATGCAGCGAAGCATGCGAAAAAAACTCTCTCTCACCTGAACAGGTACCTGCTGATAATCGAGAGCCAGAGAGCGTCAGCGACAGCGGCCGACGCGAACGTTCACGTTCACGTTCGCTCTCTCGCTCTCACCTACCTGTTGCTGTTGCTGGTTCTGGTGCTGGTGCTCAGGGCCATGCTGCTTTCGGAGTCGAAGTGAAGTCGCGTTCGGAGTCGCAGCGCTCGTCATTCGAACATGAAATGTTAAACGTTGCGGTCGAGGAGGAGCCATACGCTCGCACACGGTTGTACCCCAACAACAACAACAACGACAACGACAACAATAACAGTATTGCTAAAAGCAACAACGATAATGGCCATAATGACGCTTTCGCAGCACAAAAGACAAATAGCAGCAGTGACGTAGTGAATGTGAATGGGCCAACGCCGCCGCCGCGTGTGTTTGAAAGTTGTGAAAACGACAGCGATTCCGATTTTGACAGAATATTCGGCACAAACATCAGTCCGAATGCCCTGAATACTCCGACAATAGCCAGCCCCAGAACATCGCCCGTGGAGGTGGAGGGCAGTCACAGTCCCTCTGCCAAGAATTCACTTTCGGCCAAGTATCGCAGTCTGGTCATGATCACAAAAGACAACGAAAGTGCAACAGCAGCAGCAGCAACGACAGCAGCAGCAACGACAACAAAGGCCAGAAGCGATTACGAAAGCGGCAACAGCTTTGGCTTTGGCCAGAACTCATTTGGCGGTGACTCATTTCGCACCATTGAGGGCCCCGATCTTGTGACGAGCGACCGGGAATCGTCGCGCGACTCCTACAGCGTGGACTCACTCAACGAACCGGCGCCGAAGATCTCCCTGGACGATGGCCTGGCCGACGACGACTCCTGGGTGGAGGAAATGAGCCAGAACGAAAACGAAAACGAGGACGACGATCAGGACGAGAATGTGAGCAATGCCACAACCACGCCCACGGCCACCGATTCCGAGGATGCCGACGGGGATGGGGACATGAACCGATGCCACACCTACATGGACAGGGAGGAGGAGCTGCGCGGCTACAACAGATCGGCCATCGACTTCACACTGCACACCATCGTGGAGGAGAGCTGCGAGGAGAGCGAGGTGGCCTCCATCTCGGACCTGGCCGAGCGTCGCCGCCAGCGGACCCTGCAGCACCACCACCGCTTGAGTGCCTCCGAGCTGGAGAAGTACTTCTTCTTCGGCCTGGGAGACGGCAAGGGGATGAGCTCCATTGACACGCGGGGCGACGACACGGCCTCGGAGGTGAGCTCGGAGTGCTCCGAGGGCTTGGACTCCCTGCCCCACGACGACGAGCCGCTGCTGGACGGGGGCCACAACAGTGCCACCGATCTGGCCTCGTCCCGCCTGGAAAAGTACTTCCTGTCCGGATTCATGGGCTTCAGCGGCGCCGAGAAGCAGGCGGAGAGTGACGAGAGCGGCGGCAGCGTGGGCAGCGACAGCGAGGGCCATCCCAGTCCCAGTCAGCGGAGGAAGCGCCTGGTCCGGGCCCGTGGCACGCCGCGCAGCCACAACTCTTCGCTGGACAATCTTCTGCTGCCCGAGACGGACACCCTGGATGCAGCAGCCAACACCACGCTGACGACAGCGGCTGCCATGACTGCCGTGGAGGACACCTCCGAGTCGGAGGCTGGCTGCGACGATACCGTCATCCACCTGGCCAATGCCGGAGCCTCGGATGGCTCCTCCTCGGACACCATCAAGCGGAAGAAGCAGCTGCGCAAGCGCCACGACTCTCTGGACGAGAAGAAGCTGCACGAGGACACTCTGGCCCTGGCTGGTGGCCCCGAGTGCCGCACCCCCACTCCCGGCTCGATGGGCGGCAGCTCCAGCCAGGATCAGGGCCGGGGCCAGGCCAAGAAACAGCAGCACCATCACAGCCGCGACAGTGGATTCGTGGGCAGCAACGACGACCTGCTGAAGGCCCCCGACTGTGAGCCACCGAAATCTCCGACTCCTGCCCTCGAACAGATCAGCGAGGATCGAGAGCCAGCGCCGGCACTCGGCCTGGCGAAGACGGAACTTCCGAGCACCTCGGCGTCGGCCAGTGGAGGGGCGTCCGCGCAGCGCCCAAGAGTCCTGCCTCCCGTGACGACCAGTTCGAATCTGGTGCGGAAGGACAGCTTCAACAACTGGAGCTCTGACGAGGAGACCAACCTGATGATGAGCAAGATGCGCCAGTTCTTCAAGACCCTGATTGTGGCCACGGCCAATGCCCAGCAGAGCAAGCCCACCACGCCCCCCACGCCCACGTCCACGAGCACGAGCACAATGACAAGCACAACAACACCCAATTCGCAGCGGAAGCTGGCCAAGACGCGACCCGCACAATTGGCCTACTTCGAGAACGAACTGACGCGCCTCATGAAGACCGTGCCGGGCATCAACGATGAGCAGGTGCGCGAGATCGTGGAGTATCTGAGCAGCGAGGACACCTGGTCGGACTCGTACGACTCCTCGGACTACACCAGCTCCGATCTGGAGCAGGGCGGCGAGCGCAAGGGGCACCTGAAGGCCCAGATCTCGGCCAGCTGCCAGCAGATTATCAACAAGTTCGAGGTGGACGAGGAGGGCGATCGTGGCGACGGAGGACTGCTGGACGAGGTGCAGAGCCTGCACGGAGACACAGCCTTGGTCTACCAGAAGCTTGTGGCTTCCTTCAGCAAGGTGGCCGTGGGTGCCCCAGCGGAAGCGGAAAACGCGCCAGAGCTGCAAGCGCAGGATGAGGATGATCAGGACGGGGAGACAGAGGGCACCAGCACGGAGCAGCGTTCGCCGCAGCTCTTCGCCAAGGTGATGCAACACATCGGCACCCGTCTGGTGGCCCTGATGCACGAGGTGAGCAGCGGGAACGAGACCCCAACCCCATCGCCGGCCACGGGCCAGGGACAGGCGCGTCACCATCGTCGGCTGCAGGCCAAGATCTCGGCCACAACGACCGAGGATGAGGAGGACGAGGTGGAGGAGCAGCTGCGGGCCATGCCCATCAAGCAGCTGAAGCTGCGCAGCAGATCCCACGACCTCCTTCTGGACGGACCCCACACGCACGGCCATGCGCATCCATCCGGAGTGCACTATGCAGCGGGATCGGCAGCAGGATCGGGATCTGGATCGGGCGGAGGGGGAGGAGGAGGAGGAGGAGCACCGGGAGACAATGCAGGGGAGGAGTGCGGCGTGGCCAGCGACTACGAGCGGTTCTCGTGGCGCGGCAGTTTTGAGTCGGCATTACTGGCTAATGGCGACAGCAGAACGAGGCTCAGTCAGCTGAGTCAACTGGACAGGGACAACTCGTCGTCTGCGTCCGCTTTGGCTGTGGCAAAGCGCCGATCGGCAGGCGACCTCCTCTTCAGTCAGCACCAACAGAGCCTCAGCCGCGAGCAGCTGGACCGCGTCCGGTCCTGCGGCAGCATAGGCGGCGGAGACGCCCACCACCATCAGTTGGAGGCCTCTCCGGCCAAGCCGTGGCTCTCCTCGGCCGGCTCCTCCATTGACGGCGACTCCACCAAGGATGTGCGTCGCTCCAGCGTCCCGGATGCCATCTACGAGACGGACTCCAGCGATGAGGGTGGCGCCCAGAGGCAATTCGGCGGCGCCCGATCCACCCTGCCACGCAGCCTGACCAGCGGCGGCCAAGTGGCCAGCACCAACTCCCTGCCCCGGCTGCCCACCTCCTCGGTGGGTGCGGCCGGGGTGCCCATCACCAGCACGCCCAAAACGAAGTCGCAGAGCGCCCTCAACCACCCACCCTCCGGCTCCTCCAGCAGTGCCAAGAGTGCACGCTATCGCTCGCCAGGACTGGCAGCCCGTGCCGCTGCCGCCAACAACAGTAGCAGCAGCGGCAGTGGCGCCGCAGGAATGGCAGCTGCTGGAGCGGGCGCTGGGGGCAGTGGCAGCAAAAAGCTGGGCGCGGGCTTCCAGTTCCTGTACTCGAAGCGCGACGCGCGCAAACGTCTCAACATGTCAGCGGGTGAGTTCCTGTTTAATGTTTGTCTTTGAATATCCTGCGGGAGGGTGCCACACCTTCCTCCTTGGGGGTGGGACACACGCACAGGCTTCACGCTTCACGCCTCAGCTTGAGCGTTTGCTCAGGTCAAATATCTGGCTATGAAATTGTTCCGTTCTTAATGAAAAAATTCCTGAAAAACTACTCTCGAGAGAAGAAAAGGGTATATATTGTTTGTTAAACGGTTTGTGACTTGGAGAAGAAAGTGCGACTAATGGGGGGACTATATATAATGATGTGAATGGGTCTGGGCTGCAAAGACTATTCTAAAATCAATCCAACGATCTTTGAAGCGTTTAAATCAAAAACAGAATAGTGCAAAAACAAGATACACTTAATGTGTAATGCTCCTAGTGCTCAGCTCTATTTTAAATCATTGTAGTACTATTATTACAGGAGAAAGAATATAAATACGGAGGCTATAATTTATCTGGGAAACGTGATATCTACTCGAGCTCTCTTTCAGCTTCCAATTCTGATATGAATGGCCAGCCCAGGCTGATGATGATTATGATGCTGATGATGATGTTAGTGCTAAACACTCTGAGACTCAATCAACAGGCAGACAGAGAGACAGACAGACAGACAGTAAGAGACATTTGGTTCCGCCGACAGCTGCTTTGCCCCAAAATAAACCCAATCAAGGTCAATTAACTGTATCCATATTGAGCTCTCCTCCGCTCTTCAGGCATCTCCAGTCATAGCCCCAACTGGGGCTCAGTTACCAGTTGGCGTCTAAACCGATTTTCGCACTGTTGCGTCGTCAACAACGTGGCTGTGGCTCTGAATGTAGAAGTATCTCCAATAGTATCTGCAAAAGTATCTGTGGATGTGGCTCTGGCTATGGTGTATGTGTCCATGTGGAGTGGTTATAGTTGTGTTCCGCTTGGCGGGGGCGTCTCTTGTTTGCCCCAACTATTGTTGTTGTTGTTTTTCTATTCATTATATTTGGCCAAAAAGCTAAAAAGCTGTTTTCGCTTTTGCGGCCAACAATTATACCGACAATACACACTCGTACGTACAGCCAGCCCCTGGCTGCCCCTGGTCAATGGAACTCGAACTCGAAACTCAAAAACCCCCACTACAGGCGGGTGCAGGCGGGCTTTGAACCCCAGAGAGGAGGGCCAGGGGATGGTTGAATTATTGTTATATACATACATATATACCCACTGAGGTATATCTGATGAGGAAGTCGCAAAACGGAGGGCACACCTGGAGATACGATTCGTAGAGGGATCATTAAAAATATTTCTTCATTTTCCAATCTTTTAAAGTGTGGAAATTCTACTAATAGATGATGGATTCAGATGAAGTTTTCATCTATCCGTTTCCATAATTATATATGTTTCTATCATTAGAGAAAACTAAAAGAGAAATCGAGCTGCAGCTCATTTTCTTTCATTTTTAACTGAACATTTTACGGAGCTTTCGAAAAAAAAAAAACATAACGATCACAGAACACGAATTATTTTAGGAATATTAATATTCAATTATTAATTATGGTTCAAGAATCATTTCCAACTATTCCAAATATTTCATTTTTGGATATTTAATTTCCTTATCACGAATACCAAAAATATTCCCATTCGATTATTTTCCCTCACGCTGCCATCTCGAAACAGACGGAGTTTCGGTCTTTCGGTTGGTTGCGGCCCCCGTGGCCCCGTCCCCTGCCACCGCTCCCCCTTGCTGTTTGCCCAGTTTCAGTGGTTCAACCAAATCGTTTGTCTTTGCGGCAACTTGGCCAAAACACAATTAAATAGTTTGCCCACAGAGAGGGGCTCTCTCTTTCTCTCTGCCTCTCTCTCTGTCTCTGACAATATTGAACTTCTATATAATAATGCTTGTTCAGAGTTAAGCTCTCGACGTTGATAAAGAGCCTCTCTGCCTCCAGTGGTTTATTTCCTGCGTCACTTCAAATTTGTTATATTTTGCATTTTCCTTTTGGTATATGCTATTTGGTATTTGGCATGTTTTCGGTCCCTCCAAACAGTTGACACTGGCCAAAAAATAGAGAGGGATGCTTACCTGCGTGTTTTTCCACATTTTCCATATGCATGTATGTATGTTTGTGTGTATTTTCGTGCATCAGTGCATCCACACTGATGCGACGGGTGTGCGGAAATGCTTGCCATCCCAGAGCCCCAGAGCTGTGGGGGCTCCATTGGAGTGTCCAGGCCCGTGCCCATCCGGCAGCCGTTTAAGTGTTTTGCACCAAAACAAAAGCCGCCAGCAGCGGCTGGAAGGGGGCCTCGACAGCCCTGCCATGCAATGCAATGCAATGCAATGCAATGCAATGCAATGCAATGCAATGCAATGTAATATTATTGCCGTAAAACAATTTCCACAATTATGCAAATAAAAACCGAGCTACAATTATCGCTGCCATGGCGGAAGTGCCGAAGACTGCGGCGGGAAGAGCGCCATGGCATGGCCTGGCCTGGCATGGACACCCTGTAAGAGACATCACGGCTCTCCTCTCTCCTCTCTCCTCTCGGCTCTCGGCTTTCGACTCTTGACTGGCGCTCGTTTGGCCATCAAATTCAATTAACCTTTCTGCCTCCGAGACCGAGGCAGACAATATACCCAGAATGCCCGGAATAACCAGAAATGCGAGACGATCGAGAGAGAGTGAGAGAGAGATCTCTATTTCTTTATCAGTTACACTTATTGCAATTCGCGATGGAATAGCGAGGGTCGATCAGGGTGTATTAAAGAGATCTATCTGCTATGGATTGATTCTATTCACCCAGCAGCTACTTGCCAAGAGGTATGGTATTGAACTGTGGATGATCGCAGCTGAAAGCAGAGTTATAACAAAACCTCTCATCATAAATGATAAACAAATATCAAGACTCACTATAAACCTTTATATGAATATGATGAATGGAAAAGAGAAACGTTGACTTGTTTCCCATTCAGTATTTTGCTGGCACCCCACCATTTTGGGAGCTGCCTTGCGTGCCTTTCGGCTGTTAATTGCACTTTCATTGGCTAGGCGCCGCCCAGGGGCGACCCCAAAGTTCAATATTTAAATAATTGAATAAGACTTAGATTTCTGGCCGAGAGCAGCCACTGATGCCATTGCGAGGGGGTTCTGGCAGTGGCTCCCAGTCTTGGTTCAGTTGCCGCGCCTCGTCTAACGGGACTGGAGCTACAGGGCATCGCGATGCGCTCTATGGGTCGCCGCGAATTCCGATCTTAACTCCGTCGATGTCGATCCAGTGAGCCAGTGAAAGTGAAGTGGGTTTCGCTTTGGGTTTTCGTTATTTTTCGGGTGTCTGCCCCTCCGTTTGCCCCTCGCGTTTATCGGTCGTTTCGCTGCAGATTGGTGGCTATCCATAGCGGAAATTACACTCGTAGAAGTGCCATAAAAAGCGAAAAATAAAATGAAAACATTGTCCGAATGTCCAGCGATGTACTCGTATATATGTATATAATGTGTACTGTGTGTCAACAAATCGTGACTGCATAAAGAAAATTCAAATACCATTGGCAGCATTTTTACGGGCCCTCTCCCAACAGTAAAACACCCTTTTTAATGGGGGAATTTCTGTCTCTTTAATTGCACTCTCGGATTGCCCCCTTCAGCCTCTGCGTAATATGACCCACTTCTGTTGGCCTGGAGAGCCAAGCCCTCAATCCGAATGGTTTCACACCTTCATTTTCGGCACGCCCACCACCTCTCAAGGCTGTTTCGGCGGAAGTTCAGGGCCGCCCGCCCACTCAGAGAGCAGAGCTGTCTTTAATTTTCAACTTAATTAAATGCCTGTCTGTCTGTCTGTCTGCCTATCTGCCTGCCTTCTTCGAGTGGTCATGCAAATGGCTGTTTCCATGGCTATTCCCTCTGGCCATCTAGCGGCTATCAAGTGGTCCAATTACGTGGCCCAGGGCGAACCATGGATTGCCCGATTGTCGCCAGGCATCTTATCAAAGGGCCTGACAAATCAATGGAATCGGAATGGAATGGAATGGCCTTATCGGCACGGAAAATGCTTTAGATTTCAAATCATAATCAGACTGATAGCAAATCGATATCGAGTCCAACAAGCAAGGGGTTTGGCATCTATGCCATATCTCAGACCTTAACTTTTCTTGATTTTATAGTAGGAGATATAAAAATATCGAACTGGATTCGGTTTCTCCATGGTTCAGACCTTTCTAATTAACGCTGAAACAGCGCTCCAAAGTGTTGCCCCATTCCGTTGCACACAGCCAATTGAGCAACCGCAACCGCACTCCACACTCCACTCCGATGCTGCCATGCCAGGCGACAGGCGCCAGCTGCCAGATGCCCCTCTGGCCACCGCTGACAATTGTCAACTGGTTGCTGGCGGCCAAAAATGAAAAACGAAAACTTTTGCAGTCCGCTGCGGATGACACGACACCCAAATCGAATCCCAATTCCAATCCCAGTCGCAGTCGCAGTCCCAGTCCCAAATGAGAAAATGAAACAAGTGACTCGCCTAATTGGCCCGCGGCGTGCGGCAAAAGCAACGAAGCAAAAAGACGCCACCAGCTACAATGTCTTTGTGTCGCTGCCACAGAAGTCGACGCCCTCGTCGGCGGCTGCTGCCGCTGCCGCTGCTGCTGCACCCATGGCTCGGGTGCACAACTATGGCAGAGGGAAGCCGCCGCCGGCTGGCTCCGCACTGCCCTCCAGTTCGTCTGGCAAGATCCAGTACGCGGCCCTCAATCGCATGCGCAAGAACCGATCCGCAGACCCAGATCGGCCCAGCCAGCGCCCACGCACAACCAAGTGGCGGCGTCTGCTGGCCGCCTGCTGGGGGCGGCGGAAGAGGCGCCGCCGCCCACGCAGCTACAAAGATTACTGGGCCAGCGGGGGCGGACTGTCCAAGCGGAGTCTCTGCTGCTGCTGTCGCTGGGGCAGCCGTGCACGGGGAAAGGCCTACAGCTGCGACTCCGAGGAGGAGGACGACGACATCGATGCCAAGGTGGCGGCCTACATCGTGGAGATGCAGCAGCGCGAGGCAGTGGCCATCAAGCAAAGTGAGCCCCTGGAGGAAACGCACTTTCAGGACTCCTCCTGCATGCCACAGCAGCAGCAGCAGCAACATCCACATCCACAGCTGCGCGGCGTCTCCTTGCGGGACAAGCCCAGAGCCTGGACCTGGGACGACAGTCTGAGGTCGAACTCTGACAGGTTCCTGGAGACCCTCGAGGAGGATCTGCCTGTTGTTGCTGCCGCTGCTGCTGCTGCTGTGCCTGGTGGCAGGATGTCCCTGATCCTGCATCGTCGCACTCCGCTGCATGTCCACTTCGTGGAGAGCGACCAGCAGGACGATCATGAGCGGGAAGCGGTGCAAGGTAGGCGGCTGCTGCATGCACCTTGCACTGCTTTCCCAGACTGCATCTTCACTCTTCTTCTTCTTAAGCGGGGATTAAAACATTTGAAATTACATGCAACACACTGACAATTTCCATTGATTAGCTCGTGTGTTTCTGTGTCTTGCCAGTGATCGGATAATTGGGAAAAACTCGTGTACTAATGCCACAATTTTCTCATTTTGCAGAAGAGGCCAAAGTGGCCGCCGAGGAGCTCACACGTTCGCCGGTGATTGGCCAGCGGCAGGCGGCAGAGCAGGCCGCCACCGCCAGTCCCGTGCAGTCGCGGGCCTCCAGCGAGGCCTGGCCGGTGCAGTCGGACGAGGACATCGATCGTCTGGTGGCCATGCATCAGAACCGCAGCAGTCTCAGCTCCTTGGGGGTAGGTTAAAGGTCAACTCCACTCAAAATGAACCAAATCTAATGGTCTCACATGCAGGTTCGTTCGGAATCCATGGCCAGCGTTTACTCCGGTGCCGGCGAGGGTCGCTATGGCACTGTGGTGGTCAAGGGTCAGGTGGAGTTCGCCATGCAGTACAACTACAAGCTTGCCGCCTTGGAGGTCCATGTGGTGCGCTGCAAGGATCTGGCCGCCGTCGATGCCAAGCGCAATCGCAGCGATCCCTATGTGAAGGTTCGTACACCCTCGTGTCCTGTGTCCTGTGTCCCGGCAGTCTGTACTCATGCTTTTTGGCATTTCCCATCAGGTATACCTGCTGCCGGATAAATCAAAGGCCGGCAAGCGCAAAACCAAAGTCAAGAAGCACACGCTCAACCCCATCTTTGACGAGACTATGCGTTTCCACACGCCCATCTCCAGCCTGGAGTCGCGCACCCTCTGGCTGACTGTCTGGCACTCGGACATGTTCGGGCGCAACGACTTCCTGGGCGAGGTGTCTGTCAATCTGCAGGGACGCGTCTTCGACAATCCCCAGTCGCAGTGGTATCTCCTCCAGGAGAGGGTAAGTGCCTCATTTGAGCTTTTTGGTTGGACAATCGATTAACCGATCTCCCGCAGAGCGAACCCTTCGATGAGGTGGCCACCTATCGAGGCGACATTGTGGTGGGCCTCAAGTACATTCCCCCCGAGAACCTGAAGTCGTCGTTCTTCTCGCGCGGCTCCTCCCTCACGGGCAGCTCCTCGAATCTGCGCAAATTCGGGGGCAGCATCAAGTCCGTGGCCTCGAAGTCGGACCGCAGTGCCAAGGGCGGACAGCTGCATGTGCTGGTCAAGGAGGCCAAGCACCTGAGTCCCATCAAGGCCAACGGCAGCTGCGATGCCTTCTGCAAGAGGTGAGTGCCCCCACACGAATCTCCATCCCACGGAATACATCAATGGCCAATCCTTTTCAGTTACCTGCTGCCGGACCGCACGCGCAGCTCCAAGCAGAAGACGCCCGTGGTGAAGCGCACCCTGCACCCCACCTGGAACTACACCTTCGTGTACGAGGATGTCTCGCTGGAGGACTTGTCGGAGCGCGCCCTGGAGCTGACCGTCTGGGATCACGATCGACTGGCCAGCAACGAGTTTGTCGGCGGCATACGATTCTCCCTGGGCTCGGGTAAGTCTCACTATAGCTTTCCTCTGCGACTCTCCGAACAATCCAATAAATACTTAATACTGATTCGATCCTTGACAGGTCGCAGCTATGGCCGCCAGGTGGAATGGATGGATGCCACTGGCAAGGAGCTGTCGCTGTGGCAGAACATGCTGGATCGACCCAATTTCTGGGTGGAGGGCAGCTTGGTGCTGCGCTCCACTCTGGACGGCATTCGAGCCACGTTGCCATAGGCCCCGCCCCCACTTGCAATTTAGTAAATTATTTGCTAGAATCCACAATCCACAAACCACAAACCACAAAGTTTGCAGTTAGAGTTTTCCCATGGCACAAAATTGTATTGTATTGTATTGTATTGTATTTGTATTTGTATCAGCTATGCGATAATTATCGATTAAGCTTCGATAATAGCGATAGCGGTGACTCTGAGAAGCATTATTAGTGCTGTAAGGAAAAGGGCAGTCCGATCAGGCGACTGACTGGCCCGCTAATTAATTGATTGTATTGTTGTTTGTTTGCACGTGGCCCAACCACAGCTAGAGTTTAAGTTTAAGTGCGGTAGGATGATGATTCCTGAATACTCGAATATGGCCCGAATATGGCGATGACGCTGCACGTACCCCCTCCCCCCCCCCAGACGTAAATAAACCAAGCAAACAAAGCGAAAACCAGCTCTATTCGAAAAAAGATAAAAAACAAAACAAAAACAAAATAAAACTGAAAACTGAAACCATGAAAACTACATGTATGTATGTATGTATGTATGTATGGAGGCGATGATGATGATGCAGCCCAAGGCTGGGCTGCCTAGATATTAGCTCTACCATGTACTCTGTTTATGTGTACTCTTTCCAGCCCTCTCCCTCTCTGAGAGGCCCTTGCAATTCGCATACTGTATGCACCTAAGGCTAATCGATAAAGCTACAACTAAACTATGACTAAAACTAGTTAAAACGAGACATAAGTGTACCATGTATAACTATCCATAATATGCGCGAAATACAGATAACATTTTTTTGTAAATGCAACCATTTTTATTTCCTCCGTTCTTTATTGGTTTTCCTAGAATCTAGATCATAAGCAAACAAATAGTATCTACGCAGACATCATACATATCGCAAAACATTGTGCAAATCCAGCTAAGCTTCGTGTCTAAAAAAAAACAAAAACAAAACCATCGATGTTGAATCAATCAAATCAAATCAAATCAGAACAATCCCCCATAGCAGCCAACGATATCATCCTCCCTCCAAACCTGAATGCTATGGAATTTACCTACATATATACACTATGGTGGATGGTCAGTCCCTTTTGGGGGGCAGCTCTGCTCAAACCACAAACAAAAAAAACAAAAAAATGAATTGTTTCAGAGAAATCATTTTTAAGAATACAGAAACGAGTCTTATGAATGCTTTTGGTGTAAGTGTATACATATTTACCATGAATATCCATGAATATAAATATAATGTTGAGCGTTGAATGAATACGGAAAATGAAAAATGATTAAGAAAACATGACAAAATTTATAGAAGATGTTTTTTTGTAAAAGAGAAAATTGCTGAATCACTCGTTGCCTAAATACCGCTTGTCTTTTATACTCGATGTTTTCGAAACACACAAAAATGCACATGCCATGCCTGAAATTTGGTGATGAAAATGATATAATTACTATACACACACACACACACACACAAATCGGTAAAGAAAGTGCTCACCACTCACTCGAGAAGGAAAGGAAGAAAGGATGTGTGGTGGAATGGATGAGAACACTTTCCCTAGATCAAGCATACATATATGATATATGTCAAACAATAAGCAGCAAATATTGCAAAAGTAAATGGTATTTAGTAGCATACAAAGCGCAAGTAAGAAGCATAAATAATTATATATACATACATATATAGTATATACCTACCATATAACTCTATCTACACAATAGTTAATATAATCTAAGATTCAAGCGTTTGCTGTTGTTGATTGGTTCTCTAATCTAGCCATACATTTGTTGAGATCCCAATCACACCCACACCCACCCACACATACACATACACATATACACACACACACACATGTACATGTAGATACATATATACGATAGTATATAGTTTATTCTCTCGTCTCCGAAATGTTTCAATGTTTACTACATGTACGAGTATATTTTTCTACTATACTATTACTTACTTCTTACCACCTAAACGAGCTGCTATCCTTGGAATGACACGGGGAAGGGATATGAAATTGTGTTTTAACAATGGATACTATACAATACTCGACCTTTACTTACCCACTTACTCTCTGAGATGAGATGGTGCTATACATATACCTAAACATATACATATACAGATACATATACTCTAGAGTCGTCTAGAGGCCAGACCCTCCGCGAGCACTCTCTCAGGTCGCGGCAGTAGAATCACGAGAATCTTTTTACCTTTTTACTGTGCAACGTTTTGGATTGGATTTGCATTTCCGCATTCAACTGAAGAACTATTGCGACACTAGTGTTGATTATACAAAGTGCAGCATATAGCATATACTATACATATGGAATGCAGTCTTCAGACCTACCTACTACTATATACATATACATATACACATCTACTGAGATACATTAATTATAGCAACAAAAAGAAAAAAAGAATAAACACCTTTACAGACAATGCGTTCCTTCGCATTCCCATAGTCTTTAAGCAATTGCAGATAAAACCTAAGAAAATGTTATAATCCTTAAGAGATCTTAAGAGAAAAAAAACGGTAGCAATTAGGACATTTCTGATGGCGTTTTTGACACTGCTGCTGGGCTTGGTGATGCCTGGCGATGCGTGTTCACACAATTATAGTTGCAGAAGATAAAGATACAAATATCAAAAGAATATTTATGTACCCATTGTATTTGTTAGCAATCGCCAGAGTCGCTCAGAAAATCAGAAAATCAGAAAACGATTATCGAATATGAGTATAATTGATTGTGCATATAACCCCCCAGCCTCCCGTATTGGCCGATGAGCCACGCCCCCCCCCCCAAGAATATACATGTTGCGTTAAAGTAGAGAACCTTTTTTAGCGAGTACACACATAGGAAATACACACACACACACACACAATGGTTACTGATGAACACTGCGGTTGCCTTCCTATTAAGTAGCCGACCCGTTAACCTACTGTCTGTTCTTTTTCAAAGCTCAACCTGATCTATCCCAAGTACTGCCCTGAGAACAATCTTTTTACATGCAATAGTCTATAATTTTACCAACATTTTACGATTACGATTAGGAGTTTGTACATAGAGTTTTCTGAGTTCTACCTCAAACTGATTAATGTCTTTCGAAGCAATGGGAAATTCAATTTGCTGAGAACTACACATATAGCATTCCAATCTAATCAATCCAAGTATCAAGCAACCAGCGACTGTCACCCTAGATTTAAGCAGAGATTTCAGTGCAGAGAGAACCTTTCGGTTGCTATTCTCCAGGCAATTCTCTCTCTCTTTGCTAGCAATTGTCAAGACTTTCTATCGCCCTAAGAAGAACACACACACACACTCAGACACAGACACAAAGCCATTATGTTTATGGCATTTAAGCGTTGCATAATTACAAGAGTTTACATAACCATTTACAAAGATACAAGATACTTATGAACCTTTTACTTACAAGTAAGTACTTAATACATGCGACAGCCCAAGAAAATACCGACAAAAGATACACGATACATAATGAAATGAGCTCAAGTAATTGGCTCAATACCGGACCGGACTTTCGCTCCAAGTAAAAATTGTGCTAGAAATTGTGAACCGCAATGAATCAATCAAATAAAGCAAAATTCACATCTACTGACAATCATTTCGTGTCTTATTTATACATAATACCTATGGGGGGGGGGGGGGGGGGCTATGACTATCCCGACTACACTTCTGCCTCCGTTTCAGGCCTTGCGGGGTTTTCGCCGTTGATCTGATGGAGCTTCAGCTCCTCGGCGGGCTGCTTGGACACGTCGTCATCGTGGGGCCGCCAGCAATCAAAGGACAGCATGGACTCGCCCTTGCCAAAGGCCTCGCCATCAGCCAATGTGATGGGAAGTTGTCTGGAATTTCCAAAAAAGGATAACTCAATATATTCTATACAATCTGAGCTGAACGTCCGCTCACCTGTTGTTCGTCTCCGGCAGCATGAGAGTGCAGAAGGAGGCCGTCAGCAGTAGCAGGGCCAGGATCAGGGACGTGGCCGCTGCCAGTTTTGTGCCCAAATGTATGAGGTAGGGCGATAGAAAGGAGGCCCCCGCAGCAGCCAGATGCACCGTGGCAATGCCCCGCGCTCGGACACAGGTGGGCAGCAGCTCGGAGGTGTACTGGGAGGCGACTGTATAGGCTAAGGAGATGCCCAGACGCATGGGCAGGGCAAAGGACAGCAGCAGCGTCACATTGTTCTGCGCTCCCTCCGTGGACAGGGCCACGCCCAGGGCGCAGGACAGCAGCCCTGTGCAGAGCATGGCCAGGAAGGCGGTGGCCTTGCGACCCACTCGACTCTGCAGGAATCCTTGGATGAAGCCCGATGGCGGCACGACCACAGCAAACAGCGAGAAGACGACAAAGGGCGACATGCCCAAACCCTCGACATTGCGGGTAATGGTGTTGAAGCTGAGCGATGTCAGCATGCTGCAGAGAGAGAGATGCACAGATATGGATGAGACAGTTCCTATTGCTGGGACTGAAGGACTCACAATACGAGTACCACCACCAGCGAAATCTTGCGCAGATTGGGAGTTCGCAGCAGGTCAATGATCCCAGCCGTCTGCTCCGGCTGATTCGACAGCTTCCGCTTGGCTATGCAGTTTCTCCGGAATGCCTCAAAGTCCGCAGCCGGCACTTGGCGTCCGTTGAAGTGGGCAATGTGCTTCAGCCGGGCAATGGCGCCCTCCACATTGGTCCGTGTGATCAGCCACTGGGCGCTCTCCTGCACCACAAAGTAGAACAGGGCCACCACCAGCTGCAGCAGGGCCGAGCAGGTCAAGTAGATGCGCCAGTTGCCGGCCAGCACCGATAGCCAGGGTGCCACCAGGGCGCCCAGGCAGAAGCATATTCCCAGTGTTCCGCTTATGGCCAGATTTCTCAGCCTTGGGGCCAGGTATTCCAGAACTAGAAAGATCGAAATTCGGATTGAGTGATTCTTCATGAAGCTTAACTAAAACAAACTAGTAACTAGTTTATGGAACTAGAACGAGGGGGAACGTTATGAGCCGCGTCTGCGCCGCGGCTCTACTTTATACCCGGTACTCAGTCAGTATATATGTATGTGAGCTTGTTGTAATTTATTACATGTTCGCAAAAGGAAAATATTAAATTTTAGCCAAAAAAAAACAATTTAAGTCGAACCTTTTCGGAGATTTTGATCTATTAGATGTTTCCATATTGGTTAACATAAATTTTTTACATCTGCCATTTTTACATGTTTTTATCTACTTCCTACATATACATACACGGCTGTGTGCGAGAGAGAGAGGGAATGAGTCTGCGCTTGGAAGGCCACTGAAATTTCATTTGTTCCTTCTGACTATATTTATGATCCGATCTGATCCAAATTCAATACTCTGATAGATATAGTAATTTTCTATGATTCTGCGTTTTTGGTTTTCCCGTATCTTCAAAATTGTAGATTTTCATCTTTTGTGGGGGCGGAAGGGGGCGTGGCCAAATTTTAAAACAAACTCGTCTCGGTTTGATATCACAGGAGCTTGGATAGAAAGTTTGGTGGTTCTAGCTCTTATAGTCTCTGAGAACTAGGCGTCAAAAAATTCGATCAGGCATAGCGCCTACCCCTGTGTGTGAGAGAGAGCGAGAGGGAACGATGCATTTCGAAATTGTTTTCTTCATTGTGGCTATATTTATGAGTCGATCTGAATCAGATTCAACACTCTGATAGATATTGTCATTCTCTACGATTCTGCGTTTTTAGTTTTCTCGTATCTTCAAAATTGTGCATGCCACAGATTTTCGTCCTTGGAGTGGGCGGAAGGGGGCGGGGCGAAATTTTGAAATCCACTTGTAACAGTGCGATAGGACAGGAGTCTGGATACAAAATAGTGTTCCTCTAGCTTTTATGGTCTTTGAGCTATAGGCGCTAATGAAGACGGACAGACGGACAGACGGACGGACAGACAGACATAGCTATATCGACTCGGCTATTGATGCTGATCAAGAATATATATACTTTATGGGGTCGGAAACGCTTCCTTCTGGGTGTTACACACATTAATTTTTTGCACAAATCTAATATACCCCTTTACTCTTCGAGTACCGGGTATAAAAACACACGCAAACCGGTATGCACCACTTTACACTCGGAGAAAAAGTCAGTAATCGCCAAAAATCTTTACTGACATGATATTTGCATGGAACAGGGAATCTTGAACCATATCTTGTGCACTTTTTGCATCTGTCCATACATTTATCTACCTGTATCTCAGTCTCTTGGATACTACCTAGTAGTATCTGCTACTAGGTAAAATCAATATAGTAGCCATAGAACGATCGGATTGGTGACCTATCCATTTAAATGTAATACAATTTTGAACCATATTTCAGATACTTATAGATCACTGACATAGAAACATCACATTTCATCTTTATACTTTATCAAATAAATTCAAGAGCAAGTATTAAAATTCGAAAATAATTATAGAGTTTGTCTAGGAGTATTAAAGGGTAATTGGTACCGTTGTAGGTCGCCTCGTTCCCTTCCGTTTCTTCAACTTTATTGATTTCTATCTATATTTGATTTCCAATCAAAATCTATAATTTTCCTAAAATATTGTAGCTCACATGGCTATGGCCTATCTATTACCAATTCAATGCGCTTGCTGCATGCCCCTCGAATTTTCGAATTTCCTGCTCGTAAGCCCATTCTGCTGGGGCAGCCTTACTATATATTCTTTCTGTGTCTGATAGATACCCCAGATACTTCTTTGCATGTATATATCTACTCACAAATGGGGTACATTTCAACCTAGCGGAGAGAATCATCGAAGGGTCTAGACTCTAGATTGTTGTTCATTCTGATCTCTACACATACATGTACATATATACTCGTACTCGTACTCGTATATGTACACTTACATACGGGTATATATAGTGTGGAAGAACAGTGGAGAGTACGCTATGGCGTGCTCAAGATATCGCATTGCTTACCCAGAATAAACATCAGATAATAATTCGCCGTGGCGGCCAGACCCGAAATGCAGCGAAAGATGGCAAACTGCACCAGATTCGTGGCATAGGTGGTAAGGAAGTCGCCCACGAAGCCGCACTGGTTGGCCAGGATCACGGCCCGCACTCGCCCGATCCTGTCGCCCAGCATGCCGAAGATGAAGGTGCCCATCAGGGAGCCCACGAAGAACAGCGACTGGCCGATGCGTGCCTTGTAGGCATCCTCGCAGACCCAGTTGAGCTGCTCCGACAAAGAGAGGCATTACAATCCGCTGCCAAGGGAAGCTCAGCAGCCACGGGGCTCACCTCGGCATTCATGCTCCTGAATCCATAGTCGTAGTTGTATATCCAGCGCTGGCAGGCCTTGGCGCTGACCGTCAGGTTGTTGCCCTCGATCTTCTCCAGCCGGGTGCAGGAGGCATCCTTGCCAAAGGGCGCATAGATGGCTGCGATCTCCTCGAAGCTGCGGTTCGCCAGCTGCTCGTGATAGCACCAGTGCTGGGGCACAAACCCGATGATGTTCTGCGAGTAGTAGTGCACTGTGGTGGTGAAGGCGATGTAGCCCAGCAGCAGTATCATGAGGTACTGATAGCGACCCGCATTTCCGCACTTCTCCAAGATCTTTTCGAAGTCCATGGCAAGTCGTTCCCGCACTGAGATTCTATTAAGACTAAGCCCCAGCGGATCTGATATAAACTGATGCGATCCAGACCGAAACGAACCGAAACGAAACCCAATCCGACTGAGCCGAAACGACGCTAAAAAGTGAGGAAGACGGCCGGTGGCCGGTGGCCGGATTCACACGTTGTGCCTCGGTCTAGCTTCAGCTCTGATAAGATTGTATTTAGGGGGCGGTGGGCTCGGGATAGTCTGGGGGTGGGCTGACTGGCTGGCTAAATGGCTGGCTGAATGGCTTATCGTACGAGTACAATATACATATGGCGGTTCTGCTCAAAAGCAAATGTTTTTATTATTTAAGTGAATTCACTCATTTATTCCAATCTAAACAAACGCCGGCGTCTCACGAGATGCTCTCTCTCCCTCCCTCTCGCTCTCTCTCTCTCTGCTGGAGCAGATAACAGCTGATGGTGACCTCTGAAATTTGATTCAAATACATAATAAACGGATTGTCAGTTCAATGGACTTGCAATAAAGTCAGTTCCCATGACCTGACTGACAATTAGCCCCAATTGCATGTGTACTATATGTACTAGTACATGGGCTTAAGGTCAAGTCTAATGCAAGAAGAAAGAATGAAATCTCATCTCTGACTCAGTGACACCTACTGTATGTCTGAATTCAAAATTCACTTGTTAACAAATTAAGGTTTAGAGACCCTTCTTCCAGCTGCAGACAGTGGAGGTATCAGAATTCTTTCGAGGCCGAATTAATCATAAAAATAAAGTACTTTCCTCCCACTACTCTCGGTTGAGCTTTGCCACTACTTTCATATAATTTTCATCATTATTTTTATCTTTTATCAAAGTAATGCTGGTATTTTTGGATGTTTATGTGGCTTGTCTGAGCTTTTATCTTTATTTTGGAATGGATGGTTATCACACTTTCGATGCCCGTAAGTCTTCCGATCCGTACAGGCTATTGTAGGGCAATAACCATGATATCTTCTAAGGATATTCCATCTAAATTACGCTAGATCCGCAAAGCTATCCGTTTGGAATTTGTTTACAGATCCCTCGCGTACCCCACTGCTGCTGCTTCCACGGAATAAATTAAACTCGACTTGCACACAAACTGGCTTTATTCGGGCATAAGTTTCTGACTGGTCTCGGCCCTGAGATCGGCATCGTCCTCGTCCTCCCTTTTGGAGCGGCGCAGGAAGTCAAACATGCGCTCGCCCTTGCCGAACTGCTCGCCCTCGGCCAGGGACATGGGCAGCTTCTTGTTGCGGGTCTCCGGCATGAGTAGGCAAATCCAGGCGCTGGCGAAAAGCAGCAGACAGATGATGATCGAGGAGGCAGCCCGAAAGTAGGTGTCCAGATGCAGGATGAATGGCGAGACGAAGGAGAAGGCCGCTCCGCTGACATGGGCCACCGCCAGGATACCGGACCGCACGCAGGTGGGCACGAGTTCGGCGGAGATCTGCATGGTGGCCCCAGTGCAGACGGAGATTCCGAACCGCGAGGTCAGAATGAGGGCCACCAGCAGGACGACCCTTGGCTGCTTCCAGAAGGTCAGCAGAATGCCGCAGGCCGCCGTCAGTAGGCCAGTGAGAACCATGCTGCTCACCGCCGTGAACTTGCGGCCGACACTCTTCTGGGCCTGGGCCTGGAAGAGCCCCGAGGGCGGCAGCGTCAGGGCGAACAGAGTGAACATGATGAAGGGCGAGATGCCCAGGCCCTCCACGTTGCGGGAAATGGTGTTGTAGCAGAGTGTGATGATGGTGCTGCAAGGCAAAGACGGGAGATCTTAAGAGATGTTTCAAGCACATCCTCATTCGCACTTACAAGACCAGCAACACGTTTATCATCCTGTGGCGCAGACGAGGCGTCTTCAGGGCATCCATTGGCTTGGGCTGCCTCTGCATGGAGTGGCGGCTGCTGGCCAATTCCTGGCCCTTGCAGTGGCTGCGGAACTGCTCGAAGTCCTCCTCGCTGACCTCGCGCCGATTGAAGTGGGCCACCCGCTTCAGCCGCAGCACAGCCCCATCGATGTCGTGGCGCGTGACCAGCCACTGGGCACTCTCCTGCACCAGGACGTAGAAGAAGGTGACCAGCAGCGGGGGCAGGGCGGACCAGGCCATAAACGTTCGCCACTCGCCCACCCAGACGGCCTGCCAAGAGGCACTAACCATGCCCAGACAGTAGAAGATGCTCATGATTATGTTCAGGCCAACATTACGCAGCGACGGCGACACGTATTCGAGAACTGTTTAGCGGGGGTGGGGAGGGGCAGAGAGGTGAGACTAGATAAGTTTTAGAGCCGTGCTAAGATAACGTACCCAGAATATACATCAGGTAGGCATTAGCTTCGGCCGCTAATCCAGACACGAACCGACTCGCGGAGAATGTGACCAAGCTCTGGGCAAAGATGGTGGCGGTGTCGCCCAGGAAGCCGCACCAGTTGGCCAAGATCACCGCCTTGATGCGTCCGATGGTGTCGCCGAGCAGCCCGAAGACCAGCGTGCCGCACATGGATCCCACAAAGAACAGAGACTGACCCACACGCGCCTTGTAGGCGCCATCACAGACCCAATTGAGCTGCAAAAAAATTACCAAAGCAAACGGCTCATTAAATCATGATCAACAATTAGGGGATCAACAATCTCTGCGTCTGTCATACTTCGGCATTCATGCTCCTGAATCCGAAATCGTAGTTGTAGATCCAGCGATCGCAGGCCTCGCTGCTCGCTGTGGCATTGCCTCCGTCCGGATCGATCGATGCCAGTCGCGTGCAGGAGGGATTCTCGAACTGCGAGTAGATGGCCTGGATCTCGGCGAAGCTGCGATTGGCCAGCTGCTCGTGATAGCACCAATGGTCGGGCACAAAGCTGATCACATTCTGGGCGAAGTAGTGCCTGGAGACGACGAACATTAGGAAGCCGTAGAGCGCCATCAGCATGTACTGGTAGCGATGACAGTCGCCGCACTTGCCCAGTATCTTCTCAAAGTCCATCTCCATCTCACGGCCCTAGTGCTGGCCTGCGTGGCTTCGTCGGATTCTTCGAACAGCCAATGGATGCATTGGCATTCCACAGTCCACGGAGACGAAAGTGGCGTGGCGTGGCGCGTGCTGGTGGGACTGGGGGGTTGGGGTCTGGGGAGAACGCTCTGTTGGTCCGTCACTCGTACGCTCTCTGTCGCTGCCACGCGCATACTGCCAGGGCAGCTACCACACAGCTCTTCTCCGCTCTTCTCCGCTCCGCTCCACTCCACTCCAATCTATTCCATTCCGATCCGATTCCGCCTGGGCTGAATAGTTAAGAGCGCGCTGGCTGCGCTGCGCTACGCAGTGTTTGGTTGTGAAAGCGGCCCCGTGAAACTGATATTGGAGTTGAGTAGTGGAATGGAATCGACTCTTTTCTCTCGTCTCTCGCCAGCTGATAAGTGGCTCGCTCCAGGCCCCCAGAATGAAATGCCCGCCGATTCGATCATAGGCTAAACGCATTGATTCAATTATTGGTCTTGATAAGCGACTCTTTCGTATTGTCTATATCTTCGCGCCAATCTGTAAGTTGTAATCTACTATTCAAAATTTATAGCTTGGCTATTACTTATTACGAGCGTTGCGTAAATGCGTTATAGTTTTTGTTTTAGTAAATTCACGAACAAACTAATCTGATTAAAGTGTATGCTAATTTATTATACATATTCCCTGGTTTGTTTAGTTTTCATTCATTCGAATAAACTGTAAATATATGATTTTTTAACTCGAATACAAGCGTGAGATTGCCATCTTGCCCAAATATACATAGTAAGACTTGTAATTTTTATAATAAAAATGTTGATATATTATATACAATTATATATACCTATTATATATTATTTTCAACTATATTATTTTAATTCAACCTATGGCTAGGTATATAGAAAATAATACAAATGGAAAACAAACATCATTTTGCCATTTTTACAATAAAAATGTAGAATAAAAATCATTTTGTAACTTTCTAAATTAGAAAAATTAAAAATAAAATTGTAATTCCCATTTATTTTGAACGGGGAGGTGTCTATTGAGAAGCTATATATATATTTGTGATCTACACTTCAATAATTTTCGTTTGGTTTACTATATAAGCCCTTCAACCTTGGTTAATCATAGACAAAATGCTTGATCAAGGGTGATGTAGATATCCCTGTTTTGTTAAGCCGCATTTACGTACTTCTTGGTTCCTTTCGATCTATTAGAAAATATATACCATTATCCCTTCCGTTCTGTAGATCGAATTATATTTTGCATGAGCACCGCTTGCGTATTATAGTTCTAAAATTATTATTAGTTATATTAGTCTAAAATCTTTTTTTTTGCCGGTTCGCGTCATGCGGCAGCGCCCCTCGGTCGGTTGGCCGAGAGGAGGCTTTCCTGCCTTTACCTCGACTTGGTATCGCATGATACACTTAACGGGGAATTCATTGCACATCCACTTTCAAATAAGATAATATAATCATAATATTTTTTAGTTAAAAAATTTGTTAAACTTTATATACTTAAATCTGAACAAATGGAACCAATTAAATGATTCATATACTACAATGTTCGCGTTGTACTGATTTTTTTTTGCATATATAAATCACATAAATCTCCGTTTTGGGACAAATGAATCGTTATCGTTCACATCTTATCGTCCCCAAATAAGTATCATCCATTAAACCCGAAGATAAACAGCTACTCCGAATGTCAATTGTTTGTGTGGCTTATGGCAGGGAAATTTATACACTGATAATTCCGTAATACTGAATCACAAACATTTCTCTATTGTTGAGCAGTTTTCGTCATGAGAGTGTTCTCTTCCTTGGTCTTAGCCCCCATCTGGATCCATGCTTCCATATCCTGGTTTGTTCCTTTTATCAGATTAACGAGAAAGTCGAACATGCCTTCTCCTTTGCCGAATTCCTCGCCCTCTGCCAGGGACATGGGCAGCTTCCGATTGCGCGTCTCGGGCAGCAATAGACAGACATAGGCCCCCGCCAGGAAGAGCAGACCCAGGATGATCGAAGGGGCCGGCCTGAAGTACGTGCCCAAGTGCAGGATGTAGGGCGAGACAGGATGTAGGTATACATTTTCTATGATCTATAATACTGAGAAGATATTGGATTTAGAATTGATTTTTGCAATGAAAAAAGTATTCCTTTCCAGCTTTAATTGAAAATCTCAGTCTCTTCTTTTACAATTTCCTTTTGTAACTCCTATTTACTGACAGCTTAATTAATCAGATAAATACTTACAAAATCATTAGCAGTTTGAATGCCGTGCTGCGCATGCGCGGCGTCTGGAGCATGTCGAGCAATTGGGTCTGACTATTCGCTGTTTGGGCCTCCTTCTGGTATTGCCGCTCACAGTAGCCGCGGAACGCCTTGAAGTCATCGTCGCTGACCTCGCGGCGATTGATTTTGGCCACGCGCTGAAGCCTCGTAATGGCTCCATCGATATCGTTGCGCGTGACCAGCCACTGGGCACTCTCCTGGACGAGGAAGTAGAAGAGAAAATGCGCCAGTGACCCACCCAAACGGCCAGCCAAGAGGCCCCAATCAGGCCGAGGCAGTAGAAGCACCCCAGCACGCTGTTGAGGCCAACATTTCTCAGTGAGGGCGAGACATATTCGAGAACTGGTTAATGAAGCAAATTACAATCTGAATAGGATATTCCATTCCATTTACTTACTTCGTATGTACATGAGATACGAGTTGGCATCGGCTGCCAGACCAGAAACGAAGCGACTCAGGGAAAATGAAGTCAAACCTTCCGCAAATATCGTGGAGAAATCGCCCAGGAAGCCACACCAGTTGGCCAGTATCAGAGCCTTGATTCTGCCAATCCGATCGCCTTTTAGATACTCTTCCACGACTCACTGGGAATAGATTTCCTGGGTCTCGGCAAAGCTGCGGTTCGCCAGCTCCTCGTGATAGCACCAATGGTCGGGCACAAAGCTGATCACTTTCTGGGAGAAGTAGAGCATCGATATAACGACCATGAGGAAACTGATAGCGACTGCTGTTGGCCAGAATCTCTTCGAAATCCATGTTTTTTCCCAGAGCTCATATCGGATTTGCAGCCCACGTCTCTAACTGTGCTCTGAAGGCTGTGATAAGCGAATATCTGAGCCGCTTGGCATTTATTTGGGGGAATGAAACCGGCCAACCGATAGCTGGTTCTGGCCAAAGCGTTATATTAAACCCGTTCCGTGTGTGTGTTCTGGTGGCGCGGAGAGCATAGCACCAACTGGTTAAGACTGTGTCAAAGACCAAGACCCAGACCTATACCAGGTATATTGCTGAGAGAGGGATTCTGTTTTAAAAATAAATGAACGCATTTCTGAGAGAATTATATAATAATGATAGGATCCTGACGATTTTAATTTGTAGATATTTTTGAGTATTTAGCATCGTTGAGATATTATACTATCCTATGATACATGCCGAAAAGGATGTTTGGTTGCAGTTCTAGAAGAAGCAAAAGACATCCAAAAACCATTCCAGAAAGCTTAAACTTTGGCTTAATCTATCTTCGAGGTAAAGCCATTCTCTTAACAGAAATCAAATATCATATAAAAGGTAAGACGTTTCTCTATTTAACCCATTAATTTGTTCGATATCAGCGCTGTATGTGACGAGTGAAAATTGTAAAAATGCCAGTCACCCAAGAGCGGTTTGTTTTTATTTTTTAAAAAGAGTTTGGAGGTATGTATGTTTCTAATCCAATATTTCTTGCAGAGAGAATCGTGTATAGAGAATCGTGTGATCCAGGGAGATCGGCTTTCTTAGCAAATCTTTTCCAAATCGTTTATTTTCAACGAAAGATTAAGATTAAGAACATAAGACCAATGCATTGTTCACATTACAATAGTTTGTGAAAAACACTTCCCACATCCTCCCCTGAAAGAGCAGTAAGAACACATTCCGATTATGTTTTTTATTGATTTTATTTTAGTTTTTTTGTTTTTTTTTATTTGTTTATTCTTTTTCATATACGTGTTCATCAATTACAATTGCTGTTTAAATGGATATATGCATGTCTCTACATTTGCTGCCTTTTGAATATATTATTATAATTAGCTTTAATCATACCATATAATTGTTGCTTTTTAGCCACTCTTTTATGTGTCTGTCTGTCCGTCTGTCTGTCTGTCTGACTGTCCGTCTGTCTGTTGGTTTTATAAATGTAGTAAACGCAGTTTCGTGATAACATGGTAGTAGATACATAGATAGGTCCTATTACATTTGCTTCTGACTTAAGTAGAATTCATACATACATATATCGAACTGTACATACATACATTAGATGCAATGCGTTAACTAAATTTGATTAACAACTAAGCTACTTAGCCGGCACGCGCCTAGTACAAGTCATTAAAAGTAGTTTGAGTAAATAAGCAGTAGTGCTAGATAATTAACTTAAGACTCTTACAAACACACACATTCAACTCGATACGATTTATAAATAATACATACAGATAGTACTCGTAGATGGGCTATAACATATACATACATATACTTCAGTTGCGTAATAATAAATAGTCGAAGAAACCATCATTCGTATATAGACTAAAGCCCTGAATGGTTAACGGGGGAAATCAAACACTACAATACGATCCATCGAATTCAGTCACAATTCACATTTCACAATCTGCCATTATCGGATCGTTAAGCCGCAATACATACAGTACGTTACACAACATAATATTACAGCTACATACACATAGGATATCCTTCTCCGCGTCCGTCAATTGGGGGGTCGGGGTAAAACATATTACTGCGAACATAGACTAGTTTAGATATGATAGTTCCAAGACCTGGCCATGTTTTACTCATAAAGGGTTATAGCTAGAACTGCCTGCCAATCAAGCTCAAGTGCACTCAATGCTATCATAGAAGATCTCCTCATCTGGGTCTGGCTCTGTCTCTGGCTCTATATCTGTCTCTGGTTCCGATTGCTCCTCCTCAAAATCATCTACATCGTAGGAAATCAGTGACTGCAGGCTCTCATCGAGCATCTTGTGCTGCACATGATGCACCTCGAAGGGATTGGCATCGTTTGGTGGGGGGCCAAACCAGATGCCATCAGGGTCGGTGGCACCTTCGCCCCGCTCCTCCTTAGCTCCGGCATCGCTCAGGGGCTCCACAGCTCTGGCCTCAATCGAATCACTGTAGCCATAGTCGAAGGTGACCAGCAGATTGGCACTGCCACAGTCCATCGAGTCGGGCGCTGTGTATTGGGTGTAATACGAATCGTAGGCCGTCTCCTCGGACACATCGTGAATATCGTAGGGCACACAGTTGTATCTCTGCTGATGGTCCAGAACCAGCTTATTGCCGATGGTATTGGTATTGGTATTGGTGTGGTTCTGGCTCTGGTTGCTCGTTTGCCACAGCTGCCGTTGCCAATTGTGGTTATTGAAACGGAAATTTGGCTTGTCAACAGGCTTGGCCAAGTTCTGATCATCAATTGAGGAGGGTTGAGGGAAAGAGCAAAGAAAAAATAGAATAGAATATCAAATCTTTGGTTCAAAAACAGAATGCAAGCGCAGTATAACGAGATTGATAACAGAAACAGGAAACAGGAAACAGGAACAAGAAAAGGTCATTCAAAAATGTATTTTTAGGCACACAAAAAATTGGTATAAAAATCGTTAGAGGAACACAAAAGTTGTTTTTTGTTTTGTTTTTGGGTTAGCATAGAGCGGGGTAGAGTTTTTCAATAAACAGGGTAAAGCGGTTAGAACCCTCAACCATGGGCACAGATTTTAAGTTAGCACAGAGCATCAATCAGATCAGATCAGATCTGATCAGACTTTAAGCCAATATATAGTATGTACAATATGCAAGTTCTTCGTTGATCCTCCGGAGAGGCGCTTACTTGAGTTGAATCGGAATCGGAAATTTGTGTGTGTGTTTTTTTTTGTGTGCAGCCCGGTTGCTATGGTGGGAGAGGGTGAGGTTCTCTAGATGGTCTGGTAGTCTAGAACCAAGCTACAAACTAAACGAAATCAAAAGCATTGCTAGAGCGCTGTGTGGAGGAGTGTCTTGGAGTGGAGAAATAGTGGAGGTGGTGGTGGAGGTGGAGTGGAGGTGGAGCTTAACCTACTAGGTGATTTACAACAAAAGAGAGACTTACGCGTATAACGAATTGCGGCAAAGTGTCTACTTCGTTGTCTGTGGCTTTGGCTAAAATCAAAAGCAGACAACGATATACAACAGAGTGGCTCTGGACTGAGGTCTGAGCTGGGGCCCGAGCTGAGGCTGAGGCTGAGCTGAGGCTGAGGCTGGGGATGACTTGGGCGAGGTCGCACTTCTCCTTTCTGTGGGCTGTCCGTTACCAAAAACTCCAGACTTTTTCTATTTATTTGTTAGCACTTCAGTTCGTGGGCTTGCATGCAGTTGAACGAACCACCAACACACATTAATCAATCAATCAGTCAATCAAAACACCACCATAAGTCCATATATCATCTGCTAATCCATACCAAACTCCGCTTAGGATCTCTATGTTTTTTCTTTTTTTGTTGTTAGGAAAATTGGTTTTTGTTTCGGTTTTCACACAGGTTTTTAGTTACATGTTGGGCTGTTGGTGGTTTTTGGGATTTTGGTTGTGGTTGTGGTTGTGGTTGGGTTGGTTTTGGCAGGGATATTTTTGGTACGTTCAGATATTTTGGGTACACAAAAGACGAGTATATGTGAGTTATAACAACAGACAGTATAAACATTTTTCGTATTTAGTTTTTTGTTTTTGGAGTAGACATACATAAAGTAGAAAGGCGCAGAAAGAAAAAAAGGTAAAAGTAAAAAGAAATTACAGCATTAGATACAAATTATTTTCAGGTGTAGTCTCATCTAATTGGCATATTGGCATTGGCCGCGCAAGAAAATGAAGCACTTGATGGTGTGTATTGAGTGTGTGTTGTGTGGGTGGGCGGGTGAGCTGGCGACCATAAGCGGGTGATCCTGTGCCACAAGGGAATCCCTCTTTGAGTTGGTGAGATAATTAGGTGATCCCCTCGGCTGACACAGTTCTATGATATGTGGATGATACACTGACTGATACTGGCAAGCATTTAACTGTTACTTGGGGCAAGTATTATCTCTTGATTCTCGGGCATACTTATTCACACAAAAGTAAATAATTCTTTTTGTATATTTCTACATATATGTATGTTTAATAGCGTATGCATATTGCTTCATAGATCAATAAATTAGCCTTTAGATTAAGCCCAAATAAGGAGTGTAAGTTTAGCTTAGATAAATTACAAATTACAACAAAAATAACTAATAATAATAATGATCAGATACACACACAAACACACACACCGACACACACACACACACATGGGCAAGGCTTGTGCTCGCTCGAGGCCTTCGAATGAGAAATTGGCTGAACCGAACAATGAGCCTGAGGCATGCCACACTTGAGGAAAAATTAACCGAACAACAATTAACGTGATTTGCATAATGTGTACGAGAGTAAATGATACATAGCAAAGCATGGCCCATACATGCATTGGCTTTTGTTTTTTCTTTTCTTTTCTTTTCTTTTTTGTTTTCTTTTTTATGTACAAAACTAAATAGAGGAAATATTGCTATTGCTGCTGCTGTTGTTGCTGCTTTCGTGGCTGTTGCATGTGAAATTGCTTGATTAATTAATGCATCTACTGAGCACCTAAGGCATCGATAGGCAGTGAGAGCTTGATAGGCGACGGCATAGGCACCTTTCACTAGACGAGTGGGCATGATGGGTCCAACGACCCACGAGCCATGTTTCTGCACAACGAATGTGCATTCTAACAGACTTTTGAAACGTGAAACGTGTGATTTTTGTGTGTGTTTAAAACGAACAAACAATTAACTGCAGAGCTATCCCGACTTCTCTGGGATTCAGGGAACGAATCCTTGTGGAACTGGAATTACTATGGCAAGAAAAGACATGCAAGGCGTTTTTCTTGTCTTTCTTTTTCGAAAATACATATTAAAAAAGGATATCGGAATATTCTGAAAATATGTGTGTGAGAATGACTCATTTTCGGAGCATTTGTTGAATGAATTCCTTACAATAAATAAGGTTAAAGATATCCGCCGGATATGGGCGAGAATTATGCTGAGACAGATTACAGATGGGGGCAGGGCCGTTGCACATGCACGACACGATTACAGACGATCGTTAAACCGATATATATATATATATGTATATATATATATGTATGTGTATGTAGTGTATATAGTGTGTGTATGCATTCGCATGTATGTATAATGAGGGTTAATTGTGAGTGTGTGTGTGTATGTATAAATAAATAGAGATATGCACGTAACTATGTATCTATATAACGTATACAGTTTGATGTCGCTTTTGGATTTTTCATTTATATTTAACGGTAACTGTAACTGTAACTGTAACGAAGGCGATGATTCTTGTGGTTCTTTGTTGTTGTTGTAGTTTGTTGTTGTTGTGGTAATCGAAGGCATATTAATCGGTAATCAGTAGATATATATACTGTGTATATAGATATATATATTCATAGTAAATTGTATGGTGTATCGTTTGTATTATCAGTTGTAAGTAGATATATGTATTATTATACGTAATTTCACTTGAACCAACCCAATAATGTTGATTTGAGAGTGCGTACCTTGCCACTATCACTGTCGCCGCCGCCGCCGCCGTTGCCGCCCCCGTAGCTGGACGTGGGCGTGGTGGAGGCCAGAGCTTCGTTCTGCTCCCGCCCCAACCTTCCAGCGGCCCCCACAGAGGCGCTGCTATACCGCCTCGACACTCCCAGCGGAGCCCGTTCGCTGCCCGACATGGTAGCGGCACCACCACGTCTGTGGTGGTACGGAGCCCCCGCCGAGCCTCCGATCTGAAGCTGGAGATCCTTGCGGAGCGTCGTGCTCAGCTGAGCTGCAATGGAGGAGGAGGAGGAGCCGTTGCTGCCCTTGGCCATCTCTGGCGACTGCTGGGAACGCGACAGCGAGTCCAGGTGCCGCACCCGAGAGCTGATCGTGTCGCGCTTCAGCTTCGGCAGCGGCGAGTTCTGGAGCACACGCGGGGACGGAGTTGTGGTGGCCGCTGCAGCCATCTGCGACTGGCTCCGATTGCCCGTCGAGCCGGATGAGTAGGGGGTGGTGGCCAGCGGTATCGACGAGGACGTGGAGCTGCGGCTGGTGTTGGTGCTCAGCGAGTGGTTGGAGGCCGAGTCGGCTCTCCGCAAGCTCTGCAGGTTGCCTGTGCTGCGGCTCAGCGATGACTTGCTGCCGTACGAGGTGCTGCTGGAGTTCTGCGCCGATGGCGGCGATCGTCCGCCCGTCGAGGGTCTGCCCGTTGGCGGCTTGCCGGCAAAATAGGCCGCCGCCTTGCTACCCGGCAGCGGTATCTTGCTGGGCTTGCTGGCACTTCCGAACTTACGGAAGGCGCTCTGTCGCGCCGGCGGCGTCTGCTCGAAGGGACTGACCCCACCGACGCTGGTGCTCATCACCCGGGCCGCAATGCTGCTGGGTGTGCTGCTGCCCAGCGGACAGGGGCTGCCTGCATTGATGATGCTCTGTCGCAGCGTCGAGTTGTTGTGGTTTTTGTTGGGTGTGCAGTGCAGGGCCTGTGCCTGCGCCTGTGTCTGGGCCAGCGCCTGCCCATGGCCTGGGTTCTCGTGCTCGTGGGCCGACTCGGTGCTGCTGCTGTGCTGCAGCTCGTCCATGGCCAGCGGCACCATGGCCTTCATGCTGGGCGTGCTGATCTGTGTGACTGGCGGTGCGGGCATGGCCGTGGATGAGGAGTCCACAGAGCACTCGGGCACCCCGCGTCGACTCAGCATCAGTGTGGTGGAGGCCGAGGAGCGGTTCGTCTCGTAGTCATGCTGCGACGAGTTCAGATACGAATTGGTGGTGCTGTTGTTGGCCTGCAGGCGGGACTCCACGAGGCGCAGCTGGGCCTTGGTGCCCTCCAATTCGATGCTCTTCTCCTCCAGCTGAAAGCGCATGTGCTCGAACTCCTCGCTGCTCTTGTCCAGCCGCTTGGCCAGCAGCGTCTTGGACTTGCTGGACGAGTCCAGCTTCTGCGACAGCACCTGGTTCTGCACGGACAGGGTGAGCAGGTGGCGCTGCAGCTCCAGCACGTTCGTCTCCAGCAGTATGGCCGAGATGCGCTTGGTGTCCGTGAGCCGGCATTTGGTATTACGCGCACCCGGCGTGCTCACAATGCCATCCAGTCGACCCAATGGTGGTGGCTGCTGCTGTTGCTGCTGCATTTGCTGCTGCCTCCTTGATGTTGTATCACTGCCTGAGCTTTGATGGAATGCTGCTTCCTGCGCCGCTGGCTGATCGACGACGACCGGCTGGAATGTGTTGTTGCTGTTGATAAAGTTATTGCTGCTGCTGCTGTTGCTGGGGCGACTGCCGTTCGAGAGCACCGTCGTGGCTGAGGATAGAAAGTTGCGTTGACTGGAGTAATCCGATTGGCTGGTGCTGCACAGGAAAAACATAAACATAAAATATTTAGTTTACAGATGGATCAGAGAGTAGGCCACCCAGTGCAGGCGCTTACCTGGAAGAGCTCTTGCTGTGTTGCATCTGCAACTGTTGCACGCGCAGACTCAGCTCCAGCTTCTGGGCCAGGGCCAGCTTCAGCTGCTCCTCGATGTCCTTTTTTACGCTGATCATCTCCTCCATGCGGTCGCTCATCTTGGCCGCCTTGATGCGGGCCGTCAGTGTTTCCGCCTCCATTTCGGCCAGCTTGTCGAGCAGCTGATCGCGCTCCTTGCGCAGCTGCTTGAAGTCCTCGCGGTTCAGTCGCTCCACCTGCTCGAGGAACTGCTTCTGCGTCAGTCCGCTGGCCCCCGCCTCGTCGGCGCAGCTCTTGCTCTGCAGCTGCTCCACCTTTTCGAGCACTCGATTCGACCTGCGGTGTATGACATCCAGCAGATTGAACAGCTCATCGTCGGACTCCGAACCGCTCAAACGATTCGCTGCTATGGCCACCTGTGAGAGCATCAAGCAGATATTAGAAAGGATGTCAAGGATGTCAGGGATGCAAGGGGACTCACCGTCATAGCACCGTTGGTGGAGGAGGCGCTGTGACCCTCCTTGGAGGAACTGGTCTCCGTTGAGAAGCCGGAGTCCTGCACAACGCTCCCGTTGTTGTTCTCTCCGCTCTTTGGCTCTTTCTTGCCGCTGTGCGAATTGCTGCGGCTGCGCGTCAGCGACGAGGACGATGGCTCCGCCCTGGACGGAGCAACAGCCGCTGACGACGTGGACGGTTCCTTGTGCGAGAGTTTCCTCGTCATGCGTATGCCCGGCTCCCATTCGCGTCTGCAGAGTAATCGAATAAGGATTAGAAAGGGCCAAACCTTTTCGAATTTGGACAGCATGCTGACTCACCTTGTGGCTAACGAGGCGCTGCCACCACCCACGGAATGACTGCCGCCCATGGCGCCCACTGAGGAGGTGGGTGTCGAGGGCCTCGCGGACATGGAGGCCATTTTGTGCTTGAGATCGGGAAACGTTTCGATCACCAGATCCCGAAACTCCAGCAGGGCACCGACCTCGTGCTGCAGCTCCTGCAGCGACTTCGTCTGCTCGCCGTGGATGTGATGGCTCCCGTAGCTGTTGCTGTAGTGTGGACTGTGGTGGCTCAGATGATGATGGTGGTGCAGATGATGCGGATACGTGGCCCCCACCACCACGGTGGCCGTGGGCGAGGCAGCCACTGCTCCGCCGCCCACCGCTGGACCGCTCGCCATTAGGTGCGGATGGTGGCCGGCACTGCTCATGGGCAGGCACTCCATGGCCCCGCTGGCCAGCTCAGTGGTGCGCACGTGTCCTCCCGCAAGCTTCCCGCTTACGTGGATGCTGCTGTTCCCCTCGCCGTTGCTCTGACTGGGGTGGTGGCTGGTGCCGGTGCCGATGCCGATGCCATGCGTTGCGGGTAGTTCGAAGACGTCATTCTGCAGGAGGGTAAGGATGAACGGAAGAAATATATCAGTTCGATATTCGTCTGTGTTGTCAGGCCTACTCAGCATTTTGATATGCATATATTCTATCAGATACATAAGTGGCAAAGGCAATTCAGGTCTTTCTTGGAAATCATCTATTACTTTGGATATGGAAACTGTTTTGACTCTTAAGTACACATACTCATACTACATACTACATACTACATATACTACATATACCGAGAAATGTCCAATAATCCCCCGCCATTGATCCCAGCATAAACTTCGATCACGTTCTCCAAATCGGAGCCTTCGGAGTGTCACAGAAGGGAATGATTCGAATCTACAACCGAATATACTCGGGGGCACTCGGTATTCGGCTCCTACAACTACTTAGGCACTCAGTGTTCTCATTCCTCTCTCTTCCGCCCTCACTCGTTGCACCCACTCGTTTGTTTCGGATTCGAGATGTTCCGAGTGCATCTATGGGAATGATTCGTAATGATTCGAAAACATTTAACATGCTGCGGGTACACGCTGAGTTTATCAATGATTTTATGAATACTATATACTCTTGCCGGGCTCTAGTTTGTATTAGTATATTTAGTACTATTATATGTATTATTATACATATCCTACGACTGTCATCCATTGCATTTGCATTAACAAATTCACAAAATTTTTTATTTAAAAACAAACTATGCTAATTGATTTTCTCATCAACAATAATTACTCAAAGTTTTAATCTGTTATCTGTACGACTGATCTCCACGGATGGGAAACATTTCTCAATGGCATTCGTAAACAATACAATATTTTGATCAAATTAAGCCATTTATAATCAATTATTGTAAAGATAAAATGCTACAAATACCTTGATTCGCTCATTCAATGTTTTACAAATTGCAGTGAAGATAATCCCAAGATTGGAAATAGATCCCTGAAGATACCCAAAATATATTATTGATCATTACTATAATTTATTCAGTCTTTTTTCTCTTCCTCAATGCATGCCCCACTCAAACACCGAGAAAATCCATCGAATCATTGGGTTTTTTTTACAGATATTTTGGTGGTCAAGTATGGGTCCGTTCGCTGCACTTTAATCTTTTTGGGGCCCCAAGATCGGTTCGACACTTCGACACAAGCCATTATCGAGCGGAGAGGGGGCACCTTTCACAAATCCTCCAATGGGTCTGTTAATTACTCGAAAGAAAACAACACTTTGAGCTGCATTAAGTAAATTTAATTCATCATCGTGGTCGTGGTCGTTGTGGTGGTGGGGCAATCGGCTCCTGCTGGACCCTGGTTCGGAAGCAGTGCGAGCGATTAGTGAATGACATACAAATTATGATTGATGATTGATGAATTGCAGCTCAGATCGATCGAGCTCTGGAGAGCACCCGTAGAGCTGGCAACGGCAACGGCAACGACGGCGACCCGTGGAGAAAACTCTGCCTAGAGTGCATGCAGCTCAATGCAACACAAGCCCATACCACACTGGATGCAGCAATTTGTGACAATCATGTCTTGGACCCCATGAGGAGGAGGAGAAGGAGTAGGAGGAGGAGGTTCATGCCCGTGACTCCAAACTAGAACCGGGGGCCACAGCAGATGGCCAAGTAAAAGTCGTTTCTCTTTTTTCCTTCTCTCTCTCTTGTCCAGCATCTGTTCTGCTCTGCTCTGCTCTGGATCTGGATCTGGAAATTACGAGTGTCGGGCGATTTGTTTGTCAACCCGGGTGGAAGCTTTCCCGCTTTCCCGCTTTCACTCAGCGAGAATGTTTCTCAATTGATTGGCAAAAAAAAATACTTTCACATGCAATAAACATAAATATTTCTGCCTGCCAGCCGTTTTGTCGGTCCGGCTTTGGGGCCTATTGATCAAACAACCTCTGGCTGGCTGGCTGGCTGGCTGGCTGCCTGTGGAGTGCTATAAATACTTACAAATGCATGGCAAAAGTCACGATAAAAAACCAGGCAATTGGGTCTATTCTACTCCAAGACAAGAGAGAAAGATAGAGTGTGTGTGTTTGTGTGTGTTGATGTTGCATGCACCTCGATGATGACGGTGTTCGGGTTCGGGTTCGGAAATGTTGGTCAGCGCCTAATGGCAAAAATCAGTGCACATGAAGCATGAAAATTGGCCCACATTCACACGTCACAGATGGATATCTGCCATTTGGCTGGGCCCAGACATTATTTAACAGCTAATTAACCGAGGGATGGGGGGAGGGGGGCTCCCAGGAAGCAAAAATCATAATTTCATGGCAGGCTTGCATAATGCCCAATGCACTTTTTCTACCGTATAAACTTTTTTTTGTATTTGTATCTCTCTTTTTTTGTTTCCATTTCCATTTGTGATTTTTTTTTTTCATTTTGGCCGACTTGCCTTTGGAGCGTGGCGAGCATCAAAGCCAAAGTATGGGAAGTGCCAGAGAAGTCACATTGAAGATCGTGTAATTATATAGCAAAATCCATTGTCAACCACGAAATTGAAACCCAACAATCCCCAAGCCCCCGAACCGAACCGAACCGACTGTCACTCACTCAAAAAATACGACCAAAGAAGCGAGAGAGAGAGGGTGGGAGAGAGAGACTCGCTCAATGTCGGGTCGTCTGTCATTCATTCGAGCGTTTCCATTGGCTTTATGATTTCAGACTCGACTCCTCTCATTGCTCAATTAACTTGGAACTTGGGGATTTGGCCTTTTGGCCCACGGGGCCTGAAAGACACACTCCATTCCCATTCGAGAGGGGGGAGGCCCAAACAAAAGCAATGTTTTCTTTCCTCCTACTACTATATGTGATATATTGCCATATATTACTGTATGCTATGTGTTTCAGATATGTACATACATACATATATGCAAATTACAATCCACTCCGCATTCGACTATGGAGACACAAGTGTTTCCTTGTCACTCGAACGAGGCGGCGTCTGTCACTGTTTCGGAATCGGAGTCGGAGTCGTATCTTCTCTCAAGCTCCGCGCCCTGCTTTGCTGATATGAAAGCCCCTGCCTTTGCCGCTTTGCCCAGAGGCGTTGCACAGTGGATCAAAAGCGGTATTTATTTTAGAATAAACCAGAAATTATCTTGGAATATATGTAATTAATATTTTTTTGATGGTAACTATTTTTCGTCTTCTCTTTTCCGGAAAACCTCTACCACTGTTTTGATCATCAGCCCAATTCCACATTTGAACATCATTATCATCATCATTGCTGTACTCGTTGGTCGTGGGCGCAAACTATCATCTCTCTGCCGCTCCGTGGCTGCCACGCAATGCTGCATCCTCAAGTTTTTATTACTTGCCAGCAATTGGGTTGATCATCATCATTGTGCGCCATGACAGACGCAAATACAAAAAAAAAAACAAAAAAAAAAAAGAGTCACAGAGAGGCACAGCCGCAGCACCACTTGGGACTTGGTACTTGGGGGCTTGGGCGACAGACCCGCTCAATTAGGCTGCCCACCACTTGAGTCGTCAGTCGTCGGGCGGCCGCGCCGCAGCCACACTAGCCAGCAAGGTTTTTTGTCTTTGGGCTTGCCTTCGTGAGTCAGTCCACAGCCCAAACCAAGGGTAGGTGTACTATTTATAGATGGAACCCAACTGCTCGTATTACTGGCCGGTTACCCGAAGTGCCAGACACAGGAGCGATCAACTATTTCGCCATAAACAGAGACAGCGCGTCACCTGTCCCCCATAAATAACAGAAGTTTTGCCATTACTAGAAAGTCGCACTTTGATTTAATGCAAACAAATTAATCATGTCATGGAATTCTATACGAGTAGAAAACTACAATCAATGGTACGGGGGGACACTACACCCACACCCACTTGTAAAAACAATGACAGAACCAAAAGAAAAGGCAAAAACCAAACGCAAAACCACTTCCCAGCTCATTTAACTGTACTTTGCACTCCACACTGGTGTTGCTTTTGCTTTGTGTTTTTTCTTTCTTTCGATTCTTTCACCAAATTTCTTGAGTGGCTTTTGCACTCGACCTGGGGCGCCTGTTGTTTGATCGATTTTTGGCACTACTCATTGTCACTCTCTCCACCTCTCTCTCTCTCTCTCTCTCTCTCTCTCTCCATCTGTCTTTCTATATTCCCTTGCTTCTTTCTTTCCTTCACTTGTTTATACGTAACGTGCCGGTGAGATTGCCATTTGCTATGCTCTAGCTAACACGGGTTTCACTGCGCTTCACTCGCTCGTACACATACATGCGAGTACATGGCTATGTGTGCATGTAGGTACATATGTAATTCTAAATCGCTTTACTCTCTCTTTCTCTCTTTGTTTCTCCATGTGTTTACCCTTACAGAAGGTACTAAAATTCTGTATGCAATATACATACGGAATGAATAATAAAATATCAACATTTACAGATCTGCAAAAGGAATGATCGATGGGGCTAAATTCAAACTATAACTATTAATCGTAGCAATTATCTTAGTCTACAATTTCATAGATAACATAATCAAAAAAAAGCGAAGAAAACAGTATATTTGCAAAAGAACTGTATTATTTATGGACTCTCTCTCTCTCAAGAGAGTGCAACTTGTGCGTAAGGCCTGGAGAGCAGAACGAGATAGAATTTATCCCAGCCTAGAGCTGGGATATCTCGCGTATATTGAAGATAATAGTAAAAGCAATCTTCAAATTTCTGATTACACTATATGCAAGGGTATCTAAAAATGCGCTCTTTCTTTTTTTCTTATTTTTTATGATTTGGTTATTGCTTTGATTTTGGCCCAGTTGCCGTTGCAGCGCACCTAAATGAAATTTCTATTTTTGCGGTTTGTTTGTTCGATCGCAGGCTTTTAATTGGAGATTTCCATGCAAAGCTCGGCAAGGAAATATTACAATTATTTTCAAAGTTCAGCCCTTTCCCTCGCCCTCCCCCTGTAACTGTCTATCCATCTACCATTCCAATTAGTAATGCGTTTGCATAACAGCTGGAATAAGTATGTATTTAAGGGGATATATAATTATGTCTGTCTGTCTGTCTGTCCCCTGACTGGCGAGGCGGGACTCTCAACAGCGGATTGGGAGCGCTTATTAATTACAAGACCCTCGAGCCCCCCAGTAACAGTACTCCCCCCCCCGCGCACGAAAAAAAACATGCATGACTTATAGCATTTTTAACAGTCATCGCGCGGCACATTGACTACGCCAATTTATACTCGTATTTTTCAATTCCAATTCAATTCCAATGCAGTTACATGTTGGCGTTTGGGTTTGGCCGCGACAGCCTCTGACGCAACATCGAGCCAGGGTCTCCGGGGTCTTTTGGGGCATTGTGCGTTGCCAGTTGCCAGTTGCCAGTGGGTCTAACTGCCACTTAGATATATTTAAAGACAATTGCATGTACATACATACATATGTATCTACGGATATGCTTTTGGGTGTGAGTGTGTGTGTGTGTGCAATCTAAACATCTGCCTGAAAGAAAAAAAAATTTTAAGTCCAACCCAGACTCCATCCAAGCCATTTCCCATTAGCCGTCATTAGTTTTCCTCTTAATGTTGTAGATGTTTTTTATTTTTGGGAGTTTTAATCATTTTTTATAATTTTCTGGCATTAACGAAACAGCAACCAAAATTTTGGCGCTCACCAAAAGGTACACCCGGACGAGGGACTGTGTGTTTGCAACACATTTTCCATATGTGGCAAGAGACCGAACAACCGACAGACAACCAACCAACAATAATTGTCTAATGTGTTTTCGGTGCTTGGCGGCGCTTTGGTAATCGTCGCAGCAGTCAACGGACCGCAAGTGTTGTAATTAAATTAACCATTTTTCGTTCGCTTTTGTTGAAGTTTGTTCAACGGACGAGAAGCTTCACAAAAGCTGCCAAAAAATACAAAAACAAAAAAAAAAGACTAAGTTTTGAAGGAGTTGCAGCAGCAGAAGCCCCACCAGCAACGAGACCAGCAACAACTACTTGCAACTCAAAAAATAACACAGCAACAGCTGTTGCAATGTAAATCGTCGCCTGTCAAATTTCCTCTTCATGTGCTTGCCTTTTGCTTTTTTGTGTCTTTTTGTTTCGCTTTTTTTTCCTTATTTGTTTCGGCCATTTATTATTTTTATGGCTTGTAATATGCTTGCTTGTAGTTGTCTGAATTTATTGTTGATTTTCCTTTGTTTAGCTGAGGTAAATTTATAAAATTACAATTCTTTCCAGCAAATGTTTATTGCGGACAAATGCGGCTGTGTGGTTGTGTTGGTTGAAGGTCGAAACAATGAACCGAATGGGATGTTTATCAAGCTAGTCTCTGGCGTCTTTTTTATCTTCTCTACTCAAACTTACATATGTATTTGTTATCTTTGACATAGAGAGCAGAGACCTCAATAAAGAGAAGCAAAAAAGATTCGAAAACACATATAACATTAATGCATTACAGAATGTTATCTTCCTACATAATGTTACATTCCCACAGAATGTTATAGTTCTACAGAATGTTATCTTCCCACAGCGTTACTTGATTTCTATATTCTGAAGAATCTATCACCCGTCTATGATTAATGTTACTTATACAGTGAATTCCTGCACTCCGTCTTATCCACCTATTCGAAAATATTCAAGCTGATTCGTGATGCAACATGTAAATTTATTTACTTGATAAATTAAACATATTTAAAATGTAAATTTTTAATCCATTTTTCTTGCTTTACCTCCCAAGTGAATTACGAAACGTTATAAACGACAGGCACTGCCCACCAAAACTGTCATTGGATACCCCAATAAACTAGTACAGAAATTAAGCAAAAATTATTTATAGTACCCATTCAGCATTGCAGTGCAACACCACAAAGACTATGATGTAACTACGAAATACCCAAACAAAAACAAAACAAAAAATGTACGCAAAATTTAATTAAAGACATAAATTATGCGCAAGTTGTAGTCACAAAACTGGCCCAAAACTTAATAACAGCTTGGTTAACACATCCAAAGACCACTATCAGCATTACCGTTAGCAGCACAGTGGGCTAAGTGGAAGAAATGCTATATAAAACGAACTATAAATGATATAGGAAATGGAAGCAATACCCAAAACCAATCAGTCGAAATTTTTATACTAGAATATAGTTCATTCAAGAACCCGTTTGGATGGCCAATACTTTTACTTTCAGTTACGTAAATTGGATCCAAAATTATGCAGCATTGTCTGCCACTGTGCCGGGGGCTCAGTTGATTGGCGTTGGTTGGACCGCTTGGTGGACCGCTTGGTCGGGCATTTTGCATTAAATTAATTAACTGCTTTAAATTTTAATTACACTTTTGGCACAAGCCCCATCCATTTCGCCTGTGCACCCATCTATTTTCAGCTTCGGTTAAACTTTCGCCTGCCGTTGCTGCCAATAATAATGATCATGACGATGATAATGATAAACGTTCATAAACGGGAGAGTCCCGCGGGCGCCGACCATAGTCAGACAATGCCTGTCCATATGCCATATCCTTGAGGGGGACTTTACTCCTGGCGGGGATATAAAACACTATCGCGCTATCACCGACGACTGACAGTGACGCTGCTGACGCTGCTGACTCTCTGACTCTTGTCCCGCTGTCGGTTGTACAGCCAGCGGGCACACCTCTTGTGCTGTCATTTGCCAGCGATTTCTAATCGATTTTCCGGCGGAGCTGGAGCAGGAGCAGTCTCTCTGCCAAGTCGAATACATGTGAAATTGGCCAAAGGGGCCTGTCTGTCCGAGGTGCCCCAACGGCACAGCAATAAAGCAACACAGACAATGGCTGGGGCTGTTGCACTTGGCTGTTGTCGCTTTTAAGTTTTGTCAATATTTCATTGTTTGGTGTCCGGAACTTTCACACAATCTTCACACTTTTGTCCGCTCGTTCTGTTAATTAGCATGGCACTATAATTTAGCCAGGCCAGGCCTGGCCAGGCCTGTGTCTCCATCTCCCCCTCTCCCCCAATGGCTGGGCTGGTCACGCGATAACTGGAGTTGACCGCTTCTCGATTGCCAACCGGAAGTTGACCAATTTGTACACATTTTGCACGATTTGCCCTCCCATGCAGGGGGTATGACACTTTTCCATGAAAGTTTCGAAATCCACAGAATGATGTACACTCAGAGAAAAATGGCAAGGGAAATATTTGGTTTTTAAATAAATAAAAACAAAGTTAATCTGAAAGATTAAACCATTAAAAAAAAAGAAAATACTAAATTTGTGGGAAATATATTTAATTTAAAAATACAAATATTTAATTTGGTTTTTAAATAAATAAAAACAAAGTTAATCTGAAAGATTAAACCATAAAAAAAAAATGGAAAATACTAAATTTCTGGGAAATATATTTAATTTAAATATCCAAATATTTAATTTAAACATGCAAGTATTTGATTGAAATATCTAGATATTTCATTTAAATATGCAAATATTTAATTTAAATATTCATATTCATATTTTTTTAAAAATCCAAATATTTTTTTTAAATATCCAAATATTTATTTTAAATTTGAAATTTATTTAATTAAAATATTTCGTAATTTTTAAGCAAATTTATTGGAATAAATTTGTAGTGTTAAGTGTAAATATTACAATTTTCAGGGCTTGTATCTCTGGGTGTATTCCTTTAAATACCTTTATCCTTTGAATAAGTATTACTGAGGTTCAGGCAGATTCTAGACGGAACTGGCCGCATCATATTTATGCTATAATAATAAATATTGCAGACAAAAAAAAAAGATCTCTTTGGTAGTGTATCTCCCAAATCGACTGCTCTCAAAGCCAAAGTTTACCTTCTGCTTCGGTTTCATTTTTAATGGCCAACAGCGTCTTTGATTTCAGTTCTGCTGGCACTGCCACTTGTTTACAATCGGATATCGGATGGAAACGCTTTTGTTTATTTCGCTGACCGATTGCCGGGGGGGGGACCGTCCTAAATAGTCGTCGCCACGCCCTTTTCCGCATTACTAGACTTGCAATTAATTTCGCTGTTCAATGCACTTTTACAAAACAACAAAAAAACACACACAGATTGGATGAAAAGAGCAGTATCTAAAATAGACAGAGGGAATACCCTCTGCCTTGCTATATCTATCTATAGTTCCGTCCCCCTCTTCCACTCTCCCTCTCTCTCTCCCTATCTATCTGTTGCTGTCGCTTTTAATGTGCCAATGACTGCACGATTGTGCGATTACATACAACAATCTGTCAATGCATCCAACCAGAGAGGGAGAGGGAGAGCAAGAGACACCCCAGCAATCGATGGTTTCGCGACTGCTGCTTCGTTCATTCATTCATTTGTTCAGTTTGTCAATCTCCCCAACATCCGGTAAACGTTTCACTTTCGGAGCTCTGATTTATTTTATACGAAACACACACATTATATTTATTATGTGCAGTTTGTCAGCACCTCACCTCAGCCGAACCGAACCGAACCGATCCGCACCGAACCAAACCGATTCGAAGCCAAAACCCGTCCCACTGCGACTGCTGCTGCGCCCAGCCCACCTGTGTGCGCCCCGCTTTGCATTCGTTTAGTCGATAGATAGTCGATTGGCGATAGACCAAAAATGGCGACGCAATTTAAAAGCGCATTGCAGAATTTGGCCAGTCGGCTTTCTATGGGAGCTTATCGGACGTTGTTTCGCTGATAGCCATGGAACGTGCAATGATTGTTGCCTGCCTGCCTAAATGTTTTCTTTTAACTGGGCTCTCGCTGGTACGAGTCGAGCTATAATTGTTTGCATTTCACGGCTGACATTTGATAAGATTTTGCCGGATGATTACTCATTCAGGCCACACACACACACACAACCCGCACAAACAATGTGGAATGAAAGCATTTCACAAGCTGCAACAACATTTGCTACCAAATTAGAGTCGAAGGTCCACTAAGCACCAATCAAAACTCTGGGATTAAGTACGGCTCATTTCTATTCTATTTCTATTTCGGAAAACCCTGGATATAATAAGTGGTAATAAAAAGTATTGAGATTACTTCCAGTTCGAACTAAAATGGAATTTGGAAAAAAATATTGGAGTAAACTTTAAGGAGTTATTTATTTTAATTTTTAATATTATTTTTGTAAATTATTTTTTGTTTTAATAATTATTTCATTTTTAATATAATTTAATTAATTTTGTTCTCTATATTATATAAGATAGTTTTGGGTCGTCATCGTCGCCGCCCAAAATTTTATTTTATTTGCTTTAGTTTTTTAATACTATTTATATTCTTTATTACTAATCTTTAATATTTTGTTTATTTGATTTATTTTTTTTATATTTTAACAATGGTCATATAGTAACATTATGCACTTTAAGCCAATTAAATAATAATTTATTTATTAAAAAAATTTTATTTAATCGTACAGCACAATTAAGCGGTTAAAGCAGCCCGAGCAACAAGGCCTTGGGGCTTAAATAAAAATATTAATGAGAAATATATTAGAAATAAAGTTATTTCTACCGCAAAATAAATGTTTCCGCACCATATTGAGCCATTTTGTATCTGTGGAGCACCTCTCCATGTAGCTTTGAAATTCATTTAATTTCAAAAACTTTTGGCCGCACCTTGCACATTTTCTTTGGTCCCTAGGGCAACATAAGACCGACAGACATTCCCTGACCATTTAAAGGGTGTGAAAACTAATAAAACTCCACACATCTCCACACACACATCTCCTTCACATTTCCAGTTGTCGGGGATTGTCGGGATTGTCGGCTGCCTTAACAAGATGTGACAAATTTTTATCGCACGCTCGTACGTAACCGCAGAAGAGAGCTGTCAACACAGAAATGGCGTGAGGAAGACCCCAGTGCGATTTCCAGTCTTTTTCCCTGGGCTTCAGACTTGTGATCTTTGACATCCCGAAACAAGCGCAGCCACAACAAGCATACATATAGCTATCTGTGCATATACATATATAAACTATATATATGGCCCGCAGCTTTGTTTAGTTGTTACGTTTTGCAGTCACAAATACAAAAACAGAAAACTAAAAAACAAAAACTTTCACTTTGTCATCAAAGAGCAAACAGAAATAGCGTTAAGCATTCGTACTTTTTTTTCTACAGCTGCAACAAAAGCAAAGGCAAAAGACAGAGCCAAAGCCAAAGCCAAAGCCCTGCTGGCCAATAGTAAAAATATAAAAATATGAGCAAATAATGAGCTTAGAAAATTTTACGATGCAGCCCAGGGGCCATGACAACATCCCCGAATCGAATGGACGGATGCACAGCGGCAACTCCGAAGCTCCAGAGCTCTACCAATCCAGCTCGAACCATAACAATTACGATTCCAGGGCCAATTGGCAGACAGCGAGTAAGCCAAATCAAATCGCCGATAAACCGTCGATAGTGTGAAATGGCACGGCTGGCACTTGGGGACTGGGAACTGGGGACCCCTCGGAGACAGTGAGAGAGCGACAAGAGCCGGCAGAGATAGCGGGCGCAATCACAGATGGCTCCAGCACAAACTCCCACCCCCTTGAAAACAAAAATGAATTATGAGCCATGACGCTTTTATGGTCTTTAGCCATTAAAACTGATTTTCATTGTCTGGCCCCATTGTTGTCCAGGAAAAAAAAACTACAAAAAAAACCCCAAAAAATCTCCGTTGCCAATGTGAAAATAATCAAAATGGCTCGACGGCCTTTAACTGGATTTGCCTACAGACCAGAGCAGAGCCAGAGTCTGAGGCAGAGCCAGAAGGAAGCCATAAGAAACAGCTGGAGTTTGTGTTGGCCACAATCGCATTCATGGTACTGCTGGTACCGGTACCGGTACCGTACCCTCGCCAATTGGCACGAAAAGATGCGTGAGACGTCCCCAAAGATGGTCGATATGCGAGTGGGTTTTATGGCCGACTCGAGAGTCTGACTGTGAAAAATGATAGAGTTATCCGCGACAAGATCATTAGACACACACACACACACACACACACACACACACAAGGGCTGCCACACAGAAGAAGACATTAGTTGGGGCAACATCGAATGATAGATCTGGCATTAAAAGCACGAAATGAAGTAACTCTTTGGAATTCATCAGAAATCTTTCGATGAACTGGGCAACCATTTATATATATCATTTTTTAGTAATTTAGGCAGGAAAGAAAAACTAAAATATTTTAAAGGATATATTTTTCATGATATTAGGATGGATACTGAAATCGTAGCGTTTTTTCAAGCAAGATCTATTCAAATTTTATAGATTAGATAGATTTTAATGGGTTCGAATAATCTCACTCAAAGAAAATCTTCGAGTTTCAATAGGACCCCTAAATAGTTGGACTTCTAGCCATAGCTTGAAGCAAAGACCCATCCCAAACACACACTTACACCCATCTGTCTCTCCACAGCTGTCTCCCCACAGCCCACTCTGACAGCTCCAAAATATCCACAAGGTGGACGCCAAACTGACAGCAAACACGCGACAGGTGAGGCCTACACGTAAATGATTTATTTTTTAGTCAGGATTCGAGTGCAAATCGCCAGGCACTTGAAGCGATTTTAAGCAAATTTATTAGCGCAATTATTTGATTACAGCAAATGTTTGAGCGGAGCAGAGCGCCGCCTTAAGTGCGCCAAAATGCGATACAAAAGCGAAACAGCATCGCAGCCAAATGCCAAATTTGGTCAAAATGACACAAGTGGACGGGCCGGCACAGAGACACACAAAAAAAAAATAAAAAACTAAATATTTATGTAAACTGCATATAAATTTGTGTAGTATAATCAATTTAAATGTCTGCGGGATTTTCAATATGCCGCTTTGATCGGTGAGGGTGGGGGGTGGTTCGATTTTCTGCCATTTTTCAAAACGAAATTTACATAATTTTTGTTGGACTGACGCGAGTGGACATGTGTGACTGTACATATGTCTCAGGGAGGGGATCTTGGGGGATGGGGGGACTTGCCCACATTTGGCTTCAGCCTCGTTTTGTATATATATCGTATAGTAGACCCAATTCAATGCGAATTGAATTCAATTGAATTGCCCCCGAGGGAGGGAGTGAGGTTGGGTACTCGTATACGGCTTCTTTTTGGCATTTTGTATTTCATAAATGGTCTGATGGTTAATTTTTATATGCGAGTATATGCGCCTGATTGTCACATCGATTATTATGTTGGTGATCAATTCTATGGCTCTGACATTTCGAACGACATATATGGGCCGAGGAAGCTACAACTGAACGAGTACGAGTTCGAGGGTCTGGTCTGGTCTGGTCTTGTCTGACAATTATTAATGACAAACGGTTCAATTTAATTATTTCAAACAGTTGTAAGCCTCAAATTGAATAAACCTTTGACTCCAGCCACCTGCTGGCACCTGGCAACTGCTTCCGGCAATCAAAACGCGCCTAATTATGCCTAAACTAATTATTTAATACAACAAACTTAATCTGACAAAATACGAAGGTGAAGCCACAAAAAAAACAAAGTTTAAAAATAAGAAACAACTCAAAGTCTAAAATAATTTGCATTAAATTGGACAACAACAACAAAAATAAAACTAATTATATTTGTATATATAGCAATATCCAAGTATAACCAGAGAGCAGGTGTAGCCATCAACCGGTCACCGGGCAGCAATTTTTACTGACACTTTTAACTGACGAACAGAGAGTTTGAGTTTTCATCGTGCAAATAATATTTTTAATAACAACTTTTCACTTTTTCGCACAACGGAAAATGTCACTCAAAGTCAAAGAGGAACGATTTTCCGTACTCTCTCTCTCTCTCTCTCTCTGCACCCCTCCCAGTCGGTGTATCGACCAAACAATTTTTGACGTCAACGAAGCCAAAGTAAGCCTCAAGGATAGCCTTGAAGAGAGAAGAAAATCAAAAAACGAGCCAAACGCCAAACAAATTGAGTAGTTAGAGACCAAATTAATGACAGCGATTATAGCTGGCCATAGGTTTTAATATTAAATCGGCTTTTTAGCTTCGATTCAAGTTTTCAATCCATTCATCCATTCGGACAGGTGTGAAAGTGAAATTCTGTGCCATGCAAAGTCCGACTAAGCCAGCGATAAAATGGGGGATTATACAACATGAAAATACAAAATGATTGGGATTGGGATTGGGAGGTGATTTGAAGGGATCATCATGATTGAAAGTTGAATCATCCCTGTCAATTGGGAACTAACCAAAACCCTTCGTTTTGGAGGAGTGATTGGAAAGGTAATTCCCTAAACTGTTGGAAATGGACATTCGGAAATGTTAGATCCGTAAGATCAGCAAAGCCCCAACAAAGATATAGTTAGTAGAAACAAATCTGTAGATCACATGATGTGGAATCTTAAAAATTGAAATATAATTTTGATCTTCAATCATAAGGGATCTTAATGGGATACAGATCATATCCTTTCGATGCTCAATAGGGATCTGTCCCCATTAAAATACTTTTGTACTAGAAGATGGCCGCGTAGTATTGAAAAAAGATCGAAGTGCTTTAAATATATATGTAAATTTTTTAAACCTTATGAAAAAACATCTCACTGCGATAGAGCTAGCGGTGATGGAATGAGAGAAAGAGAGACAGAATGAGAAGTGCTAAGGCACAGTGGGAGAGAGAAGATATCACATGTTTTATCACATGAGTCTCACCACAAAATCTGGTTGCTCTGATTCTTATAGTCTCTGATAAATGTAGTCTCATTATATTATATATTTATATTTTTATATATCCTAAGCCATCTAGGCCACAGAATAACTCACTCGACTCATCCAACTTAACACCCAAGTCACATTCCGAATCCTACAAAGAACTCTGAGCCATAGAAAGCTTTAAAGACTAATCAGAAAATAGATATTCAAAGCTGGGCTGAAAAATCAATCATGTCAATGCAGCTGACATGTGTGAAAGTGAAATTCCGATGTGTTAATGAAGAGAAAATGGCATTACACGGATAGAAAGAGGCATGGGGGGGTAGCGAAATAGAGAGAGAGGGTGAAGGAGAGGAAGAGTGAGAGTGAGTTGCCGTCCGTTGATAAGGCCTGGCTGCTCGTCGACTGAGCTCTTGGCCCGGCTCTGAGCAGACAACTGTTATAAACCGCTTTCAGGAATTCGCCGGCAACGCCTTGGATTTTTTTTCTTTCCTCCAGCTTGGAGTCTTTATTGTGGCATTGTTTGGGCCAGAGATTTCCCAAGGCCCCGCCACGAATGAGACATAAAGCTGCCACCGGAGCTCGCCTCCGCTGCAGACTAAACTGTGACTAAGTGCAGTTAAAGCCGGCAAGAGCCAGCGACAGCTGTACTTTTCATAATTACCAGTTATTAAAATCTTGCCAGCATCTACAGTGAAGAGAATTAAAACCGAAGGCTGTCCGTGGCCGCTGTGGCCTGGGACAGCTGCTCAGGGAAGCCCCAGCCCGCAGAACTTTCAAGCATTGAAGCCTTTCAAAAAAAGAATTGGCAGAACCAAAAGGCAAAGAGGAAAAATTAATTATAAATTTTATTCAAAGTTAAAAACCACAAAAAATATCGACAGTAGAGGGTACGCCCAGCTGTTGCTGGCCAGGTCTCCGGGGGATTTTTTTTTTTGTTATTTTTGTCTTCTCTTTTTATGCCACAAGGTATCGTTGGTTTCGAATACCATTTAGGGGCACTCAAAAGTACATTGAGAACTGGCCAACATTCATTAACATCTTACTCGAGTGAATAAAGTACGAAAAATACATTTAGGAGCAGATAAACAAACAGCTATGGCCTCATCGTTTCTCTCAACCATTTATTTATTTATTATATTTATTTATTATATTTATTTATTATATTTATTTATTATATTTATTTATTATATTTATTTATTATATTTATTTATTATATTTAGTTAGTTATTTTATTTAGTTATTTATTTATTGTTTAATTAATTGTTTATATTTCTTATTTATTTTGTTTTTATTATATTTTTATTTCTTTTAATCTATATTTTTCTATTTTTTTAATTTATTTTAATATTTTTTTAATATAATTTGTTTCATATTTTATTATTTTTGTAATTTAATATTTTAAAAAATGTTATATTTGATATATTTATTATTTTATATATTATTGTTTTTAAAAGGTTTTTTTTATTTCTTTAAATGTATAAATATTCTTTTAAGGGTATGAAACCTTCGCTGAGACCATATTTTGCCTTATTTTTTGACTGTTTTTTTTCGATTGTGTTTAATAATCAGATTTTGTGCTGGGGGTTTGCGGTTGTTGCTGCTGTCGCTGCTGTTGCTGCTGCCACTGCTGCTGCTGCTGTTCGATTGGCAGACAATGACCTTTCAACATGCCGCTTCAGTGCTCACTCAAGTGGAGTCTTCTGTTTGCACAAATATACATATACTATGCATATAGAGATACACTATAGTTTGTATATAGCCCAAGTGGATGTTGCATTTTCGCAATTTGTTGTAGCTGTTGGTTGTTGGCTGTTGCTGTTGCATGATCCGCTCTGATCCGCTCTGTGTCGTGATCCGCAGTGGCAAATATTTGTTTGTCTAATTTCGAACATTAATTTCTGCCATGCAAAACAGAGCTGGAAACTGGCAAGCGAATTAATTGAGGCTCAAGCTGGCGCATTTATTTATTACCAGTGGCAGTGCCAGCAGTTGCATATTGTACGAGTATTTTATAAGCTTTTGTTGCTGGTTTCCTCCTCTTGGCTTGGTTCACTAGCCAGCATGCAATCGGGCTTGTATTTAGTTGTTTTTATTGTTTCCATTGCCGCTTTATCGACGGAGTAGCCTTGGGAGCCATCTATCTATCTAGCTATCGCCGGGTGTTGTAATTGCCCCGTCTATTAATAATGATTACCAGCAAATGCGACTGCGACTGTGACTGCTAATGCGATGCCTGGATGTTGATTAGCCATCCGATTCTGACATTTGCCAGCATCCAGTCAGCGCTATTTATGTTGCTGTTCTCTCGTTTATTTTTAGACCCAATTCTGAACACGTCTCCCAATGCTGCAGTTGCAGTTGCTGCTGCAGTTGCTGTTGCAGTTGCCATTTCTGTTGCTTCTCTGCTGTTGCAATGACTGTGGCAGTTGCAGTTCGCTTTTCTGGGAAGCGCACTGAAATGAAATGAGTGCGAATCAGCAGCCCCAACGGGGCGTATGAGCAACAATGCACAAAGGCGGCAACAATAACCGTGCGGCCCGAACCGGCTGCAGCAAAGTAGCACGCAGCGGCAAAGCAAAGGCAGGCCGCGCCACGGAAAACGGCACAAACGAAATAAAACAAACAACAAAAAATGAAAGCCATTTTCAGAGCCAATGCGAAGTAGCATCCACCCTTTCCATGTGTACATACGTGTATTTTTGGAATAATCAAATTATAAAATATATCAAAATATTAATTATTATACAATGAAATTCCCCATTGCAACCAAGACTAACACCGCGCTCATATAAAAAATAATTTCAAAAATGCAAGAGACTATACAAAATATAATAAAAAAAAACACTGTGATGGGTGGATGTCCGACTATGTGGAATTTCCCTGTACATATTTTTAAACCTATTTTGAAATATTTGTCTATCCTTAAACATTAATCTCTCCTCTATGGATGATAATCGTGCTATCGATAAATAATCATAAGAGAAATTAAAATGTCAATCGAATTAATTTCATTCTATAAAGAGAGAGAGAGACGAAAATACACTGAAGAAAAAATACAATAGACATGAAATCTCTTCCTCCACAAATTAATTGGGGAACAAAAGTTAAATGTAAGAGAATATTAGGAATATAACGGACATGAACATCTTGTGCATTTAAAATAACCAATTTAATATATATTGTATGTAGATTTCATCTTTTCGACAATATCTCTCATCAATAGAAAGATTCCTGTTAAAATGAAACATCTATATTCTAGAAGGATGGAGCATCTTTTAACTAAGTTGAAATGAATTCCTATATTCAAGATTACATTATGAAAATATTATGAAATCTAAACTGCGTTTTGGAGTTACATTTAAACAAAAAATCGTTCAAAGCCCTTTTGGTACCCATAATAATTACACAATAAAAATGCTTGCGTACCCATAATAATTATTTAGCGTACAAATAGTAGTTTTAAAGATTATGATCCGAGTTCAGCCATTAACTAAATCTAATCCTAAATGAAACTAATTGAATTACATCCCCCACCAGACACGACACAAGGGCATGCAAAATTAAGTTATTATTTCGAGAGCGCTGAGCTCTGCAGCAGTGGCCGCACAAGTAGCAGTGGCATGTGGCAGGCGGCAGCAACATGCAACAAAAACAAAACCCCAAACTAAGAGCAGCAGCAGCAGCAGAGTGAAAATATTTCAACAATTTGTGTGATGCAGTGGCAGTTGCAAGTGGCTTCGGTTATTGTGTAGCCTTTGTGTAATTTGCATGCAAAACGCAGCCGAGAGAAAGAAAAGAAAAAAGAAAACAAAAAACAATAAACTACAAATTATACGAAAACTGGAGAAGAAAAGCAACAGCGATGGAAATGCCAGTGCGAATGCGAGGGGCTACTGGCTGGTGTTTTTTTTTTTTTTGGCTAATAAGCAGCCTGCATGGAAATGGCGCCCCCCAGAGCACTGAACTTTTGCCCAAAAGAAAGTGAAAAGTCACTTGCTGCGTTCATATTTTTCTGAAACATACAAAAAAAACATTTCTAGAGGTTCTTTGACGAGAAAGTTCCACAACCAATTTTTAATTTTCTTTTTATTTATTTATTTGTTTAGGTACTTTTTGCTTTGTGAAAATTTCGGTGACCCAAAGCCTGGCACGTTTTCCATCATTAAAAATTGTGATTGTGTGTCGTTAATGCAATGCTAATGAGATGCCATTACAGTTATGGCCCACACATTGCCAAAATACGAGCTGCAGATTTCTCTAGGCCCAGCGTGTCTCCATTGTCTTGGAGACACTCTTCTGTGTGGGTTATAGCCCAGTTATTAGCCATGCAGCAGAGCTGGTAATTAACACCTTTCGGGGCAGGATTTATATATAGTACCAACATTTAATTAATGATATGGCCGACGTGCCAGTGACAACCCCACGTACGTACATATCTCAGCCAAGTTAATACGAAGGCGGAAATGTGCGGCGCTTAGTCAGCAGCAGCCACAGCCGCAGCCGCAGCCACAGCCGCCAGTGCAACAACGATGGCAGCCCAGCAGCGTTGACGCATGCAAATTATCGCTTGAATTAAACAACAGGAACGTGTACACTGAGAAAAATGATCAGCATTATATTAATATATTCAAACAATTTCAAGAATATGCTGTGTTCTGAGAAATGACAAAAATTATAGTTTTAAGAAGCTTCTCGCACGCTTTCTGTCTTTCTCTCGCCTTTCCTCTCCCAATGTGACTTAGCCTTTTGAGAGTGTGTTTTCATGCTGCACTCAAAGAGAGCGTCGCCACCTCTCTAGATCTCTCTCTTCCCTACTCTATCCCAGTGGAAACTGAGCTCTCATCTACCCCCTATCATTGTGCCGAGGTACATTGAGCTGTACCTCAAACGCCTCAAAAAGAATGAAGGATTTTATTTTCTATAAATCCATAAAATCTTCAGATATCATATCCTATCATATCATATCATAACTTCTTGTTCAATGGATCATGGGTCTGAATAAAACACTTTATAGCCACAGGGATTATCTACTAATGCCTAATGCCTAGAAAGCAAATAAAAATTACAAAAAACCTTCAACAATTCTAGCAAAATTAATTTAAATAAATCTCTCATAGAAACAACAAGGTTTCTATCGAATTTTTCTGTTATATCTCTGTCCTCTATCTTTAAATTCTTACCAGAATAACACAAGACCCAACGAAAAGTCAGTTTATAGAACATCGTTGCATTGTGAACTCACCTGCAAAAATAGAAGAAAGCGAAATTGATTAGATATACAATAGTATTCAAGATAAATAATTTATTTCCAGATACAATACTCGATGGAAAAGATAAGCTCGATAAATGTTTATATGCATAGAAGCTGAGTACTGAATTTTCCAATGCAGAATCTTTGGATTCAACTTAATTTTGAATACCCCTTTAAAATGATTACCCCTTACAGTACAGTATAAACTAGAACCTCTGAAAATCAGTATTCCTTTCAGGTCTAACCTCCACTCCTTATCATTATTTCCAAACATATGAAATCTGATACAATACTCGTATCTGTCTTGCAGCTATCTTTTTCTCTGAGTGTATGGTTAATAAATAAAATCTTGTTAAAATATAGGCACATATAAATAGCCAGTAACTAACACTCGAAGGCATTTAACTTATTTACTGGCGCTGCCGCTGCTGTTGCTGATTGAGGTTCAACAAACTCCAGCAGGTTGCATGGACAAGTGGACAAACGGTGGCCAACGGTGGCAAGTGGCAAGCGGCAGGGGCAGGGGCAGGGGTAGGGACAGAAACAGTGAGGGGCATGCTAACCAGCCAAGCGACCAGCCCAAGCACTTTGCTTATTAAAGTACAACAACCATCGTCGTACATCAGGCGAAATTTATTATGATGATGTTGTGTGTATAAGCCAGCAGCGGCAGCGGCGGCAACAGCAACGTGGGGGCAGGCAACAATGAGGAAAATTTATTATCGGTGCGGCATCGAACGGTTTTGGCTTTGGCTTTGGTTTCGGTTTCGGTTTTGCCCGCCAGCCACCATGAAAAGTTGCCTTTTGAACGGAAGGGCCGGCAATTGCACTTTGGCCAAAGCCGCACACAAAAGACAATGCATTCAAATTGTAATTCTCTCTCCATTCCTTTTTTTTATTTTTTTAATATATTTTTTCCCCTTTTTTGTAGGGGAACCCCCCGCTTTCCACATCCGAAAAGGGCGCACAGTCTGCGCTGGGATTGGCGTTGGTGTTGGTCTCGGGCTAACCGCAACACTTTCGTTGGAGTGTCGTGGCACAACGACGTGTCGCATAACCGGGCACCGGGAAGAGCCAACAAAAAATTATATAGGGAGAGAGGACTCCACAAATCCCAAACCAAAACCACAACAAAGATGTTGAAGCGGCGACCCGGAGATAGTCAGATACCGCCAAAAGGCGGTAGCCGCCAGCTGTAAACTTTTACAAGATCTGCCACCTGGAGAGATAATTATCCCTACTTCCCTATAAAAAGGGGAACCTATAAAATATTGAAAGAGTAATAAAGAGTTTCGCTTTTTATCTGGCCATGATGTAACCCCTTTATTCTTATAGGTTTATTTACCGGCTAGAAAGAAGTGACTTAAACCCTATAATATTTATATAATCTACAGATAATTCGATCTAGCATGTTTATTTGTCTATAAATGGATCCTAAAACACCTAGATCTTGGTAACTTTGGTTCTCCTTGCATCAGATACAGGCTCATAATGGCAAGATCTGAAGCATCTTGAATATAGAGTCCCTTGTGGTAAAGATTACGAAGCTGTTGCATGAGGCACCGAAATTCTATTCTAAGACAGGAATTTTCGTGTTGCGCCCATCTTATAACAGTTTTGTATATGGCTAAAGATCTCCAATATTCCGTTCTTATTTTTTTCAAGTAATCCCTGTATAAATGCCACCCCCCAAGCACCCAGTCGTAAAGCCAAGATCAAGATCCCCCACAGGAAATTCCATTTAATACTAGTTCCATTACGTTGATTACATCAATCCGTATGTATTACACCCACACAAGGGGAGGGGAGGGGGCATCCGTGGAACAATTTATCAGCAGCTTTATTCAAATGAGGTAATGTATGATTATCGACAGACCCAACGCCTATTTTTTAACTATAGTGTATCCCCCAGAGGTAATGCTATACCAAGAAGTAAAACTGAAAAAGAAAAAAGAGAAAAAAAACAAATGAACTGTGGTTACAGCATTATGACCGGGCGAATGCACAGCCAACCGCCAAAAGAGAGCTGCCTGTCGACTGTCGACGGGGCGCAACCTCGGTTGAAGGGCGCCTGCTGTTGTTTTTGTTGTTGCTGCTGCCCCCCGAGGCTGTTGCGGCTTCAACAGATACTCACATACATATCTATCTGCATATATACATCTATCTATCTTTCTGTGGTATCTGTGAGTGCAGTGGAACAGCTGACTGCACACTGGCCTCTGCACGAGTGGCCAGGGGAGCCCGACAGATAGACCGACAGACAGTTGTTAAAAACTCTTTATATGCACATAATAACTTTTGATTGCCATTTGCTTATTTGGAGCATTACTTAGGTTTCATTAACAAATGCCAAATTGCTTTCGAAAGTACACAATGAATGGAACCCCTCCTCCCCGCCACCACTCACCGCGTCCTCCGACAGCTGCGACAACATTTGATTGACGCTCTGGCCAGCCAAAGAGTCGAAGAGCCAGAGAGTCGGACCGACTGCGTAGTGGAAAAATTAACAGCCAACACCACTTTCGCTGCGCTGGCATTTCTTTTGGATTGGCATTTCTTTCAGAGACTTCACAGAGGAGCAGCAGCAGAGCAGCGCAGCAGCAAAAAGGCAGAAATATTCATTTCATTAAATTTAATATTTTCATTAGCAGACTTTCAGACCCGCCATCAGACAGGCAGGCAGGCAGTCGGACAGGCCGACAGAGATCCCTGGCTAAGTCTTGTGATAAGCCAGGCCCAATGCCGCTGACATTATTGTGACGGGCGGGACAAGGATTTATGTTTTAATTGCCAACCTCCTTTTTATCTTCCTCACTCTTTCAATCTCTGTCTGAGTGAATGAAAGTGCGGAAAGCTCGACGACAGCTGCCGCAAAAGGAAAGGATAATTGCGCCCCATGAATGTGCTGCGGACACTTTCCCAACTCAATCTTTTGGCATATTTCCAACTAGACATTAAAGGGGAAACCGAAACCCTTTTCCGACTATTTATACAACTGAAATATATCATGTAATACCATTTGATCCATTCTGAGAATACTTGTTTGGCCAAAATACTTCTTAGGTTACACAAAAGCTCATAAAAACGTTTCAATTCTCGGGGGTTTCTGACGAGAATCGATCGGCTAATGGGTTAATGACCAAGCAGATCAAAAACCTCTCGACAATTGGTGCGTTCACCTTGCCTCCGATCTCCGGTGCTAGGTCGCTGCGATCATTCCAGTCTCCGATTGAAGATAACCGAAAACCCCTTCGAAAGAAAAACACAGCCAAACAAATAATTTCGTATTAACTTTGATCTTTGTTACACAATCGAATGCTGACGCAAGTATCGAACACAGAAATCGAAGAGGTAAAAGCCATGGCTCGCATGACTAAGGAAATCGTAGACCCGAATCTCGTATATGGCCCGGACTCGGCTTCGGTTCCGGCATAATTTAGCACCAATTTCTATTTGCTTTTCACTTGGCTAATGGGACAGCGTTTATATAGCTGCCTGGCCGATGCCTGGCACTAACAATTGGCCAAAACGCAAAAGCAAAGGCAACACACAAACCAAACTGAAATCGGAAGAAAAACGAAAAAAAGGTCATGGTAAAATTGGTAAAATTGAAACTGAAATTGCAGGCACTTAGAGCGCGAAAGTCAAGCAACAATAACAATAACAACAACAACAGCAACAACTGCAGCTTTGTTGCTTATAAGCAGATATATCTGCCAGATACAATCGCAGACGCAGACGAAGGGGACCTGCGCATTAAGAAAATAAAAACTTAAATTGCCATTGCCATGGCAAATGTACATAGAAATGGCGCAGCACCAGAGCCATCCTCAAGAGTGTACTTCCTTCTAGAGCCTCCAGCACAAAAGTTATAATTGCCCCCAAAGGAGGTTTGGGGCCGCTGATTGAAGGACGCACTAAAGCTCACAAATGGAAAAAGTTTTATTTTTTTTGGTGGCCCAACCTTAAATAATTTGCAGCGCGTGCGCCTTTGCTGCTCATTTGCAGCACTTCTAATTGGCTTGACATGCCCCCGACCTCCCGCCCTCCCCACAGAGGTGCTGCCTGCACTTTGTTGTTCACATTTTCCATAGAGCGAGCCCGAAACCGATTTGCATAGAAAGATCGAAAATAGCTGATGACTTATGGCCTCCCGATATATCGCATATCGTCTGTCATCCCACACAGGGGCACAGACACACACACACACACACACACACACACCAGGGGGGGATTTGTGCCGGTTTCGGTGTCTGTCTATCTGTCTATCCGGCTGAGTGTCTCCGTTTTCATTGGCAAATATTTCACCAACTTGTCAACAGGCAGGCGTCAGAAAACCCAAAAGAGGAGGCCAACAAGCCACAAATTTTCACAAGACAAATAGTGTTGCCAGGTCGTCAGGAAAGTGGTTTTTCTTAATGGGAAAAAGAGATGTCCTTTAGAGAATTACTGCTTTTAATTACACAAAATATATGTAGATAGATATATGAAATCGCACAAAATATAAGCAATTGTGGTTAAAATTATGTAAAATGGCTTGGGTATGGCCTATAAACCGATCTATCGATCTATCTATGGCAATCTTGGGTATTAATAACATTTTATAAACCTCATTTTTTTTGTCACAAATTTATTTCCATGGCATACAATTCAAAGCCATTCCAAATGTTGGCTATAAAACAGCTGAACGGACTGCACTGCCTTTGGTCTGTCTCATTTCAGCTCAATCAATACGACTTAACGGCTTAGCCGTCTACCAGAAAAAGTTGTAACAAAACTCCCGAGCCAAAAACTGTGTAGACCGGACTAGACACGACACTGGACAACAGAGTAGCCGCCAATTGTTGGGCCGTCGAGCAGATAAAAAGAAAAGACTGCGACACTTTTGGCACTCATATAAAGATATTTAAACTTGACACTCTTTCGCTATTGTCAGCCCCACAGCCCCAGCCAAAAGAGAAGTCTCTTGACATTTGCCAGTTGATTGTTGTTGTTGGTTAGGCAAATTTGCTTTTGGAGCAGACCCCAAAATAATAATAATAGCAGCAACTACAGCAAGACAAACAATAAAGAAAGTCGAGCCTCTGGATACCCTTTTGAGATGGATATGTAGTTTCAAAATAAACACAGAAATTACGCAGCAAAGTAGAGTCCCGTTTACTTCCCACTGGAGTGCGTGGCCTGAGAGCAAGAGTCACCGCTGCGCTGCGAGTAAAGCTCATTGTTGTTGTTGCTGAGAGTAATAGAGAGATCAAAGTCCAACTGTCCGGCGCTTGCATTGCTCTTTTTGCTGAGCGAGCGATAGATGAAGAATGAATTGCCGAAAGAGTAAGAGAACAATCGAACGAAGGAATTGGCAGGCAATGCGTGCGAGCAGGATGTGAATACTCCCGACATTAAATGACGAGAAGAGTCCCGTTTGCTGACACGATCGGGTGACAGAAAAGAGCAACAGATTGCAACTCCCCTGCGCACACATTGTTGTTGTTGCTGAGAGAGCGACAGAAATTCGAGAGCAATGAATGAAATAAAGAGATTAAGAGATTAGCAAATTTGCGAATCGCACTGTGCTCTGGTCATAATAAAAACGAAATGGGAACAAAAATAGCAGTAGTGTGCAATATTATGTTCCTTGCAAATCATAATACCTCTCCTCTGAAAGGGTATAAGCACCATCGCTAAAACAAAAGCACAGAAAAAAACACAGAGTTGTTTATGGCTAGGTTTTCCATGTACTTGGCTCAAGGTTCATGGCTTTATTAAATTGCTTTGGCCACACGAGGTGTTAGTCCGAGAAGGGGGCGGCGGTGGAGAGTGGAAGGAACGGTGAGTTAAGGCGAGGCGAGGCGTTGGGTTCATTAAGTTGTTTGGAGCTCCCACTGGGGGACCCTTTTTGGCATTGAAAGCATAGCCAATTCGTAAATAGTCTTTTTTTTGTTTTTCAGAGGAAACTCATTTCCAGACTCGTTTGATTTTCCATTGATCGATTCCGTCGTCTTTTGTTTTTGGCACGGAAATTAAGCCAATTTTAGAGCAACACCAAAACTGACAATCGGCCATCAAAGAGTTTTTCAGTCTTTTGTTTTATTTCCCTCAAACAACTGGTTGTGCTTCTTTTCAAGTATCTATCAGGGGAGGTATACACACATATGTACATATATTTATGCATATGTATCTTTAGATCGCTGTTGGGGCAATTATTCCAGCTGCTAACTTCAGATGTGTACGAGCTTTTAAGCAGCCCATGTTATTAGCCCATAAATCACACTCCCAAGCATTTTCGGTGTGTTTTAGAAAGTTTCGGTTCGGACAAAGATTTTCGGCTAAGAAGTCAAGTCGCGTTCTCCAATTAAACCGACATTGCACCGTGTTACACAATTGCACTAAATTACGGAGATTTTAATGGAATTTTTAACAACCATAACCGATAGGATGATGTCTCTTTGCGTAATGCCAACCGGTTACCATACTCGTATTTTCCACTCATCTCAGGAGGTCCTGTCTTCTGAGAGGCCATAACTTTTACTTTAAGCGGACTAAAAAAAAAAAGTTTATGGATAAGTAAATCAGCTTTAAGCTGATTGTCTGCTGATACTGCTAAGCTTCTCTGCGAGAGAAAGAGAGAGATTGCACGAGGCGTCAGCTATGGGAAATTATTTTCTTTAAACTGGTTATAGTAACGACAAGATCGCAAAAATCGGTGGCACTCATAAAATTCAGCTTAAAATAGGAAAGGAAATTAGAAATAAGCAAATAGTCAGCAGTGGAATAATTTCGAAAAATATAGGCATATTTTTTTTTTGTTTTTTCCAGCTGATCTTTAATAGACTTTAAATCTTTTCCATTCTTTAATTAATTAATTTATGATCTTGAACCACTGTCCAACGGGGAGTTGCCAGACGGCGCTTACAAATTGTTTTTTTCTTTTATTTTTAGTGTGATTTGGTAGCGCCTGCCTAAGGGCGCTCATAATTAGATGCTTGGATTGGCCACTCGACTCCACTCCATCTCTGTAGTCGGGAGATGAATGCCGCGCGCTGTCAGGTGCACTTGAGCCACGCACTTGCCGCATGAATTGCACTTATTTGCGGTATTTAGGCTGGGGTTAGGCTCTGGGCTCCATAAGCCTTGGCTAATGAACTAGCGGCAGCAGCCGCAGCAGCAGCAGCGGAATTTTCAGCATTTTCATTAGCGTTTATGCAACACAGAGAAAGACAGCGCTTTACCTTCGTTTAATGTACTGTAATGGCAAGAGAACGTCAGCCGAAGACCTTGCTGGGGACTATGGGGCTATGGGGCTGTGAGGTTGACGTTGTCGCTGGTGGATGTGGATGATGATGATGATGATGATGATGACAACACAACGACCAAGCCCAAGCCTATTAGAGGCTCTGTGGCATTTGCATGGCCGTGGCTGAACGCGACTTTAATCGCCGCAATTGAACAGCAAGCTCCAGCGCTAGACTTTGGCTCTGGCTTTTTACGAGCTTACTTAGATTTGCTGACAGCGGCAAATAATTCGGAAAAAGGCTACCGAAGGAGAACAGCGACAACACAACGGCTTTGGTTTAACAATTCAATTAGATGGATTCACTTGACATCGAACCGAAAGCGATACATGCACCCGGGGATAAGCAGGGCCAAGTTAAGACACGGCGAGACTTTGGATAGACCAAAGATCTATACAGATATATGTATGGAAAGGACAGATCCCAGAGACAATTGAAGAAATGCCCGTCAGGGGCTTCTCTACAGAATATTCTGCAACTTATATCCATGGTCTTTTGACTTTAAATCCCACTATAGACTTGAAAATGTTTGCATCATTTCTAGCCAACAGATGGTTTTCTGTATGACTCAAGACCAGGCAATAGTTTTAAGATTCAAGGAAACAGATATCGAGGCTCATGCCTTGCAGCTCTCAAGAATTTTTCCACAAAACTTCGAAAGTTTAGCAATGATTCACTTTGGTATTTTTAATGATGACAAAACTAGGGAGCTATGTTTAATCAAATATGCTTTAATCGGTGAAAACTCACTCTTTGCTGCGAAGCCACTGCGTGAGAGAGAGAGCACATGTGTCTAGAAATAAAGACACCCGGAAGAGAGTAAAAGCGTTTAATAGCTCTCTCTTTGAGTAAATGTTAGGGTATAAAAACTCTCCCTTGCTGCTAAGCTTCTCTGTGAGATAGAAAGCGAGTTCCTGAGGCAAGGGCTATAGTAAAGATCCGATCGTTCACCCCAAAAACTGTGTACTATATTTTCAACATTTGCATGACAAACACAAACCAAAGGATTAGCTAATCCGCCATAAGCCCAGACTTAAGTACAAAAGAAGAGGCTCTCAAAGACCCACGCTTTATTTGCCAAGATAATAACAATTGCAACTACAAACCAAACCAAACACCATTTTAATGCTCACCTTTTTAGGAGCTTATTATACTTGCAGATGCTTGCAAGAAAAAACAAAAAAAAACACTGAAGATTCGGAGAACATCATATTCTTTGTCACGACTCTCAGCTGGAAAAAAAACCATTTGCTGATTTATGGATTTTAGTCACACAATAGGCCAAAAGACAGCACAGATTTCGAGACCTCAAACTGCTGGCCGGAGGAGCAAATCAATAAGCATTATGGCTGCAGGAATTTCCTCAAAAAAAGCAAGAATAAAAAGCGCAAAAAATAAATGCAAGCGACTAATTAATCGAGTGTGCATGGCAGTTAGCAGTAACGACTAAGACTAAGGCAACCAGTTTCCTTTTGGCTCATTGATGGCTGGCATAGCCAGTCGAGAGAGCGGCTCGCACGCGACGAGAGGCGACGCGACGCGACTCTGCTCCGCCGTTTGGCCGGGCTGGCAAAAACAGTTAACAGATAGCCCAAACATGGCCATGTGATGCACTGTCACTGGAAAAGCGCCATAAAAGACTTGTTTGCATGTTGGCCAGGCCCCAGACTAGACTTGAGACTTGGCCAGAAACTTGGCTAAAAAAAATCATACAGAAAACCATTCGAAAGGCTATTAGAGACAGCGACAGCGGGAGAGGGTGAGGGTGAGCGATACCACATACTCGTACTCGCACGGGTAAATGGGGACGACGACTAATATCCATGCCGATCGATAAACGCGGCCGCCAATAACTGGAAACACATATTAAGTATACGACGGGATGACTGCCACATCCCAGGCCGCAACAGCAGCAGCAGCAGTGGCAGTGGCGGCAGTGCGGCAGCGACAGACATTTGCGGTTCAGTGGGTTTTTGGGGTGTGCATGTTGTGACTTGTTGGGTTCGTTAATAGCTGGGCGCTGCCTGCCTCCCAGCCCACGTTGCGGATGGAATGGGAAGGGTTGGGCCGTGACCGGGGTCTTTTTTCCTATTTTCCTATTTGCTTTTCCATTTGATATGTCCCTGACTTTGTCCATCAGAGTAAATGTCCTGCCGATGATTCAACTCAAGCGCACACACACGTGTGTTTGGGGCGGAGTGTTTACCCAAAGTTTTGTCAGGTGGCCAGTGACCGGTGGATAGAAAACAATTTGAAATTGTTGAATACAAATCAATTGAATACCAAATTTATCCAGTCTTGAATAAAAGGCTGGATCAAGGTTTTTAAGACGGGTTTTTTAAGGTGAGTCCTTTTGCAGATTCCACTATTGGGATGGCATGTTTCTAGACCAAAGAAAGGTTGTTGAGGAAGTCTATAGATCAATTGGTGTTAATCAATTTGTTCATCCAAAAAAAACTGTTTTAAAAGCTATGCAATTCTGTGGCATTCATATTTTAATTTAATTTAACTTAAGACACGAAAAATGTTAAACAAAGATAGAATATTATTACCATAGATCGTAATTAAATTAAATTATATAAACTAATTGATAAATGCAAAAAAACAGCCACACTATTTTTTAAGAGCTATCATTGAGTAAAGATATTCTCCTTTAACCAATTTTTCTTAAATAAATATTTTTATAACTGTTTTGCTTAATTTGTATAATACAAACTGAAAATAAAATGTAATTACTAGATGAAAAATATGTAAAATGGGATTTGAATAATACAAATTCAGAATCATAAAGAACTATCTTATCAACCAGAAGACAAAATCCGTTTGATACGATTGATCATTAGTAGAGCCGAAAAACTCTGTATCACAGCGTAGCTTAGCAGTAAAAATAATAATAATAATAATTATTAAATAAAAGTTAATTTCTGATACAAATTAAATACTAAAATCTATTTTAAAATTTGTTCATTAAAAAAAAGGTAGTTATTAGAAAATGTATGAATAAAAATAAATTCTCTTTAAGGAAATTTAAATGTATTTAATTTAGTTTATTGCGATCTATGGTAATAATATTCTATCTTTGTTTAAAAATGACTCGAATTGAAAATTGTGTTCTTAAAACATTTTCATATGTTCAACCAATAAATCATAATATATGGCTGGCTCCATTATGTACTATTAGATGCTTTCTTTGCTTTTAAATCAAGCAAGTAGTACCTATAGTCAAAGCAATTTGTTTAAATCAAATCGAGCTATCGCTTCGAGTTCGTTGACTCATTGAAAAGGCCATGGCTCTGGCTGTGTCTGTGTCTGTGCATAATTTATAATGAAATTGTATAGTACTCGGCCTACGTGGAAGCTTTCTTCTATGGAGGTCATAAATTTTCCGCTTTAGCAACGCGCAGCCATGCCTCCCAAGGGGACACCTTAAGCGGCGCCATATGGGCAAAAACCAAAAACAAAAACAAAAAAAGTACCCAAAAAAAACCAACCGAAAAACTGAAATACGAGCGCCAGAACATCGAAGAAGAATCTGAGAAGCGGACAAGAAGATGTTGAGCACGACAGCCACCAGAAACCTGCCAAACTGGTCAAAATGGCCGGGCCAAAAAGGTAGCTACAGACAGCTTAAGAGCCCAGGCACTGTGGAAGCTGGCCACATTTAAGCCACGATGACCTTGGCGACGGCAACAACTATGCTGGCAACTTGTTGCAACGCTGCTGCGACAGCTGGCCGAAAGGCAGAGACACCTGAGACACCAGCAGCAGCAGCATAGAGAATCCTCCTCCAAATGTATCTTCCAGAGACTGCTGCTGCTGGCGCTGCCCCCCTTGCCCCCCTTGAGGAGGAGGTATCTTTTTCTCATGAATCTTACGGTAAATTTAGGTCGTTGTTGCAACAGCCGCGAACTTGTTTACATCGGGCTTTTCCTCAGACTCAGACAGAGACGAAGGCGGAGACGGAGACGCAGACAGAGCGATGGAGATGGAGACAGGAGCTTCCACTGGCTAAATATAGCCATGGACAAGACTTGGTCATGTTTTCATGCGGTTTCTTATTGGATTTCCTGGCCATGCATCATCATCCACATCCCCATCTGTGGATGGAGTATATCTTGTGTGCAGCATTTTTTTTTTATCAATTTTCAAAATACATTTTTTTGCTCGCTTCCGTTTCGTACGCTGGCTGCATTTTCTCATACGACGACCACATCCGTGGGGAAGTGGTTTGGCCAGGCGGATCCGATCTGTCTTATTTGGGGCATGACACAAATTTGGCAAACATCAACATACTCCTCGCATCTACGACGGCTATGACTGTCGACTGGGCCTCCGTCTTGTTTTCTTGCGAGCAATTTAACAATTAAAAACACGCGCTCTTTTCGGGTTTTGGTTTCCAGCAGAGCCAACCGACCGACCGTCATTAAGTCGTTAATCCACGCGAATATAATTTAATATAATTGCATATAAAGCATTTTCGTATTTGGCTTTTCTGCAATTCGCGTGAAACATAAAACGACAGCCACAGACCAGAGACCAGAGACCAGAGCTGATGGCTCTCCGGCTCCTTGGGGCGGGTCGGGGAGGCCTCGCTCGGTTGCCCAATAAGATGTGTGTGCATAAATGTTCTTCTGAATGGCATACCCCTCAATGAAAGGGTAGTCTCATTTGGAGTCGATTTTAATCCACAGAATTACAGACTTGCATATGTGGAAACGGGAGTATTATAGTGTCGCGGCACGTGTGCTGCAACTCCAAACATTTCAGCTTTTTTTTTTATTCTGATTCTACAAATTCCACTTGGATTTTTCTTGAGAGGGAATTCCGAACAATTTTTGCATGTTTTATGACTATTTTTATTCACAAAAGTATCAGCTTTAACGATGCCAGCATTTCTGAGAAACACTTTATGCGTTTTTTATAGGTATCTAGAGCCAAACCTTGAATTTCAGCTGGTTTTATTTGTAAAAATTAGATTGCTTGAGCAGATCGAAAGAACAATCACTTGCAAAACAAGTTTATTTCGTTTAAAAAAACATTTAAATTTCCCAACACACAGGCTTCTCGAGCATTATATTCCTTTCTCTCACTCTGTATCTTCCAGTGTGGCTTAGCAGTTAAGGGTGAGTTTTCGTGTTGATTTTGCATGCTATTTACTCAGAGAGAGCGCAGCAACACCCACAATATCTCTTCCCCTCTCTCTCCCTTCGTACTCGAGAAAAATATCCTCTTTTCCCTCCAAGAAGTACACCTTGTCCTTTGTCCATAGAGATAGCTCTCTATAACTTGGGGCATGTGCGAAATAAATGCCTAAAAAAATGCCTAAAACGTCTTAAAAATAAATTAAATACGCCATTTCCTACTTTATATTGCTACTTCTATTATATTTTTAGTATCTTGAACTTTCATATCATAAGTGATTATTATATGGATCAAAATGGATTAATGGATCAAAAATAAATGAATAAATCTGTCGTAGGAACAAACTTTTTTTTTTAAATTTTCCTATCGTCCTATTGCTTTTCTTTCTTATATGTTTTTCTGGCAAATCCATGAACATTCAGGCGTTGAGACAAGCACTTTATTCTTACCAAAATGACACAAGACCCAAAAGAAAAGTCAGTTTATAGCAGGACGTTGCATTGTGAACTCACCTGCAAATATCAAAAGAAAACGAAATTGATTAGATATTGATACATATACAATGTAAGATATAATATTCCAGATAAAACATTAATTTCTAGATACAATACTCGAGGGGCAAGATAAAATAGTACAATTATAACTGAATGGAATGGGAAAAATCACGCATAAATATAGAATTTTATTGGAGTAGATTCAAGAAAACTACATCCCATGACGTATACGTATTGTTCTCTTTTTCTACGCTCTGAAGGCAGCTGACAAATGTCGTAATATGGAGGCATTTATGATGCCAAATTGTTTACACCAGAGCCCGGACAACAGTTGGCGGCAGATACATCAACATCAACATCGAATGGGAGGAGAAATAAACAAATATTTGGCAAATGGCCAAGAGAGAGGAATAGAGAGAGATGGCATGTATCTGTGCACATTTCAATTTGGCAGCCGGTTTGCATATAAGTTATAACATAGACGGATCATTAGGCAGCTGGCCAGGCAGAGCCAACCACTAGGCGGCACTCTGAATTTGTTATAACGCCGAGCCACAGCCACAGATACGGATACATTTGTATCTGTGCACACTCGAGTGTGAGTGTGAGTGTGTGTTGGCTGGAGAAAGTCGGAAGCATCAGGCACAAAACAGCTGAAGAAGCGACTACTGAAAGACACGACCACGATGAAGATGAAGATGAAGCTCAAGCTGAGGCTGATGATGGCTGCTGCTGGTGGATGTATCTGTATCTGAGACATCCAGTTGGCAAACAAAGCGCAAACAGCCAGCAGATCCAAAGCGGCTAATCTTGGCCAATAAGTGGAGCACACAAGACAAGATGCAATATCTTTTATTGTTTATTTTTTTTGCATAATCAAAAACTCCGTTGAACCGAGACGCTATTTATTTTTAATTGAAAAAAATAACGAAATGGAAAGCACAAGGAAAAAAAACGATAAAACCAATGGAAAAACATTAGTTTACTTTTGTGGATTTTTTAATTAAAAATCCTTGGCCAAATTGATTTCATAATTTGTCATGTGTCCAGGTCTGGGTGTCTGAGGTGGGGTCAAGTCGTGGCTATATATCTTTTTCCTCTACTTCATGTTGAATGCCACTCCCACGCCCAGTTAAATGACGCTTTAATTGCAACAAAAAAAGAAGAAAAAGAGGGCTGCCTGCCTTCCCCTTTCAAAAGAATAATGGGAAAATAATGCCACTAATTATCATTAGTAAGTAATTTTAAAGACCAACTATGACGCTCCAGAATTTTTGAGAAAAAGATACAGCAAAAGAAAGAGGTTGGGGAGGGTAGGGTGCGGGACGAGACGGACCCCACTTCCTCCTCCAACAAAATACTAAGCCCCCAGACAATTGTCAGTAGTCGGAACTGAGGCAGCAGCAGCAGCAGAAGCATCGGGGAAAATAGAAAGCCACACAGCCAGCAGGCAGCAGCCAGCAGCCAGAAGCCAGCGAGAAAGCCAAAAAGAACTTAACACAATTTACACTCACGAACGCTTTTCCTACTTAAGCGTAAAAGCTGGAAAATTATCTACAGAGTGTGCTACAGTATGTCTGTCTGTGAGTGCTTCTGATGACAACCACAAGTGGGTGTCTGGTTCTGGTCTTGGATCTGGTCTGAATGCCGCTTGTTGCAGCTCCAATTGCGAACTATCAAATGGAAATGGCATCGAAGCCGCAAAACTTGAAACGAGCTCTCACGAACGCGCTTCCACAGTTGCAGCAGCTGGCAAAACTAAAGACGACTAAAGACGGTAAAAGATCAGGGTTATCTTTAAAGATCAATAAGAGTAGTCCTGGAAATAACCAAGGACCAAGGAAGGAAATAAACGTTCAACTATCTGGGATGTTTCAAGATCTAGCTGAAGTGTCCTAAGAGGATTTAAGGATTTTTTAATATTATTATATTTTATAATTTTGTATCATTTTGTATTATTTCATTAATTTTTATTATTTGATATTATTTGATTATTGTTTTATTATTATTTAATTTTTTCTTTTTACTTTTTTCATTTTTATTTTTTTTTTTTCTTTTTCTTTTTTTTTTTTTTGTTTCCTTCCTAATATTTTTTTTATTTTTTTTTTCTTCCTAATATTTTTTCTTTTTTTAATTTTTTATTTTTTCTTTATTTTAATATTTTTTCATTTTTTATTATGTTTATTCTTTTCTGCATTGTTCCAATTTTTTATTTCACAACCCGAACCTAAAGCATAATGGCTATAAATATATATATGTATTTTCTCCTTCCTCCTATATAATATGTACGTACGTACATTCCCTGAACCTCCACGTACTCCGGTGAAATCTCGGTTATGAACCGCTAATGCGCTCAATTAACCTGCCGCGGAACTCCAATTGCAGTTGCATTAACTATCAATTTTCTCTTTCATTGTTGTGTCTGTGGGGCAGGTCTACAGTGATCATTCTTGATGGCCACAGATGCGTATAGATGCGTTGCGCTTGAGTATCTCGTAGATACACTCGCAACGCACAAGAGACACAGAGAGATACATACACATGTACGTGTACTGGCAGCAGTAATCAAGAACTGGCAATTAAGAGTGTGAATTTTAAGCCATAAAACTGTTGCAACTGTTGCCGGCTGATGGCTGTCATTGTGGTTTTTTTTTTTTCTTCTCAGGTGAAAGTTTTGTTCTATGAGAGATACAGAGAGAGAGAGAGAGACATACAGCTGCTGCTGCTGTTACAGATTTTTCCCTTGCTTTGACTTCGTTTTTGTGTCGGTTTGAAAAGAGTTTCTAGACATAATTAGCTCACTCGCTGGCATATCTTATCATGCCAAATAGTTCACACGAGCTTTTGGGCCAAAAAAAAAATCAACTGAATCAGCAACATGTATATTCAATTTACGGTGCCATAGAAAGTCCGCAGAAACAGAGACAGATACGGAGATACGGAGATACAGATGCAGCTTTTATCTTACGGATAGCAAACATCTTAATTTCACAATAATGGCGCAAAACCGAAATTGAAAAAGCAACAGACGAGTGCGCCTAATGGCTGATGGTTAATGGCAAGCAATTCCAGTGACGGGGCCCTGGCCTGACTCCCCGAGTTGTGATCCGAAAGTGCAAACATTCAACACTGGTGGCACCACCACAGCTGGACGACGCTTGCCTCCCGGACAGGCAGTGGCAGTGGCAGCATCAGCATCAGCACCAGATTGCAGAGTCGTTTCTTTTTCTTTTTTTTCTCTCTTTTTCTTTTTTGGGGCGTGCTGCTGCAGAGACTCTATTTGCATGGCCTGCCTGCCACACAATAGACAGGGCCGCCGCCGACACACCGAGAGCAGGTGAAAAGTGTCCGACAAAAGAAAACAAACTTTGAATCTGTTTGCTCCATCCCTCCCCCTCCCTGCCGCCCGTCCGCCCGCTTCCCACTGCCCGCTGCCCGCTGCTGCTCGTTGCCATTTCATAATGGCGTCGTCAAGCCAGTCAAGCCAAGATCGCTGACGACATTACAGTTAGCCGAGACGCCCGACGTAGCCTCCTCCTCCATCCCTGGGTATATCTTGGGGGCCAGACCCCATGAGAAGGAGGTGGAGTTGTAGCTGGAGCTGGAGCTGATGGAGAGACTACGCGGCATCTTGCACGTTGCACGTTGCACATTGGCCCGATTGCAGCTGGGTTACCTTATTTCTTGGTCTCGTGTTTTTCTACTTTTTGTGTCTTTCTTGGGCTGTCTGTCTCCATGCCCTTTCCAAAAAAAAACCAAAAAAAAATAAGGTTGTCGCTGGCTTATAATAACGCTGGAATGGCGTTGCGCATACGTTGAGCAATTTAAAAGCAATTTGAGCACCTTTGAACCCGCACATTTGCATAGCCATTTTAAATTCAATAATGTTTAAATTTAAATCGTACTTAATTTGCTTATTATTTTTATGGTTGTGGGTATCCGACTCAGACACACGATATAGAACTTTCCATAGTCCCCAAGTATTACATAGATTTTATAGCTAGATTTTGGAGCTCTCCATTCGGATCTGTCTGGGATTAATTTTTCTACCTTAACACAGTTTCATCTATTTAAATCATATTTTTTCATGAGCTACAGGAAGTTTCATTGGCTGACAGACAGACGCATAAGAAGGGGGAATGAAAAATTCACTGAATACACTGAAACCCAATTTCTTGCAACCACAAAATCCGCAAGCTCTCGCTCGCAGAAATTTGAGAATGTAATTCTAAAAATAGAAAACCGTCGACTGTCTGACTCTCTTGTCATTCATGAAATTCGGAGAGCGAAAAGCCAGCCCCGAAACTTCAGCTTATGTAGAAATGGATTGCATTTATTTTATTTTTAAATTCAAATTTTTAAGTTAATTAATATTTTAATGTTTAATAATTTTCTTTTTAATAATTTATTTTGAATAGTTTTAAAATTTTTCATAATTTATGTTTAATAGTTTAAATAATTTTTTTTTAATATATTTTTTTAATATTTTTATTTTTAATATTTTTAATATTTTTACTTTTAATATTTTTACTTTTAATATTTTTATTTTTAATATTTAATGGTTTGTCTGTATTAGAGAGATTTTAATTTGGAATCTTTATATTCTTTCTAATTGAATTTCTGAAATAATCTAGGAAAAACTCCAGATGGCATTTTCGTTTTAATTCTTCAGTTTGCATTTTCTAAAAGAGTATCCCTGCCTCAACAAGTTTGCCAAGCATTTTGCCCTGCTGCAACTGCAACTGCAACTCGTAATCATCTTTCAGTTTTTCCATTTCTGTTGTCTGACCAAAATATGATCAATTGTTGCTATCGTTTTTGGTTGCTGTTGCTCTCGCTGTTGCTTTTGTTGTTGTTGTTGCTGCTGGGGCCTTCCTATCTCTCGAACAATAAGCGAATATTGTTCGCAAATGCGAAATAATAATAATGTTCAGCAACCGAAATTGAGCCATGTTACCGCATCGACAACAGTCCCACTCCCCATTCCTCTTCTCCATTGGCTCGTGTTGCAGTTGTAGTTGTTGTTGTTGTTGTTGTTGTTGCTTTTGGGGGCTGTTGCAAGTTGCAACAATAATTGAGCGCTTGGCTTGGTTTTGCCTTTTGTCTTGTTTTGTAATTGCCATTCAAAAAGGAAACACAACACAGTCGGACGAATGGACAGCTCCAATGCATTTGTAATTACATTTGATTGCAACAATTATTTAAAAATAAAAACCAAAAACCAAATAAAAAAATGCCAAAATTGACCAGCAATGGCAATAGCAGTGGCAGCAGCAGCAGTTCCCCAAAATAATGTGTGGAAAATTGTTATTAAAAACACATTATTCATGACAGAGACGACCAAGTTGGGCTTAGAACCAAACACGAGCAAGACTCTGGCTAATTAAGATTTGTTTTTGCTTAAGAAATGAGGTCATCATCATATCCGTAACGGCCGTCAATTTGCCTTTGTATCTATGTATCTTATGATGAGGTACACGTCTCTCTCCCTCTCTCTCTCTGTCTCTCTCTGAGTGTCATAAAGTTGTTGGCCATTCGACGGCATTGGCCCAAAAGGCCCCGTGGTGTTGTGCTGGCAACACGCCACTAACGGTGGCTGGGGCATTAATTAAAAAGGAAATGCTGCCTGCCTGTCGTTAAAAAGTGAGTAATAAAGGTGTTTCTGCTTAACGACAATCAAATAGACAGTGTCCCAGCCACTCAGATAATTAATAGTTGGGGGAAAAATGTAAAAAGGAACACAATTAAGACATTAGCAGAAGGGGAGTATCCGAGAGCAGAAGAAAGTGTAAGTTTACGAGTATTACAAGTGGGTCTATATAGAACAAAATATTCAATGTTTAGGGGAAGATTAAAAGGCATATACTTCTCCTCTCACTTTTCCTCCCACTTGCACTCAGCAACATCCGACGAAAGCTCCTATTGCCTCGTTACTATTAATCCTCTCTGAGCGATTCGCTCAATACGCACTCTCTCACTCTCAGCAACGCCAACGAGTACGGCAAAAGAAGAGGCAAATGACAAGAATAACGGCGAGAAAAGTAACGAAGACCGAAGCATGGAAGAAAAGAGCCAACAGAAGAATAGCCAGTGAGAATTGTCTTAAGATCTGGCAACTACACGACCATTTTTTTTTTTTCTTTTTGATGCAGGCGCATACTCAAAGAAGGTACTCCCAAAAGAGCACAAAAAGAAAAGTGTTTTTTATTTATCCAACTTAACTTATTGCTACTGCTGCAGATAGCTGAAAATCTGAATCACCTGATAATATATAGTCTCCCAAAAACTCCCTCAAACCGAACTCCAAGCTGTCTCGCTCCATCAACTCCACATATGTGAATGGCGGGGTGGGGGAGGGTCTCCACCCAACTCCACCCTTCATTCAAGTGAATGTCAAATGAGTAAGGTGAATTCTTCGTATCCGTTGACACGGAACACCCAATCGAAACCAATTCCAAATTCCAAATTTCAAATTCATGACAAGTGACGCACTCAACCCCTCAAGAGGCTCTATTTCGGTAGCCGTTCGTATCTATTTCAGTGTTTGGTCGAAATGCCTACGCGTATAAATGCCAAAAAAAAAAAAAAAACAACTACAACAAAGTTATTAAAAACAAAAATAAAGCAAAAACCAAAATAGCATTCAAGAGAAAACCAAAAAAAACCTATTCAAAGTTTTATGTGACTTTAATTACGTGACAGCGCACTTGGAATGGAACAACATTGAGATCGTATTAAATATGTATGCAGTTATGGCCGGGCCAGACCGGGACGGCACGGCCACAGATTGACACAGATACACACGCACAAGCACAGTCCGCTCTGAGATACAGATACACATGGAAAGAGAGAGATAGAGAGAGAGGGCGACTCCAAACATGGACACCCAGTCGAACCATAGCCGAAGCCGCAGCTTTGGAGGTGACGCAATTTACAAATAGTTGCGAGCGCACAAATTTGTATTTGCAAACGGAATTCTACAAATATAAATAATAGCCGGCAGTAGCCAACAGCAACCAAACAGTGCCACCAGTGTATCTGCTGGATATACATATATGCACAGATATTGGCTTTGGGCACAGATTTGCACACTCTTCGCGCGCGCGCGCCTGCCGTTCATTTGTCCGTCCGGTTGGTGGGCTGTCCGTCATCGCATCGAATCGCATCGAATCGCCTCGAATCGCATGTGGCAAGGTGTAATTTACCCTTCAATCAATGCGAAACAAATCAGCTGGCAATGTGCTGCGCAGGCGCACCTCGATATAGCAATGCCCGCTGCTGCCTGCTGGCCCTCTCCTTCGCTTCGAGCTGCGCCACCGCCGCCGCCGTCGCCGTCGCTGTCTCTGTATCAGTTGGCAGCACATTTGGGTTAACAATTGGTTAACTGTACACTGGCCATATCGGGGGCTTGTAGCCACATATACATATCTACATACAGCAGTGTATGGGTGTGTGTGTGTGCTTGTGCCGAATGACTAACTGGGCGCAAGGTGGTTTTTATACTCTGTTAAAAAAGCATTAAAACATTTTGTGGCATAGACCAAAGAAAGCAAAGAGGAAAGCCGACTGGGCAAGAAAGTATTATATACGACTCTGCATATAATATTAATGACTTTTCTAGCATTTAATGTACCTATATTTTATGTTAAATATTTAAAAAACTAAGGTAAATATTTTCAATATCTGCAAATCTGTAACTCAGCATAAAGCCGTGAAGTGTTTCTGCCCAGTTAATGGAGCGTTCCCTTATTGTTTGGAATTAGCTCGAACTTTTTCCAACACAAAGTTTTCTTAGATTACAGACATATTTGCTCTGAATATTTTAAAAAGAGCAGAAACAAAACATTACCGGGAATAGTTCCAGAAATAAACTAATAAATCATGATTATATTAATAGTAAATATACTGGGGGGAAAAAGCGAAAAAATAATAATAATTATAATATATAATTAATATAATATAATATATAATAATATTATAATTAATAACCAACATTAAAAAGAATACCAGAAAATAACAGCAATAATACTAGAAGCAGATTTTGGTATAAATTATAGTATTTTTAATTTATACCAAAATCTGCGAGTCATACTACAGATTGACACTTAACTAGAGACCTACTCGTTAGAGTAGAGCTGCAAAATTTCAATGACGTGGCTATAATGTCAGGCGTTATGCGGCAGTGCCTCTCGGTCGTTAGCGTCTCTGCCTGGAAACGGCGCATAACAATGTCTTTGATGAATGAATAAACACGAATCTGAATATTAGCTCTTTTTAAAAATATTTCAACTTTAAATACCAATTTTTTTTAAACATAATTTTTAAACAGTTTTGGAAAATGATTGATTGCCGATTTATTTTAAATTTTAATTTGTTTTTTCTAGAGTCTTAAAAGTAATTAAATTTTGGGCTGCTAAAACCGTTTATTTCCTTGATTTTTATTCGTCTTGAGGTTTTTTTTTTGTCGGCTGCCTTTCGGTGCGCAAAAACAAAACAAAAACATAAAAACCAAAGAGATTTTGATCATGTTGTTGTTGCTAGGTTAACAAGCAACCCGACCGCCCGAGGTGTGTATTTATGTTGGAAAAATCTACAGCGAATTGGTGCTTCCTTAATTTACCATGTTAATTGCTCAAATTAACACGCAGATAAATCGAGAGAGCGACATCGAGTCAACAAACCCGGCCACAAGCCAAGTCCGCAACTTGTTGCACTCCAAGGCAACAAAGGCGGGCCGGGCCGGGCCGTTTCCTTCTGCCAACAGCCACACAGCCGCACAGCCGCACAGTCGGTGCTGTGCGACGATGGCCAAACAATGCGTCCAGTTTGGTCAAACATTGGCAGCAAAGCCCATTTTCATTTCCCACCTTGCCGCCCTACCCCCACACGTAGCGCGGCAGGTAGCTGCTGCTGGAACACAACGGCAACAGCAACAGCAACAAAAACTGGCAGAACGTGCTGGTAAAAATAGAAACAGCCGCAGAAACGACAAATTTTCAAGTTTAAATCTAAATGTGGCTGTAAATCGTGCCTGGCTCGAGATGGAGCCTGGATCTGCAGATACAGATGCAGACCGGGGGTCTGGCTCCAAGAAGCCAGAACTTAATAAAGTTAGAAGCGTGCTGGACAGGAAAAGGGCATTGCCTGGATGGGTATCATCATTTTAATCAGTTTTGGAATGGGGTCAGAAAATATAAAAAAAAAACCCTCAACTTCTTTACAACTTGCCTCAAAATGTTTGTCAAACTTTGGACATTTGCACGACTTGTCGGGCGAAACATTTTCCCGAAATAAAACGGGAATAGAAATTGAGACAGCGCTGCTGCCATTCACGTGGCACGCGATTTCCGTGCCACCAATCGCCAATGCAGTTCGCTTCGGCTTTTCCGCACCCTGCGGCGTATGTGCAATTATTTGTGCACATCAATGGGAAATTTCCCATTTAATTGGGAGTTTTTTAAAGGAAAATCGAATAAATCGATTAAGTGCTTAGAAAGGTTAAAGTGCAGCACAGCCGATTAGAAATATATATCGATTGAGCATTATAGTATCTGTAATTTATGGGAAATTATACACTGACCGAAACATCTGTCTGATATTATTGATGAACTGATATCAGAACAGACCGAAGGGCCATGCCGCCTTACCGAGACCTAAGGCTTGTGTCAGTTTGAACGCACTTTTGACCTTTTCAAAGTGCCCCTAGGGTTAAATTAAGAACCGACGAGTAGGAGCAGGGCGGGGTATCGTAAGTGGAACCGACAGACCCCCCCGACATTTAGCTTGCTGTTAAATTTAAAACTTTAATGTCATGCACCACAAAGAATGTGAAGAAAACGCATGCATTCGCTTGGTCTGGTCGGGTCTGGTCTGGTCGCTGCCACATGGCAACATTCCGCGGGGGCCCCACCTCAGCTCATCTGCTGCTCGGCTGGGGAAATGGGAAACGAAACGTCAGCGGAAAGCGCGAAAATATCACAAAACAAACAAAGGCCAGAGGAAGGGGTAACAGAGGAAAGTGCACGTAAACAAAGATAGCCCAAAGGCAGATGATGAAAAAGAAACAATAAGGCATGAAAGCAGCTTTGGAAAAGCGACGTTTATATACCCTGCAATTGCAGAGGGACGGGGGGAGTCATAAATCTGTGCGTAAGTCGAATCGTTTATCGGGGTTTAAGCCTTAACAGATGGATATGAGAGCTTCAGATAAATCTTAAATCGGTTTAACAAGAATTTAATTTCAAACATTATTCAAAAAGATTTTAAAGCATGTAAGCAGATACATGTGATCTACTAAATAATTTTAACTTTTACGGAATTTAATTTAATTTTCATAATTATATTCAACAATTTCAAAACTGCTCCCTTCTTTGCGTTGCAAACATCTCATCAAGCCTTGAATACCCCACAGGTTGAGTATTCAAACAATAGTATTTCCGCATTCCGTTCGACAAGCAGCAAGCAGTGCAAGCATAAAATATTTGACAAAATTTCATTTCGGAAGATGAGATGATGCAAGTTTCTGGTATTCTTTTCAGTATTTTCTGCATTTCTACTGGTATTTTTTGGTTTTATTTCTAGTATTTCTGAATTTTATTGCTTCATTTTTATAATATTTTTCGAGTATTATTTCTAGTATTTTATTTTTCTGATATTGTTCCTATTATTTCCCTGGTATCATTATTAGTCATTTCTGGTATTGTTATTATTAGCATTTTTCTGGTATTATTTCCAGTATTTTCTGCTATTATATTTAGTATTTTTTTAGTATTAGTGGGCAAAAGAGAGAGAGACCCATCTCATCCATTGGGAAGTCAATAACTCGCTCTCATCTAACCCAAATTTAATTTCAGGCAAAACGAAGCAGCAGAAGAAGCTGCCACGGCAGCAGCAGCTGGCGGATGGCGGATGATGGTGGTGGCGTCTCAAATGAATCTGCAACTCGTTTGAATTGGAAAGTGTTGCCAATTTGCCCGACGATAGCTACCACTGCGATGAGGACTTTAATTGTGCGCTTTATTAGCGCAATTTATGCCCCGACTTGGCTCAATGCTCCCAGAGCGGCGGCTTCAATGGCTCCAATGGCTCCAACGGCTCGTGCTGCTCCATTCAGCAGCTCCAGAGCTCCACAGCTCCAGCTCTGGCTCTGGCTCAGCTTCGCTTAGAGTTTGATTATTATTTTCAGTCATTGCAATTTTATCTTATTTACGGCAATTACGCTCTAAATTCAATTGTTACGAAATTATGATGATTTATATGTATATATGTATGTGGACTTTACTGTCTGTCTCTGTCTGTGTGTATCTGTGAAACTTTTCAATCTACCCATGCAGCCAGCAGCCAGCAGCCGTAGCAGCCGCATAGAAAGTAGAACAGGGCACGAGAGTGAGAAAAAGCAGACCCAAACAATGGCACAAGGCAATGACAAACCCCCCCCCCCCCCACACACACACACCCACGAATACCCATCGCAAAGCAAGCCGAAAATGAAAACGCAAAAAAGCCAAGTGATAAAAATTGAACTAAGGCTTCATATATGTATGTAGTACCCTGTAATTGCGAGGGTAGGATCAACGCCAGGTAGTGCTCGGATGCTGCGAACTCACTACCGGAAGTGTCTCATATCCTCTTCATGTCCTTGTAAAAGGTGGGTATAGCCATCTATCAAAGTTATACCAGCTGTTTCTATTTTTCAGTGTTGGTAAACGCGATCAGTATTGGTAAATGTTGTTGTGTCTTCGCCAAGTATTGGTTAAGGAAAGTATCAGTGCTGCTAATGGAATTTAGATCTTTACAAATTATTCCGAATCACTTTTGCGTTCCTGTATCTCCCACTAAATATATAATCCATTTAATGGGTATACTTTGATCGACTACTGCGTTCTATACGTGTTTTTTGTTTGGGCAAAAATCACATGACAATTGCAACTGCGAAATCACAATAATATTTGACTTAATTTGCAAATAAATAAAAAATAAATTGAAGTATATATGAGCATATATTATACGCTTTAGCATGTCCAATCTTGTGCCAGTTCCCAGAGGGGGTTTCACTGTTCCCCCCCCCCTTTCCAGGTGTAAAATGTGTGAAATTTCACAGACTAACAGAGAGACAGAGGGACAGAGACAGGGGCAGGTTGGTTAGCAAATAAAGGGCCCGTTTTTTTTAACTTTCCTTGGACTTCAAGGTCAAAGGTGCCCTGGGGGTATATATATATCTGTTCTATACTGTATAGTCTGTTACGATAGCTATGGCAAATGGATTTGCATTTGGAATTGCAACAAACAAAAAGCCATAACTTTGTTTAACTGAGCAAACTGTACAAGTGAGTATGGGCGTATGAGTCAGAAGTGAGCACTCCTGAATGGAAATCGAATACCCAACACCCAACCCGAACAGCTGATTGCTGATAGGAATTCTCAGAAGAGCAATCGAATGGCCGGCCTGGCCTGTCTGTGTCTGAAATAATATAATTGTATATTTATACATAGAACTGCACATATCAATTACACCAGGCGTTGGCAGGGCTTCAATAAGTTCCGATTACTGGGTAATAATATTTTCTGGGGGTTTGAATATGGATTAAGCTTAAGCTTTCTTCTAAGAGCTATTAAATATTTAGTTCTATTAAATTCTTAAATAAAGCATGAAACGAGTGTCTTGAGGGCATCTACGGGTTGGTAATAGATTCATTTAAAACCGTTTATTTAAGGGTTTTTTTGATTTTTTAAGTATTCGAAGGGGAGTACGATTATGTGGAAGTTCCCTGTATGTTTAAGATTAAGATTAAGGTATAAAAAAAAGGAATGTTGGGGAGTATAATTCTGTGGATTCTTCAGTCATAGTCGGGTCGAAGTAAAGAAAATTGGATAAATAGACTTGGGGCTTAGGATAAGTCTTCCGCTGTGGATAAAACATTTTATTATGCCCTTAATTCAACTACATCCTACTCGTAAGCACAATCGTATTCAAAAGTGAGTAAATAAAAAGCCAAACTAAAAGCTCTGCCATTAACGAAACATTTTCAATTAGTTTTGCTCTCATTTTCCTCAACTTTGTTTCGTTGGTCGTATGCCATTTTTCCAGATAAAGCAATTAGCAATGTAAAGTAGAAAACAAAAGTCGAGCAAAAACAAAAAAAGAAAAAGAAAGGAAACCATTTTGGTGGAGAACTTAATTAAGAGACGGAATGGAATGGAATGGAATGCTCTTGTGCTCGTGTGCTCCGGTGCTCGTGTGCTGCGGTGCTCATGTGCTCGTGTGCTCGTGTATGTGAAGCCAGTCTTCAATTTATGTTGCTTTGAATGGTGTCCCGCCCTGACCAAATCGCTTTGGCGACAAATTTCACCGCACTACAAAAGAAATATTTAAACAGCAACAACAACAACAAAATGGCTGAATCAAACAGTGCTGCAAAAACACGAAGCAGAAAACGCAGTCAAAAACAATTAAAAATGCCAACAGAGCAATGCAAAAGCCAAACAAAGACGACAGACGGACAGGCAGTAAAAAAAAATTGTTTAAATAAAGGCAACACGCACACAAGCCAAATCAACTGACACACACAGACACAAAGATACAGATACAGATACAAATACAAATATAGACTGTTTTATGAAGAAACGAGTTGAATAACAATAATTGGCTATATGGCCCCACACACTTAGCCAGGGAACTAGAACCGAACAAGTGGGAAGGGTACGAGTAGAGTAGATATTTAGACTAGGAGATACCTCCTACAACCGATCGATCTCTTTGTGCGTCTCGAGTCGAAGAGCAGCAACGGTGACGCCTCCATGAGAGAGCAATGGGAGAGAAGTGGGAAGCAACGACCAATAAAACTCTCAAAATTATCATGAAAATATTGATAAAGAGAATTGGATTCATACTCTTTTTTTCCATGCGAATTTGTATTCTTTTTCTATAGATAATTTTTCTAACTTCTATGGTCGGGAATACCCGCTTCTGCTTATCGGAAACGCTTCCTCCTGGCTGGTTTATACGGAAATCTATACAAAAATACCACAGAAAACTCTCTGCACTCCACAAAGCCCGCATGGAAATGCCTGCAGTCGAATTGCCATCCAAAACAGACGCGAGGGTGGAAACCATCCACCTCCAGTTCCAGCTTCAGCTTCAGCTCCACCTCCAGTTCCAGTTCCATCTCCAGTCCATTATGAATGTCGTGTGCTCCGAACCGAGTCAAGACCGTGCATAATCAATGCGAGATGCCAGAGAACACACAAGTGAAGTAAAGGCAGTCGAAACGTCGAGTCGAGTACTGGAAGATAACTCTAGGGCGGCTATAATAACAGTCTTTTCGGAGATCGCTAAACGAAGTCCCACCATCTCTGGGAGCAGGCAACGACTAGCAGATTATTGTGTTGTAACAATTAAAAATTAACCAGTAGTTAGTTGTTGCTTAATTAACAAGACAAACACAGCGGAGGCCACTGCGGAAGGCAGGAGGCAGCGTTGTCGCGGTCATTCCATTGGCTTGTCTCTATAATTAGCCAAGTGAATGCAAAAGAAGGTTACCCACGAGAGGTATGTGTGCCAGAGAGAGACGGCAGAAGAGTGACAGACAGAGAGAGAGAGGGTGGTTTAAGTGCAGTGCAAAAACAAAAAATATCATTCAGGCCTCCTCCTCCACTCCAACCCCCTCCCAATGAATGGAATGGGTCAAATTATTCCTGTTGGGAAAGGTTATTACTGTGATGCGGGTGCTGCACGTACATTAGAGGTGGATGAACTCAAAGTTTGAACCCTTCAGTTCAACGGAAAGAATGATTTATATAGCCATTAATTTTACATTCCATTATTATGTATTGGAACATGCAATACAACTTTAAAGCAGCCATAAATATTATTGGAATAAACATGGAAAGTTAATTAATGTAAATGGATATTTCATCAGAATAGGGTCCCAATATTCCAATATTCGCTGTACAACATTTTCCATAAGAGAGGGGAATATTTTGCATATTATAAGGCATGAAAATACTGTCTTCTTTCGGAGTTATTAGAGTCCTTCGAAAATACCATACAAAGTAAAGTTCTTTAAACAAAATATTAATAAGTAATAAAATTTTTATTTTAAAACTTAAATTTAAATTTGACTATACTGAATTTTTTTGAATTATTCAAGTTAAAATACATAAATGTAAGTAATGGAATTTCTATACATTTATTTTCAGATAATTTAATACAAATTGCTGGCTTTTGTTTTGTAAATAGAATTAATTTCTCCCATTTGCCCTTTAAACATTTTGTTTAAAATTCGATTAAGTCTACTATCCTATCCAAAATGATCTTAGTTCAGCAAAGAAATCCCTCATTTTTCTTTGCCCCAAAGTCAGAGCCAAGTATGACTAACTGCCAAACTTCTGCGAAACAGCCCTTCTAAAAATGAAGGAAAGTAAGTTGCGATCCAAATAAATAAACCTCTTAGTCAGAGAGAATCGAGAAAAATCGCTGATAAAATCCGAAATCCGATTTCAAGTGATTCGGACTTCCGGCCATCAGTCTAAGACGACGAAGATTGATAATGGAAAGAATTCAATCTATCAAAAAGCGTAATCGGGGTGCACGGAACAGCAGAGATAGACGGGGAAGATACGCACCATTTATCTAGTTTAATCTCATTGAAGGCGGGTCTCGGCGAGAATGTTGAAGCCGCACTGTGGCATGCCACTGCTGATGGTTGATTAATCCAAAATGAAGGCGTTTCTTTTTATTAAATTTAAGTTGATATTTTTGTGGATTTTTTCGTGTATCTCTGATATGTCACCAAGGCTTAATATTTGCCAACAAAACACACACAAAGATAAATATGTATCTTTTATTGAATTTCTTTTTTTCTCCTTTTTGATCTTCTGTTGTATAAGAAATTTCACTTTTTTGCGTTTTAGAGGGGGGGTTTCGTAATCTACGCAACTTCCAACTTAATAGAGTGGCAAAACGATTTTGTATATATTTAATTTAGTATGCAAAATGAGAGCACAGACGCGGCTGCGCAAGAGGTTTAATTTATTCCCGTAACGCGCAAATGTAGAACGCGATCGAAGCGCGTCTTTCTCACAGATACACACACACACAAATACGGATGCACACGCACACGCGCGACAAGAATGAAGGTTGAGGCTGGGGCCTGTGATTCAGATTACGCAGAATCGTATCCCTCTCTCTCTCTCTCGTTTCTGCTGCAGTTGTTGTGGGAAAACACACGTGTCGAATGTATCTCGCAGATACACCACTGCAGTATCTGGCAAAAAATTAACAACAATGCGTTATCGCGTTGTACGCGTCCCCGGATCTGATCGAGATCGGGGATTTTCGTATTTAAATAGGGTTGTTGAATATATATTGATATATGTATATTTTTAATAATTTTTTATATATTTTTTTGGCAAAAATACAAATAAACGTAAATTTTTTGAATTTAGAAAAAAATTCGACACTACTTTTCTGTTTGTTGTTTATTGTTGGCCGCGGCCCGAGTTAGTTATGGGGCGGCAAGGCCGTGTTTTCAAAATAGCTCCCCTTCGAATGTTGCTCAGCCACAAGTTGCTAGAAAACTACTCATGTTGCTGAGAGACAAGGAAAGGTATGGACAAAAGGCAAAACGCTCCAGCAAAATGCAACGCATGCAAGCCAGAGCTCACCCTTTTCTCAATATACTGTGAATCAGGGTATATAAAGTGATCGCGTGAGGTGATATTCTGAGCATGTCCGTTGATGTTGTCCATGCCCCCATACGAAACTCGAAATCAGAAGATAGTAGAGGTGATTTTTGTATTAAATATTATGCATATATCGAAATATTTCCAATAATATTCAATCATTGAAGAAATGATTTTCCCTGCTCATCAACAAAACGCAAACATGAGCATTGCACTCTCTTTTGAGATGCCAGCTGTGCGGCGCTGAATATCCAAGAGAGCGCGAGCTAGCGAGAGAGAGAAATTTGAGTGAAATTCCCGCTAACTGCTAGCCCTGGCAACTAGCGCTCGACTCTGGCCCATGACTCATGAGTGAGTGCAATGAGTGGAACAGAGACAAAAGAAGCTTTGAGTGGCTTGAAACAACAGTAAACTTTCCATATTCAAGCGTTTCCAGATCTAACTTAAAAATAAAAAAAGAACATTAAATTTTTCTTGAAAAAACTAACATTTGTTTGAACTTATTTATTTTGCAAAAATATTTTTGTTATTTTTTGTGGTAATTATCATTTTGAGTGCTTGTTTAATCAGCGAGCTGAATAAAGAGACTCCAGCTCGATAGAGAATGAGAGAGAGAGCAAGCCATTTAAGAAAAGAGAGGGGCAGAGCTAAGAGCAACAGCACCCAAAGAGAAATGATCTTCTTGTTGGGGATCAGGGGATCATATCATAAGGCCATCATGCTCCTGGTATTGGTATCTTATTGTTTATTTACGCACTTTGTTTGTTCAATGCATTTAATTTGTAGGTAAACATTTTCCCCTTTTCGAGCGGCCGCTTAGATGCAATCAATTACAGATAATTAGTAGGAGCCTTAGGCGGAGTGCGCCCAAGAAAGAAGAAATAAAGAAATCAAACGAAGGCAGCCGTGTAATGTGTGGCAAAGGGTAATGCACTGGCCAAGAAGAACACACACACGCAGAGAACCAGAACAGATAGCCATAGCAACTACAGTACAGTGGTCACTCGATAAGAACTTTTTTACAGAAATTACAACAAACGTTGGTAATACAAATGTTCTAATATTTATAATATTAAATCAAATATCTGATTCCAGTAATATTTCATCCAAGAACTATCGTATTATTCTTCTTACTGAGCGCCTACTGTGCCTCATTAGTTTTTATTATGGTGTTGATGTTGCAGTTCCATATGAAGGCAGACACAGGCCCCAGAAGCAGACATCAGCCATCGCCATCTCCCATTAGAGCCATGGACAAGTACAGCAAAGACTCGGACCAAACGGAGAGACAAACAACAACAACAACCAGACAACGCTCGAGTGACCCACTGTCCACTAGCAACGGCCTTTCTTATCTCTCTCCCTGTGCCCCTGCCTCACTCGCACTCTTGGCTTAATTACACGCAAAGGCGAGCACACAAAAAGAAGGAGTCAACAAAGAGACAGAGACGGAGAGACACTCACACACAAGAGACTCCTCCACTTGGGTGCGAGTGGGACACATGAAGGGCACACAACACAAACACAAGCACAAAACAGAACGGTTGCCATGGCTTTACCGCAAAAGGTTTAATCAATGACCCGCTCTCGCTCTCTCTCTTAAGGGATGTGTTTGTGTTGGGGGAGAAGAGAACAGAACCCCTACTTGAGTTTCGAGTCGCGCTCGCAGTTTGTTGTTTATTTATGGAAAATTGATAAGACAATCATCGTACACTTAAGCCCTTGGTTTTATTGCCTTTCATTTCCATATACATATTAATAGCTCTGCCCTGCCCCGTCATGGCTAGAGACTAGACCTCGGGGCCCCTCACAGCAAACAATCCTTACATATTGCATTACGTATTTATCGTATCTATGGACACACTTTTATGATCTACATAGCAGTATCTCTGAAACCATAAAATGTGTGAAGAAATGTTTTACTGTGATTATTTAAAAGCAAACTAATTTTGCATAAGATAAAAAAACCCCTGATATGAGCAACTACAGTGAAGACTCTGCTTAGGGACAGGTACCAAAAGCGGTTGTTATAGATAGATAGAGGAATTGGAGATGCAATTCAGAGAATGAACATTTCCACATTATTTATTATTAGATATACATATACTTGACGACTATATACAGTGGTGCTCATAGACTTAAGCCACTGCCACTACCATAAACTGTTTTCTTAATAACTTTTTTGAACATATTTATTTCGGCCTGAAATTTTTACATTTTGCAACACTGTTATTTAAGCAGTTGATCACAGTAAAAAATGACAAGTAGGAATTCGGGGGTTCCCAAAAAATTGACTAAATGTCAAAAAGGAGTATTGCGCTCTGCTCATATACTTAAGCCACCTTGAGCTAAAATCGTCAAAATTGTGTTTTTTCCGGGAAAGTTGTGCTGGTTATTTTCTAAACTAAAATATTGAATACTAAATACGTTTCCCAAAACAATTTGACCGCTATGGCTAAAAATAAAAATACAAATCCGGCAGAAAGAAAGCTAATATGGGAATATTACGAAAAAAACACAAGTATTCTACAAATTTGTAAGACTTTACATTTTTCGCGTGGCAAAGTCAGAAATGCCATTGCATTTTATAAGAAACATGGAACCTGGGAAAATATTCCACGTGAAAAGCCCAGAAAAACCACTTTAAACGACGATAGACGGATTGCCAAAATCAGTAAAGCCGATCCGTTCTTGACTTCGACGCAAATCAGAGGTCAAATGGTGGCAGATTATGGCGTGAATGTGTCAGCTCAGACCATAAGAAGACGGCTAAATGAATTCGGGTTATATGGACGCATTGCCCAAAAAAAACCATTGCTGTCTATTAAAAATGTTAAAAAGCGCCTTCAATTCGCCACAGAGCATATTCAAAAAGGTCCCAATTTTTGGAACATGGTTGTTTGGAGCGACGAATCCAAGTTTAATGTCTTTGGGAGTGATGGTAAACCATATGTACGACGTCCTCCAAACAAACAATTGGACCCCAAATACACGAAGAAGACCGTTAAACATGGTGGCGCTTCGATTATGGTCTGGGGCTGTTTCACCGCATAGGGCGTAGGTCCCCTAGTGAAGATAGAAGGCATTATGAACGGCGAAATGTACAGGGACATCCTTATTAACAATTTATCTGGAGAATATGCCGATAATTTGCCACTTGCCTGGATATTTCAACAGGACAACGACCCGAAACACACCAGCAAGATAGTCAAGTCGTGGCTTAACCAAGAGGCAATTAATGTTTTGCAATGGCCACCGCAGAGCCCCGACTTGAACCCTATAGAGAACTTGTGGGGAATTCTTAAACAAGTCGTTGGCCAAAAAAAACCAGCAAATAAAAACGATTTGTGGCGAATTTTGCAAGAGGAGTGGAAAAAAATCACCCCTCAACAGTGCGCACGCCTTGTGGATTCAATGCCAAAGCGTTGCTCCGCTGTTCTTAAGCAGAAAGGTCATCCCACTCAATATTAAAGTAAATTTGTTAAAAGTATAAGGAATATTGGGCAAATTTTAACTTTTTAAACCATTTTTTTCCAGGTGGCTTAAGTATGTGAGCAGGACATTTTGGAGATGGTCTCAGATTTTTTAAGTTTTTCGTTGAATATATATTTTTATAACTTGGTTATTCTTCTATTAGAACACTGATATATAGAACTAATGTGACACCAAAAATTGGAGCTGTGAAATAAAAACTTTTCTTAATTTTCGTTTAAATTCTTGGTTGAAGTCTTGTGGCTTAAGTCTATGAGCACCACTGTACTGTAGCAATATTCCAGTCAGTGAAAACTATCTTTAAACAAAAATAGTCCAACCAAAACGTATAAATATTACTAGATCATATTTCTGAGCACATTTTTGATCCTTTTAGAACTTTCCAAAACAACGTTATGATCCAATGACAACATTTTTAGAGAAACCCAGAACTTTGTCTCCAAATTCTCAAATGATAAAAATCTATGCCATCAGCAATTTTGAAAATTCGAATAATCTTTAAATGCTTAACCATAAAGGATAATCCTATCCAATTGATTGCAGAAACACGTTGCAAACGGATCAATATTATAGCCAGAATGCACGAGAACAACTTAAAGTGCAAATGTTCGTTGGGTCTTTGAACACCTGGCTTCAAAGCAACGAGCTCTTGGATGAAGACTTCTAGGATGCATACGCAGATCAAGTTTTGATATATAGAGAAACTGAGACTAAGTGTAAAAAAGCCGAACGTTTCGATTGGTTTTAGATCCTTTCAAAGCTTGCGCCTACATTCAATAACGAATACCCGGAAGATTTCGGTGTTTTAGTCTGTTCCGTTTAAATAATAAATATCAGGAATAGATATACTGATTATTTTATATTTTTGTAGCCGAAAAAGTCATCTACCGACAATATCCACACAGAAAATTAGGATATTCTATGCATATCCACCAAAAATAATATATTTCAAGTTTTATTTTATGTTTTCATCGGTGATAATAATTATAACTTGCAAAATTCTCCACTTGGTTTAAGGTGCACAATAATTTGACAACATCAACTCAAGATGCTGTAACAGCATTCAAGCCCACATAAATCCTATATTTAACGTGAATTCCATTGAATTTAAGTTCGTTTTAGCGAACTGGTTCTAATCTGAGGGTGTGCACTTTCGTGACTCTGTAGAGAATTACTCATTCCCATCACAGTTTAAGGTTTTGCACCTCAATAATTAATTAAAGTCAAGTGTGTGTTTGTGAGCGTTTCAGGTTATCAGTTGATGGCCGGTGTACATATGTACGTACTAGTACTAGTAGAGCAGCTTATCATTTTTATCAAGTGTGTTCGTGCGTGTGTGTGTGTGTTGGGAGAGCATTCCCATGGATTGCTGACAGTATAAAACATTTCTAATAAACCGGTCTCAATTCAGTTTGAAAGCGTTAGCGGACCGCAAAGTATCCCACACTCAATAAACAAATTAATCTCAAAGGTAGAGCTCTCCCTCTCTAGAGTTCAGCTCCAAAATCTAATTACTTTTAAAATGTGTTTGAAGTATATAATTTACAAGCATACTATATACGATTATAGATATTTTTAATAGCTTCAATTAGTTGCGGGAATTGTCAATCAAAATAAACAACGTAAAATCCGTTTGCAAACGGGAAAATACAAAACAATTTCCTCTTTAAATTTACTTTTAATTTAATTTAATTTGATCATCAGTTATTCCAGATGTCCTACAAAGTGGAAGCACTGCCCGACTCTTATGCCGGCCTGGGCGAAGGCCCCCACTGGGATGTGGGCCGCCAGAGCCTGTACTACGTGGATCTGGAGGTGGGCGTTCTCCATCGCTACGACTACAAGCAGAACAAGGTGTACAAGGCCCAGATCCAGGGCGAGGAGTTTGCCTCCTTTGTGCTGCCCATCGAGAACAGGCCGCAGGAGTTTGCGGTCGGCTGCAACCGTCGCTGTGTCGTCGTCCAGTGGGATGGCGTCGCTGCAGTGGCCAAGGTCCTGCGCACCCTGTTCGAGGTGCAGCCAGGTCTGGTGGACAATCGCATCAACGATGCCAAGACCGATCCACGAGGACGTTTTGTTGGCGGCACCATGTGCTGCAGCGGCGACATCTTCACGCAGTGGAAGGGCGAGCTCTACAGCTGGCAGGCTGGCGGTAAGGTGACAAAGATCAGGGGCGAGGTGGGCATCTCCAATGGCCTGGCCTGGGACGAGAAGGCCAAGAAGTTCTACTTCATCGACACCAACACGCACGAGGTCTGTGCCTACGACTACAATGTGGAGACCGGTGCGGTGGCCAATCCCAAGGTCATCTTCGATCTGAGAAAAATCCGACCCAATACTCCGCTCTATCCCGATGGCATGACCATCGACACCGAGGGCAACATCTATGTGGCCACCTTCAACGGTGGCACCGTCTTCAAGGTGAATCCAAGGTGAGTCTTTGATGAGCAATAACCATTTTCCAGATAACTTATTTGCCATTTCCGCAGCTCTGGCAAGATCCTGCTGGAGATCAAGATCCCCACCACGCAGATCACCTCAGTGGCCTTCGGGGGCCCCCAACTGGACATTCTGTATGTGACGACGGCCAACAAGTTCGATCAGCCCGTTCCGGCTGGCACCACCTACAAGGTGACCGGCCTCAATGCCAAGGGCCATCCCGGTGTTGCCTTGAAGGTCTAGACTCTAAGATTCAATTGAATATATGTATATATATTATATATGGGAATCGAATTCAATTAAATGTGGTTATTTTTGATGAAACAGTGACAACAGTGATATTTTTGTAAAAACCAAGTGTAAAGTATTCATGAAGACTCAAGACTTCAACTGAAGAATCAACTGAGAAGTGGAGAGCAATCTATCCTAATCATCTGCAGAGTTATTCCCCAAAAGGTGGATAACTTTAAGCTTCTAATATTCTGAAAATAGTAATTGTACAGAGCTTTTGCTGATACCTACCCAAATAATAAAGAATATTTCACGGCACTCTTTTCAGGAGTTCGAAAAAAAGATTAAGGCGCGGGAGTGCAAAAGCAAAATTTGTACACGGAAAGTGTACGACCCTGTGGGGTTGTTTTTTTAAGGTTAGACTCAGATTTTGTAGTTACAGAAATCACTATATATTTGTTTAAGAGACATAAAACATAATCATAATACTATATCAATATAAAATCAATTTATAGACCAAAATGTATGTAGTACTATCGCTCTGGCCTCAAAAAGTAGCTCTGATAAGTAAAAACCACTTCAGAGTCGGGAACTTTTTTTTTTGTATGGTGAAATTGATCTGTCGGCAGGTACAGTGCGCCCTTGGCGCCATTTCTGTAGGACAAACTGTTTTGATCAACGAGTGAGAGTGAGAGAGAGAGAGAGAGAGAGAGAGGGAGAGTGGCAGTGCTCTTGCAAATCATTTATTGGAGCACTCTTAGAGCAATCCGAGTATTATTACTTAATTGGCCAGAACAGACACCGAGATGGTCTAGAGGGGGCTCGTACTAAAAGGTTGTATTTGTCTTGTTTAATGGTACACATCTAATCTAAGGCAATGATCAGATTACTGCTATATATATTTTTTACTATATTTACAGACTTAAAGTCAAATAAAAGTTATCTTTTAATTCCCGTCAGATGTTGGTTTTTTTAAATTTAGCAAACAAATTAATGCTCAATCCTTTAAAATGTGTTACCGATTCAATGGTGAAATATATTGTAGTTTTCTCAAAGCAAATATGAATTGCTCTACTTTATCTAATCACCAAATTTGAAAGATAATTGCTCAGCTTTCAAGCTCTTAGATAACAGCCATTTGTTAATAAATACAGGGATTAAACAGTTATTAATTAAATATATAATTTTCCTTTAGAAAGTATATAAAAAAAACCACAACTAAAGTCAGGAGTCGGCAAGACTGTAATGCCCAGTAATCCCCTTCTATTTATCGAATCTTGATCTGAGCTGCCCGTTTACTCTGGCATTAACAGTGTTCGAAGGCCAGGTGCTCGATGTGATGCTGCAATCAATTAAATATGACCATTCTTGGTCGGTACGGTACGGTTCCGGTACGAAAATCTTTCATTGTGAAGGTTTTTTCATGTCCATACTTCGTTGGGTACTACAATGCACTGCCTCTTCCTATCCTGAATGTTAAAACTTTTTTTTTTAATTAAAAAATTATTTAGATTTATAGAGATTTTTAATAAGTTCAATTATTTGTGGGATATGTCAATCAAAAAACAATGTAAAATCCGTTGGCAACGAAAAAATACAAAACAATTTTCACTTTAAATTCCAGATGTCCTACAAAGTGGAAGCACTGCCCGACTCTTATGCCGGCCTGGGCGAAGGCCCCCACTGGGATGTGGGCCGCCAGAGCCTGTACTACGTGGATCTGGAGGCGGGCGTTCTCCATCGCTACGACTACAAGCAGAACAAGGTGTTCAAGGCCCAGATCCAGGGCGAGGAGTTCGCCTCCTTTGTGCTGCCCATCGAGAACAGGCCGCAGGAGTTTGCGGTCGGCTGCAAACTGCGCTGCGTCGCTGTCCAGTGGGATGGCGTCGCTACAGTGGCCAAGGTCCTGCGCACCCTTTTCGAGGTGCAGCCGGATCTGGTAGACAATCGCCTCAACGATGCCAAGACCGATCCACGAGGACGTTTTGTTGGCGGCACCATGTGCTGCAGCGGCGACATCTTCACGCAGTGGAAGGGCGAGCTCTACAGCTGGCAGGCTGGCGCTGAGGTGACAAAGATCAAGGGCGAGGTGGGCATCTCCAATGGCCTGGCCTGGGACGAGAAGGCCAAGAAGTTCTACTACATCGACACCAACACGCTCGAGGTCAGTGCCTACGACTACACTGTGGAAACAGGTGCGGTGGCCAATCCCAAGGTCGTCTTCGATCTGAGAAAGATCCGACCCGATACTGCGCTCCAGCCCGATGGCATGACCATCGACACCGAGGGCAACATCTATGTGGCCACCTTCAACGGTGGCACCGTCTTCAAGGTGAATCCAAGGTGAGTCTTTGATGAGCGATAGCCATTTTCCAGATAACTTTAATTCCCCCTGCCACTTCCGCAGCTCTGGCAAGATCCTGCTGGAGATCAAGATCCCCACCACGCAGATCACCTCAGTGGCCTTCGGGGGCCCCCAACTGGACATTCTGTATGTGACGACGGCCAACAAGTTCGATACGCCCGCTCCCGCGGGCACCACCTACAAGGTGACCGGCCTCAATGCCAAGGGCTACCCCGGTGTTGCCTTGAAGGTATAGATCGGAATTAAAATATATGGGAATCGAATTAAATTAAATGTGGCATATTTTTGATAAAACAGTGACTAAATCGTTTCGAAAGCCAGGTGTTTTTTGTTAATCTGATACTAAAAAATCATTCCAGAATCTATACTAAAGAAACGAACTAGTTTTGATATATTTTTTGAAGTTTCTGGCTGAAGAATCAACTGAAAAGTGTAGAGCAGCTTGCCGTTTTAAACTACTATTTTCAGAATATTAGAAGGTTAAAGTTTTCTACTTATTGCGGACAAATTTTTTTCCCAATTTAAGGTCTATGAAATATTGAAAAAATATTTGTTTAATTTTTTTAAGCAGTTGGATTTATTAGGAGTTTAAGTATAAAATTAAGATCACTTCAAAGTTACAGGAAATAGTCATTTTATAGAGCTTTTGCTGAAACATGGCCAAGTGTCCCGACTGTGTTAATAATTTAATAAGCCCCCGGGGTACACAGAAATCATCAAATGCATCCGATAAGATAGCAATTAGCAATTAGTGATTGTTGAATGTAAAGGGGATTAAATAGAATTTCCAATTAAATCTGCACATTGTATATAATATATACATCTGGAGTAGAAAATAAATAACTTAAATATTGCAATAGTTATTATCAACTATGGTATAATTAGTTTCTCTTATATTAAATCGGAATATGTAAATGCCAAATCTGAAGAGCATTTCCACAAATTGAAATCATCAAATTCCCTTTCGCTTTAAATTGAAATTGATTTAGCCCCAATAAATAATAAATACATATGTATATTTATTGGCAATTGAATGAGGCCAAAATATGGATTGTAAAATGAAATGTAAACATCAGAGTGAGTGCTCCCCCTGCAGTATTCGTGGGAATGTTGGTGGAGGAGTAGGAGGAGGAGGAGGAGCAGGAGGTCCCTGTCCCAGAGCAGCTACGCAATCAAAAGTATTTCCAGAGAAAGAGGGACCGAATGGGTGATGGCAGATCGTTGGCACACAATTGTTTGCGCTGCACCCAAAACAACTGTCTCACAATATATGTGTATGGGTAATAAAAGATACATTTATTCAGATACAGATACAGTATCCATATGCGCATTGTTTGACGACACGATACAGACAGCCCGATACAGATACAGATACACGATACAGATACAGATACACACATATGGCGGCAATAAACATAGAGAAAGACAAGAGCTAGGGCGAGGCAGGGGTCGACTGGGGACTGATGGGGGGAGACTCTGAGAGGCGCTCTTCGGTGGAACCTGCCACTTAAACCGCAATCAGAAACAAAATTGATTTAAATTTTTGAAAATGTAAACAACACCCTCCCCCCACCCCCTTATGCCGCCATGTCGCAGGGGGCACATCTAACAGCAGTGCAGCGCAATTGTGTAATAACAACAAAGGCTGCAACTACTACTGTCAGTTCATGGCCAGGCATAGATACAGTACAGTGCGTATCGCCACAGTAAGAACACAAACGAAAAGATTCAACATTTTTACAATTTATTTAAAGATTTTAAGCAGAAAATATTTTGTAATTAAAATTAAAAATTATTCTTTGATATTGCTTGATCTCTACTGATTTTCTATCCAATAAATGGTTGGTTAGAGTTCAAGAAAGTGGTACCATTCGGTTCTTTATAGGGTATATTGATTACAAGCCCTTTATCGACTGGCAAAAGTCAGTTATAGTGCTAGATCCTGTATCAAAAATAGGTTTAGGTCAAGGAACAAAGTAAATTTCTAGATCTTAGTATCGCATAAAATTCTTGGTTATACTTCTTATATAATATTATATGTCAAATCGATAGAGTTTATCCATTTCTGACATTTCGAATTTTCCCTTCCCTAAGATATGCATCTGCAAGAACATGTTTCAACTGCCTTATACTTTCCACACGCACTGTACAGCCAGCCAGAGGCAATGCCGCCCACGAACATTCCAGATCACACATCGAATTGGGAATGTGTGACGTATGTATGCTGCATGCACCCAGTGGCTGCCACACCCACTCTGGGGGAACTCTTTCGTTTTGGGGCCCACGCTAGAAAGCGTGGTAGAAAGTGTCAAGCGATCTGATCGTTAAATATGAAAAGAAAGCCACGGTAATAAAAATCAAATAAAAAGAAGAAGCTTAAGATGCAGCAGATTAATTTTGGTTTTAATTGAATTAATAAAAGTATACGAAATATGAATTATAAGCTGTAGGCAGATTCCCCAAAAGGGGAAGTTTTTCGGGGAAAAACCAATTTGATTTCATAAGGAAAATATGCAGGAGGAAAACTCTTAGAAGAATTGCAGAAGAGAACGAGAGGGCCTTAAGGATGGACAATACTCTGGATCGCACAATTTATGAATTTTTTTTTTAATTTTTAAATAAAATAGAATATGCATGCAATCTTAGGATCCTTAAAAAAAAATACTTTAAAAAGGAGCTCGAGATAACCGTTCAACTAAAGCGTTTATTTCACCGTTACTTCGATAAAAATATATAAATATGTAAAAACTGAAATTTCTAGAATATTTTATTGCAAACGATTTTTTTTACCCACAATAATAGTTATTTGTTTTCTATCCATAAAGTCCCCCAAAGATACAAACATCTATGTACATCCCATCTTAAATAAATCGGTATGGCTCAAAATGGCTCTAGTTTTAGCAAAACAAAAATCTCTCTCCCTCCAGTAAGTACCAGAAAAAACCAAATTGCCGAAAAGAAAAGCAAAAACCACTAAAATACCAAACATTTTTTTGTTGGAGCTTTTTGGGGGGCTTTTGTTGTCTGCTAATGAAGCTTATGAGCAGCGCACAAGTCGCGACTCACTGGGCTGCAACAAAAGCAACAAAAGCAACAACAACAACCACAGGCACAAGTGAAGCGTTGCAGTGCGGTACAGAGAGAAGCGGGGCGGCACAGACGGTGAGAGAGAGAGGGAGGGAGAGAAGGAACCGCAAGCACAACAAAAGGAGAGCGCTTTTGCCCAGTCAATGGCTGCACCTGTAACCACCAAAGCATATGGCGAGGCTATCTCACCCCCTCTTGCACACCCTCTCTCTCTCTTTCACTCCATCTCTCTGCGTACGAGACAAAGCACAGTTAGGCTGGGCTTTGGCGGTTGGTTCATTAATGTCTGACACGTTTGAGCGATCACCAAAACAACGTAAGGCATTCCGTTGTTGCTTTTGTTGTATGTACCATGATTAACATTAAAAACGCATCTGATTCTGCAAACAGCCATTTCCGAGAGAGGCAGACAGACAGAGAGGGAGAGAGAGGGAGAGAGAGAAGCCAAGCAGAACTATAGATTAATGTAGAATTATAAATGCAGATATGGCACGAACACCCCCAACCAACCATCAAAAAAAACTGCAACGGAAACGATCAATTACGTAAAACGTAGAACCCAAAGAGCGCCAAAGCGCTGTCCGCTCTCTCAGCGGGAGAGAGACAGAGAGTGCTAGATCGGCGCTAGATATATGTAGTAGGGGTAGGGTAGGACACTTACCTTTTGAATGAAGGCAGCCGCCTCCCGGGCCACACCCACACCATCCGCCGAGCTGGCGTGTGTCGACGGTGACGTTGCGTAGACGAAGAGGGGCAGGGAATTGAAATTACGTAAAAATCCCACACCGTTGGCCTCCGGCTTGTCCTTAAAGCGGCGACAGAACAGCAGCTGTTTGTTGCAGGCAGCGGCCGAGGCCAGCAGAGGCAGCAGCGTCGGCGTTGGTGTTCGCGGGCGCAACTTGGGGTCGTGCTCTGCATCTACTGATGCTGCTCCAGAAGATTCTTCTGCTCCTGCTGCTGCTCCTCTTGTGGATATTGGTGTTGTTGTTATTGTTGTTGTAGCGGTAGATTCTTCCGTCTTGGTCGCTTTGGACGCCATTGACGTATCGCTATGCTCTTCTGTTGTTTTAGTTGTTGTTGTTCCTGTTGTTGGCATGACTACGCGTACTATAAAACGGTACTTGCACTCTTTTGGGCATGGACATGGACATGGGCGTGGGCGTACAGCTGCAGGCGTCCTTTCTTGTTGTTGTACCTTGTTGTTGGTTGTCTTAGGGCGGCAGCGGCGGCATCATCCTCAAGCTGCCGCATGTTGCACAAACACAAACACACACACACGCACGCAGGCACACAAAGCGAATGCACTTTAATTATCGCACAAAGATCCACCAGACACGGGGGCCAGTGGCACGCACATTTTTTTGCACAAAAAGAAGAGTGGAATGGAGAACCTATGTATATTTGTGTGTGGAAATGCACGAAAAAGGTCGTCTCTCGCAAACGAAGCCGAAAGCAGAGCGACAGAGATGGAAGTAGAGTGTGTGTGCGAGAGGGAGATAGTGTGTGGAGCAGACAGAACGGCAGAACGAAGGCACTGCAAAAACAGGCCTGGCAGGCGGTATATTGACTCTTTGTGGTGGCCCAACGTTAGTCAACCGTATTAGGCCCTTATATAAGCGTTAGTTACCGTCGAATTACTTGATTAAAAAGCACTTTTTGTTTAAAATATTTTGCAGACTGGCAGAGTGTGACCAAAGTTGCTCGGCCAGGCGAAATACCGACAAAAATACCGGAAAAAGCGAGGCCAATCGATACATCGATAACAACAGACAGGGCTGCAAGTAGAAACACCCTCTCATGCGATAGGCAGTGCTGCAAAACGAAACATTGGAGCCGAGCCTGTTGTGTCGTATCGTTTATTACTGAATTATATTTCAAAGTCGACATTCAATGTGAGTAACAGCTCCGGAAAAACCTCAACGCAGTAAGCATATACAAACATAGCTACTGTACATCAATTGTTCCAAATTTTTCAGTTCATACATTCCGGCAGCCGTCTACAAGCGGTGCCGCCCCCTTCAACAATTCGAACATTTTGTGCGCAAGCACAGCTGAAAATTGGAATTGAATAAAAGTGCCACAACCAAACTAGAAGCTGCCGGAAAGCTTGGCCCGTGTGCGATTGCAATCCAACTCGTAAAGAATTATTTGCTTGCTGCTTTGGGGGGAAAAGGTAAATATTTTTTGGATTATTCATAATCATTTGGCGGCGTTGCCAGCTAACGAAATCCTCTCTATTCGCTTGCAGATATAATTCACAAGGCGTTGCACAACACGGCTACAACAGTACACCATACAACTGTCCCTGTCACGCGCACGTCTTTCAGACTGCTGTTCGCATCGTGTCGGTCGCTCTTTTGCTCTGTTCGTTCGGTCCGGTCCGCCTGGCCAGCATTGATTGAAATCGAGTCACAAAAAAAATAATCGTCGCCGTAGTCTTCGTCGGGTTGCCGTTTACACGCGCAGTGCCAGAGCTGCAATATTTCGAGACAAGGGATACAAATTATAAGCAAAGCAGAGCAAATTCAAGTGGAGCGCAGCAGCTCAGCCTTTGTGTTTCGTTTATTTTCCAGCGATTTTAGACACAAGTTCGGTTCCGTTTTCGACTCGATAAAAGAAGAACAAAAGAATACGCGAACGAGCAAGAGCCACACAGACCAACCAAACACTCACACAACCAAACCAGAAAATCAAATTTCAATCAGAAAATGGCGTTAAAAAGAATCAATAAGGTATGTGAAAAAAAAACAAAAAAATTCTACAGAAAGCATTTAGTAGCATGAAAAGACAGAAAAGGAAAATATATATGTGAACAGACATTTTATGCAAGAAATGTGAAACGTAGAAAGAAGGCACACACACGAAGAGGAAGAGAAAACGATACGAAACGAAACGAAAACGTGCAAAAAGTCGAAGGCAAAGGGAAAAATGGGCGATGACGGTGTGCATTAATTACTGCGCCAGTAAATGGAAAACAAGTTCAGTTTTTAGTTGTGTTCCGATTGGGAAAAGAAAGGTCTTAAGATCGGATCGGTTTGTCCTCGGTTGGTGGAGGCGGGTGCGGGTGCGGGCGGGATTGATCCTGCTGTGAGTGTGCAGTGACCAGGCAACGTGTGCGGGAGTTAGTGCAGTCATCGTTTCCGTTACACATGCATTCGAGCGTGTGTATGCGAAAGTGCAATGCTAATGCAAATGCATTGTTTTTGTGTGTGTGTGTGTGTGCGTGCGTGTGAGCCGGGCACCTGGACGCATTAATGTAACTGAAGCATACCCTATAGCTCACCGATGTTACCCAATACACGCTATATACATAGCAGGGCCCACTCTACACGCACGAGCACACACACACGCACGCACACCCGTACACTCGCGCGCTCTCCACTGTGTACGGGTGTGTGTGTGCCAGCGCCGCAGAAAGATCCAGCAAAAAATAAAACAGCAAAAAGAAGCGTATAAAATTAACCTAACCCTACTTTTTGCGCTGATAATTCAGAAATAGTGTTGCCCATACATATATATATATGTATATCTACACACGCACACAGCCGTACAGGCTTTTATATACAATGTCATAGTATGCATAGGTGATTGCAGTGGTCGTCGTCGTGGTAGTATATACATTGTATGTGTGCTGGCGAGTGAATTTCGATAATTATTTTTAAACTAGTGGGCCCCGTCCTTGTCCAGCAATGTTTTCGCATTCGAATATCACAAATTAACCAGCAACTGCAGCGCGGAGTGGAGTGGAACATGGAACATGCAATGCGCCTGCTGCTCATATTCCCCCTGATGGTCTATGTACATATTCCACAGTGCCTCCCCTGCCCCCTGCTCGACTTTGTGCACGTAGCATTTGCCTCGCTCTCGCTCATTAGAGAGAGCATTCGCGGAGTACACCCCTTGAAAGAGAGCGCTTGCTCGCTGCCGGCTCTAAAGTTAGCTTTGCTGGGAATATTCCGATTTGTGTGCAATATCAGTGGAAATTAACTTTTGTCAGGCAGCCAAATTATATTAACATTTCGTTTCGATTTGAGTGGTTCTTGCAGCCGGTTATCATAGTCATACCCCCCCACAAACACACACGCCAACAGTTTCTCGCCATTGGTAGAGCCATCCCGCTCTGGCACTCGTTTCTCGCTTTGGTCGACGACAGCTGGTTGCTTTCGCCTCTTTCTCGCTTCTTACGCCAAAGCGAATGGGGCAGAGCCAAGAGTGCCCGTCGCCTGTCGCTTGTGTGCGTTAGTTAGTGTTGAGAAACGTTGCTTGGTCGCAAAGGGGCCCCCAAATAATTAGTTATAAATTATAATTAAACATAATTTACATATAAAATGACTACTTTATTGTTAAAAGTGAGTTCCGTTCCTGCCCATGCCTGTGCTGTGTGTATTATGTGAATAACGCCGTGTGTATACCTGTGTTCGTTTTGCGGTCGTTGTGTGTCTGTGTGTGTGGGGGTCTGCTGACTGTCTCGTCGTTGACGCAGCTTAAGCAACAAAAGCAGCGCTGCTGACGCCGCCACCAGCGTCACAGCGCGTCATGGCCATTGAGTTTTTCTTTATTATAAACTTTTATTTGTACATAAACGAAAACGAAATGGCGAGCGATAGCTCCGGGAAGGAAAAATCAGGAAGTTAAATTTTACTCATTCACGCCCCCAGGAGCTGTTTTCTTTCTACCCACTTTACCATTCCCTCCCCTTTGCTGCTGCTATTTCTTCTTCAAGGTTCTCTCTCTTTTGGTGCTGGCCTGGCTGTGGCCTCAATTGCCCAAAAAGAACGAAATCTGCAAATGTGGGAATAAAGCTAACAAAAGACCAGCCTGCTCTTTCGCACATGGTTTGAACGCCGATCAAGCTGCTGTTCTCTTTCCCTCTCTCTCTCCATCTGTGTCCTCTCTGGGAGTACGTGTTTGTTTGTGTGTAGTTTGTGTTAGTTTTGTTTTTATTTCTCGTACATATGTGTATGTATGACTCATGCAATGAAAGTCGCTCCACTTTAGCGGCGGCGTTGGCGTCCCATAAATGTTACCGTTTCTTGGCTTTTTTTGTAATTTATTTTTACTCAACAGGTACAAGATGGGACGAGTAAGAGTGAGTGAGTGCGTGTGAGAGTGGGCGAGAGTGTCAGGCCCAGCAGCAACCTGCACCTTCAAAAAAATAAGACAAGTATCGTTGTTGTTTTTGTTGCTGTTGTTGGGCAGCTATTTTGGTTATCTTACGTGCCGCAAATATTTCTTGACGTCGGCTGGTGGTGCTCCTGCTGTTTCTGTTTCTGCTTCTAACGTCAGAAAGAGAGTCGTAACAGCAGCAATGTAAGGCAACAGCAACAACAGAACATGTAAAAAGAAAGACTACATTTTGGGGTGCCGTTAGACGCAAACACACGGGTACATATGTACGTGTGTGTACATGTGAGATGGTCTCTTCATCTCTCTCCACCCCTGAGCTACCTTTCACAGCTCATCTTTATTTCTTCGTTTTCCGTTTTTTTCGCTTTTTGCCGGTTTACTTTACACCGCATTCTCTCTCGTGCAGCCTGTTTGTATGTGTGTTTGTTTGTGTGTGTGTGTGTGTGCGCCCCCAGTTGGCAGCTGTGATGGCCGTGGATGGCGGGGGTCGTAGGGTTGGGAGAACATCAGCCGCTCAGCTGTGTGCGTGCGAGAGTGCGACAGAGACGGGGGATGCATTACAAAGCCAGTGACTGGGAGCGAGCGAGTGAGAGAGGGGAAGCGAGAGAGGAGCGAGCACCGTACACCATTTGGTTCGGGCCAACGAACTTGTTTTTTCGCCTCTCTTCTGGCTGGCTCTGACACGGGCCCGAGAACTGTCGTATTCGCAAAGAAAGTGTTCTGTTCATATTTCTGTTTTCGAAAAATCTGTTTAAATTTTGTATGCATTTAATACAACAAATTTGCATCATTTAAATGGCGACTCGGACACGTATCCCCCCCGCACCCCTCGAACATGCATAGATTGTAATCATAACAAAAGAACCGAACGACTGTCTATTCACATTTTACATACACATATTTAAAATATTCTATGTACTATTCCCAACAAATATCATTATGTACTAATCTATTGTTAATTGCCTCTTTTGTTTATAGGAACTGCAAGATCTGGGCAGAGATCCACCTGCACAATGTTCAGCCGGGCCAGTTGGAGACGACTGTGAGTATTTCTACAATACACCTTGAAGTACTGGAGATTTGGGACAAAATGTACCATCGCTAGATAACACACACAGATAGCATTATACCTGACGAGATTCTGAAGAAGGATATGGTATTAGAAATGTGCGGCTGTACCGCTTTATTAGTGGGTTAATTCAACCAGAAAAACGTCATACCCACTAAAGATATTCAATTTCTGAAGATGATCTGATCACTGAGAAAGAGGGTACAACCAGGGGAGGAGTATCTTTACTCCTTCTAAGGTGTTGCCTTGATCGATCAAATTCTATTGCCTTCTAAGTCCATCTACAATTATAAATTTGCAAAACTGATGCCTCAGAATACACTTTAATTAATGGACTACTCATAGGCTATTGATTGAGCATCCAATCTCCGCCACCACGTCATGGAATCAATACGTGACTAGGCAGTTACTGTTTTTGTTTGCTTTTCTATTTGTGGACCCCACATAGTATGTTGCTTGGCTTATGCTAATTTCTGGATTCTTGTTCGTTCGATTCTCGGCCTCCAAACGCCGTCGCTTCAACAGCTGATCGCCATGACTCGCTTTTCGCTCGAACTGAACTCGACTTGGAGTCGGACTCCAAAGTAGAGAGAGAGAGGTGCAACACACAACAACAACAACAGCTCCACTTACGTACATAGCGGTACTGTATGCGGGGACTACTGTTATTGAAAACTGTGCGAAAGACGACTCCGCGATATGGCGGGGTCGCTCTCCAATGACGTCATATAAAAGTGAAATCGTGTAATTACATCGCATTGCCCAAGGTGATGAATGGATGGATGGTGTGGGTGGTGGGGGATGTACCTATCGCGGTATAAACAGCTGCAATATATTTTGTATGTATGACTGTACTACGAGAAGCAGAAAAGAAAAGAGTAACTTTTGAAGTTGATTTTGTAACCACAAAAAATTACGTATTTGGGTATTTGGGATATTCCACATTAACTAGTACAAGTTTTTGCCATTTCATAGAGTTTCGAAGTACATATAGTAGAGCCCTTCAATATCAAAATAAAACAGGCACATTCGATTGCAAGTACTCCTTCTAGTACTGCTCCTGATCAGCCTTACACTAATGTACTAGTGTGCACAATAGGTATTATGAAAGGGATGATCTATTTTCATTTTAATATAACCCTTTTTGCGATCTTTTAGTGTTTTTTTGGTTGAGAATTTATTGCAATAGATTTGCATATTTCTGACTCCAAAGAATATGAAACATTTATTACTGAGAAAAGCCTTTCCTTTGTTTATATGTAACATTGGATTTTCCTGTATGATTTTCTTCGTTTCTTCTTCGTATGATTTCCGCCTGCCCGGAGTTACTGATTACAGATGATTCAGTGCCACTGATTAAGTAAAACTATGAATAATATCAATTGTCATCGTTTACAGATAATTATGGCTGTATTTAAGCGATTTCACTCCATTTCTATCATCAACATTTAATCGCCTATACAAATTAAACACATATATTTGTATGAATGTACGTGTGTTGTATATATGTAGATTGTATATGCGAAAATTGCTTCCGCTGCTGCTTATCAGGTAGCGTTGCATTTTTCACTCGTCTTATCATTGTTCAAGTATTATTCTGAAAGTGCGCTCATTCGGCAGTGGAAAAAAGAACACAAGACCCGAACCGACCCCCTGGGCCCTTGCCCCTTGCCCAAAAGTTTCCGACTAACGAGCCGAGGGAAAAACAAAAGAAATTCAATGAAGGGGCGGGGCTTAAAATGTCGTTTCCCCCAATCTGTGTGTGCGGTGTCTTCGACGTATTTATTTACTTGTAGTTCTAGAAAAATTGGCTAGAATTTTCCATTATTTATTAGATATTTAGACATTTATTAGATATTTTTATAGTTTTACGGAAGACTGCCACTAAATTCCAAAGCAAAGAAACACGATCGCACACTTTAACAGAAAGAAATAGATCTCTAAGAGTTCTTAACTTCAGATATAATAGTCTCAGTTTTATTCTTTGACAACAGAGACGTCAGAGCAATGGAGTAAACGAGAATGCCTGAAAATTTAACAACAAAATGCATGTCGTGTGCATGCTGACGCGTTTACTGCTCAACTGGAGTCTCGCCGATAAGTTCTTGTTGTTGGAATACTAAATGTTTGCCCTATATGAGTTTTCCCAGTTGAAAATCCAAAAACAATTGTTGTACTATAGCTTACATTACTTTCTACACTTCTTCCCTTATCCGCCGCCAAGTAATGCCCAGAATTTATTGATTATTAGCCTAGCCAAGTGGCATAATAATCGTCGCTGCAGAGCTATGGAGATTACTTTCGTCTGTCTGCTCAGGGGGGCCCTCGACATGGCTCTAAATAAATAAATAAAAGTTGTGGAAACTCCAGGCCCAGGTCCGACGGTAAACGAGCCATGATTTCTGTGTAATTATGGTCTCTGGTCAAAAGGGGGAAGGAGGAGAGGAGCAGGACAAGGTTGGATTGGAGGTAGCGTAGCTGCTGCAGCTGGGGTCGAACGGCCCAGTTCTCAGCGGTTAGGTTAGAGAAGGTTTTTCCTGTCTTTCTGTTCTTCTGTTTCTGCATTCGACTACGACACGACGGACTCGCCCTGGGTCCCCGGGATGACATTGACAGTAGAGCGGCGCAGTAGCTCTGGCCATGGGGCTGCGGCTGGGGCTGGGGCCTGAGCCAACTGCTGCTGCCTGCTGCTGTCTCTGCCTGTGTTCGAACGAGATAGCAAGCTGCTGGGGCTGCTGCTGCTGCTGCTGGTGTTGCTGCTGACGTCGCTGCCAGTTGTCGGTGCCAAGGCTCTTTGGCTCTGGCATTGTTTGTTTTTGGTTCTTCTACACGGGAAACGCCAAAGAGCGTGCCAATGAGAGAGGCAGAACCAGAGACACAAAGAGAATGAGAACTAGATAGATAGACAGAGAGGGAGAGGAGGGGTGCGGTGCGGTGCGGAGCGGAGCAATGCAGTTGCTGCTGCATTTGTTTTTGGTAATGAGCGAGTTGGACACACATACTCGTACAGTGAAATCTGGCTAAGGGGAACTTTAGTGGGAAAAAGTATTGTATATAAGAATACATAATGATTTTTTCTTCAAGGCCGTTTTCCTCAAGCAGAGTGTGGAAATACCTGGCGGTTAATTAGTTCAGATGCATATATGTGATACCCTAAAAGGGAAAAAATATAAAGAAAGAAATTTTACAATCTGTATAGGGCAAAAGAATAATTAGGATCGTTGGCTAGATAAATAAATAAAAATATGTTAAGTATAATTTTTTTTATTATTTATAAAATTGTGTTACAATTAAAGATTATATTATAGTCACAGCGGCGCAAGGCCTTTGGGCCGAAAAGCAGGCAGTGTCAGCGAGAGAAATATATGTACAAATTATGTTGGATTTGGTGTTGGTAAACATCGTTTCGGCTACCAACACTAATTTATCGTCAGCCTTGCTACTTTTATGTTTGGGTATTTCATCAGCAATTTCTGGGTGTCTGGAAATACTGCACTTGTTTTTTGTTTGCGAATGCTCACTGTTCCAACGCTCTCCCCATTCAAATGAAGGCAAACACACAAACACAAATACTCTACCACTTCCATAGTGCGATTGCATTTTGTACATATTTGCTCCAAGTACTTGGCCATTATCTTCTCTAATGCGTATTTATCAATGTTTAACTAATGTATCTCTATATTTCTCTTCTCCTTTACAGTGTTTCACTGGCAAGCAACAATAATGGGCCCGGTAAGAGAAATACGACATATACATACCCCAGCAGAGCAGATCAGACATGGCTCCAACATGCAAATATGTCCATTGATCGCTTCTTGAAGACTTAAACTAATTTGTCTTGTTGTTTTTGCACTTGAAGTTCGGATGGGATTACGGATTTTGCGGTTGATAGAGCAGACACTCGGGGAAAATAAGAATAAGAACCGTATACGAATTTATCCACAAACGGAAGCGTTCCTATGAGCTTTTCAAATTCCAAAGACTATAGCCAATCCACAGTCCAGTTTATCATTATCAAAACTTTTTGTTTTGTTAAGTATTGTGTATAGACAGACCTTAAATCTGCGTAAGCTTTGAGACAATTTCTGAGAAGGATTATGTGTAGTATACTACTTAGAAGATGTTTTTGGTAACTTTGTTAAACGTTTCTTAAACGTAAGGTCTTAAGGCCCCTTAAGGACTTTCCAGAAGCGCAAAGTAGAGGCTGGATAGAGTCCATTTCATTCTCGTCTTCATGCGAAACAGCGACAGAAGTCCAAGTGGTCATGCGACCGGTGAAAGAGTGCCACGCTATGAATCCTCTCCGTTTCTTGCACCTTTCTCTGAAATTACTCAACTGAAAATGTATTATATTTGCATGTTTAAGGATTTCTCATTGATTGCTATTCAATCACATTATTCTATATTTTTGGAGAATACGGGATGAAGAGAGGCAAAAATATAGAGGAATATTGCAACATATTCTAAGGAAACTTGAATAGTATAAGATATAGTAAAAATAATGCATAAAGACAGACGCTAAGGAATAAAATAATCTGCTAATATACTAAAGGGTTAACAGGGAAATACGTAATAATTTTTGAGGGAAACGTGATGCAATTTTAGTACTCTCGTTCTTTAGTTTAGCTTTCTCTTTTAAATGATTCCCCATTTAAAACACTGCCCGTTAAACGAAATTCATTTCGTTTTAATTTCAACATACAAAATCAAACAAGACAAAAGACTAGTTTTTT